>CM035849.1:157814936-159014936 GCA_020510985.1 Pholidichthys leucotaenia
CTTTAGGAAAGAAAATTCAACAAATTTGATTTGATTTTGTATACTTTACTAATCCCAGAGGGAAATTCAGGGCATCCACCTGGATGGATGAGGCAGCCAAAGTGCGGCGCAAATCCCTTCACCATTCACACACACATTCACACCTAGGGCCACTTTAGAGTCTCCAATTAACCTACCCTGCATGTTTTTGGCCTGTGGGAGAAAACCAGAGTACCTGGAGTAAACCCACACAGACACAGGGAGAACATGCAAACTCCACACAGAAGGGTCACTGATGGTCAGGGGGTGGGATCGAACCCACGATGGTCAAGAGTGCAATCGATCCCGTGACCTTCTTGCTGTGCTGCCACAGTGCTAACCACTGCCCACCGAGCTGTTGGTCAGTGTTGATCAGTGCAAGTTTCTTTCAAAAAAAGTATCAGATTACTCGAGTAATCTTCTATTAGAGTGGGCGATTACCTGAGCCGTGAAATAGTTGTTAACTGGAGCCCTAATGGGTACAATAAACCACATTTGGTCAAATTTGACCACTGCATCATGGCTTTTCAGCCCCCCCCCCACCCCCCCACAGACACATATATGAATGTTGGGATGACTTACCTGGGCTTTAAGCTCTCCCACAGAAAACTGTATAACAACAGCATTAGGACTTTGGCCACTGTCAATACGCTCCACAGTGCTGGAGTCTATCTTCAGCTCACTGCTAATCTCAGCACTTTGGATAAAGTCCTCTGTCTTGAGGTCCTCCACGCGTTTCAGTTCCCCACTGGCCAGCTGGATAATAGAGCCTCGCATGAAGAAGGGAGGCAGTGCCACAGGGGAGGTAGGAGAGGTAATGGCAGGGGAGGCTTGAATGGAAGCTGGGGCAGAAGTGGGAACAGGAGCCGGAGTTGGGGAAGGTGCTGCCACCACAGCAGAAACCGAATTAGCGGGCATAACTGACAGTGCTGAAGCTTGTGCAATGGGAGGAGTTGGGTGATTTCCACCTGGCCCTAATGTCTCACATTTGGACAGGGCCGTTGCCAGATAGCCATGAGGCATTGCAGTGGAGATCTGAGGGGTAGTGGTGGTGGTCAGAGCACTTACACTACGACTAACCTCTATTTCTGTGCTGTTATTGGTGCCACTAACAGGAATGAGGAGGGACTGACCACTCGGGATGACCACGTGTTGGGGCAGTGCTGCATGATAGCTAACGGCATGCTGGTTTGCACTGGTGATGTAGCCAATGATGGGTGCCTGGCTGGAGGAGTAAAGACTGGCTGGCAGCTCCTCGGGCGGCAGAGTGGTCTGGATGACAGTATGTGAAGCAACAGACTTCACCATGTCTGAGGACGAAAGGGAGGAAAAAGAAGAAGCTCTGGAGACTGGTTTTCCCAAACAAATGCCTCCTTTCTCAGTTTGGACTAAGGAGATCTTATTTGAGCCAGGTTCATGTTCAGCTCCATGGTTGGGCTGGGCAACAAGAACCAAGGAGGTCTGGAGTCCTGCAGGGTTTTGGGTATAGTCTGCAGGTAGGAGGATATGTCTGGCTTCATAGCTCTGGACCTGCTGATGGTTCACTGGCAGACTTTGGGTTTTTGCCTGTTTGACCATCTCCACCTCCCCATTCAGCACAGCCTTTGCATGCCCCTCAGGCTTCTTTCCAGCTGAACCATCTGCATACTGAACCACAAGCTGTGAAGGTGCAATGGTGAGTGTCTGAGGGAGGACGGCTGTGTGAGGGTGGAGCTGGAGATGGGCTGTGGGTGAGGTGACAGCGTTTCCACTGACACTCAGAGGTGTTCTGCTGTCCAGCTGAATGTACTGGCTGGTGACTTGAGGAGAGCCTGGTAGTGACACAGGAGCCAGCTCTGTGGGGGAAAGGCCTATTTGGAATTGCTGTTCTCCTTTGGTGTTAGGGGAGATGAGAGCAGTGGTATAACCATCCAGCTGGGGACGCTGTCCAACTATGGTTGAGCTGTTGGGTGCAGAACTGGCATTTGTTGAAATTATGTGAGAAGATATGTAGCCAGCATAGGGCCCAGAGCTGATGAACTGAACATTAGGGCCCAGCTGAGCAAACTGGATAGTGCTGGCTTGCTGGGGGATGGTTGTGGGGTAAACTGCTGGCAGAGACGCCAAGGGCAATGCAGATAGAGGAGTGGCTGCAGAAGGGATAGAAGTGGAGGGAGAAGAAGAGGAACTCGAGGACACAGGGCATCTTGGGCTCTCTACTTCTCTTGATTTGCAGCGCTCACTGGCTACACTAGCCAGCCATGCCAGGTTTTCTGTGTAAGGGCTATCAGTAGGCACTGCTGCAGGTGGTGTTGCTGCAGCGACAACCACTGGCCTCTGCTCCAGAGCCAAGATCTCACGCTTCTTAGGAGGAAGGCATCCATTGCTCCGCTCTTGGTTGGCTTTCATTGTGCCTCTGTGGTATCGATACTCCCTTGTCCTGTGTATAGGTTCCTCTGAAGCTGCTGTCTCAAGGTCTCACCTCCACTCTGTGATAATTTACTGCGTGGCCCAATCTTGCTTTGTGCTCAATGATGGTCACTTTCAAGTCTCATATCGGAGAAGATAGAGTCACTCCAGCTCACAAAATGAGCTCCACAAACTTCATGAGGAATCATCCCTGACCGATCCACCGCTTCCAGAGTGTAGACAGGAATCTAAAGGCAGAGAAGAGCAAAAATCAGACAAGCATATAAATTAAGATAAGATAAGATAAGATAAGATAAGCCTTTATTAGTCCCACAATGGGGAAATTCCAGGATTGCAACAGCACAGGGATAGCAACACTCAGAGCAACAATCAGAAGGCAAGAAAAAACAAGAGCAGCTAGTATACATATGTACATATTACTATAAATAAATATATATATATATATATATATATATATATAGACACACAGTGAGGAGCATTGTGGTCGGTGGATGTGCAGCAGAAAGTCTAAGCTCTCTCTCCGCGGATGCGGCGGGCCAGCTGGATGTCTTTGGGCATGATGGTGACCCTCTTGGCGTGGATGGCGTACAGGTTGGTGTCCTCAAAGAGACCCACCAGGTAGGCCTCGCTGGCCTCCTGCAGAGCCATGACGGCGGAGCTCTGGAAGCGCAGGTCGGTCTTGACCAAATTATAGTTTGATTTTATAGTCTTTCTCATGTTCTTTATTATAAATGTCTATTTTGTGCTTGCTCTATATATAAGTAAGCCTAACTTTATTTGACATAGATTAAATTCAGTCTCATTAGTGTTAATTACTAATCAGAACTTCCTCAGAAAGCAATCCCAGTGTTTATGAAACATGTTTTCAAAACATTTCTGTAGGGCAGCAAAAACAAAACAAAAAAAGGCTCTGACATCCTGTTTGTGATGGTGTTATTCTTTGTTTAGCCACAAGATGGTACTGGACACAAGCAATGCATCCGATTGTTGGCTGTGTAACGCATTGTACCCTCTATTACTAACCAGTAGATTCACCTCAACACATTAATGTCATGACTCAACCCTTTATCTTACTATTGCCTGAGTAATACAGAAAAGTACAGTATGGTGTTGTGTGTTGTCATTTGCATAATGTAGAATGGGCTCTTTTATGTTTTCAACACTAGGCAGGAGTTTTTTTGAACACTGCTCTGTGTGCGTGTGTGTGTGTGTGGATGTGTCCAAATCAAGTCTATGCAGTGCTGGTATGCACTGCTGCTGGCTGTTATCTTACTCCAGGGTCTAGTGTGCAAAAGTAAAGCAGAATTTAAGAAAAAGGATAACAGCAGAGAGAAACAACCTTGGCAAAGCATGTGTATTTCACTTTTATTTCAACAGTCATAGACCTTGTGCTGAGCCAGTGTGGCTATAACGTCCGGGAGGGAACACTGGGTTGGTGGGCACTTCAGTTAAATGAGCTGAAAACAATGTGGTGTGTGTGTGTGTGTGTGTGTGTGTGCACACGTGTGCTGTCTCTCCCGCTCTCCCTCTCTGTGTGCGCGCGATTTTTATGTGCTTCGAAATATGTTGGGTTTTTTTTAACAGAGGCATTTGTCTGTTTTTTGAATAGTGTTCCAAAGTTCATGGGGAATACGGGGGGACAGCAAACAATGAAAATATAGGCCTGCTTAGACTGGATTACAAGTAGATGGGCTGAAGGCTTTGTTAAATGAAAAATGAATTAAGGTTTTTTTAGCAAGAAATGGAAGCTCATTTAGTGAAAAGGAACTTACAGGTACATCTCAAAAAGTTAGAATATCATGAAAAAGTTCAATATTTTTTGTCACTCATTTCAGAAAGTGAAACCCATATATTATATAGATTCATTACACAGAGAGTGATATATTTCAAGTGTTTATTTATTTTAATGTTGATGATTATGGCTTACAGCTCATGAAAACCCCAAATTCAGTTTCTAAAAGAATTAGAATAAAATTAATTTAAAAAATAGTTTTTTAATACAAATGTGGACCGCCTGAAAAGTATGTCCATGTACACACTCAGTACTTGGTTGGGGCTCCTTTTGGATTAATTACTGTATCAATACTCCATAGATTCTCTATGGGGTTTAGGTCAGGAGAGTTTGCTGGCCGATCAAACACACTGATGCCATGGTCATTAAACCAGGTTTTGATACCTTTGGCAGTGTGTGTGTGTGTGGGGGGGGGGGGCAAGTCCTGCTGGAAAATGAAATCAGCTTCTCCATAAAGCTTGTCAGCAGAGGGAAGCATGAAGTGCTCTTAAATTTCCTGATAGACGACTTTGGTCTTGATAAAAGACAGTGGACAAACACCAGCAGATGACCTGTGTTCAGATAAAAGTAAATTTTGCATTTCATTTGGAAATCAAAGTCCCAGAGTCTGGAGAAAGAGTGGAGAGGCACAGAATCTAAGTTACTTGAGGTTTAGTGTGAAGTTTCCACAGTCGTCTACCAGGAAAGTTTAGAGCACATCATGCTTCCCTCTGCTGATGAGCTTTATGGAGAAGCTGATTTAATTTTCTAGCAGGGCTTGGCACGACCCCCACACTGCCAAAAGTATCAAAACCTGGTTTAATGGCCATGGCATCACTGTGTTTGATTGGCCAGCAAACTCTCCTGACCTTAACCCCATAGAGAATCTAAGGAGTATTGTCAAGAGGAAGATGAGAAACACCAGACCCAACAATGCAGATGAGCTGAAGGTCACTATCAAAGCAACCTGGACCTTCATAACACCTCAGCAGTGCCACAGGCTGATCGCCTCCATACCAAGCCACATTGATACAGTAATTAATCCAAAAGGAGCCCCGACCAAATATTGAGTGTGTACATGGACATACTTTTCAGTCAGTCCACATCTGTATTAAAAAACTATTTTTTAAGATTAATTTTATGTATTATTCTAATTTTTTGAGAAACTGAATTTGGGGTTTTCATGGGCTGTAAGCCATAATCATCAAAATTAAAATAAATAAACACTTGAAATATTTCACTCTCAGTGTAATGAATCTATATAATATATGGGTTTCACTTTCTGAAATGAGTGACAAAAAATGTTGAACTTTTTCATGATATTCTAATTTTTTGAGATGCACCTGTACATATGTCAGCTAACCACAGTAGCAGCAACAGTGATTGCCTTTTTTTTTTTAACAGTCTGACCAGAAAACTACAGACATGCTGACTCGTATGTTGTAGATTTATACTCCTAGTCCTTTCAAACCAATATTCGATCATTACTTTAGATGGTACTGACATGCAGTCTTTTTGTATGCCACTGGCTAATTTTTAAACAGTTGTACTTTTAAGAGTTACTTTTTCCCCTGCAGGCTTATCTGTGGGTCAATGCCCAAGTATCTAAGCTGTTCATTAGCCAGATGCACCACTAAAACAGACTAAACGGCAGACACAGAGACATAACTTCATTTGTTTTGCTCCTGTGCTTTAATTCTAATCAGATGCGCCACGGTATTTGTTAAATGCTTCAAATTACAATTTTTTTTTTTATAAAGCATGATTCCATAAACATGTTATATAAAAACAAGGGAGGGGGAAGAAGCCGACCTTGGTTCTTTTCTGTTTAGACCCATCTTCATCGAACGCTGGTTTTGACAAGGTCACTGTATCCAAAAGACGCAAGAAACCTCTGTGCAGTGTGTCAAGGTATATACAGCCAATCTTATCCACCAGATGTAACAAAGGAGGAGAGCAGCAGAGGTGGAGAGAAAACAGGAACAGAAAGAGTTGAATGGGGGGGGGGGGGGTTAGATAGGCAATGTAAGATGACAGACAGAACAACAGTACGTGGAAGGAGAACATGGGGAAAGAGTGAGAGAAGAGAGGCGATTAGAAGAGGGAGGGGGGGGGAATGAAACTACAGAAAAGAAGAGAGAGAGCACCGCTTCTCCTCCTGACCCACATTGAGCAGCGCCTGCAGCATCAGAGCGCCATTGCCCCCTCCTCGCTGAGAGATCCCCGATCAGCAACACGGCCGCCTCTACAGGCTGAGCTACGCTGTGCACCATCGCCAAGTGGCAACAACTCCACCTCAGCAACACTGTGTCAACATCGTAATGACATCACACCTGAAGCACAAGCACCTCCTATGATTATGGCAATCGCTAGAAGACAAAGCCAGCCAAGAGTTTATTTTCAAATCACGGCAAAAGAAAGAAAGAACGAAAACATGCACCAGCAGAGTGAGTACACTAAAGCGGGAAGGTGTCAGTCCTTTCCTGAACGCTGCACCCTCTGCAAACAGTCCCACGCATACACACAAACGCACACAACTCAGCGGCCAAAACCTCTCCAGATTTTCCAGCGTCAGCCTATTATTAGAACAGTGACACCAGCAAGCATAAGACTGATGTGATACTACGGAGAACAAAGGCGAGCTTTCACAATATGACTGTCACGCCGCGCCACACAGCATGGGAGCCCTGAGTCAGGAAGGACTGACACCAGACATGCATGATGGGATGACAGCAGAGAGATGGTGGTCAGGATGCTAGCCCAGACGTAGCGAGTGATGGATACGCCCACACACATAAAATCAACGTAAACCACAGAAACAGAGATGCGGTGTCTGATGATTTCAGATGATTTCATTCAGCCTCCTCTCTGCCGTCTCCAGATGAGAGGGACCCCAGCAGACTTACATCTCCTATCTTGTGCAGCAGCTGTCGGCTTTCCTTCAGTCCCCCACCTATCACTTCCTTTGCCAAAACCACAAGCTCCCAAACCGAATATTTACTCATTGCAGTCATCTTCGGCTTCATGGCAGTGACATCCCTCTGAAGCAGGCCACCAAATTATTTAAGGGCAGTTTTCTTTAGATGTGGCTGCTGAACAAAATGATTAAATGAGATGCTAAAGCAGTGACACTGGGGAGATAAATCTGTGGTCAATACTGCTATTAACTATGATTCACCTATGAGACCAGTCATAGAATCTCAGTGGATACCCTGCACAGAAAATGGCTATATATAGAAAACAAAAACATCATTATCAATCTGAGCCCTGGCATGAAACAGAAGGGGGGGGGGGGGGAGCTTCCGTGGCAGAATATGGAGGTGCATTTGAGGGCGATGTGCTGCATGAAGACAGCAGCTCACCTCGACTACAGCAGTATAGAAAATCCAGCGCATAGAAAATCAGTGGAGTGCACTGCTCTTTCTAATATTCTAAAGAGCCATTTTACTGTCCTTTCTCTGTGCAACAGCAGCGCCTGCGCCTTTAAGAGGCGGACTGGCTGTGTGGCAGACTAAAGCAGACAGTAAGAAGAGGCACTGGGGCTCGGGCTGTTTGGCTTCACAATGACTCTGAAGTTCTGCATCGCTGCTTTGACACACGCCAATCACAACATGCAGAGAGGTGCCAGCCATGCACGGGTCCCTCCCTTGGAAAAAAAAAAACAAAACAAAGGGGGGGGGGGGGTCATCGCTGCTCAAAGCCAACAGTGGTGACAGCGGACGGACCAGGCGGACAGATGCAGTGGCTGCAGCCTCTGGTGGCTTAAGAATGACAGCGAGAGTGCATGAGTGTAGTAGCGGAGCGGAAAATACTACTATGCCACAAATCAGGAAGAAGAGAGACACCCCCCCACCCCCCCAGTTAAAGTACTAATAATAGCTCACCAGTCTCACCACAGCCACCGCTTGCAAAACATGTCCAAGGATTCTTGCTGTCTGTCAGTGTTGTGTGTGCGTGCGGTGAGAGACGCGTTTCCCGGGACTCCTCTTCACCAGTTCTCTCCTTTGTGCTGCTCCCCTCTCCTGGAGCCAGTGGTGTAAAGCTGCTCCAGCTCTGCCTCCCTCTGTGTGGGTTCAGCTCTGGAGGCTTCGGGGTCCCTGCAAACGGGCCGACAGCATACGAAGTTCTCCACAGCTGGAGCGCTCAACAAGATCTACGTGCAAGGCTGCTCCAACGTGTGTTATGCAAGGCCACCAGACCGCCAGCTCCCTCTCTGCCTGGTTGCCTCTCTCTCTCTCTCTCTCCCTCTCCCTCGCTTAGTGTGTGTTTCTGCCTCTACCTCCCTCCCCTTTCTTTTTTTTCTCAGTACTCCACTGACACAGCTCCTCCCCCCAGCCAGCCTCATCAGCCGCATCAGGTATTCATTCAAAAAAACACACTCTACTTGGCTCAGCGCCCAGACTACGCTCACACGGAGAGAGTGAAGGGAGGGGGAGGAGGGCGCAGCAGACGAAGGATGAGGGAGGGAGAGTGAGAGAAAGAAAAAAGCCAGAGCTGGAGAAAGGGCTTGCACAGACAAGCTGCATGGATGGCGACAGCTGTGGGATATTCGCACGGCCGTATACATACATAGGCACACAAGCCTCGCAGAGGATTAAATTGCTCTCTGTGTTAGCATGTTGGCGCTGTAAACACACAGCCATCTTTGGTTTCATTGTCATATGCATATTCCCCTGTAGACAGATCTCCTAATCTGCTCCATGAGCTGCCCTACTATTACATTCCCAGCCTCCATTCAGCTGCAAAGTGACTCCAATAACCCGCCGCGCAGCAGGACTCTCTGCACTTATCCCCGGAGATATTTCCCATGGTTCAGGCAGGCAGTGCTGATAAACGTCCCCACCCAGCCAGCCACTTGGCACTGGAGCCCTCCTCGCCCAGAGATCCTGCTCATCCTGTCCAGCTCCCAGCAGAGTACAGGCTGGCCAGCTATCTGCTGCTCTGCAGGTAAGACAAGCAGGACATCCCTACTGCAGACAACAGAACACACCAGAACTACAACAAAATGGTGCTGTGTATCTTTTCTGTCTAAAGTTGAAAGCAATCTAATGACACCACATCTGAGTCTACGGCCTTCCATAACAACAGCTTGGAAAACCAAGGTCACTGGCCTGGATTTTTAGGCAAAGTTAACCGAAATACATCATCATTTAACCAATCAAGCCCACTGCAAAAAAGATTTTAAATTTTCAACTTCAACTTATAATTTGCACTTCAAGTTTAAGAGGTGGGGGGAATCATTTTGTTCTAGCCAGTTTGCCATTGCTACCAAAATTTTAAAACATAGTATTGTAATGTCGGGGCCATGTTAAGGGGGGCAGGGATTTCCCAGCATGCTTTGCCAGTTGAAAACGTTACTATGTGTGTGTATTAAATGTGTTATTACTGAGTTATACTGCTGTGTCATTACAACTGCGTTATAATGACCCAGCAGTGTTTAGCAGGATTAGGGCAAGATGTATCATGTGTGTGTAACCATGATTGAAACGGAGGTCTGGGAGAATGACCTCCCTTCCTCTCTGTGCTCAGAAGAGGTTGGGGTCGGTGGTGTGTAAATAAAACCTGTTCGTCACAACCATCTTGCTCCTCTTTCTTTGTGTGAATCCCGCAAACGTCACAGTATGAAGTAATTACCTCCACCAAGGGAGGAGGTAATGTTTTTGCTGGCGCTGGTTGGTTGATTGGTTGGTTGATTTGTTGGTTTTTTAGATTAGATTAGATTAGATTCAACTTTATTGTCATTACACATGTATGAATACAAGGTAACGAAACACAGTTTAGCATCCAATCAGAAGCGCAAAGGACAGCAGTGCAGTATATACAGTAATTAACAGTATGTGCAATTTAAGCAAATATATGCAAATATATGCAGCAGTGCAGAAAGTTAAAAGTACTGTTATGTGCAAATAATGTGCAATAAGTTAGATGTAGTTATGTAGTTATGCAGTTATGTACAGGTGAGGATGGTAAAAGATGATTGTAAAAGAGTCAGCGGGGAACTAAGTTCAATAGCGTGACAGCTGTTGGAAAGAAACTGTTCCTAAACCTGCTGGTTCTAGTCCGAAGGCTTCTGAAACGTCTTCTGGAGGGGAGAAGCTGGAACAGTCCATGACCAGGATGGTTGGAGTCCCTAAGAATGCTGCGTGCCCGGCGCAGACATCTTTTCCTGTAGACGTCCTCTATAGCTGGAAGTGGAGTCCCTGTGATGCGTTGGGCAGTTTTCACCACCCGCTGCAGCGCCTTGCGGTCAGCTACAGAGCAGCTCCCATACCAGAGTGTGATACAGTTGGTCAGGGTGCTCTCTATCACGCAGCGGTAGAAGTTGCCCAGGATGTCAGTTGACAGATGGTTCTTCTTCAATGTCCTCAAGAAGAAGAGGCGCTGATGGGACTTCTTGATCAGGCTGGTGGTGTTAACTGACCAGGACAGGTCCTCCGAGATGTGGGTCCCCAGGAATTTGAAGCTGGGGACACATTCAACAGCTATGCCATTGATATGGATGGGGTCATGTGTCTCTTCCCTCTCCTTCCTGTAGTCCACTATGAGCTCCTTGGTTTTGCTGGTGTTAAGGAGCAGGTTATTGTCAGCGCACCAAGTAGCCAAGTGCTCAACCTCTGCCCTGTAATCTGACTCGTCGTTGTCCCTGATGAGTCCAATCACCGTGGTGTCATCTGCGAACTTTATGATGGAATTGGATCCATACATAGGCCTGCAGTCATGGGTGTAGAGGGAGTAGAGGAATGGGCTGAGCACACAGCCCTGTGGTACACCAGTGTTGAGTGTGATGACGGAAGAACGGTTGGGGCCTGACCTAACATGCTGGGGTCTGTTGGTCAGAAAATCCATGATCCAGTTGCAGGTGGAGGTACTGATTCCCAGGTCCCCAAGTTTGGTGAGCAACTTGGAGGGGATAACTGTGTTGAATGCTGAGCTGAAGTCAATAAACAGCATTCTTGCGTAGGTGTTCTTGTCATCCAGGTGTGAGAGTACATTGTGCAGCGCTGTAGAAACCGCATCCTCTGTACTCCTGTTGCTCCGGTAGGCGAACTGATGAGGGTCCAGTGTAGGGGGCAGGCCTTTTTTGAGCTGTGCCAAGACCAGTCGCTCAAAGCACTTCATGACTATGGGCGTCAGTGCCACAGGGCGATAGTCATTTAGGCACGATGGTGTTGAATGTTTCGGCACTGGTACTATTGAAGTGGTCTTGAAGCACGCTGGTACCACGGCCTGGGCCAGGGACAGATTGAAGATGTCTGTGAAGACCCCTGCCAGCTGCTCAGTGCATGCCCTCAGCACACGCCCAGGAATGCCATCAGGGCCAGCAGCCTTACGTACGTTGACATGACTCAGTGCATTACGGATGTCGGTGTGGGTGAGTGTGAGGTGGTGGAGGTCATCAGAGGGTGGGAAATTGATGTTCTTTTCATTGTTGTCCTTGTCAAAACGAGCATAGAAGTTATTTAGCTCATTAAGAAAGGGCACAGTCATGGCTATAGGTATGGAGTTGCTGGGCTTATAATCAGAGATAGCTTGAATGCCCTGCCACATACGTCGGGGGTCAGAGTCCCCAAAATGTTCCTCCACCTTCAGCTTGTAGCTGTGCTTGGCCTTCTTGATGCCCCTCTTCAGATCTGCCCTGGATGAACTGTAGGCCTGTGCATCACCAGATCTAAAGGCATTGTTACGTGCTTTTAGCAGAAGTCGCACTTCTCTGTTCATCCACGGCTTCTGATTTGGGTACGTGGTGATCTGTCTTTCCGTGGTGACACTGTCAATAGTGGTGTTGATATGGTCCAGGACTGAGTGGGTGTAAGAGTTGATGTTTATGTGGGAGCCACAGGTAGCCTGAGAGGTGAACATACTCCAGTCTGTGTTACTAAACTTCTCCTGGAGTACAGAGTCAACCCCCTCTGGCCACACTTTGATGGTCCTCACTGATGGCTTCACCCGGTTGATGAGCGGTACATACTTGGGGGTAAGGAACAAGGATAAATGATCAGACTGACCTAGGTGGGGGAGGGGAGTTGCTGTGTAGGCTCCCACAATATTGGTGTAAACATGGTCCAATGTTTTGTCCCCTCTTGTGTGACAGGAGACATGCTGGTAGAATTTAGGAAGCACTGTCTTGAGGTTAGAGTGGTTAAAATCACCCGCCACAATAAATGCTGCCTCTGGGTGTGCAGTTTGTTGTTTGCTAATAGCTGCATGCAGTTCTTTCATAGCAAGCTTAGCATTAGCATCCGGAGAAATGTAAGCGGCTGTTATGATGGTACAAGTGAACTCGCGTGGCAGATAGAAAGGTCTACATTTAACCATGAGAAACTCCAGGTTAGCTGAGCAGTGTCTCTCAACAGTGACAGAGTTCGTGCACCAAGCCTTGTTAATATAAATGCACAATCCCCCCCCCTCTTGTCTTACCGGAGTCAACTGCTGCTCTGTCTGCCCGGAGCGTGTGTAGGCCGGCTAGCTCGATAGCATTGTCGGGTATTCCACTGTGAAGCCATGTTTCCGTAAAAATCATGATATTGCAGTTCATAAGTTTCTTATTGTTGGTGATCCGAAGCCGTAGTTCACTCATTTTGCTCGCCAGAGACCGTACATTAGCAAGGAAAATACTGGGTAGCGATAGCCGGTGCGGTGTTAGCTTTAGCTTAGCTCTTAGCTCTTAGCCCACCACGTTTTTTCTGTCTGTTAGCAATATTACTCTAAAAGTTATGAACAGATTTTGATGAAATTTTCAGGAAAGGTGTGTAATGTCATGGGAAACATGATTAGAGTTTGGTGGTGATCCAGATCCAGATCTGGATCCAGGAATTTTTTGAGTATTGGTTTATATATTAATATGGCACTTTTCATGTACTGCTACTTTAAGACATGTCCACTGAGTTACGTGCATGGCCACGCCATAGGGCCATGCACCTCCGCAACCCAGAAGCTAAACACTGCAGAAAAAGTATGAATGCGTTCCAGTCGCCCAATAGTATACTCCAAAGTGGACTGTACAGGGTATTCCGCCATATTAACTGAGATTCCAAACTGAAGAGAGTGAACAGTCTTCAATTCAAAGGGAACTGAGAACTGAGCAGGGAAGAGGTGAACAGTGGTGTTAGATATCAATATTATGTATATAGTTGAGCGTACCAATATGGCAGTGCCCTGGGTATAGTGGGAGGTGATGCCCCATCTTTCCGGTGGTGGCGTCACGGGGAGTATAAGAGGCCATAGCGGAAGAGGCTCTGTCTCTTTGCTATGGACCATTGACCTGTACGGAGTGACTCCCGTTCAGTTCCTGTTCTTTTAATAAAATACATAAACTGTCACCTAGCATCCTCATCCTTTTACGGACGTACCATTTAGCGACAAGGATTCAAGGTATGGAGCGTGCTACTACTGCTTTTCGTCCATTTCTGGAGGCTCCGGGAGAGCTGCCCGTGCCCTGGGCCAGGTGGTATGTGGCCTTTAAGAACTATCTAATTGCTCTGGACCTCAGCGAGCTCGAAAAGCTGCATGCTAAGGCTATCCTGGTCCATAATTTGGGAATGGAGGGCCAGACAATCCTGAGTACGCTAGGAGGTGATGACACATTTGACGATGTGGTGCAGTTAATGGCGGGTTATTTTCACGCCCCGGAAAACACCATTGTTAAGAGAATCCAGTTCCGACAGTGATGCCAGTGACCAGAGGAGTCAGTGCGGCAGTTTGTTGCTGACCTGCGCCAGCTGGCTGGAGAGTGCCAGTTCAGCATTTTGGAGGAAGAAATGGTCTGTGATCAACTGGCGGAACATGTCCTCAGTTCCTCCGCCAGGGAACATCTCCTGACTTTTACTGGGGAACTAACACTGATTGCCGCCATGGAGCTAGCACAGCAGTATGAGGCAGTGGATAAATTCGCAAAAAATCTTGGTGAAGATGAGAAGCTGTGAAGGGACGAGAGATAATGGAAGGCACTGGTCACGGATCTGGATAGTGAAGACGGCAAGAGTGATGAAGAATATGCTGCCACTGTCAAAGTGAGGTCCACCTGGGGGACGCCAAGGTGCTATGGCTGTGGGTCCACTAGGCACCGCTACAAGTCTGTCCAGCAAAGGGGAAATGCTGTGGAAAGTGCGGTTTGTTCCACCACTTTGCCGGGGCTTGTAAAAATTTTGAACAAGGAGACCGGAGACCAGGAGGGGACTCCTCCCCAGATGAACCTATCGTGATTCATACAGTTTCACCAAGCGCAGACAGTTAAATTTATTGCAATGTGAAATTAGATGGAGTTGTGATACCGCGGTTACTGGACACAGGATCATCAATTTCTCTGCTAAATTGGCCCACGGTGAAGGAATTTTTCCCACATTACCGGGTGAGTGACCTGGATGCGACCTGCTACAGCAGTAACCCTTTTGACATCGTGGGCTCACTACATCTGTCAGCGAGGTACAAATCCGCAGCGATGTCTGATGTTCGTTTTGTGGTGCCCACCGAAGGGTCAAACATTATGGGATGTGACATGTTCCATGGGCTGGGTTTCACAATAGCCAGCAGCGTGGGTGAGGAGTGGTCCGGCTGCGGGCTGTGGGACTGGCCTATCCCATCAGTGGAGGACAATGAAGTGTGGGACAGTGATTAGCCCGGGTTAAGTCAAGACGGGCTGGACCGTCACTATGGAGCGCCATCGCGGGGAGGTTCCGGTGCCAGAGTTCGTGGTACCCTGGATGAGGGACCCGAATGGCATGGACAGACACCTGCGGTGGCGAGTAAAGCCAACGAGCAGGCACCCTGTATTTCCGGAGTTGGGCCGAGTACTGCTGTAGAACTGGGCGCTGCCATGGCTGACTCAGCGAAGAAAATTAAAGAGAGCGGGGCGAGACCCGAGTTTAAATTACTATCAGTAATTGTCCCAAGATATTTGTAGGATTGTACACATTCGGTGGTCTGGCCTTTTAGTACGGTGACTATGTGCCTGGGAGTTTTCCTCCTAAAGTCAATAATCATATCTTTAGTTTTTGTTGTATTCAGCTGCAGGTAGGAATCCTCACACCAGTGAACAAAATCATCAACTACTGGGCCGTGGCCACTCTCACCATCCTGGAGGAGACTGACAATAACTGAGTCATCAGCATACTTTATAATGTGTCTGTTGTCATGTCTGCTCCGACACATGTTTGTGTACAGGATGAAGAGTAGTGGTGACAACACACACCCCTGAGGAGAGCCAGTAGAAGAGCACTTTAGGTCAGACAATGTACCATTGACCCTTACTCTCTGCGTCCTGTTGGTTAAGAAATCCAGAATCCAACCCACCAGATTATTGCTCAAATCAAATTGCTGCAGGAGCCTTTCAACTAAAATATGAGGTTGGATTGTATTAAAGGCGGAGGAAAAGTCCACTGCAAAACAAAACGAATCTACCTACGGGTACAAATAAAGTAACCTGAACCTGAACCTGAACCTGACCGAGTGGCACGATTCCCAGATGTGCCTACCAGCAGGATCCGAGGCGGATCTCGGACCTGGTCGGCGGGACTCTCCGACACCGAAAAGAAACCCGGTCACGGCGTTGTGGACCAAGAAGGCCAGTGAGAACTCCCCTAACAATTGGCGACAAGGTCAAGTCTTGGCTTGGAGAAGTCCGCAGAACACGGGACCACCCTGATGACCGAGGGCAGTTGCGGGTGGTAAAGGCCCACGAGGACGGTTACTTGCAACTGTCTGATGGATTCAGGAGGCACCCGAACGAGCTGCGGTAAGTGGGGGAGAAGAAATGACAGCGCTGCCCATCTCCAGAGTGGAAGCGGTGGAGACGCCCTGAGAGAGAGCCGCCTGATGGACATTCCAGAGGGAGGCCTCCAGGGAACCCTTAGTAGGACTTTAAGGGGGGGTTAGCAGTATGTTATAGTATGTTATATTATGTTATATAATGTTGTGTTATGATATGTTGAAGTTAATACTATTTTAGTCTGTGAAACCGCGTAGCCTTTTCTGTGAGTCCCCTGTGCGTGCGTGTGTGATGAAAAGGAAGAACACCATTGCGTGAATGGTTGAAACAAAGACTGAAGTGTGAAATGTAAATTTTCCCCAGTACTGTGAGTGTTTGAAGTCCCCATGCTGTGGGGTGGGAGTGTTGGGACCGCCATTAGGTTATTGTACATATTGTTTGTGAGTGTTTGATGTCTGAAGTGCTTTAGAGTTGAATATAATTGCTATGACTTTAATTCATCTTACACGGCCCTTTTGTGTTTAAAGACTCTAATGATTAAAATGGCGGAATAATCTGCTGGGCCTGTGTTGTGTGCATGGATAGTTTTATATATTTTGATGCTTAGTGTATGAGTCAAGTTGTAAATTTTGGGAGGGTCCAATTAGTGTGCTTGCTATTTTCTTCGGGGGAAGGGGGGATGTTAGATATCAGTATTACAGTATGTATATAGTTGAGTGTACCAATATGGCGGTGCCCTGGGTGTAGTGGGAGGCCATTCCCCGTCTTTCCGGTGGTGGCGTCACGGGGAGTATAAGAGGCCATAGCGGAAGAGGCTCTGTCTCTTTGCTGTGGACCATTGACCTGTACGGAGTGACTCCTGTTCAGTTCCTGTTCTTTTAATAAAATACATTAACTGTCGCCTCGCCTCCTCATCCTTTTACGGATGTAACAAGTGGTACATCACTTCACCGTAACTTGACAAGAAGATTACCTATAAGCCAGTGTGCCTCAAATACAAGTAAAACAAACTATTGTTTCTGACGTTATTAACAAGCTAAACTGATGTTGGTTATTGTTTATGTCAACTGATTGTAATAAAAATATATTTGTATAATATTTTATTTAATATAAATTATCCACCATAGTATCAGTACGTGTCTCTGGTTACTGTGGTAACACACGGAGGAAGGAGCTGACAGGTACAGGGTATTTCAAATGGAGAAACTTTGTGATGGCAGTTAACCTAACTGATATTTCCTGAGAATGGAGCAGGAGTGGACTTGGGCGCATCCGCACGCAGCGACCAGCAGTGGGTGAAAAAGTTTGGCATCTTAGTCTCTGTTTTTATGCACTTTAATGTGTTTTAACCTAATTATCTGTGCTGTTTTGTCCTTGAATGTTTGTGGACTATATAACGAACAGCTCTTTGGTTCCATCAGTATGGATTTTCTTCTTGTTTTTGCACTGTGGCTTCTTTCTTACCGGCTGTCTGGGATGTCAGTGCGGTCACGCCAGTGAGAATGCAGTACTCCAGAGACATATTACTGCAACTAAACATGGATAATCCAGCGTCTGTGTTTGAGTCTGGGCCGCAACTGCCGGACTTTATTTTAAGAGACTTTCATGGACACAGCGATGAAAAGAGGAACAAGAGAAGGAAACGCGGAAAGCGTGGAGGCGTAAGATTAAACCTGAGGAGGCGTCAGCTTAACCGCATTCCTCTTCCTTCCATTATTATGGGGAACGTACAATCCCTGAGAAACAAAGTGGATGAAATTCAAGTAAATGTACAATATCAGAAGGATTTCAAGAACTGCTGTGTCATGGCTTACACGGAGACGTGGCTTATGGATCGTGACCGGGACCCGGACCTTTGTATTGACGGTTTTGGAGCCCCACTTCGCTTGGATCGGCAGGAAGAGGTAACGGGGAAACGTCAGGGGGGCAGCGTATGTTTGTATATTAATAAACAGTACTGTACATCTATCATGGTCAGAGAGCGCATCTGTACGCCAGATGTGGAGCTTCTGTCCGTATCGCTACGCCCCTTTTATTTGCCTCGTGAGTTCCCCCAACTTTTCATAACGACTGTGTACACTCACCCGAGGGTGGATGCTGCCTCCGCCTCCAGCACCGTCTTTGATGTGGTACAGCGGTTGCAGTCGATTTCCCCCAGAGGCTCCAAATTTTATCCTTGGGGATTTTAACCATGTGTCTCTAAAGAAGACACTTAAAAACTTTTATCAGTATGTCTCCTGCCCAACCAGGCGAGAAAAGACATTGGACCTATGCTATGGATCTATTGAGGCGGCCTTTAAATCACTTCCCCTTCCTCCTTTAGGATCTTCAGATCACAACTGTGTACATTTGCTGCCCACATATAAAACTGCTCTCAGAAGAGAAAAGGTGAAGACCACGGACATAATGGTCTGGACAGATGATTCAGTGCTCTGCCTCCAGGAATGTTTTAACTGTATGGACTAGGAGGTGTTCACACTGTCCTGCGGAGATGATTTGGACTCTTTGGTGGATGTGACATGCTCTTACATGGCTTTCTGTAGGAATATGATCGTTCCACGTAAATGTGTCAAAATATATCCCAACAATAAGCCATGGGTTACTAAATCAGTTAAATTCTGCTTACAGAGGAAAGCACTTGCCTTTAAACAGGGGGATGTTTCTGAGCTGCAGGTTGCCACAAAAGCGCTGAAGGATGAAATTTTATCAGAATTGGAAAGCAAGATGGCAGCAAAGAAGCTTGGTTCAGCCTGGGCCAGTATGAAAACTATTGCAGGCCTTCAGAGCACAGAACGCAGTAATCGTGTGTTTTTAGATGGTTTTAATTTCGAACAGTTTTCGAACAATTTTCGAACAATTCAGACACAGAGCTGGCTAATGCTCTTAATTGTTTTTATGGCCGTTTTGATTCCTTTGATTTTAGCACAGAAACCCAAGATTTGAAACAGAAACTCAAAGACAATCAGCACTTTAATACTGAGGTGCAGGATGTTAAAAGGGTGTTCTGTGCTGTAAAAGTGAGCAAAAGTCAGGGCCCTGATAATGTATGTGGGCGCTTGGTAGTCCTGTGCATATGAACTGAGTCCTGTGTTTCACTACATTTTTAATAAGTCTTTACAGACACAACATGTGCCTAAGGTCTGGAAAGATGCTGTGGTTGTCCCCGTTCCAAAATCCAGCTGTCCTAAAATGGTAAATGATTTTAGACCAGTTGCCTTGACTTCAATTTAAATGAAAATTTTTGAAAAACTGGTCAGATTTGAGGTCCTAAAGCAGAATGAGCATGCACTGGATCCTTTGCAGTTTGCCTATGGAGTTTTTGCATATGACGTCAGGGGGCGTGCCGCACTGGCCCGTTAGAGTGTGCCGCCATATTGGATGGCAAGAAACGGCAGCAGCAGGGTGAAACAAACCACATAGCTCACGTGTATCTACAAACTCTGCAAAATGGTGTACTCCTGTTGTTCCCCCTGATAAGGGGATAAGCGGGGAATTAAATGGCCGGTGTGAAATGCAAAAAAAAAAAAAAAAAAAAGTTGGATTTTTGAATAATTACCTTCACTGACAGTTTTACCCTCGGCCGGGGGATCGCGGGGATCATGAGACCGTGGGCTCGATCCCAGCCCCCGACCAACAGTGAGCTGTGTGGAGTTTGCATGTTCTCCCTGTGTTGCGTGGGTTTACTCCGGGATTTCTCCGGTTTCCTCCCGCATACCAAAAACATGTAGGTTTAGGGCGCTCGCACACGCAGCGGCCGGTGGCTTGTCACCAGACTGCAAACCAAATCTACCTACGGGTACAAATAAGTAACAAAAAACAAAAAAAAAACTTTGTGGTTTGGGGGCGCCTCTCTGCTTGCTACGATGCACACATGAAAGGGGAGAAAAATATTGTACATGTGCATAAAATCAGGTACGTTTTAACGCGGCGCACCGTGGAGAGCCTTTAAAAAAAAAAAAAAAAACACGCAGTGCGCTTCACTCACCTCCGAGTGAGGAGCTGCTGTTGTTTTCCGACTCGTTCACCAGCCAAGACTTCACATCATCCACATCCCTTTCCGCTGACACGTTTTCCGATATTTTTTCCTCCTGCTCCCCTTCGTCTTTGAAAGATATCATCTCATCGTTTGCCCCCAAATCATCCCCGCTGAGCAGATTACTGGCAGTCATTGTTCTGCTAATTGCTCCAGCTGTTACCCCACACCCACCACCTCCGTTCAACTGAGGCATTTCGGCACACCAGAGGAGCGCACGGGAGCAAGATTAAAAACACTTGTCTGCTGTTATGACTGCTGACAATGACTCCACTGAATATGACACAGACATCGCAGACACAGTGTCAGAGGCCATAGTGTCAGTTGTTGAAGAGGATGATAGGATGTTATTATGTCAGATTGTGACTGTGTGTTCTCCTCACTCATTCTGATCGCTAAACAGTACAAGTTACGCCTGGGTTGTCACAGTGCAACTGCTGCTCTTGCCATCCAAGATGGCGGCACCTACGGCGTGTTTATGTTTACCCCAGCGAGTCACGTGAATTTTACGAGCCTACGCAAAAACTCCATAGGCCTCACAGAGGAGTGGAGGATGCCACTGTCACTCTGTTTAACATGCTTTTTAAACATCTGTATTTTAATGGGACACACGCCAGGCTTTTATTTGCGGACTTTTCTTCCTCATATTTTAGTTGAAAGATTCCTGCAACAATTTGATTTGAGTAATAATCTGGTGGGTTGGATTCTGGATTTTTTAACCAACAGGACACAGAGAGTAAGGGTCAATGGTACATTGTCTGACCAAAAGTGTTCTTCTACTGGCTGTCCTCAGGGGTGTGTGTTGTCACCATTACTCTTCATCCTGTACACAAACATGTGTCAGAGCAGACATGACAACAGACACATTATAAAGTATGCTGATGATTCAGTTATTGCCAGTCTCCTTCAGGATGGTGAGAGTGGCCACGGCCCAGTAGTTGATGTTTTTGTTCACTGGTGAGAGGATTCCTACCTGCAGCTGAAGACGACAAAAACTAAAGATATGATTATTGACTTTAGGAGGAAAACTCCCAGGCACGAAGTCACTGTACTAAAAGGCCAGACCATTGAATGTATGCAATCTTACAAATATCTTGGGACGATTATTGATAGTAATTTAAACTTTGAAGAGAACTGTGAAAGGGTGTGCAAAAAGGGTCAGCAACATTTCCATTGTTTAAGGAAACTCGCACACTTCCAGATTGACCGAACCATAATGACAATGTTTTATCGGGCTTTTATTGAATCTGTTTTATCCTTTTCTTTAGTATCATGGTTTGGCCAGATAAAACTGAAACAGAGGAAATCCTTAGACCAGGTAGTTAGATGGTCCAGTCGTTTGCTTGGTGAGTCACAGCTGAGCCTGACATCCCTGTACACCATACAGGTACAGAGGATTGCTACCTCCATTTTAAATGATGACTCCCACCCTTTGCATTGCCACTTTCAGCTTCTCCCCTCCAAATGGAGGTTTGTTGTCCCAAAATGTAAAACCCAGTGCTACAAAAACAGCTTTGTTCCTGCTGCTGTCAAAGAGTTGAACAAGCTGTAGCAATATATTGCACATAATTTAGTTATCTATTTATTAATTTTTATTTTATATTTGTTTATTTTTGTAGGTTTTTTACTTGGGTTTTAAATCTTTTATTGGGTTTTAGACTTCAGAGTTTTATTGAGTTTTTATTCTCTTTGATTTAGTTTTTAACTTTTTTAATATGACCCTTCTCTCTTGTCTCTTTGTTTTTTCTCTTATCTCTTTGTCTTATGTCCTGATTGGTGGAGCCTTGAGCACTTTTATCGTGTTCATAGTCATCTTCATGCGTGCCTGTGTTTGTGTTCATGCTGAATGTAATTGTGGTTTGTAAATATGTGTCTAAAAGGATGTCGCCTGACTGCAAAACAAATCTACCTACGGGTACAAATAAAGTAACCTGAACCTGAACCTGAACATGGAGTAGGGAATACAGTTGAAGTACACTGTAGATCAGAATGTAGCTTATAAAACGGCTTGGAACGAAAACGAATGTGGTCTTCATCCACATAATATGTGATGATTGACATTAAACCGCAAGCAAAGTGTGCGGTTTAAGACAGACATAACTCTGAACGGCAGACAAGGATGTTGTTGCAGCCACATGATCCACATGGTATGTAAACACAGTAAACTTCAGCACTGGACAATGTTTCATTTTTTTTGCTTGTGAAATCACAATAGGCCTATTCTATTATGCTTGTTTACTATGCACCGCAATGATATGATATTGCACTGTTGTGTAATATTGCTTAATAATTATGAACCTTGTCAGTAAACTGTAAAGGAGAAGACAGGAGGAAAAAAAATGAAAACCAACCTGAAAGATTCAATAAACCATGATGCTGATTTAAGGTGGAGTTGCCCAGCCCCAGTGTATGGTCAAAAACAATTATGACAGTCTTGTTATTATTACTATTATGATAATGGAGTCATATACTGTACCGGAGTGGTGGCCTAGTGGTAGAGCATCCGCCCCACAGCCAGGAGGTTGTGGGTTCAACATACCAAAGACGATATAAAAATGGTACTTCCTGCCTTCTAGCTTGGTGCTCAGCATAACAGAATTGGGGAAGGAAAAGTTATTTGTGGCGCTGCCTTGTATGGCAGTGGCCCCTCTGATTCTAGATGTGATCAACACTGTAGATAGGAGTAATGTAATTTCATTCTACTGTACATGATTGGCTGTATGGATTAACGGACAATAAAGTTGGTGTTTGGCTTCTTCTTCTTCTAGCTTGGTGCGCAGCATAAAAGAATGGGGAAAGGAAAGTTAATAAGCAGAGCTACCGGAGGACTGACCTCCCACTATAGCTTTCACTACTTACAGTAGCTGTGTGGCCTAGGGTCAGAGAAAGAGAAATACGCGCCGCCCCTATACACCACATGGTGTCCCACATGCTGTGGAAGGGAATTAACTTAACTTAGTCATATAATGTAGTTATATTGTTTTTGCTGCCATTTCTCTGTCTGTTAATAATAATAATGGATTGCATTTATAGAGCGCCTTTCAAGATACCCAAAGCGCTTTACAATGAGTCCATTATTCATTCACTCCACAGACAATGGTAGTGGTAAGCTACTGCTGTAGCCACAGCTGCCCTGGGGCAGACTGACGGAAACATGGCTGCCAATCCAGCCAATGGCCTCTCCGACCACTGCCGAACATTTATACACATTCATACCCAATGTCATGGACACTGGAGGCAAGGTGGGTAAAATGTCTTCTTGCCCAGGGACACAACGGCAGGATGGCTGGGGAGAGCGGAATTCAAACTGCCAACCCTCTGGTTATTGGATGATCTGCTGTACCTCCTGAGCCATTACCGCCCAAACAGGATCACGCAAAAACTCATAGATAGATTTGGATGACATTTTCCCCAGAGGTGGCTCTTGGCCCAAAGATGAACTCATTAGATGTTGGAGGTGATCCGTGAGTGCATACCTTCGCCAAGGCCCTATAATAATAATAATAATAATAATAATAATAATAATAATAATAATAATGCATCAGATTTATATAGCCCTTTTTCATAGACACTCAAGATGTTTTACAATGGATACATTATTCATTCACTCCACAGACAATGGTAGTGGTAAGCTATTACTGTAGCCACAGCTGCCCTGGATACATTATTCATTCACTCCACAGACAATGGTAGTGGTAAGCTATTACTGTAGCCACAGCTGCCCTGGGGCAGACTGACAGAAACATGGCTGCCAATCTGTGCCAACGGCCTCTCCGACCACTACTATTTATGCCCCTTTTCCACTAGTACCTACTGTATATAGCCCAGAACACCACAATACAGCGTTATTCAATTCAGTTCGCGTTTGTTTCCATTACACCAGAGTACCACTTGAGGTGGGTGGGTTTTTTTTACAGGAAGGTGGCGCAACCCTCCTGTGACGTAAAACAAGTGACACTAGCAAAGCCCAAGATGGCAAGATACAAGGCGACTGCGGTTTCTGTCTTTTTTGCCAGAGTAAAGGCAAAAAAGGAGAGCGAGTGAAGGCTATCGGCGGTGAGATGACACACTCTGAAAAAGTACTGGAGCGTTTAGGAAGCCATATAGAGCAGTATAAAGCGGAAGACATGAGGATACGAACTAGATCACATATGAAGGTAAGCTAATGATTGCGAATGCTACTTTGCTTTAAGTCCGCCGTACTACATTGTAATGTCGGCAAGTTATCGCTATTAGGTACTAAAATATGTATGCTGTGTGTGTGTGTGTGTTTCAGATGGCTCTCTTGTGGCAAAATTATCGCTTCAAACTTTCGGTCTGGGCATTCAACACAGGTTCCCAGTGATGTCGCCCCGGATTCACGAACACGCAGTGGTTACAGAACTTCAGAATGTTTGCAGAAACCTTTAGCTTCCTGTGCAACAAATTGCTCTGATCTGTGTGAAAATCACAGAGAGACTATTGAGACATCATGGGATGTACCTGCTCCAGCCAGTGGTGTCGTGGCAAAAAGTGATCAGCTACCAAAAATTGATTGCCAGGTGCCATATTGTAGTTATGGGGTTATATTAGCCATAAGATATATATTTCAACAGGTAATCAGTAATGACTTAGGTATAATAAGATATATTTAACAATTATGATGCATTTTAAGCCAAAACAAACTTGATCTAGGATTAAAAGCAATCAAAATAATGCAGTCACAAGGTTACACGGAGAAATTTTTTTTTTTTTTTTATTTTGTATACTTTATTGATCCCCAGAGGGGAAATTGAGGGCATCCACCTGGATGGATGAAGCAGCCACAGTATGGCGCTATCCCTTAACCATTCACACACACATTTACACCTAGGGCCACTTTAGAGTCTCCAATTAACCTAACCTACATGGATTTACTGGATATACACATGCAGATACTAAATATACAGACGTGGACAAAATTGTTGGTACCCCTCTGTTAATGAAAGAAAAACCCACAATGGTCACAGAAATAACTTGAATCTGACAAAAGGGGTAATAAATAAAAATTCTATGAAAATTAACCAGTGAAAATCAGACAGTGCTTTTGAATTGTGGTTCAACAGAATTATTTTAAAAAACAGACTCATGAAACAGGCCTGGACAAAAATGATGGTACCCCTAGAACAGATTGAAAATAATGTGACCATAGGGACATGTTCAACCAAGCTGTTTCCTCTAATTAACATCACAGGTGTCTACAAACTTGTAATCAGTCAATCGGCCTATTTAAAGGGTAACAAGTAGTCACTGTGCTGTTTGTTGACATGGTGTGTACCACACTAAACATGGACCAGAGGAAGCAAAGGAGAGAGTTGTCTCAGGAGATTACAAAGAAAATTATAGACAAGCATGTTAAAGGTAAAGGCTATAAGACCATCTCCAAGCAGCTTGATGTTCCTGTGACTACAGTTGCACATATTATTCAGAAATTTAAGATCCACAGGACTGTAGCCAACCTCCCTGGACGTGGCCGCAGGAGGAGACGGATAATACGAATGGTAACAAAAGAGCCCAGAACAACCTCTAAAAACATTCATGGTGAACTCCAAGGTCAAAGTACATCAGTGTCAGATCGCACCATCCGTCGTTGTTTGAGCCAAAGTGGACTTCATGGGAGATGACCAAGGAGGACAACACTGTTGAAAACAAATCATAAAAAAGCCAGACTGGAATTTGCCAAACTGCATGTTGACAAGCCACAAAGCTTCTGGGAGAATGTCCTATGGACAGATGAGACAAAACTGGAACTTTTTGGCAAGGCACATCAGCGCTATGATCACAGACGCAAAAATGAGGCATACCAAGAAAAGAATACTGTCCCTACTGTGAAACATGGAGGAGGTTCTGTTATGTTCTGGGGCTGCTTTGCTGCGTCTGGCACAGGGTGTCTTGAATCTGTGCAGGGTACAATGAAATCTCAGGACTATCGAGGTATTCTAGAGAGAAATGTGCTGCCCAGTGTCAGACAGCTTGGTCTCAGTTGCAGATCATGGGTCTTGCAACAGGATAATGACCCAAAACACAGCTAAAAACACCCAAGAATGGCTAAGAGCGAAACATTGGACTATTCTAAAGTGACCTTCTATGAGCCCTGATCTAAATCCTATTGAACATCTGTGGAAGGAGCTGAAACATGCCGTCTGGAGAAGGCACCCTTCAAACCTGAGACAACTGGAGCAGTTTGCTCATGAGGAGTGGGCCAAAATACCTGCTGAGAGGTGCAGAAATTTCATTGACAGTTACAGAAATCGTCTGATTGCAGTGATTACCTCAAAAGGTTGTGCAACAAAATATTAAATTAAGGGTACCATCATTTTTGTCCAGGCCTGTTTCGTGAGTTTGTTTTTTAAAATAATTCTGTTGAACCACAATTCAAAAGCATTGCCTGATTTTCAATGGTTAATTTTTATAGAATTTTTATTTATTACCACTTTTGTCAGATTCAAGTTATTTCTGTGATTATTGTGGGTTTTTCTTTCATTAACAGAGGGGTACCAACAATTTTGTCCACGTCTGTATATTCTCTGCATCAACAATGCACTATACATGTAATCATTTAGTATTGCACTAGGAATTTTGACAATAAACCTTTGTACTTTTTGCAGATGTGTATCTGTCACGACCTGAACTACCTTTTCTCTGCGTTCAGGTTGTCCAATTTCGCTCCTGCTCCGGGGTAGTCCGTGCCGGGTCTTCCATGGCCCGCTCTTTGACAGCGCCCAGCTGATTGCCAGCTGTCTAGTTCAGCTGCGCTGGGACAGCTGTCTCCTATTCCCAATCATCTCCCCCATTTAAGCGAGCAGCCGAGAGTTACTCGTCGCTGCGACCTCGCTATGGGAAGACGTTCCTTGTGTTCCCACGACTGTTAGCTCCTACGTCTAGCTTCAGTCCGCCGTTACCTCGGCGCTTCACCCAAAGTAAGTGTTGCGACTCGGCGTGTATTTTTCCCTCGCCGCCTCTCTAGCCTTTCTCCCTGGGTGGTATGTTTCCCTTAGTTCTGTGTGTGTTTTAGCCCCACGTGGCTCTTTACTTTTCTGTTCGTTATTTTGTGTAGTGTGTGCTTTGTTAATAAACTACGCTAACTCACTGGTCGCCCTCGTATCTCCTTTCCTGGCTCGTGAGAGCCAGAGTTATGACAGTAGGTCGCAGCCATAGTGAGACGGCCGCGACCGTGAGTTGGCTGTAAGGACTCAACGCCTTTTTTTCTCTTCCTCTGGGTACGGGCGAGCCAGTATCATGTCTCCCTCCAAGAGACTCATGCGGCACCCAGGCCACGATCTCTCGGAGACTCTGGACCTTGTGGACGGAACGTTGTTCACCACGGACCTCTACGATGCCCCCAGCGAGATATGCTGGCGCCTGGAGCTCGCCGAGGGTATGCTTAACTGCTTTTCTCGCTACTTCCTTCTCCCCGAGGTTAAGGCGAGGAGGGCAGACATCTCTGTGGCCTGGGAGAGGCTCCGTAGGCTGGAGGAGAATTCCGGCAGGAAGCCGAGGACAGGACGCCTTTGCTCCTCGCTTCGGAATCCCACTCCTGCCGCCGATCGAGTCCAGGAGTTCGCCTCACCCAGGGGTGATCCCCAGGATAGAGTGACGTCAACCGGGTTTCCCCCGGAGAAGATGAGAGTGACAGCGATGCGCATTGCGGATCGAGTGGCAGCCGCTTCTTCCGCCGCCGTTCCTCCCGTAGCCATGAAGAACGTGATTGCGGCGGTCAGGCTGGTCGAGAAGAACCCGGAGCTGAACGATTATCCGGAATACGCTGACCTGTTGGCTTCGCTCATCGCACAGGAGCGGCGTTTTCCCGACCTCACGTTCAGAAGACGTCGCTCCCAAATTCCCCGCTCATCTCAGCAAGAGTCCCGTCCGGATCCCGCTCCAGGAAACCACACGAATTCCGCCTCCCAGCCTGCTGTTGCTCCCGTGTCTCGCCGAAGAAGTGAATCAGCTGCTCCCGCTCCTGGGCCCGCTCTCCCCGCTGTCCCGTCAGCTTTGGGCCCCCAGCTCTCCTCAGCTGTTTCACCCCCCTCTTCGTCATTCACTCCGGCCGCTGGGAGAAGCGCAAATTCATCTCCAGGTGTTCCAGGTCCCGATCCGGTGCGGGTAGCACCGCCTCATCTGTCCGGGTGGTTCCCCACTTCTATCCGGTTGGGAGAAGAGAGACTCGAGTCCCTTGTAGCGGGTTCCACCGGCCCTCCGGGAATCAGGCAAGTGTCCTTTCATTCTCCTTCCATTATGAGTGAATTGCCTTGTTTGATTCCTGGGGGAGGAGTTCAGGGTTCACAGTCCCCTGAGCTCTCTCCTCCCGCTGCAAAAACTGAATATGAACCTGCGTCCTCTGTGTCTCTTCCCCTTGAGTGTGCCCCGGTGCCAGGTGTACACCGCTGCGCGAGGAGGAGGCGGCCTGCGGCCCTGGAGGGTTTTGCCCCAGCCCCGCAGCCACGTTATGGGCAGAGGAGAAGGTCGAACTGCCTGTTGGAGCCAGCGCCGACGATTAAGCGTCCCCGGGTCTCCACGGAGGAATGGTTCGGCCCAGCAGAGTCCAGATCTCCTGCCCCCACGCCAGGTGGGCCGTCGACGCGGTCTTCGGCGTTTGGAGGTCGTTTGACTGTGGAAACCATCATGCCGGCTGCGGAGCCATTCGCAGTCGAGTTGGAGCCGGAGGACGGAGTCCTGCACGCTGAGCCCGGAGCATCGAAGTCCTGGATGGCGGTAGAACCCGAGATCAGGCAAGTGCTCTATTTTGTTTTTCTCTTCTCTATTCTGGAGCATTATTGCCTGTCTCTCGGGGGGGCGGGCCGGGTGCAGCCGTCTGCTGCGCTCGAGCCTGTTCCGCCGGGCTCTGCTGCTGCCGGTGATCCTGATCCCGGTTCCTTTTGTCCCTCTGAGCCTCTCCCCAGGGTCACCGGAGACGAACCTGCTCTGGGTGCCATCTCGGAGGTTCCGGTTCCCTGCACGGTGTTCGCCTCAGATGCTGCGCCCGGGAGTGTTTCGCCGGTCCAGCTGGGGTCCACCGGGAGTGTTTCGCCGGTCCAGCTGGGGTCCACCGGGAGTGTTTCGCCGGTCCAGCTGGAGTCCACCGGGAGTGCTGTCTCGGTCCAGCTGGGGTCCACCGGGAGTGTTTCGCCGGTCCAGCTGGGGTCCACCGGGAGTGTTTCGCCGGTCCAGCTGGGGTCC
Organism: Pholidichthys leucotaenia; assembly: GCA_020510985.1. NCBI lineage: Eukaryota > Metazoa > Chordata > Actinopteri > Cichliformes > Pholidichthyidae > Pholidichthys > Pholidichthys leucotaenia. The sequence continues at coordinate 157,844,070 of CM035849.1, forward strand.
ACCGGGAGTGTTTCGCCGGTCCAGCTGGGATCCACCGGGAGTGTTTCGCCGGCCCGATCGGGGTCCACCGGGGGTGCTGCGCCGGCCCGATCGGGGTCCACCGGGGGTGCTGCGCCGGCCCGATCGGGGTCCACCGGGGGTGCTGCGCCGGTCCGGGTAACGGTTAGTGTGGGAGCTGGAGGATTGTGTTCGCCTGACGTCAGGCTGACTTCGTCCCTTGCCTCCATCATTTCTCCTCCTGCCGCTGTTGGGGTTCCTCTCACCCGGGCCAGTTTCCCCCTACCCTTGTTGCCATTAGATGGCAGGCTAACTTTGCCCCTGGCCTCCATCTCTTCTCCCCCTACTACTGTGGGGTTTTTTTCTCACCTGGGTCAGTTTCCTCCTGCCTTTTCCCTCAGGGAAGAAGCTGCACCAAGACTTCTCCCTCAGCTCTCCGTGGTCTGAGGTCACGGGACAACCGCCTGGGAAGCCATCTGGCTGGTTCGGTGATCTGGGTCGGCCTCCGGAGAAACTGTGTCTCCTAGCCTGGGACTCGGGTAGGCCACCCGAACTGGTGTTGTGGTTCCTGGCCTGGTGGAGTTCGGGCCGCCCGCCGGACAAGCTGTCATCGCCTGCCCCGCTCCACCTGCTGACGTCCTGGAAGAATTGTCTGACTGTTTGTTGCCTTGCGTTTGATTGTCCTCCCTAATTTAATACTTTTCAGGACATCAAAGAACACTCTGCCCTAGAGTCCTTATTGTGGGGTTATCCCAGTTAAAATTTCCTTGGACTATTTTCTTTGTTTTATAATCCCAGTATGATCCCAGTGTGTCTGTGTGTGTGTGTGTATATATATATATTTTATAGTAATACGTACATATGTATATTAGCTGCTCTTGCTTGCTTGTTTTTTTTTTTTTTTTTTTTTTTTTTTTTTTCTTGCCTTCTGATTGTTGCTCTGAGTGTTGCTATCCCTGTGCTGTTGCAATCCTGGAATTTCCCCGTTGTGGGACTAATAAAGGCTTATCTTATCTTATCTTATCTTATCTTATCCTATTCTAATTTCTCCTTAAGTAGCATTTGCTTCACATTGCCTGGCCTCATTCCGAGTAGTCTTGTTTTTCTGTATTTATATCCTCCTCCAGACTGTTTAGTGACACTTTTGTGCTAATACGTGTTTGAGGAGTTGTTCCTTTTGTATTTTTATCTTCATGCCAATTTGCAGTTCCAGGCTCTATTTTTGGATCTTATGCCCGGTTTGCATCCTTTGTATATTCTGTTTTGGTCGGGGTTTACTTGTGTAAGTCTATTTTAACCATATGTTCAGAGTTTTGTAGTTTTTGGCCTTCGGGACATGAGTTTTTTTTTTATTGTCCTCACCCTAAGTTATTGTGAACTTTTTCCATGACTGTGTCGCTATGTTTCTGCATTTTGGTTCTTGTCGTTTCTCCCCACCTCCTGTGGTCACCTGCACAGACCGTCTGGCCTCTGCAGGGGAGGGGGTGATGGTTTTTTTTTGGGGGGGGGTTAAGATTATTATGGTATCTGACCCTATACTGTATCTAGGTTTTTTTTTCTTCCCTGCCTCCTTTTTCTGGTCCCTCCCTTTCTCCCAGATCTGGCCCCCACCGCCCTCCCTGGTCTTCCCTCGGGGGGGGGGGGGGGGGTTAGGCCGCTCCAGGAGGCGCGGCTCGGGGGAGGAGTACTGTCACGACCTGAACTACCTTTTCTCTGCGTTCAGGTTGTCCAGTTTCACTCCTGCTCCGGGGTAGTCCGTGCCGGGTCTTCCATGGCCCGCTCTTTGACAGCGCCCAGCTGATTGCCAGCTGTCTAGTTCAGCTGCGCTGGGACAGCTGTCTCCTATTCCCAATCATCTCCCCCATTTAAGCGAGCAGCCGAGAGTTACTCGTCGCTGCGACCTCGCTATGGGAAGACGTTCCTTGTGTTCCCACGACTGTTAGCTCCTACGTCTAGCTTCAGTCCGCCGTTACCTCGGCGCTTCACCCAAAGTAAGTGTTGCGACTCGGCGTGTATTTTTCCCTCGCCGCCTCTCTAGCCTTTCTCCCTGGGTGGTATGTTTCCCTTAGTTCTGTGTGTGTTTTAGCCCCACGTGGCTCTTTACTTTTCTGTTCGTTATTTTGTGTAGTGTGTGCTTTGTTAATAAACTACGCTAACTCACTGGTCGCCCTCGTATCTCCTTTCCTGGCTCGTGAGAGCCAGAGTTATGACAGTATCCACTTTTGTTTTGTGTGAAGGTTACCACCAAGTGACATAAATTAAATACTAAAAGACTGGAAAAGCTCTCTAAGAACAATCCAGCAGTTTGAGAAATCACTTTTGGTTTTGTGTAAGTCTACCAACAGAATTATGAGCCATAAAGCAGTTTGTGCTAAAATGTTAAATCCCATTAAACCCTAATCCAGGGGTGTCCAATCATGTGCCATGGAGGGCCAAGACCCTGCAGGTTCTCTCTTCTACCCAGTCTCTTCAGCAGGTGTTTTCACTGATCAGCAGTCAGTGGAAGCAATTCAGTGGAATCTGCTGTTGAAGACACTGGTTGGAGGTAAAGCCTATAGGGTCTTGGCCTGCCATGGCACATGAATGGACACCCCTGCCCTAACCCATTATTAGAAAATACAGATGCTAATATGGCCCAGAATTCCCCCATATACTGGTACTATCACTAAAGTGCGCAGTGTCTTCTGCACTGGCACATCCAACAATACAGTCTTCAGTAAATAAAATAATTGTTTTTGGTTACTTTTTCTTAAAAATGAGCCATTATTTTCAATGTCACAGATAAATGGTTTGAACTGTTGACTCTTTTCCCACTGGTGTCTTAACAGACAAAACAGAAAATCATGATGCAAACACAAAAGTCACTAAATTGTTTATTACAATCAGCAGCAAATTCCAGATTATTTTGAATGTGCAAAATTCAAGCTGAAAAAAAAAAAACCCAACAACTTAGAATGGGTCACACACGCCGGCCACGTGGCCTCACTGAGAAGCAACTGGATGTGCCGCTCACACTGGTCCTGGTTCACCAGATCTTCAGCCTGCATCTCTGTAAATAGTGACACATGGTCCGGTTTGGGGTGGATCGTGTTCCTCTTGCCTAGACGAAAAGAGAGAAATGGGTGGTGGTTAATTGAAGCAAGTTTAAAACATATTTGGGAAATACACTTGTTGCTAAAAGCCAGTGGTGGAATGTGACAAAAAAGTACTTTGTTGTTATATTTAACCACAATTTTCATGTAGCTGCGCTTCAGTAAAGCAGATTTTACAAGGGCTGGGTTACATTTAAAGTCATTTTTTACTGTGGCCTCAGCAATCAGAATGAGTTGATACCTTCAGTTGAATGGAATCTAATACTTTAACTGAGAGTGTATATCCCCGAGTATGGAGTCGCACAGTCAAAATGTGTCATTTTTATCAATAAAAGTTTAGCCACCATTGTGACCACCACTGTGTCATCACTGTGTCGCCCTGGCTTCAAGTGTGAGCGGTGTTTTGTACTTGTATTGCTAAAATATAAAAGCAAGCACTACAATGGGTCTCAAATATTTGTAATGTGTCCTGTTATAGTAGTGCATGAGTTTATTGATGATAGACTATAAACTACACATATAAACTAAATTATAATAACCTTTTATATAAGGTTATATAACTAAATTATATAACCTTCTCTGACACAGTGGTGGAGGAGTAGACCTCAGAAAATAACAGACTATCCTTAAATCCTTTTAATGAACAAACAGCTATTAAATACCTGACTGATAGCACTGAGCAGCAGCACTGAGCAGCAGGATTACATACTACCTGTTCAAGAGGTAATAGAACTTCAATTCTTCACCTGTGGCTAGTTCTGGACTTTTGGAGGTGATTTGGTTGACACTTGGCAGTGGATTGGTGGCTTGGGGGAAGATTCTGGTGGATTTAGAATTGGGCCTTTCTGCCTTAGAAGCAGACTGGTAGCCATTACTACTAGGCCTCACAGGCAGCCACCAACAACAGGCTCCACAGGCAGCCACCATCACCAGGCCAGCAGCCACGACCATCAGGCTCCACAGGCAGCCGCCACCACCAGGCTTCACAGGCAGTTACCACCACCAGGCCCTGCAGCCACCTCCATCAGGCTTCAGGCCTGGCACCAGGCCTTACACGCATTCCTGTTGTTGCTGCTTGAATTTTTCATCAACACTGAAATAGTCTTGGAAACAGACTCTTGTCTCCTTGTCCACTGCAAATTATCACAAAACTGCAGCAAAATGCCACCTAAGCAAAAAGCAGAGGCCAAATCCGAGGAGGAATATGTGTCCCTCGCACAGGTAAATGACTTACTTCAACTGCTTTCTGCATTGTTAAACCAACAACAGGAAACTTTCAAAAGCCTCATCCAAGTGATCATGGACTCGGCTAATGCAAGAATGGACACGATGATGAGAGAGTTGCAGGACATTAAAACCAGTCTACAGTTCACTCAAAAAGACGTAGATGACATAAAAGCCGATTTGTCTAAACAAGCAGACTGCAACAATGCGCTGCAATCAGATGTTTTTAAAGTGTGTGACAGTCTGTTGACTATCACTGACAAATTTGAATATCTGGAAGGACAATCCCGGAGAAATAATCTAGTCTTTGATGGTGCTGTGGAGGCACCAGGAGACACCTGGGCCGACACGGAGGAGAAGATTAAAAATATTCTCATGGAAGAAACTACAGTTATCACCAGGGATCGAGATGGAGAGAGCCCACCGCACCGGGAAACCTGAAGGAGAAAGACTGAGGCCCATTGTGGTCAAGTTCCTGCGGCACAAGGACAGGATGACCATTCTTCAAAGAGCCAAGTCCCTCAAAGGAACAAAAATCTTCATCAATGAGGACTTCACTGATTTGGTAAGAAGGAAGAAAAAAGAATTAATGCCAGAGCTGAAAGCTGCAAGAGCACGGGGGGACATAGCCTACTTAAGGTATGACAGACTCATTATTCACCCACGCCATCCCCGTAACAGCACACCAAAATCAATGGAGCCAAAAATCAACCAGAAATTATTGACATTTCATTATCAACTTAGAGGTATAAACTGTGCATTTGTTTCCATTGACTGGAATAATTAAGATGCAAACTTTTATAGGAAACAACCTCATTTTTAAAGGGTACGAATATACTGAGCATAAGCCACACAGTGTTGAATATGAAACCGATCCTGAAAATCACTTTCTCAACAGTATAAAACATCAGTGTTTATACTGATGTTTTTTAGATGGTCTGAACTTGAGTTCAGACCAACTAAAAAATACAATTTCTGACCAATCATTGTCAATAATACACTTTAATAGTAGAAGTCTCAACATGAATTTTTCCAAAATCCAGGATAGTTTGTTGCAATAAAGCACAATTTTTTCTGCTGTTGCAATTTCTGAGACTTGGCTAAAAAATGACCAACTTCATACAGAGCAAATGAGAGGCTATGATTTATATACCACAAGCAGGTCAAAAAAAAGGGGTGGTGGTGTTGCTTTACATATCAGGTCCTGCTACCAAAGCCAAGTTGTAGATAATGTCTTTTGAAATGGACAACATCATGGAGTGTGTAACTGTGGAATTAATTACAACTACAAAAAACATCATAATAAGTTGCATTTATAGAGCACCGGGTACCGATGTTGACATTTTCAAAGAAAAAATTGTTTGAGCTTTTCAGTGCAGTAGGTAATAAGAAGCTGGTATTTATTTGTGGAGACTTCAGTACTCATTTATTCATTCATTCATCTTCTTCCGCTTAATCCTTTTCGGGTTGCGGGGGGGCTGGAGCCTATCCCAGCATCTTTGGGTGAGAGGCAGGGTACACCCTGGACAGATCGCCAGTCCATCGCAGGGCCAACACAGAGAGACAGACAACCATTCACTTTCACAGTCATACCTAAGGACAATTTAGAATCCCCAGTTTTTGATGTCAATTAACCTAACTTGCATGTTTTTGGCATGTGGGAGGAAACCGGAGAAATCCCGGCGTAAACCCACGCAGACATGGGGAGAACATGTAAACTCCACACAGATCACTGTTAGTCGGGGGCTGGGATCGAACCCAGGATCCCCTGGCCAAGGGTGAGTTGCTGTGCTGCCGCAGTGCTAACCACTCTTCCACCACGCTGCCCGACTTCAATACTGACTTATTAAATCCAAATGACCATATCCAAATAAGTGAATTCATAAATTCCATGTTTTGTATGGGTTTCTACCCTTCAATAACATACCCCACTAGAATAACAACACATTCAGCAACGCTTATTGATAAAATTTTCACAAACGTCACTGAGGGGAATGTAACTGCTGGCCTTATTGTCAACGATGTGACAGACCATCTGCCTGTTTTTGTTTCTTCACACACTGGTGTAACACATAACATTGAAATAGATAAGGTTTTTAAACGACTTGTAACAGAAACCGCAATCAACAATCTTAGAAATGATCTAAAAATACAAGACTGGAGCGGTGTTTATGTTGACGACATTGATACAGCATATGGAGAATTTGTTTCTATTTTATCACAACTATATAATAAACATTGCCCTCCAGTGGTAAAGGAAACTAAAGTTAAATACAGAGATAAGCCTTGGATCACCAAGGGCCTGCAAAATGCTTGTAAAAAGAAAAACTAGTTATATAAAACGTTTCTGAAATTAAGAACTGTGGAAGAAGAAAAGAAATACAAGACTTATAAAAATAAACTCATTAGTGTTTTAAGATCAAGTAAAAAAACATATTACAGTAAATTATTGGAAAATAACAAAACTAATACATGTAATATATGGAAGGTGTTAAATAATATAACAAAGACAGGAAAACTAAATTCCAACCACATCTCTTACTTAAATTCAGATAATGGAATAATCAATGAAAATAGCTTGATCTCCAACATGTTTAATGAATACTTTGTTAATATAGGAAAAAAGATCGCCAACTCCACTGTATCATCAGCAAATACAAGTGGCGCTGACAATGTGGGTCAACATAAACGCTTACTCAATGTTTATGAAAGAAACAGATGAAAAAGAAACTCTTCAATTCAATTCAATTCAATTCAACTTTATTTATATAGCGCCATTTCACAACAACAGTCATCTCATAGCACTATCAACTGTAGGGGGGACCTCCACAGTTGCAGAAAGACCCCAGCAATCAGGCGATCCCCTGTGAGCAAGCACTTGGCGACGGTGGAGAGGAAAAACTCCCTTTTAACAGGAAGAAACCTCCAGCAGAACCAGGCTCAGGGAGGGGCAGTCATCTGCTGCAACTGGCTGGGGGGTGAGGGGATAGAGAAGAAGAAAAGAACAGACATGTAGAGAGCAAACAGCACGATGGGGACTCAATCTATGGGAGAGAACAAACAAATGTTAATGACCAGCAAAAAAAAAAATATTTCATAGAGAGTGAGGAAAGGAGTGCGGCCCAGTGCATTACTGGAGGTCCCCCGGCTGACTAAACCTATTAGCAGCATAACTAAGGGAGGGTTCAGAAACACATGATCCCTCCCTAATTGTAGGCTATATCAAAAAGGTAGGTTTTAGCCCTATTCTTAAAAACAGAGATCGAGTCTGACTCCCGAATCCAGATTGGCAGCTGATTCCACAGGAGAGGAGCTTGAGAACTGAAGGCTCTGCCTCCCATTGTACTTTTGGAGATTCTAGGTATTACAAGTAATCCTGCATTTTGGGAGCGTAGTGCTCTGTTAGGATGATACGGTAGTATCAGATCTTTTAAATAAAAAGGAGCCTGATTGTTTAAAGCTTTGTAAGTAAGAAGAAGGATTTTAAACTTAATTCTAAACTCTATGGGAAGCCAATGAAGGGAGGCCAGAACCGGAGAGATATGATCTCTCTTTCTAGTACCTGTTAAAACTCTTGCTGCAGCATTTTGGATCAGCTGAAGACTTTTTAAAGATGTTTTAGGACAGCCTGATAATAAAGAATTACAATAATCTAATCTCGAGCTAACAAAAGCGTGGATCAGCTTCTCAGCATCACTCTGAGACAAGATGCTCCTAATCTTGGCAATATTACGCAAATGATAGAAGGCAGTCTTAGAAACAAATTTAATATGTGAATTGAAGGACAAATCCTGATCAAAAATAACTCCAAGGTTCCTCACAGAGCTATTAAGAGAAAGAGTAACTGCATCCAAACTGAAAGTTTGATTTGGAAAGGAATTTCTAAGGTTTTTTGGACCAACAAGAATGACTTCAGTCTTATCTGAATTTAATAGCAGGAAATTACAAGTCATCCAAGCTTTAATTTCCTTAAGACAGGCTTCTAACTTGGCTAATTGATTAGTATCATCTGGCTTCATTGAGAGGTATAATTGTGTGTCATCTGCATAACAATGAAAATGTATACAGTGCTTTCTAATAATGTTGCCTAACGGAAGCATATATAAACTAAAAAGAGTAGGGCCTAGCACAGATCCCTGTGGAACTCCATGACTAAGCTTTGAGCTAAAAGAAAACTCATCATTTACATGAACAAACTGGAACCTATCAGATAAATAAGATCTAAACCACTGCAACGAAGTTCCATTAAGTCCAACATAGTGTTCTAATCTATCAAGTAGAATATTATGATCAATAGTATCAAAAGCTGCACTAAGATCTAAAAGGACAAGTACAGAAACTAGTCCATTATCAGATGCAATGAGGAGGTCGTTAGTGACCTTCGCTAAGGCTGTTTCAGTACTATGATGGATTCTAAACCCAGATTGAAACTCTTCAAGTAAACCATTTCCCTGCAGGTGGTCAAATAATTGCGTAGCAACAACTCTTTCTAAGATTTTTGAAATGAAAGGGAGATTAGAGATTGGTCTATAGTTAGCTAAAGCTCCTGGATCTAGCGTTGGCTTTTTGAGTAAGGGTTTAATTACAGCCGTTTTAAACGCCTGCGGTACATGGCCTAAAGTTAATGAAGAATTGATTATATGAAGAATAAAGCTACCAATAAGTGGGAAGACTTCTTTAAATAACCTGGTAGGAATAGGGTCTAAAAGACAAGTTGAAGGTTTGGATGAGGAAACTATTTTGTCTAACTCACAAAGGTCGATTGGAGTAAACTCATCAAGACAGACATCAATAGAAGGAGTTGTAATAGTTACAGTATCTAAGTTAACTGTGGGAAGAATCTGATTGATTTTATCTCTGATGGATGAAATTTTTATTATTGAAAAAGTTCATAAAGTCCTGACTAGTAAGCTCTAAGGGGATGCTAGGATTGACAGAGTCCTGACTCTTTGTCAACCTGGCTACAGTACTGAAAAGAAACCTGGGATTATTCTTGTTCTCTTCTATTAATGCAGAGTAATAACTCGTTCTAGCTTTTCTAAGAGATTTTTTATAAATTAAAAGATGATTTCTCCAAGCTAAATAGATTTCATCTAAATTAGTAGAGCGCCATTTTCTTTCTAATTGACGAGTCTTCTGTTTTAAGCTACGAGTTTCTGTGTTGAACCAAGGAGTTAAAAATCTCTGATTAGACTTTTTCTTTTTTAAGGGGGCCACCAAGTCTAGAGCCTGATGCAGAGAAGCTGAAACACTATCCACCATGTTATCAATTACAGAAGGAGCAAGCTGTCTATAGCTTATTTCCGTTGTGTTGACACATGGCATAGAGGAAACAGTCTGCATAAATTTGGAAACAGCATCATCTGAGAGGCATCTACTGTGATAATATTTTTCTTTAGGAGCCAAATAGTCAGAAATAGTAAAATCAAAGGTTAACAGACAATGGTCTGACAGTACAGGGTTATGAGGAGACACTACAAGATTTTCTATTTCTATGCCATATGTCAGAACAAGGTCCAATGTATGGTGGAGGTAATGAGTAGAATTTCCTACTTTCTGAGAAAACCCAATCGAGTCTAATATTGAATTAAAAGCCACATTAAGGCAGTCACTATCTACATCCACATGTATATTAAAGTCCCCTACTATAATTATTCTATCAGATTTCAGCACTAAATCAGCTAAGAAATCAGCAAATTCGGATAAAAATTCTGAATAGGTTGATGGGGGACGATAAACTATGGCAAATAAAATTGGGTTTAACCTGAAATTGCTAAAGTGCCCAACACTGAGGACCAGGCCCTCAAAGGAATTATAACATGTTTTTTGCTTTACATTAACTAGTAATTTGGAATGGTAAATTGTTGCTACTCCTCCTCCACGACCAGAACTTCTGGGATTTTGACAGTTTAAATAACCAGAGGGAGTTGATTCATTTAAACCAACATAATCCTCTTGCCCTAACCGAGTCTCTGTAAGGGAAATTAAATCAATCTGATGATCAATTAACAGATCATGGACTAACAGAGACTTGGGAGTTAGAGACCTAATATTTAATAAACCACATTTAATTGACATTCTTAACAAATTCAAAGACAAAAAATGAACTGACTGTAATGATTTCAGTACATTCTTGGTTAAATGTATTATTGATTGTATTGTTAAACACTTCACTTTCATATGCAACATGTCACTTACTGCTGGTAAATTTCCAAAGAAAATGAAAATAGCAAGAGTCGTTCCTCTGTATAAGACTGGTGACAAACACTTATTGTCAAACTACAGACCCATCTCCTTGTTACCTCAGTTCTCCAAAATACTGGAAAAAATATTTGTTAAGAGACTAAATGATTTCATTGATAAGTACAATATACTCTGTGAACAACACTATGGATTCAGGAAGAACCGGACCACCTCACTGGCACTCATGGACTTTGTTGAACAGATTATGGATGCAACAGATAGAAGAGAATACACAGTTGGAATATTTCTGGACTTACAAAAGGCATTTGATACAGTTGATCATAAATTACTCCTCAGTAAATTACATAAGTATGGCATTGAAGGAATTGCTTTTGACTGGCTACACAGCTATTTAGAAGACAGATATCTATATGTTCATGTGAATAATACAGACTCTGAGTTGCTGAAGATGACGTGTGGGGTACCACAGGGTTCTGTGCTTGTTCCATTGCTGTTTATTTTGTATATTAATGATTTATGATTTATGTTCTGTGTCTAAATTGCTCTAGTGTATTTTATTTGCAGATGACACAACTTTTTTGTAGTGGAGAAAATCTTAAGCAGCTTCTGGATTCAGTACAAAATGAACTTAAACAAATCAATCAATGGTTCACTGCCAATAAATTATCTATTCACCTTGGAAAAACAAAATGTATAATATTTGGAAACTGCAAATTATATAATCACAGAAAAATTAAAATAAACAATGTTGAAATTGACACAGTTTTCAATTTAGAATCCCCAGTTTGATGCCAGTTAACCTAACTTGCATGTTTTTGGCATGTGGGAGGAAACCGGAGAATTCCCGGAGTAAACCCACGCAGACACGGGGAGAACATGCAAACTCCACACAGATTACTGTTGGTCGGGGGCTGGGATCGAACCCAGGATCCCCCGGCCAAGGGTGAGTTGCTGTGCTGCCGCAGTGCTAACCACTCAGCTTCAGCCTACACCCTTTCGGTTGTTCTTTTGTGTGTTCTTATTGTATTGTATGTGTTTATTATTATTATTACCAAATAAATTAATTCATTCATTCATTCATAATGGTGACTGAACAACTTCCATTCCCCAAAGTGCAAGATACACTATTATGAATATAACTCACAAAAGATCATACAAGTGATCTGACAAAAAAATAAACAAGCAGTTTATTTTACATTGGCTAATACTGGATGTGCCATTCATTTTCAATTATTCTGTAATTAATATTCACACAATCAAATAAATCTCAGTTCAGTCCCTTTCATATTACAGTCCCTCCAGGATTTTGCAATGTTGCGATCACATCAATTCACGCAAAATCAGCCAATCAGCGCAACTATTGCATGACCTTGCAACTTTGTCCAATCACTGCAACTTTCCCGCAATTTTAGCCAATCCACGTCAACTTCCGCCAATTTCACCAATCAAATTTGTCTCTAACTGGCACTGAAACACTCAGTCTAACCAATCAAATGCATCGTTGCACCGTGTTCACTTCCGTGTTTACAGTGAGTAGTGATTTTATAGTTTACAGTGAGTAACAGAACACATCTGCAAACAGAGTGTGTGATTTAACCTCTTGCACTCCGGTGTACCGCGGGCGGACACGTCTCTGCGTCCTAGAGCGCACGAGGGCGCCCTAGAACGCACACTGTGCGTCCTAGGGCGCACTGAGAAAAAAACCCCTGCATTTCCGTTCTTCCACTACAGACACAGCCGCGAACAGAAAGCCAAAGGAGTGCTTTGATTGGTTTAGATGTGATTGACCTCTCATTCAACTAATAAGAGCCTTGAATTGGGTTTCTGAAAGCCTGAAGAACCAATGACTGAAAACCTAGCAAGAAGGACCCGCCTACCAATGGCTGCAAATACAGCCAGCCAATTGAAGCACAGAAGTTTGAAAGCGTGCCTCCCTTGCCTAAAATCTGTTTTGTGTAAGGCTGAGTGATACACACGCGTTCGCCAGTCTTTTTTTCTTACCACTGTTCTTATTTGTTTTGAAAAATCGTTCGCCAAAACCGCAATCATGGAAGCGCAAAACCGCAATAATGGAATTATGGTTTGACAGGGTCGTGTGACCAGAACCACGAGTCCGTAACAAGCGGACCAGCGTCATGTTCGTCTGACAATGAGGAAGAGAAGTTCGCCAGCGACACTGCTGTTGTGGACAGGTAAGTGTTATAAGCTAAATTATTCTTTATCCCTGAAAATTGTAATCAAATTGACTTTTGACCGATCGGTAAATTAGGTTATTTTTTCTTGTAAAAAATAGCCACACATTTTTTACGTGGCATGCTTCTTTGTGTGTGGGGGCTTGTTTGTTCATTCATTCATGAATGAATGAACAAACCCCCCCCCACACACACACACACACACACACACAGCCCTGAGTGTCACCTTTCATTAGAGCCCAAGATGAAGCTTCTATATTGAATCATTCAAAAGTTACAGACGTTTTTCCAAACTGTGCCATTTGGCACAATTTGGCACAGTTCAAAAACGCCTGGGAACAACCGAAGAAAAAAGCTGTGTAATATATTCATTTTTTGTGGTATTGTTACAAAATTTTGACCTCAGCTGGATAACACTTGGTTCTACATTTCTGTTGCATTTTCCAGCCCGGATCTGACAGCTGTGTGTTATTTGCAAGCATTTGTATCCAAAAAAACACCGAGGCGAAATTTATTTTCTTCAAGTTCAGTATGTTTAGATGACTGTTACTCAGTGGCCGGAGCACTTAGAGAGATTATGACTGTCTTGCCAAAAAATTCAAAGTGTTTTCTTTTAAATGAGATCAACCCCATGAAGATGCTGCAAAGGGTTGAAGAACAGCTTTTGATTTACTTTGGGTACGTTATTTTTTGGCGTTTTTAGGGAAATTGACCAGAGTGCAAGGGGTTAAAAAAAACATTCACCCGCGAGGTTTTCAACACCGTCCCTTTCTCCGTCTCCCCCAGCCTGCCCATGGACGCCTTGCCACGTCTCAGTCCTGACCGCATGTTTAAAGCGCTGGGTTTGTGTTGAAGAACACGCGCCTGCTCCAAAAGCACCCTGTCACAGGAGCGCGCATGAGGAGAGTACACTACACTACAGCCAGTGTTTGAACATTTATACATCTTTAGAGGTAAAATCATTACTACATCTGGTCAGTGAGCTTTAAAACTGAATCTCCGGTGTGGATTCTGGACGGACAAACGCACCCACCCATCACCCCCCCCCACACACACACAATCCCACTGTCCCGCTGTAAATGAAAGATGTGTGTGTGTCAAGACCGACATGCTGCAGACAGACAGGTAGGCATGGAAAGAGAGAATATGTCTGTATTTTTTTTTTGTTTTTGCAGAAAAACACAGACTCCAATAGCCAATACAGTGCAACAGAATTAATTATTTTTTCCCCTCCGCTCGTTACAGAGTGGTTGGAAACCATAGGGAGTTTTCAAATGAAGGTTCCGCAAATAATTTCCAAATCTCTACTCTTTAACATGCATTCAATGCATTTTAGCTGTTGTAATGGATATTGTGTTAATGTTTGTATTTGCTTTTGCACAAGAATTTTTCTGTACAGCAGAAGTTTCTGCTTAATTTACAAATCACTATAATAGGAATTTTTTGACAATCCTGTGCTTTTCTTGTATTGTTATATAGAATGTCACTGCAGTAAACTGGAAAAAAGCATCTGCTTTAAAATTTTGAATTCTTCCCACAACTTTTAGTGCAGAAAACACTCTAAAAACATCGCAACTTTTATCGCAACTTTTTAAAAAAGCTCCTGCGAATTCAGGCTTTTGGCCCGCAACAATCATAAAACCATCCCGCGAAATCCTGGAGGGACTGATATTAAGTGGAAATTGTGCTACTTTAGTTTTGGCACTTTATCTATACTTTAACTTAAAAAGCAAAGGATTTGAGTACTTTGTCCACCACTACTAAAAAACAATGGGGGTGTGCAACTTACCAGTCATAACACATTGCTGTGTACTGCTAAACATTGCCAGTGTCACAGCACATGCTGGTCGGACTCTAGAACAAAAATACACACAACTTAAGTACATGCACAGCATGAAAGTGCAACATGTAAAAAGCCACCTTTTTAACCAGGATTACCACTAGCTTATTTCATCAGATGTTGTCGACACAAGTGCAAAATACAAGGAGAGCATGGAGATAGCATTGATAGTTAACTAGCTAGCTCATTGCCGGCATACAGGAGACAACGTTGTTGTTTGTTCAAAGTGAACTTTCCACCGCTGGGATAAATAATGTAAAAGATGCATAATATCACATCATATCACATCACTCACCATCCTCTATATCCTAATTTCACGGCTTTCAAATGCTGAGGTCGGGTGCTCCCGTTATTTGCTGGTCTGTGGCCATAAATTCATTTCTGGTGGCTCTGTCTAGTTCCCTCTGGATTCTCTCATCAGGCACAGAAAACTCTGCTGGACCATGGTGTTGATTTCTGTGGGTCTGATTTCTGTGAAGCCATTCTGTTGTTGTTTATACTGACGCTTGCTTGATGGCTCACGGGCGAATCTTTGCAAATGGCAGCTCGAGATTCTGTAAAGATGTCGCTCTCATGATGTTATGCCCGGACCAATCAGTGGCCTGCAGTCTTTTGACGTCACATTTTTAGGTCAACATGGAACGCTTAGAACCAGTCTTGAGCGGCCCCAAAAAAACGGGACTGAAACCGTTTCAGTTCCTATTGGAAAAGCCAGTAAAGTGTGCCGAATTGAAGTGAATGGGGCCAAACAGGTACTAGTGGAAAAGGGGTATTATACTCATTCATACCAAGTGTCATGGACACTGGAGGCAAGGTGGGCAAATTGTCTTGCTCAGGGACACAATGGCAGGAAGACTGGGGAGAGCGGTATTCTTGCAATGTACAGATGGATGGCGATATGGACAGACAAAGGGATGGAGGGGAGGACAAAGGGAGGGAGGGACGGAGCCTTGGCGGAGGTATGCACTCTCTGAGTGTCCTCTCATTTTTATATAAAAACACATCAGCAATGTGTTCAGAGATTAAAAACAAAACAAAACTGGGCAGTACTCTACACCGCGTTCCAAATTATTATGCAAATAGGATTTTAGTGTTATAAACATTCAATTTTTTGTTTTTCAATTAAACTCATGGATGGTATTGTGTCTCAGGGCTCTTTGGATCACTGATATCAATCTCAGACACCTGTCATAATTAGTTTGCCAGGTGAGCCCAATTAAAGGAAAACTACTTAAGAAGGATGTTTCACATTATTAAACATGCCACAGGTTTCAAGCAATACGTGAAAAAAAAAAGGATCTCTCTGCTGCCGAAAAGCATCAAATAGTGCAAAGCCTTGGACAAGGTATGAAAACATTAGATATTTCACGAAAACTTAAGCGTGATCATTGTACTATGAAGAAATTTGTGGCTGATTCAGAGCACAGACAGGTTTGTGGAGATAAAAGTATAACGAGGAAGGTTTCTGCCAGACAAATTCATTGGATTAAGAGACCAGCTGCTAAAATGCCATTACAAAGCAGCAAACAGGTATTTGAAGCTGCTAGTGCCTCTGGAGTCCCATGAACCTCAAGGTGTAGGATCCTCCAGAGGCTTGCAGTTGTGCATAAACCTACTATTTGGACACCCCTAACCAATGCTCACAAACAGAAACGGTTGCAGTGGGCCCCAGAAATACAGTGCATTCGGAAAGTATTCACGACGCTTCACTTTTTCCACACTTTGTTATGTTACAGCCTTATTCCAAAATAGATTAAATTAATTTTTTTCCTCAAAATTCTAAACACAATACCTCATAATGACAATGTGAAGAAAATCTTTTTGCAAATTTATTAACAACAAAAAACTAACAAATCACATGTACATAAGTATTCACAGCCTTTGCTCAATACTTTGCTGATGCACCTTTGGCAGCAATTACAGCCTCAAGTCTTTTTGAATATGATGCCACAAGTTTGGCACACCTATCTTTGGACAGTTTCACCCATTCTTCTTTGCAGCACCTCTCAAGCTCCATCAGGTTGGATGGGAAGTGTCGGTTCACAGCCATTTTCAGAACTCTCCAGAGATGTTCAATTGGATTCAAGTCTGGGCTCTGGCTGGGCCACTCAAGGACATTCACAGAGATGTCCTGAAGCCACTCCTTTGATATCTTGGCTGTGTGCTTAGGATTGTTGTTCTGCTGAAAGATAAAATGTCCCCCAGTCTGAGGTCAAGAGCGCTCTGGAGCAGGTTTTCATCCAGGATGTCTCTGTACATTGCTGCATTCATCTTTCCCTCTATACTGACTAGTCTCCCAGTTCCTGCCGCTGAAAAACATCACCACAGCATGATGCTGCCACCACCATTGGCATGGTTATGAGCGGTGCCTGGTTTCCTCCAAACATGATGCCTGGCATTCACGCCAAAGAGTTCAATCAGACCAGAGAATTTTGTTTCTCATGGTCTGAGAGTCCTTCAGGTGCCTTTTGGCAAACACCAGGCAGGCTGCCATGTGCCTTTTACTAAGGAGTGGCTTCTGTCTGGCCACTCTACCATACAGGCCTGATTGGTGGATTGCTGCAAAGATGGTTGTTCTTCTGGAAGGTTCTCTTCTCCCCACAGAGGAATGCTGGAGCTCTGACAGAGTGACCATCAGGTTCTTGGTCACCTCCCTAACTAAGGCCCTTCTTCCCCAGTTGCTCAGTTTAGATGGGCGGCCAGCTCTAGGAAGAGTCCTGGTGCTTCCAAACTTCTTCCATTTATGGATAATGGAGGCCACTGTGGTCATTGGGACCTTCAAAGCAGCAGAAATGTTTTCAGTACCCTTCCTCAGATTTGTGCTTCAAGACAATCCTGTCTCAGAGGTCTACAGACAATTCCTTTGACGTCATGCTTGGTTTGTGCTCTGACATGCACTGTCAACTGTGGGACCTTATATAGACAGGTGTGTACCTTTCCAAATCATGTTCGATCAACTGAATTTATCACAGGTGGACTCCAGTAAAGCTGTAGAAACATCTCAAGGATGATCAGTGGAAACAAGATACACCTGAGCTCAATTTTGAGCTTCATGGCCAAGGCTGTGAATACTTTTGTACATGTGATTTCTTAGGTTTTTTTTTTAATTTTTAATAAATTTGCAAAAATAAAAAAACAACAAACTTTTTTCACGTTGTTGTTACGGGGCATTGTGTGTAGATTTTTGAGGAAAAAATGAATTTAATCACTTTTGGAATAAGGCTGTAACATAACAAAATGTGGAAAAAGTGAAGCGCTGTGAATACTTTCCGGATGCACTGTAAATGAAGACGAATTTTCAGTCTTGTTTAATGATGAGTGCCGTGCAACCCTTGATAAACAAGCAAAACAAACTGCGATCTATCATGGGCAATCCTGATCACCCCCTCCACCACACACTGCACAGACAGCGGCACACTTTCTCCAGCAGACTGCTACAGCTTCTCTGCCAAATGGTTAGGTACAGGAAATCTTTCCTGCCACATGCCATTTCAATGTACAATAACTCACTCTGATATTGAATTCTGGTCATAACTATGCTGCTATACTGCATCTCACAGTCTAATTGGTACCTCACATTTCACCCTGCACCTGATAGTCTTGCACTGTACAGCGGGTATGATTCATGTATCTACATGGGTCAACATCTATTCATCTATGATGTATATAAGCTATTTAGGCAGTTTACTTTCCATGGGTAATTCCTTTGTCTATTATGCTGTGTGTGTTTCTGTCGTTTTGGTCATCTACTGTTATGCCGCTGTTACACTGTTATTTCCCAGTTTGGGATCAATAAAGTCCATCCATCCATCCATCCATCCATCATCCAGACAGATGGAGTAGTGGATGGTTGGTGGATAGCCACCATGTCCCAACAAGGCTGCAACATCAGCAAGGAGGTGGCGGAGTCATGTTTTGGGCCGGAATCATGGGGAGAGAGCTGGTAGGCCCCTTTAGGGTCCCTGAAGGTGTGGCAATGACCTTGGCAAAGTATAGAGAGTTTCTTACTGACCACTTTATTCCATTGTGCAAAAAAAAGAACCGTGCCTTTCATAGCAAAATTATCTTCATGCATGATGATGCACCATCTCATGCTGCAAAGAATACCTCTGTGTCACTGGCTGCTATGGGCATAAAAGGAGAGAAACTCATGGTGTGACCCCCCTCCTCCCCTGACCTCAACCCTATTGAGAACCTTTGGAGCATCCTCAAGCAAAAGCTCTATGAGGGTGGGAGGCAGTTCACATCAAAACAGCAACTGTGGGAGACTATTCTGACATCATGCAAAGAAATTCAAGCAGAAACTCTCCAAAAACTCACAAGTTCAATGGATGCAAGAATTGTGACGGTTATATCAAAGAAGGAGTCCTATGTTAACATGTAACTTGTTACGACCTGAGCGCCGGTCCTGTCCGCGCTCGGGCCACGCATAGCTTGCTGCCGGCCTTGACAGCTGTGGGTTGTATTCTGGCCTCACCGGGCTGTTATTGTGAAGGCGCTTGGTGGGGCTTCCGCCTGTCAAGGGCCATCAGCTGGCTGTCATTACTGCTCGTTAGCGTTTGCCTTTATAAGGCGGGCGCTGACGGCAGTCCAAATGCAGGAGTATCGTCAGACATCATCCAAGCCTCGTCAGACATTCATCGTTCTGGTCTGGTCAGGTTCGTGTGTATATTCTCGTGCTTTGCTCGTTCATGTCATGCCATGTTTTAGACCATAAGTGGCTGTGGCTAGCCTTACGGTCCCATGCTCAGTGTTCAGTGTTTTTTCGTCACAGTCGTAGTCTTGTATGTGTGTCTCGTGTTTTGTAAATAAATCACCATCATTGCAAACTCATCGGTGGACTCTTGGTGTGCGGATCACCACATGACATAACTTGGCCTGTTAAGATGGTTTTGATTGAAATAGCTTTTGATTTCAGTAAATATGACCTAATGCTGCAAATTCAATAAATTACTATTTTCAGTACTTTACAACCAATAAAATGTTTTGAAGCTCTGTTGTGCATAATAATTTGGAACAGAGCATTTTGAGTTTTTTTTATTTTTGCAAAAAAAAAAAATAGTTATCATTGGGAGGTTTGTTCAATAAAATTTGAATTATACTCTAACGGTTGATGACTTGAAGATTATACTGAGTGTCATTTGCATGGACTATTTAGGAAAATCAGAGACAACTAGAAAGCACTCAGGGAGTACAGACCTCCACCAAGGCTCCTTCTGTCCCTCATGAATCACCTCCAAAATGTAATGGGTTTGTGTATAGGCCTAGAGCCACTTCTGGTGAAAATTTCATCAAAGTTTGTCCATTAGTTTTGAAGTATTGTTGCTAACACTCTATGAGAAGATAAGAGCCTTGGTGGAGGTATGCATTTTGAGATCATCACCAAAATCTAATCATCTATTCAGTGTGTCATTACACACCTTTCCTGAAAGTTTGAATGATAGGCACTATATATGTAAATGCAATCCATTATTATTATTATTATTATTATTATTATTATTATTATTATTATTATTATTATTATTATTAACAGACAGAGAAACAACAGCACTACTTCTTTTTCTGGCTGCTCCCTTTAGGGGTCGCCACAGAGGATCATCTGTCTCCATCTCACCCTATCCCTTGCATCTTCCTCTGTAACACCAACCCTCTCCATGTCCTCTTTACCTACATACATGAATCTTCTTTGTGGTCTTCCTCTTTTCCTCCTGCCTGGCAGCTCCATCTTCAACATCCTTTGTCCAGTATATCCACTATCCCTCCTCTGCACATGTCCAAACCATCTCAGCCTTGCCTATCTTACTTTGTCTCCAAACCGCTCAACCTGAGTTGTCCCTCTGATATACTCATTTCTAATCCTGTCCCTCCTAGTCACTCCCAATGAAAATCTTAGCATCTTCAACTCTGCCACCTCCAGCTACACCTCCTGTCTTTTTGTCAGCGCCACCGTCTCCAAATCATACATCATAGCAGATCTCACTACCGTCTTGTAAATCTTCTCTTTCACCCTTGCTGCTACTTTTCTGTCACAAATCACCCCTGACACTCATCTCCACCCACTCCACCCTGCCTGCACTCTCTTCTTCACCTCTCGTGCATTTACCATTGCTTTGGATGGTTGACCCCAGGTATTTAAACTCATCTACTTTCACTACCACTACTCCTTCCATCTTCACCATTGCACCTGCCTCCCTCTCATTCACACTCATGTATTCTATCTTGCTTCTACTGACTTTCATTCCTCTTCTCTCCAGAGCATACGTTCACCTCTTCAGGTTCTCTTCCACCTGCTCCCTACTCTCACTAAAGATTACAATGTAGTCTGCAAACATCATGGTCCACGGAGACTCCTGCCTGACCTCATCTGTCAGCCTGTCCATCACCATGGCAAACAAGAAGGGGTTCAGAGCCAATCCCTGATGTAGTCACACCCCCACCTTGAATCCATCCGTCACTCCTACAGCGGACTTCACCACCATCTCGCTGTCCTCATACATGTCCTGCACCACCCTCACATACTTCTCTGCCACTCCTGACTTTCTTATACAGTACCACACTTCCTCTCTTGGCACCCTATCATATGCTTTCTCTAGATCCACAAAGACACAGTGCAACTCCTTCTGACCTTCTCTATACTTCTGCATCAGCATTCTTCGAGCAAACATTGCATCTGTAGTACTCTTTCTTGGCATGAAACTACACTGCTGCTCACTGATTGTCACCTCTCCTCTTAACCTGGCTTCAACAACTCTTTCATATATCTTCATAGGGTGGCTGATAAACTTTATGGCTCTGTAGTTACTACAGCTCTGAGCATCATCTTTGTTCTTGAAAATTGGTACCAAAACACTTTTTCTCCACTCCTTGGGCATCCTCTCACTCTCCAAGATTGTGTTAAACAATCTGGTAAAAAAGTCCACTGCCATCTCTCCTAAACATCTCCATACCACCACAGGTATGTCATTTGGACCAAGTGCCTTTCCATTCTTCATCCTCTTCAAAGCTGCCCTCACTTCTGCCTTGCTAATCTCTGGGACTTCCTTGTTCACTATCTTCCCTTCATCCATCCTCCTCTCTCTCTCTCTCTTTCTTTATTCATCAACTCTTCAGAGTACTCCCTCCACCCTCTCAGCACACTCGTCATTTGTTAGTACATTACCATTTCTGTCCTTAATCAGCCTACAGTAACCTGCTGTACATCCTTTCCAGCTCGATCTCTCTGTCTAGCCAGTCGATACAACTCCTTTTCTCCTTCCTTCGTGCCTTTTCCTTTGTCACATCTCTCTTTGTCATGCGCCTAGATTCCAAATACTCCTGTCTCCTCTCTTCATCTATTTGACTATCCCACTTTTTCTTTGCTAACCTCATCCTCTGGATACTTTCCTGTACCTCCTCATTCCTCCACCAAGTCTCCTTGTCTTCCTCTGTCCACTGGATACATCACATAGCTCTCTACCCGTTTTCCTCAGTACTTTTGCTGTACTTTCCCAGTCATCTGGTAACTCTTCCCTACCACCCAGAGCCTGTATCAACTCCTTCATGAACCTTCTTCCTTTTGTAACTTCCCTCACTTAATCTTTGGCTCTTCCTTCACTGTTTTCCTCTTCTTGTTTTGCAAAGTCATCCGACAGACTACCATCCGATGCTGTCTAGCTACATTCTCCCCTGTCACCACCTTGCAGTCTCCTATCTCGTTCAGATTTCTCCTTCTGCATAAGATGTAGTTCATCTGTGTGCACCTTCCTCCACTCTTGTAAGTCACCCTGTGTCCCTCTCTCTTCTTGAAGTATGTGTTGACCACAGCCATTTCCATCCTTTTAGCAAAATCCACAACTGTCTGTCCCACATTTCTCTCCTTAAGACCATACCTACCCAGGACCTCCTCATCACCTCTGTTCCCTTCACCTACATGTCCATTAAAGTCCACTCCCAACACCACTCTCTCTCCCCTGGGAACACTCTCTACCACTTCATCTAACTTACTCCAGAATTCCTCTCTCTCTTCTACCTGACATCCAACTTGTTGGATGGGGGTGGGGGGTGAGAGTGCATGGACAAATGAAAATGACAGACAGCCGGTGGATGCCGGCGGAGGGAGAGGTATGGCTGTAGGCTGGCAGGGAGCCAGGGCTCAGAGGCTCCAATAACCTGCCAGCTGGAAATAATTAACAACAATCAGGGACCTACAGCCACAAATCATGGAACGGGGTTGAGACATCAACCCCATTCATGACAGACACCCCCCCACACACAAGGGGTGGAGTCCAGACATCCACTGCACCATCAAAAGAAAACAAACAATAAGAAAAACCTGTCCCCCCACCCAGAAAACTATCACACAAACCAGGGCAGGAGGTGGGGGGGGGGGGAAACAGGTCAGGAGGGAATGAACAGACAGAGAATAGAACATTCCAGAACAAGACAAGAACACAAAATTACCCAACCCCAAACCTAAGACTATGCCCCCCCCCCCAAGACCCAAGAGTCCAAAAGTTCAGGGGGCTGGCCAAAGTCCCAGGGCCAGCAGGCGACCTGCAGAACAGTGTCAGGTGGCCTGCCAGAGAAATTGGGCCACCTAACCCAGAGACCCAGTCCTTCAGGCGGCCGGTCCGCATAGTTGGACCAACAGGGCCGGAGGGGTGGACGAGGCGGCGGCCTACCCACCGGGAGGCTAAGAGGTGGGCAGCCGGACCAATTCAATTCAATCCAACTTTATTTATATAGCGTCATTTTACAACAACAGTCATCTCATAGCACTTTCAACTGTAGGGGAAACCCCCACAGTTGCAGAAAAACCCCAGCAATCAGGCAATCCCCTGTGAGCAAGCGCTTGGCGACGGTGGAGAAGAAGAGGAACCCCTGCGGTATCTAGTGGCGGGGAGTGAGGGATCGTGGCAGCACCCTCGGTGGTCCCGGCTTGGGACTGAAGCTTGGCCACACCCGCGACAGGCCCCAGCTGGGACTGTGATGTACCCCCAGAGGACCCCGACCGAGCCATGGTTGCACCCACGGTGGAACCCGGCTGGACCCCTGTTGGACTTATGCTGCACCTGCGATGGTCCCAGCCTGGGACTTGCATCAGTGGTGGTCCCGGCCTGGGACGTCATTGCTCCCGCGGTGAGCCCCAGCTGGGCCTGCGTTGCACCCCGGGAGGATCCTGACCGGGCCATGGTTGCACCCATGGTGGAACCTGGCTGGACCCCTGCTGCACCCGTGGTGGACCCCGACTGAGCCATGGTTGCACCCATGATGGAACCCGGCTAGGCCCCTGCTGCACCCATGGTGGGACCCGGCTGAGCCACTACTGACCCCAATGCCGCCTTAATTGTTGGCCAACTGACCCACATTAGCACCCGAGCCAGAAGGTGATCAATCACGGGCACCCACGTTGGCTCCACACTGGGGTGCAAGCACCCAAGGAGACCTGGATTGAGACAGAACCCAAACCACGGCCTCCAGCAGACGGGAAGCAGGACCCATGATGACCTCAGTGGGGGCGGCAGCAGCTGCGATGACCTCCAGTGGTGAGCCTGGATCCTCGGACTCATCCGGTGACATGGCGCTCTCTCCAGTGACCCTAGAAGATGACTCAGAAAGAGAGGAAGAAGGGTCAGGATCGCCGGCAGCAGCAAAGCCCGGCGAGGCGAATTCAGGTGCAGCATGCAGCTGCAGCTGGCTCTCCTCACCTAGAGCTAGGCAAAAAATGCTCTAATATGGAAAAGAGAAAGACAAAGGACAGCACTTGCATTAGCTCGAGCTCCACCGCCGTCCAGGACTCCGATGATCCGGGCAATGTTCCCACGGGCTCGGCCTCCTGGAAGTTCAGCTCGGGCGCTGAGTCTGCTGCAGCGGCCTCAGCAGCAGGCATGATGGTTTCTGCAGTCTTGGTAGCCTCAGCTTGTGTATTCCACGCAGGAGATTCCTCCGGTGTGACGGCTGAGGTCTGACTCACCATTGCTGCGGGGGAAAGATCCTCCCGGACCTCAGGTTCCTCCTGGTCCCAACGGTTATGCTCCGGCACCAGCGTATGTTCAGAGGAGAAAGGAGAGAGCATGGAGAGGGCTGGTGAGCTGTTCCTGGCTGCAGCAGGTGGAGAGATCTCTGGGGACTGCACTCCCAGAGACTCTCTACCAGGGATCAGGCAAAAATTTTCAACAATTTTAGAAACCAATCGTAAGTTAACTTGCCTGTTCTCCTGGTTTAAGATGTTCCCTGCTGCAGCTGGTGAGGCGAAATTCCTCGCTATGGCTGTGACGGGGCTGGACTCCTCCATAGGCCACGGAGAAACCTCCCAGAATGGCGCTGGAGAGGAAAAGGTGGCCACCGATCTCTCCTCCTCCAGAAGGTGATCCATCTCCGCCAACAAAGCCAGTCTGTGTTTCTCCCATTCACCTGAGGATAAAGCGGGCCTGAGCTCTGGAGACAAGGGCGGGGCTGGAGCAGGAAAACTGAGAGAGGAGGGTGGCTTCTGCCAATGCGAGTGCCTCTTCCATGTCGGGGGCAGCTCCAACGCTGGTGATTCCTTCCCGGGCTCCTCCTCACGCAGTGCGAGGATGAAATGAAGGATGTCGGCCGATTCTGGAAAAAACAAGAGATCGGGACACTCCTCCAACACCTCCGCTGCGGTGTCCTGAGCAGCACGAACAGCCTTGTGAGAACATGGCCCGTGCGTAGAAGTGAAGGCATCCTCCAAACGGGCCAGACCGTGCAGCTCCACGTTGCTCCAGTAATCCATGATAACTCCAGCAGCAGGTAGGGAGAAAAACACACAAACGGAGAAAAAACAACATGTACTTCACCGCTGGGCTCAATTGTGGTGGCGGCACACTGTCATGTACGCTGCGTCTTTGCGCAGCACACAAATGAATTAGTACAAGCCCAACCGCTGGTGAAGGGAACGTGTTTATTAAACAGAAAAAACATACAAAGCGTCCAGTGAAAAACAGTCCAAAATAAGTTATGATAAAGATGACTGGCTACAAACTCCATTGGCTGGAGAGGAGGAATAAGCCCCACGCGCTCCCAGACAGAACTGGGCGGCGGAGGAGAAGGGTGAATAATAATGAGGAAGGCTTACAGTGGGGCAAAAAAGTATTTAGTCAGCCACCAATTGTGCAAGTTCTCCCACTTAAAAGATGAGAGAGGTCTCCAAATTTCATCATAGGTATACCTCAACTACGAGAGACAAAATGAGAAAAAAAAAATCCAGAAAATCACATTGAAGGATTTTTAGTGAATTAATTGGTAAATTCCTCAGTAAAATAAGTATTTTGTCATCTACAAACAAGCAAGATTTCTGGCTCTCACAGACATGTAACTTCTTCTTTAAGAGGCTCCTCTGTCCTCCACTCGTTACCTGTATTAATGGCACCTGTTTGAACTCGTTATCAGTATAAAAGACACCTGTCCACAACCTCAAACAGTCAGACTCCAAACTCCACTATGGCCAAGACCAAAGAGCTGTCAAAGGACACCAGAAACAAAATTGTAGACCTGCACCAGGCTGGGAAGACTGAATCTGCAATAGGTAAGCAGCTTGGTGTGAAGAAATCAACTGTGGGAGCAATTATTAGAAAATGGAAGACATACAAGACCACTGATAATCTCCCTCGATCTGGGGCTCCACGCAAGATCTCACCCTGTAGGGTCAAAATGATCACGAGAACGGTGAGCAAAAATCCCAGAACCACACGGGGGGACCTAGTGAATGACCTGCAGAGAGCTGGGACCAAAGTAACAAAGGCTACCATCAGTAACACACTACGCCGCCAGGGACTCAAATCCTGCAGTGCCACACGTGTCCCCCTGCTTAAGCCAGTGCACATCCAGGCCCGTCTGAAGTTTGATAGAGAGCATTTGGATGACCCAGAAGAGGATTGGGAGAATGTCATATGGTCAGATGAAACCAAAATAGAACTTTTTGGTAAAAACTCAACTTGTCCTGTTTGGAGGAGAAAGAACACCATACCTACTGTGAAGCATGGGGGTGGAAACATCATGCTTTGGGGCTGTTTTTCTGCAAAGGGACCAGGACGACTGATCCGTGTAAAGGAAAGAATGAATGGGGCCATGTATCGTGAGATTTTGAGTGAAAACCTTCTTCCACCAGCAAGGGCATTGAAGATGAATCGTGGCTGGGTCTTTCAGCATGACAATAATCCCAAACACACCGCCCGGGCAATGAAGGAGTGGCTTCATAAGAAGCATTTCAAGGTCCTGGAGTGGCCTAGCCAGTCTCCAGATCTCAACCCCATAGAAAATCTTTGGAGGGTGTTGAAAGTCCGTGTTGCCCAGCGACAGCCCCAAAACATCACTGCTCTAGAGGAGATCCGCATGGAAGAATGGGCCAAAATACCAGCAACAGTGTGTGAAAACCTTGTAAAGACTTACAGAAAACGTTTGACCTCTGTCATTGCCAACAAAGGGTATATAACAAAGTATTGAGATGAACTTTTGTTATTGACCAAATACTTATTTTACCGAGGAATTTACCAATTAATTCATTAAAAATCCTTCATTGTGATTTTCTGGATTTTTTTTTCTCATTTTGTCTCTCATAGTTGAGGTATACCTATGATGAAAATTGGAGACCTCTCTCATCTTTTAAGTGGGAGAACTTGCACAATTGATGGCTGACTAAATACTTTTTTGCCCCACTGTACATGCAGGTTGGAGTGCCTCTGCGCTCTGGAAACAACAACACCATCAAAAGTCCAAAAAGAGGAGAAACCAACTGTGAGTGAGCCAGAACATTGAATGTTGACTAATGCCGCCACACTGACTGCTCACACTGTCACCCATAAGGACACTGTGTACTTAATGAGTGACAAGTGGATAGATGCAGGTGTGCGGCGGCAGTCGGTGCATGAATGCGTGTCAGCGTATGTGAGTATGAATGTGTGTGTGTGTGTGTGTGTGTGTGTGTGGAAGTGGGTGAGAGTGCATGGACAAATGAAAATGACAGACAGCTTGTGGATGCCGGCGGAGGGAGAGGTGTGGCTGTAGGCTGGTAGGGAGCTAGGGCTCAGAGGCTCCAATAACCTGCCAACTGGAATTAATTAACAACAATCAGGGAACTACAGCCACAAATCATGGAATGGGGTTGAGACATCAACCACGTTCATGACATCCAGTGATAAAGGGAAGGAGATTGATTAAAAAGAGAGCACAAGTCAGCTGTGTCTGCCATGCTGGCTGCATCCTCCACAGCAGAATTGTAGCGTCTGTCTCAGTTCAATGAGGAAAAATTTGGATGAAATGCGACATGACTGTTCAGACGGAGGTCGCTTTGGAAAATATCAGATACATATCCGAATTAGGACCACATATGAAAGTGGCCTGGGTCTGGTGTGAAAAAATCAGATATGTTGTTCAGACTGTCATTAAAAAATCAGATATGGGTCACATTTGTGCAAAAAAATCGGAATTGGGCATTAAAACCTGCAGTGTGACCGTAGTCTTAGACCCTGAGCCTGCCTCTGTTTGGATTTTGTCTGCCTGCTCAGTGCCTCCTGCTTTGCCTTGACCCCTGCCTGTTCTAGACCCTGTAACTACCTCTTGGATTGGATTGTTTGCCCCTGGACTGTGCACATCCCCTCCACAGTGTCCACGTGAGTCGACTTACCATCGATTATACTCTTCACCTTAATTACCCTCTCCCCAGCACGAAGGCCTGGCCAGCCTGTTTCCCCCAAGTCCACTAACCTTTGCTGAAGCATTCCTTCTCTGTACCTGCTTCCCTCTCCACGTGTGGTCCATCGGTTGTCTCCCTGCTGTCGCCACCAGAGGAACCTGGTGGTTCCAATGGAACCTGTAAGCCCAAAATTCATTATTAATCTCCCCACAGTGACTTACATGTACTGTCTCTGCTCTTTTCCCACAGGGTTTGTATACTTTGTATAGGGTTTCCAGATCCCCGCCCCATGCACTATTGCACAATTATTGAAAACAAAGATCATTGTTTACCTGTTGTTTGCATCCGTGTCTGTATTTGGGTCTTGGCCTTGAACCCTATCACCTTTCCTGAAAATTTCATCAAAATTCATTCATAACTTTTAGAGTAATGTTGCTAATAGACAAACCAACCAACAGACAAACCAACCAACCAACATCACTAAAAACATTACCTCCGTCCTCCCTTGGTGGAGATAAATATCATTTGCATAATAATTTGGAACGCGGTGTATGTATACAACTAACCAGAAGAGGCATATTAAATAAAAGTGCTAATGATTACTACTTTTGCTACTGTTGATGCATGGTGCATGGACACAGCCATCTTGACTGAATAGGAACCTCAAGTTGGTCTTACCCAGTCTCACCTAACTTAACTGCTGAAAAACTGAATTCATGGCCCGGAGGTTCTTGTCGGGCAGACCCCGTTCTGACTTGCTCCAAGAAAAGGAACTCACTGATGGTATCGCACTCACAAAGGTTCTCAGGAGAAGAGATTCATAACATTTTGGTTGACAGTAATGAAGTGTAATAAATATTGGCAAATGTACTTGTTTTTATGTATGGTAGCTAAAAAATTAAGCCAATAACTCCAATTCCTCAGGTTTTGACGTCTTCTAAAGAAAGTAAATTCCCACAAAGTTGCAAGTTACAGTAATAGGCCAAAATTAATATTTTATGTTGACAGCAGATGAATTCCAGCAGAGTTGGCTGAACACTTTACATACAACTCTTTTAAAAAACAATATTTCTGATGAATATTATTTGCTGTCAGTCTCAGAAGACTGCTCTGTTACATTTGTATGTTACATCACTCTAATTACCAAGCATCAGGGTCTGTGCATTGCACCAAAGAAGGATACGGAAGCCATTCAGCCTCATATCAATCCCATTGCAGAGAAATTTGTTGCAATTCAGCCAGGGTGCTTCTGAGATAGCCCTCAATGAACAGGACTAAAGTGAGCTCAAGCCACTACAGTATCAATTAAATTAAATAAAGCATAACACAAAAGTCCTGTTGTTACAAGTGATAGTGCCATAACACATAATGAAACTGATATTACAAGCTAAATTGCACACTCCCAAAATCACAACTAAAACAGATAAAACCAGTATAAGTCTGCAGATATCATCGATGCCTGCAAACAGACCTGATACTCCAAGAAGATAAGTAAAAGCTATCAGGTGACTGTTGCTATCAACTTTCTGTTGATAACAGTTTAATGTCTAAGTTCAATACTGGTATAGTAAAGTGACTTGTAGTTCCTGTTATAAAGAGAAAGGTATTTTACAACAGTGAAAATATGTAAGAATAAAAAATAAAATAACTTCATCTACTGCCTCAATGTCCACTATCAAAAAACATGAGGAAAACTGCCAGAATAAAAAAGGGTCATCCAATAAAATGCACATTATTTAAGTGCAGCTGCACAGGATCCCATTCATTTCACTCTAGCTCGTGAGTGTTCCCTGTAAAAGAGAATAATGGGGAATAAATTGGGGCAGCAGTGGCTCAGGAGGTAGAGTGGGTCATCCAATAACTGGAGGGTTGGTGGTTCAAATCCTGCTCTCCCCAGCCATCCTGCCGTTGTGTTCCTGGGCAAGACACTTTACCCACCTTGTCTCCAGTGTCCATGACATTGAGTATGAATGTGTATAAATGTTTGGTAGTGGTCGGAGAGGCTGTTAGTGTGGACTGGCAGCCACATTTCCTTCAGTCTGGCTCAGGGCAGCTGTGGCTACAGTAGTAGCTTACTACTACCATTGTCTGTGGAGTGAATGAATAATGTATCCATTGTAAAGCATCTTTGAGGGTCCATAAAAAGCGTTATATAAATTTGATGTATTATTAATTCTTGCGTATGTTAGTTTTGTTTGGTGGTACCCACTGGGTGTGTCTATGTACCTTGGTAACTAGTGATCACATTAAGACTTTAAAACTGGGTTCACAACTAATGAAATCATGACAGCTACATACACCTTTATACAGTTGGTTGGAAGCTGGAAGACAAAAATACAAATGACCACACATGCAGAAATGCATACTAAATGCAAATTTTCCACAGCTATTGAACCTGAGGGAAAAACAGCACGTCTTTGTACCAAAGAGCTACAGCCTCATATTCCTACTGTGACTCATATTACTACAAATCAGCTGCCAAGCCAATGCAAAGCTGAGAAACTACAGTAGCTATCCCAACAGCAAGGGAATTAAAAACCACTATGAAATATAAGATCATCTACAAGATGTGTAACTGTTTCTCTTGTTTGATATCTTTAGTAAATTGATAGTCAGAATTAATGTCATCCAAATGATCTGAGAATTCACTTTGGTTGTCATTAATCTGCTTGGAAAGCAGATGTGGTTTTAATGTAGGACCCACGGTAGCAGGCAAAACTTTGGAGCAATAATGATTTATTAAAAAAGCACAAAAGAACAAACAAGCAGCAACACAGGGGCTGAAAATGAAACTAAACTATAGAGGCAAAAGTCACGGAGAAAACATTTGAGACACACGGGGAGCATGAAGGGAAGAATGACAATGACCCAACACCGAGCACAATCCCAGACTAACATATGTAGGGAGACTAATAATCACAGACGTAGGACAGCTGGGGGAACAATCAAGGACTAAACAGTAATACATGCGAGGGAGAGAGGCTATGAGTACAGAACACATGAGGGACTGACAACGATAGGTAAATGAATACAAGAGATACACATGAAAACTTGCCACAGGAGATTAGGGGGACACAGAACAATAAAGCCCTTTGTCAAAGACTGTCCCAACACTATGCCCGTTTTGACACCTCGTCAGCTGTGTCCAACTCCCCCCATCCCCCCAGCTCCACTGCCTCCACGGTCCCTACTTCTTCAAAGGCGGCCCCCCCTCCTCCCCCGCTACCCTTGTCATCAATGAGCAGGACGTGCACAGACAGTTCTCCAGACTGAACCCGCGCAAGGCCCCCGGTCCGGACGGCGTGTCTCCCTCCACCCTGAGACACTGTGCGAAAGAGCTGACTCCTGTCTTCACAGACATTTTTAACACCTCCCTTAAGCTATGCCACGTGCTGACCTGCCTCAAATCCTCCATCATCATCCCTGTCCCCAAGAAGCCACGGATCACTGGACTTAACGACTACAGACCTGTAGCGCTCACCTCTGTAGTCATGAAGTCCTTTGAGCGCCTGGTCCTGCCCCACCTCAAGTCCATCACCACTCCCCTCCTGGACCCGCTGCAGTTTGCCTACCGAGCCAACAGGTCTGTGGACGACGCAGTCAACCTGGCCCTCCACTCCATCCTGCAGCACCTGGACTCCCCTGGAACCTACGCCAGGATCCTGTTTGTGGACTTCAGCTCTGCATTCAACACCATCCGCCCTGCTCTGCTCTGGGACAAGCTGTCCCTGCTCAACGTGCCTGACTCCCTCTGCAGGTGGATCACCGACTTCCTGACGGACCGGAGGCAGCATGTGCGGCTGGGAAAGACTGTCTCAGACTCTGTTAGCATCAGCACCGGATCACCCCAGGGCTGTGTACTTTCCCCCCTACTCTTCTCCCTTTATACCAACTCCTGCATCTCCAGCCACCAGTCTGTCAAGCTGATCAAGTTTGCGGACGACACCACCCTCATCGGGCTCATCTCCAACGGCGATGAGTCCGTCTACAGGAGAGAGGTGGCCCAGCTGGCGTCCTGGTGCAGCCACAACAACCTGCAGCTGAACGCTCTGAAGACAGCGGAGATGATTGTGGACTTCAGGAAAGTCACAACCCCTCTGCCCCCCCTCACCCTCACAGGCTCTCCCATCACCACTGCAGATTCCTTCCGCTTCCTGGGCACCACCATCACCCGGGACCTCAAATGGGAGCCGACCATCAGCTCCCTCATCAAAAAGGCCCAGCAGAGGATGTTCTTCCTGCGGCAGCTGAGGAAGCTCAAGCTACCCACCAAGATGTTAGTGCAGTTCTACACGGCCATCATCGAGTCCATCCTCACCACCTCCATAACCGTGTGGTATGCAGGAGCCACTGCCAGGGACAGACTAAGGCTGCAGCGCATCGTGCACGCTGCTGAGAAGGTGATCGGCTGCAAGCTCCCATCTCTCCAGGACCTGTACATCTCCAGGACCCGGAGGCGTGCAGGCCGGATCATAGCCGATCCTTCACACCCTGGTCACGTACTGTTTGCCCCCCTCCCCTCAGGTAGAAGACTTCGGTCCATTCAGACTAAAACCTCCCGTCACATGAACAGCTTCTTCCCCTCTGCCATCAGACTGCTGAACACTAAGTGACTTATTGACTCTCGTGCACTATGTACAGCAGCTCAACCAGACTCATGTCAATCATCACTGTTTTCTTTTTGCATTACCGACTGCACTATGTGGTACTCCACAATATCTGCTGCTCGCTAATATATTTAAAAACTGCTTTGACTAGTATTACTCATTCTTATTCTACACTTTATTGCATGTATAGTGTTTTTTTTAATCTCTTTTATTTTATCATGTTTAATGTTGCAGCATTGCACCGAGACAAATTCCTAGTTTGTGTACTACATGAACAATGGCAATAAATCTGATTCTGATTCTGATAACAACAGGAGCAACAGGAGCAACATGACAGACTGAGGACTGGGGAGCAGAGAGGACAACTCACAAAGGAGCACAAAAGACAATAAGGCAAATAATGTTATCAAAATGAACTTACAGCGTGGGCATGGTCCCCCGACCATGCCCAGGTTAGGACAGGGCCTCCCCCCTCAAGGGCGGATTCCAGACGCCTTCCAAACAAAACAAAGAATACCCCAATCGGGTGGGAGGAGGGAGACATAGGCACGGTGTGGCAAAATAAGGACACAAACACAAAAGAAAATGTTCATCAGGTGGTCGGCTAAAGTCCCAAGACCATCAAGAGAAGGAACATGACACATCTGGTCCATGGCCCACCAGATGGAGAAACATGGAAGCGCACTGGCTTCTGGAACGGCAAGCACAGCTGATGATGGAGGCTGGTGAGTGGCGTGCTCAGGAGCCTGGGCTCCATCCCCGATGCAGCCACTTCGGATCAGACGGGGAGGAAAAAGCACAGGTTGGTGTCGGGTCCACACAACCACTAGCAGAATAGCCCGGTGGGGAGAGCTCAGAAGCAGATGGAAACTGCAACTGGGTCTCCCCACTGGTAGCAAGACAAGCCCTCTTTAGTAATGATGTTATAAATACTAAAAAGAGTACTTGCTTTAACTCCCGCTCTTCTGCTCACAAGGACCCTGGTGTTACTGCTGCTGGAGAGGCCATCTTGGGCATCACTGCTGGGACAACGACCTCTGGAGACACTGACGGTGCAGCGGATGGAGTAACTTCTGGAGATGTTGGCAGAACAGCGGACGAGGCGAACAGCTTGACAGTGGGCGCCAATGCCATGGAGGAGAGAAGGCCGGCAGCAGCTGATGGAGGGAGAAAAGGAGGTGCCAGAACAGCCGGTGCTGGAGGGAGAAGGCGATGAGGAGCTGGCACTGGAGGTCTGGGAATCGGTGTTGGAGCGAAAAGCACCATAGCCATGGGATGCTGATTCGTCAGCACAGGCTTTGGCGTAACTGGGGAACTCTCCTCCAGCCCGTGGAGTGGCTGCAGAGCTGGGGAGAGGCAGACTGGAACTGGTGCATGGCGAGGAGAAGGAGGTGCCGGAGCCAAGGAGATGCTTCCTCATCGGCACAGGCTTCGGTGTTCTCCCCACCATCCTGTGGAACTGGAACTGAAGACTGGCCATCGTGGTGATCTGCTCCACTCCCTCAGCATGTGCCACAAGGCGCGGAGCTCCAGGTACCACAAAGCTGACTTTGAGGTGAGAGCTGAGTGAGCCCGAGAAATCAGCTGGTCAGTCTCTATCAACACACAGCAAAGCTCCCACCCTATGCTCATGCGGTACTGTCTGCTGCCTGCTGAGTCCTTGATTGGTTGGGTTATTCTGTCATAAATCTGCTTGGAAGGCAGATGTGGTTTTAATGTAGGACCCACGGTAGCAGGCGGGACTTCGGAGCAATAATGATTTATTAACAAAACACAAAAGAACAAACAAGCAGCAACACGGGGGCTGAAAATGAAACTAAACTACAGAAGCAAAAGTCACAGAGAAAACACTTGAGACACACAAGGAGCATGAAGGGAAAAATGACAATGACCCAACACCGAGCACAATCCCAGACTAACATATATAGGGAGACTAATAATCACAGACACAGGACAGCTGGGCGAACAATCAAGGGCTAAACAGTAACACATGCAAGGGAGAGAGGCTATGGGTACAGAACACATGAGGGACTGACAACGATAGGTAAATGAATACAAGGGATACACATGAAAACTTGTCACAGTAGATTAGGGGGACACAGAACAAGAACAACTGGGGCAATGGGGACGACACGACAGACTGAGGACCGGGGAGTACAATCACAAAAGGCAATAATAATTGTGCGTTATTGCACAAAAGGCAATAACGCAAATAATGACATCAAAATGAACGAGTGTGGGCATGGTCCCCAGACCATGCCCAGGTCATGACATTGATTTGTGTAACAGACAATATTCCCAGTATATTGTGAGATTGCCTAAACTGTCAAATGTGTACTGATAAGGGGTATTACCATCCCACCATTTTTGGCAATAACCAGGATAATAATCAGACTGTCGCTGATGGAGTAGCTGATTGCAGCCTGATGAAATTTTCCCAAGAGTGCTTAGCTCTACTGACTGTTGGCCTTGACCTTGAGCACAGCCTAGATGCAGACCTGCCTGAGAATAATCGTGAGTGACTTTGTTGAGTTGGACTGCTCTATTTTGCAGTGCAATGATATGGACTTGATATTAGCTGCTTCAGAATGCATTAATTAATTTTTAAATTATCATAAAATATAGATCAATAAAATTTTCAACAATTGTCAGAAAAGGTCTGTACATGTTAAGTTAAATAACAAGCATTTATGGCATGACAGCAGCATGAATATTTTAATGTCATGGTAAAACGGACAGTTACCACATTATTAAAACAGCCAAACACAATGTTGTGGTTCTTCGTGGCTCTGACTAGATTCTACGTATGCTGTTCAGTAAATTAGATTATGTCCAACATCTTTTAACAAAACGTGACCGACTTTATTGTGATGGATATATTGATATATCTCAGAGCTTTTATTTGTTTACAGCATTACCCTCTTAGCAACGGATCTAACTAACACAGCTACTGTAAGCAAGGCCACTTTTTAAAGTCATCTTCCCATCCCCCAATAGTTGTGGGACGTGGTATGATTATATTACTGTTTCTGAGGTATAAAGATTGTGTTCCCACATTTCTGATGCCAAAGTCACTGTTTTTTAACAAGAAAAAGCGTCCTTTTTCCATGGCACCTCCATGTTCTAAAATAGTACTGGAAGTTGCACACATAATTCACGCAAGGCATCATGGGACCGAGAAATAAGGTGGATTATAGAGCTAGTACAATAAAGTCAAAGTTACAAAGGAAAAAGGAAATGAAAACATAACTTATGGAGCGGTAAGTGTTGGTAAATGTGATTCTGTTGTTACTGAAATCCCCCAAAAAAGCTTCAAAAAATTACTGTAATTAAGAGGTAATACTTGTGCTTTTGTCACTTTTAACACAGTAGCTGTAATTAGCCACTATGTGCTCTGTATTTACAGGTCCTGTGAAACATCATGGTACCGGGGTTGAAGATAGTGGGATAATCTCTTTATTTCTGGACAAACTGATCTTCCTCAAAATGTGGCTGCAGGGGAACTGGAGTTTACTTCTGACACACAACTCTGTTTTGTATTATTACCCCCGCCAAGCAGGTTATGTAATCGGGGTGGTTTGTCTATCTGCTTGTCCGTCCAGCCGTCCGTCTGTTTGTCTGTCTGTCAGCAGGATTATGGAAAAACTACTGGATTTTCACCAGAGGTAGCCCATGGGCCAAGGATGAACCTGTTAAATTTTGGTGATGATCTAAGAGTGCATACCTCCACCAAGGACCATGTATGTATTTATGCAGCAGGATTACACAGAAACTACTGGATGGATTTAGATGAAATTTTCACCAGATATGGTCTTTGGGCTAGAGACAAACCCATAACATTTTGGTGATGATCTGAGCATGCATACTTCCACCAAGGCTCTTATCTTCTCACACTGTGTTAGCAAGAATACTCCAAAACTACTGGATGGGTTTGGATGAAATTTTTACCAGAGGTGGTCCTTGGGCAAGAAAGGAACCCATAACATTTTGTTGATGATCTGAGAATGCAAACCTCCACCAAGGCTCTTATCTTCTCACACTGTGTTAGCAAAAATCCTCCAAAACAAGCCCATTACATTTTGGAGGTGAGGGACAGAAGGAGCCTTCACTGGAAAAAATGCCCCTCTAAAAACTGTCATGGTGCGGTCCTCGCGGACCACTAATGAAATGCTATAGGCAGCTGT
Organism: Pholidichthys leucotaenia; assembly: GCA_020510985.1. Taxonomy (NCBI): domain Eukaryota; kingdom Metazoa; phylum Chordata; class Actinopteri; order Cichliformes; family Pholidichthyidae; genus Pholidichthys; species Pholidichthys leucotaenia. The sequence goes on from CM035849.1 coordinate 157,881,043, forward strand.
AGAGTTTTCATATTTATTAAGGACAGGAACAATGATACAAAATAATGAGCCTCGTGGGGCAAAACACAACCAAAGACTATGGCTAAGACACACTGACGATATACCGTACATAGGCTAAGGAATACACTTACTGGGAATATGGAGGATCAAGAGGATGACTGGAGCCGGGAAATAGGGACTCCAGCCTAACGTTGGGGAGACCAGTGTTATCCGTATGTGAGGTTGCAGCCCGGAGTAACAGAAGCTGCTCCCTTAAATAGGGCAAGAGGATTAATCAGCTAATGAGGGCATCATCAGCTGAATCTAATCCGGCTGTCACCGCAGAGCTTGGCTCTGGCCGGAAGCCCCTCCGAGACGCTGTCAGAATAAAAGAGAGGCCACAAGGAACTAATACAAAACAGAAGGAAAATGCTGCATGACCCGAGCGCGGACAATATCAACGCTCAGGCCATGACAGTACTCCCACCCCGAACGACGCACTCTGGGCGTACATAACATCCAAGACTTCCCCCACCCAAAAGGCTAAGAAGGCCCACCGAGGGTGGAAGGAGGGGGAAAAAAAAAAAGGCCAGGAGGGCGAGAACCAGAACAAAAACATCAAGAAAGGGAACCGGGAAAAAATGACAAGGGTGAATACCAAAAACATAAGAACATGGTGCAACAACAGAGCATGGGAAAAAAACAAAACCACAAATATACTCCATAATGCACAGGCGGAAATACAGAAACAGAACAATGGATGCAAATAACAGATACTATGCCTAAAGACCATGATACACAGGCAAAAGAAAAAAGGCAACCACAGAGAGTCTCTCAGAGGAAGGAAAAAAAAACACGCTAAACAGCGGTGAAATACAGATAGTTCAATAAGTCCAAATAAACTGGCAGAGGCAACAACAGCGTATAACTCCGACTAAAGAGGAAAAAAAAACCACACGCTGAAGAGCGGCGAACTACAGACTGTACAGATAAATACAAATAACCAGGCATAGGCAACAAAAGGGGCCTCTCTCAAGCAATAGAGGAGGGAAAGAAAAAAAAGTCTCATAAAACAGAAAAACAGGCACAAACATAACGTACCCTAATAACACCAGACAAAAAGGGAAACGAAAAAACACGCTAAAGAGCGGCAATATACACAGTACAATACAGTTCATTGAAAAAAAAAAGAAAAACACAAGGGCATTCCAGAACTACAGGGGAGGGAAAAAACCTACAGGTATGACGGCAGGCAGAGCACAAAGAAATAATAAAGAAAAACAATAAGTTCAGGCGGTCTACCTACATCCAGCGTCCAGATCGCTAGCAGGGAAAAAAGAAAGAGTTTGGGCGGTCTACCCCAGTCCCAGGCCCTGAGAAACAGTACCTCTGGCGGCCGGACCAGGTCACCGAACGAAAAGTCCAGTCTGTTGGGTGGCCGACCCAGAACGCCAAACCGGCGAAGCAGTTTCCCAGGCGGCTGACCCGCGTCATCAGGCCACCAGGACTGCAGGGGAGAACTCAGAGACGGCCTCCCTATCGCAAAGAATAGCGAGGAAGAACTGAGCCGATTACGGGAAATTCCCGCGGCACTCGATGGAGGGAAAAAGGAAATGAGGAAAAGAGGGACCAGTCTGGCGTTGATCGGCGGAGGATCTGCAGCTCCTTCTCCAAACTCCACACGGACTGGCACTGTGCTCTCGTTGGATCCCAAGCGGGACCGTGCTGCACCCACGACGGACCCCGATTGGGCCAGAATAGCGTCCATGACGGACCCCGATTGGGTCCGCGTTGCACCCACTTTGGACCCCGATTGGCTCAGAACAGCGTCCATGACGGACCCCGATTGGGTCCGCGTTACACCCACGTTGGACCCCGACTGGGCTGGAACACTACCCACGACGGACCCCGACTGGGCCAGCGCAGCACCAGGGACGACCTCCAGACATGAACCCAGAACCTCCAAGGCAACGACCGGAGCAGGCTCGTCACCAGTGATCCTGGGAGAAGGCTCAGAGGAGAAAAGAAAACTGGGATCAGAATCACCGGCAGCGGCAGAGCCCAGCGAGACAAGCTTGGACGCAGCAGACGGCTGCGCCCGTCTCGTCTCCCCAAGAGACAGGCAAAAATGCTCCAGAATAGAAGAAAGGAAGACAAAATAGAGCCCTTGCCTTATCTCGGGCTCTACCGCAGTCCAGGATTTCGACGATCAGGTTCAGTGTGCTGAAGGTCCACCTCTGGTTCCCACTCGACCGTGGCGGGCTCCGCAGCCAGCATGATGGTGTCCTCAGTCTGGGGATTCCCTGACAGTGACATCCACGTTGAAAACCCGCTTGGCGTGGTGGCAGGGGATCCTTGACCTGCTGGGTCGAACCGCTCCTCCGTGGAGACCCGGGGACACTTAGTCGTTGGCGCAGACTCCAATTGGCAGTCCGCCCTCCTCCTCTGCCCATGACGTGGCTGCGGGGCTGGAATCAGGCACTCCAGGGCCGCAGGCTCCTTCCTCGTCCGGCGGTGTAGTCCTGGCACCGGGGAACGCTCAGGGAAAGGAGACACACAGGTAGCAGGTTCACAATTAATGATTACAGCAGGTGGAGAGGGCTCCGGGGACTGAGAACCCTGAACCTCACCCCCAGGGATCAGACAAGGCAATTCACCCAGTGAAGGAAAAGAATGAAAAGACACTTGCCTGATCCGCTGAGGACCGACGGAAGCTGCTGCTGTGGGCTTCGTTTTCTCTCTTCCCCTTTGGATGGTGATGGAGGGCCCCCCGGGAGGACGAGGAGGAGCCACTCGCACTGGATCAATGACAGGCACAGCCGGAGCAGGACTCATGGAGTTCTCATCTGCTGGAGAGAGCGTCGAGGAGGAGGGAGGAACAGCCAAGGCGGGCCGGGGATGAGGCACATACAACCCGGAGGCGGCGATGGCTGTCTTACCCCTCTGACGAGACGCAGAGGCTACAGCTGGCTGGGAGACAGAGTTTGTGGGGCTACCCGGAACTGGGTCGGGACGGGGTTTTGGCTGAGGATTTGCCGAGGGAATCCTGGCTGACGTCTTTCTCCGTTGGGGATGACCCCTGGGTGGTGCGAACTCCTGGACTGGACAGGAGACAGGAATGGGATCCCGAGATGAGGAGCAAGGATGTCTCCTCTTCGGCTTCCTGCCGGAGTTTCCCTTCAGCCCACGGAGCTTCTCCCGGAAAGCAGAGATGTCTGCCATCCTCGCCATGATTTCAGGGTGGTCAGTGTAGCAAGGATGGCAGTTAATAGTCGCCTCAGCAAGGTCCAGGTACCAGTGTGAGACGCTGGGGACGGCGTGATGGCAAGCGCTGGAAATGATCCCATCGATCTTGATAAAGGCCATCAACAGCTCGTAGCCCAGGCTCATAGCGTAACCCTTGCGTGGCGACGCCATCTCCCAGCGCACTGGTACGCGGAAAGGGGAAAACTACAAGCCCAAATTAAGCAAACTCACGGTCACGGGCGTCTCGTTCTGGCTGTGACCTACAGTCATGGTGCAGTCCTCCCGGACCACTAATGAGACACTATAGGCAGCTGTAGAGTTTGCATATTTATTAAGGACAGGAACAATGATACAAAATAATGAGCCTCGTGGGGCAAAACACAACCAAAGACTATGGCTAAGACACACTGACGATATGCCGTACATAGGCTAAGGAATACACTTACTGGGAATATGGAGGATCAAGAGGATGACTGGAGCCGGGAAATAGGGACTCCAGCCTAACGTTGGGGAGACCAGCGTTATCCGTATGTGAGGTTGCTGCCCGGAGTAACAGAAGCTGCTCCCTTAAATAGGGCAAGAGGATTAATCAGCTGATAAGGGCGTCATCAGCTGAATCTATTCTGGCTGTCACCGCGGAGCTCGGCTCTGACAGCTGGAAGCCCCTCCGAGACGCTGTCAGAATAAAAGCTCGGAGAGGCCACAAGGAACTAATACAAAATGGGAGGAAAATGCTGCATGACCCGAGCGCGGACAATATCAATGCTCAGACCATGACAAAAACAAGTAAAAAAAATAAAATAAATAAAAACAAGATATTTTTGCTTGAAACAAGTGAAAAAAATCTGCCAATGGAACAAGTCAAAATTGACTCAAAACAAGATCTATTAACTTAAAATAAGTTCTTAAATCTTACTGAAAAGTTATTCTTTATGTAAATGTGTCTTATATTCAGTGTAATGAGATATTTTGACTTGAAATTAGACAAATATACTTGGTGAGATTTTGATTTTTTGCAGTGTTGGCAGAGGAATGCACTCTCAGAGTGCTTTTCTTGTTCCACCTCAAAACATTTGACTACTGGGAAAAAAGTTATTTTTAATAATTCCATTCCAAAAAGTTAAACTTTGATATTTTCTGTATATATCACACATAATGTGAGCTATTATGAACCTTTCTCATTACCTCCGCCAGTGAGGTTATGTTTTTGCCAGCATTGGTTTTTTTTTTTGTTTTTTTTTTTGTTACTTATTTGTACCCGTAGGTAGACTTGGTTTGCAGTCTGGTGACAAGCCACAGGCTGCTGGTCGCTGCGTGCGCGAGCGCCCTAAACCTACATGTTTTTGGTGTGCGGGAGGAAACCGGAGAAATCCCGGAGTAAACCCGCGCAACACGGGGAGAACATGCAAACTCCACACAGCTCACTGTTGGTCGGGGGCTGGGATCGAACCCACGATCTCATGATCCCCGCGATCCCCCGGCCGAGGGTAAAACTGTGCTGCCACAGTGCTAAACCACTGCGCCACCGTGCAGCCATTGGTTTGTATGTCTGTTAGCAACATTACTCAAAAAGTTATCAATGGATTTTGATGAAATTTTCAGAAAGGTGTGTAATGGTATGTGGAACAGATGATTAAATTTTGGTGATGATCTGAGAGTGCATACCTCCACCAAGGGTTTTGTATGTATTTGTGCAGCAGGATTACACAAAAAATACTGGAGGGATTTGGATGAAATTTTCCACCAGAGGTGGTTCTTGGGCTAGCGAGAAAGCCATCACATTTTGGTGATGATCAGAGAATGCATACCTCCGCCAAGGCTCTTATCTTCTGACATTGTTAGCATTCCACAAGAGAACTCTGAGGCGAGTGCAACATCCCCCGCCACCATTTTTTTAACAGTCCCAATACTTACTGACAGAGAGCAGTTTTCAACTTTTCAATATAATTACTGTGACAGAATCAAATTATGATAAGCCCATCATCCATGAATATTCAAAAAAGTATACAACCCATAGTTGTAGGGCAGGTGTCAGGAACTGCCCGAACGGCAGCGAGGAGAGACTCAGGTGCTGAATTGCAGTTTGTGGTATTTATTGAAAACAAAAACATAAAGTTCAAACAGTGCACCAACAAAATCCAAACTAATCACAAAGCAAACTTACGAACGGTATAATAAGAAGACGACACAGAACAGACCAGAACAGGGGAAGAGTTCTGGTGGAGGAGAGTAGATAAGACTCCAGCAATGAGGAAGAAAATAACAGTCCTTAAATAGAGCTAGGAACAAATAAACACAAATGATGGCAGGTGTGGATACCATGAGCGAGCAAGAGGTGACAATGATTACAACAGAAATCAGCTGGGAGTAGTGAGAGGGAGAAGACGGGACTGACAGCTGACAGGAGCACTGCCCACAACAGAGCAAAAAACCCAGAAGTGCCACTGACAGCTGCAGCCCCGAAGAGGGAGAGAGAGAGAGAAAACACAGCAGGATACAAATATAATACAATGGCAAATAAAGACAAGTAAATCCAAATATATAAATAACAAAACTACAAAGAACGTAAACAGGAAAATGAATCATACTAAGAAACCATATGTGAAAATCAACCAATGATAAAAAAAAAAACAGGAATAAGAACTGAAAAATACAACACCATACAAATATAGGAAAAAGGCAAAGAGACAGAGCACGGCAGGATCCCCCCGTGCTCAGATAGTGACAGAGCCGCCCCCTCAAGGGGTGGATTCCAGACACTCCGGGCAACATTGAAGGAAAAGGACCCACCCACACAAAAAAACCCAAACCATCAAAAACAAGAAAACAACCCCACCCTGGGTGGGTGGAGGGGGACCCAGGCACGGAGGGACCGAAACAAATCAGAGAAAATAAGAAAAAACTCACATAACTGACACACCATCGAAACCCAGACTAGGAGAGAACTAAAAACAAAAAACCCTGCTTAGGACCCACACCCATGCAGAACCAGGAACGTAGGCCTCCTGGAACAAAGAACAAGACAGTTCAGGTGGGCGGCTTAAGTCCCAGACCTGGCAGATGGCGTGGTGGTAAGAGTCGGGTGGCCTGCTGGATAATGTGGGCTACCCAACTCAGAGGTGCAGCCGGTCAGGCGGTCGGCCAGAGTTTTTTAGCCACCTAAACAGAAGGGGTGGCTGCCCCACAGGGAGGACCAACGAGGAAGAAAACGCTGGAATTGAGGAAACCACGATGGCCTTTGGCAGAGGAGAGGGAGCCATGATGGCCTCGGGCAGAGGAGAGGGGACCACAACACCTTCGGACTGGCCTGTAGCACCTTCAGTGGTCTCGGACTGGGAAATCGCAGCACCCGCGGTGGCTCCAGGTTGGAGCAAAGCAGCACCCGCGGCGGCTCTGGGCTGGAGCAAAACAGCACCCGCAGAGGCTCCAGGCTGTAGCAAAGCAGCACCCATGGTGACTGTGGGCTGAGGCAAAGCAGCACCCACGGTGGCTCCGGGCTTGAGCAAAGTAGCACCCACGGAGGCTCCGGGTTGGAGCAAAGCAGCACCCGTGGAGGCTCCTGGCTGGAGCAAGGCTGCACTCACGGAGGCTCCGGGCTGGAACAAGGCTGCACCCGCAGAGGCTTCAGGTGGCGAGGTTGAACCCACGGAGACCTCTGGCACAGTCAGATGAACCTCTGTGACCCTGGGGAAAGGCTCAGACAGGAGAGGCAGAGAAATAGGGTCAGGATCACTGGCGGCAGTGAAGCCCAGTGAGGTGAGCTCAGGTGCAGCTGATGGCAGCACTTGACTCTCCCCAGCAAGAGCCAGGCAAGATCTCTCCAAAACAGAGATGGAGGAAACAAAGAGGAGCACTTGCCTGGGCTTAAGCTCCACCACCATCCAGGACTCCATCGATCAGGGCGACGACGTCTCAGACCCGGCTCTCTGGAGGTCCAGCTTCAGCTCTGCTGCAGCGGCCCCTGCAGCAGGCATGGTTGTAGGTGCAGACCTGGGACCCCAAAGCGAAGCAACCCACACAGGTGGCTCATCCGGCGTGGATACAGGAGGTCGGTTCCCCGCTGGCATTGGATCCTGCTCTGCTGAGGCCAGAGGACGCGCCAACATAGGCACAGTCTTCAGCTCAGTAACAGCGCTCTCCCCCCGTCCAGACCATGGCTGCGGGGCTGGAACCAGGTCCTCCAGGGCCGCAGGCTCCTCTATCGTCTGACGGCTCAGTCCTGGGACTGGTGGACACTCAAGGGGAAAAGGAGGAAACACGGAAAGAGCAGGTGAAGAGTCTATAGCTGCAGCAGATGGTGAGGACTCAGAGGGCTGCAAAATCTGAGCCTCACCACCAGGAATCAGGCAAGATAATTTATGCTTGATTGAATGAGACTGAAAAACTACTTGCCTGAACTCCCCGGGTGTGATGTCTTGTGCTGCAGCTGGTTGGGAATCAGCCCTCTCCGTGACTTCAGTGGTAGTGGGCCCCTCAGAGGAACGTGGAGGAGCTGCCCCTGCAGACACGGCGATGGGCGGAGCCAGGGAAGAAGCTGCCGGACCCTCAACAGCAGGAGGACATGTCGAAGAGACGGGGGTCGCAGCAGCCAAAGAGGAGGAGCAGGCTGACAGAACAGCCGGCGAGGGAGCTGCTGCGGGGATTGTCTGACTCAACGCGGGGGAAACTGCTGTTTGAGAGGTGGAGGCGTTCCTCTGGCGGGATCTCCCTGGGCGACGGCGGGAAGCGGGAGGTGGAGACGTCGGCTCACTGCAAAGTAGGAGAGGATCCGGAGACAGGGGATGCTCACTCATCGGCCCAAACTCCGGGCCCCCCAGTGAGACCTCATCCAACTCCTGGGCAAACTCCGGGAGGAGCCATGGCTTATATTCGAGTAGGAGCTCTATCTCCGCTAATTAGACCCACCTGCGCTCCTCCAGCTCCTCGGTCAATGGTGTGGGCCACTGTTCGGGAGGAGAAGGCAGGGATGCTGTGTCAGGGCCAGAAAGAATCCCTTTGGGACCTCCGGGGGTCGTCTGGTGGATGGGCAAAGGCTCGGGTTCCAGAGGGGTCGAGCGAGTTTTTCACCCCCGGGTGTGCTTCTTCTTGGACTCTAGTGGCGCAGAAGGGGAGTTCCACGCCTGCCCACAGAGTTTACGATGGGCATCGACCACCGAGGCAAGGACAACTGTGAGGCCCGGGTAGCTCCAGAGACTGGGATGGGTTTCGGTCACCTGGGCTGCACCGTCCACAAACCTCCAAGCCTCCTCGGGAGAGCAGGAGGCTCCAGCCCCCGAGGCACAGTTGGCGATGAGCGTTGCCGCCATACACACTCCTCCTCGCTCAGTACCAGAGTTGAAAAATCCAGGGTAGCAGACATGGCAAAACCCCAGGTAAAAAACAAAAACTGGGGGGGAGCAGAAAAAGGGCAACCCACGCTGCCACTGGTGTATTTAATTGCCTGGGTCTCTTTTTGGCCACGTCCACTGCCAAACCACAGGTGAGTGAAACAAAAGAACCACAAACTGCAGCAGCTGGGTCTCTAACTGGCCGGAGTCTTCTGTCACGAATTGTCCTAACAGCAGAGAGGAGAGACCCAGGCACTGAACTGCAGTTTGTTGTATTTACTGAAAACAAAAACACAAAGTTCAAACAGTGCATCAACAAAATCCAAACTAATCACAAAGCAAACTTACGAACGGTAGAATAAGAAGCTGACACAGAGCACACCAGAACAGGGGAAGAGTTCTGGTGAACGAGAGTAGATAAGACTCCGGCAATGAGGAAGAAAATAACAGTCCTTAAATAGAGCCCAGAAACAAATGAACACAAATGATGGCAGGTGTGGATACCATGAGTGACCAAGAGGTGACAGTGATTACTACAGAAATCAGCTGGGAGTATTGAGAGGGAGAAGACGGGACTGACAGCTGACAGGAGCATCGCCCACAACAGAGCAAAAAACCCGGAAGTGCCACTGACAGCTGCAGCCCCGAAGAGAGAGAGAGAGAGAGAGAGAGAGAGAGCGAGAGAGAGAGAGAGAGAGAGAGAGAGAGAGAAAACACAGCAGGATACAAACTTAATAAAATGGCAAATAAAGACAAGTAAATCCAAATAAGTAAATATCAAAACTACAAAGAACGTAAACAGGAAAATAAATCATACTATGAAACCATTTGTGAAAATTAACCAAAGATAAAAAAAACAGGAATAAGAACTCAAAAATACAACACCATACAAATATAGGAAAAAGTCAAAGAGACAGAGCACAGTGGGATCCCCCGTGCTCAGATCGTGACAGCAGGATCCCGAGGTGAACTCGTGCAAGTTTGGTGACCCTAGAGAGATTTACATGTTCTATAGTAAGAGATCAAAGGGAGTGCCAACCTTCACCTTTGACCTTTTGACCCCAAACCTGTAGTCAGAGGTTATGGTCTTAGAGTGAGCCTGTGTACCAGGTTTGATGGCCCTAACATTCTTTGTCCACAGTGCTGTAAAAGACTCATTGCCAGTTATCGCAAATGCTTGATTGCAGTTGTTGCTGCTAAGGGTGGCCCAACCAGTTATTAGGTTTAGGGGGCAATCATTTCTTCACACTGGGCCATATAGGTTTGGATTTTTTATTCCTTAATATTAAACAACTTCATTTAAAAACTGCAGTTTGTGTTTACTTGTGTTATCTTTGTCTAATATTTAAATTTGTTTGATGATCTGAAACATTTAAGTGTGACAAACATAAAAAAACCCATAAAAAATCAGGAACAGGCAAACACTTTTTCACACCACTGTAAATGCAGAGGCTCGGCCATTTGAATGAAACAACTGCTTTATGCATTGTCACAATTAAACACACCCACCCACACAGAATTGCACGTCTTTACACAACCACTGCTTCTGTCCTTAACACTAGAAGACCCAGACATTAGCCCTCTTGTGGCCACTTGATGGTCCCCCTATGGGTTTTCTAGCCAAAAAGGCCAAATGGCCCCTCTCTGGGTCTTCTAGTGTTTTAAACGTAGAGTGTAACTGTCAGGCAGGGCAATAAAGCTGTTGTGCCTGATGGAGTTGCTTTGTTTTCTTCCTGTGTCCGTGTCTGTGCTGCTGGATTCTTCTTTTAGTACTTTTTTCCTCCTCTGAGTCCAAACTCATGTTCACTGATTTTTTTTTAAAATTTGTTGTGGTGCCAGTGCAGCTGCACGTTGCTGATGTGATTGGCATATTTGGCAGTGAGGAGAAGCCAGCCAGGTATGAGCTTATCAGCTATGAGCAGGCATCAGTTTCTGGTGATGTGTAGGTGTTCACATAAATCAAAATGATGTTTTTTGGGGGTGCACAGAAATGCCAAAAACTATCGTATATATTGCCTTTTTTAAGACTTTTTATCATATATCATATAGGCCCTAAAACTATCGTATAAATACAATAATTATCGTATATCTGGCAACACTGGTTACTGTATGAAGTGAGGTGAAACAGGAGGTCATAGGCCAGGGGCTACAATTCCTGCAAAAATCATATGATCAGAACCAAACTGCAATATGCATATCCTCAGTGTCTATCAAACTGTGGTACCAAGTTTCAAAACAATCAGACCAAAACTGTAGGAGGAGTTGATTTCACAAAAGTGGGACAGATGGACAGACGGACAGATGGACTGACCCATAACAATCCACCTTCGGTCTTCGCCCAAAGGGTTCTTTGACCCCTTTGGGCTTCGACCAGCGGGGGATAAAAACTACTGGATGGATTTGGATGAAATTTTCACCAGATGTGGTTCTTCGGATATATAGGAAGTCATTACATTTTGGTGACAATCCGAGAATGCATATCTCCACCAAGGCTCTTATCTTCTCATAGAATGTTAGCAACAGTACTCCAAAACTACTGGATGGATTTGGATGAAATTTTCACCAGAGATGGTTCTTGGGCTAGAGAGGAACCCATTACATTTTGGTAAGTGGGTTGGGAGCAACAGTCCAAGCAGAGAAGCCCAGACTGCCACCCAGTTCACATAGATAGATTTGTTTATTTGACAGGGACAGTGCAATAAACATAGACAATTAATCAATGACAATCAATCTGATGTGTTGCACAAAGAGTGTATAGCTATTAGCTAATTTGCAACTCTTGTCCCTGGATGGGTTTTAGAAAAGAGAATCAAGTAAAAAAAAAGAAAAAGAAAAAAGAAAACAGAATACACAATAACCACATACATCAATGCAAAAAAGATTATAAATACATTATAAATACACAATTATAAATATTATAAAGATTATAAATACACAAATATAACAACCTGACTCACATTTGCCTATTTCAGGCCTCCCTCCCTTCTTCACTCACTATAAACAAACACATTCATTCCTTCCCTTCATTCACTCTCACCCTGCAAACAATCATTTCATACATGGGTACATTCTTGTTTATTTTTCAGCCAGTTTTTAACCTTTTTAGTGAATGTTTTAAAGTCCGTTATTATTTTAACTTCATTTGGCATTGTGTTCCAGATGTGACTGCCCTTTATAGAGAAAGCTGTTTGTCCAAATATGGTTCTGCGGTGGAATATTTTACAGTTATTGTTAACAGAACTCCTGGTGGCTCTGCTGCTCTCATATGTACATACATAGCACCATGATCTCATAATCCCTCCTGCCGGTGGTGAGCCCACTGGAGGACGGACCCATGTGGCTCCTTTGAGTACGCTGGATCTTTGCTATAACCTATTCATGGGGATCCACAAGACTGCTCTTGATCAGTTGGTAGAAAATTATTTCAATCTGGATTTTAAAATATTACTTGTCTTCCTCTCCCTATATCAATAAACTACTGTAACTGATCATCAATGTAAGTTTCACAACACAATAAAAAAGGAATTCAAACAAAAGCAACAGTAATTTCTTTTAAAAAGATAAATTTAGCCCATCAATGAGGTGATTGGGCTACATAATCCTCCAATATAAACAAATTTTACTTTTTAAAATATATACGTACTATTATAACTACATATATACGACCATAAAGCATTCTGGGTTTCCGTCGACGTAACTTTCTTTCTAGAGAGCTTTGCTGTAGGCTGCACCTCTTTACATGTGATTGCCTTATTGAGCATTATTCAGAAAACTTAGCCAATCAGATTAGAGACTGATTTATATTAATGGCCAGGCTGTAAACTGTTTCAGAGAGAGCTTCACATACAGCCTTGTAACAAGAGCTATAAAGCAAAAGAGAAAGGGTTTTTTGTTCTTGCAAACTACAGACACATGTACATCTTTGAGGATGTCAAAATTAATTCTTGAAAAATGCATAATATGGGAACTTGTATCATTACTGGATATTTCCAAACAATCTTGGGGTTAAAATCTAATATTGTAAAACTCCAAGTAAGTTACTGATAACACAAATGACAAATGCTGATTCTTTGTTGAATATTAGATTTTCCCATACTAATGGATACTAACTTTGGAATCACTCACAGAGGATGTTTTTTGCTGGCCTAGCTGCGTTTGTTCTCAGATTTTTAGTTCATGTGTTAAAAGTGTGAGACAACATGTATGCTGCACAAGGAATGGGTGGTTAAAATCATACGAGGAACTCTAAAATATTAGCACCTGTAAGTGCTGTTCGTTTAAACAGTTGTATAACTATACTAGTATAAAAATAATAGTTTTCAACATTTATATCCATAAAGATATCTGAGTTTCTAGCCTAAACCCTCCGGTGGCTTTTAGAAAAATAAATAAAAATGTAAAAATCACCATAAATCTCAGTGGGTTCCTGTAGCTGCAGGTTGTAGCTCTATTATAACCTTCGCTGCATGGCTCAACATTAGTTCCAATTCAAGATCCGGGGGCGACTTTTTTCAAGGTCTAGCCTTTCCACAGCCACACAGAAATTTGTCGAAGAGAGGAATCATATTACCTTGAAACCGGTTGGTGTCGAACAAACAATTATCCAAGCATCATATGGGATGAACTCCATCTTCACTGTTCACTGGGGCTAAGTGAGCGTCTTCTAATGCAGCGACATGTCCAGACATGTAACACACAACACACATGACTGGGGAGGCTGCATGATGTAATCTCTTAGGCATATGGGGAGTAGAATTTTGGACTGTAATGATCTCATTCATAATGTCTGAAAACATTTGTAAAAACACTAGTTTCCTAACAAAATGACTGGTGTGAGAAGCTGAGCAAAAGTTCAGCATTCACTGATTTGCATGAGTAACCACATATAGGGGTAGTACTCAAACTTTTTTATGACAGGTTTACATTTATTTTTTCTAGTGGGCCAGAGGTCTGGAACAATGTTAACATGCTGTGGGGGCGGCTATTTCATTTCTCCTGAGTAAATATTGAGGGCACTGTTGTGTAGTTATTTATTGTTCATATGTTGTATTGTGTTTGGAGCTCTTATCTGTGTGGCACGGGGTGGTGGCTCCATGTTCCGGTTCCACCAACCCCATGCGTATAAGAAGGGACGCAGGTGGTGGTGGGGGGGTCTCTTCCGCCTTTACCTCTGCCAGTGGTCGTATGTGTGGTCAGGTGCACTGCACCCTGTGTTATAATAAATGTCTGTTCAGCTACACTATTGCTCTCCTCCTTGACTCCAGTTCCAGACATAACATTTGTTGACGAGAAGAAAAGCCACGGAAGCATGTGGAGCACCAATTCGGCTGTTCTTGAAGCTCCCGGGTGAGCCGCCTGTGCCGTGGCCTCAGTGGTATGAAGCCTTTAAAATGTATATGGTGGCGTTGGACCTGGGAAGGATGGAGAAGCTGAGGGCATGTGCGTTGCTTGTGCACAACCTGGGAATGGAGGGCCAGAGGATTTTGGGCACGCTTGGTGACGCGGACAACTACGAAGAAGTGGTCGAGTTAATGGTGCGCCATTTCAGGGTGCCGGACAACATCGTCGTCCGGAGGATTAAGTTTCGACAGCGCTGCCAACAGGTTGGCGAACCCATCCAGCAGTTTGTATCGGACTTGAGGCAGCTAGCCACTGTGTGTCGGTTCGGACTGTTGGAGGAAGAAATAGTTTGCGACCAGTTGGCGGAGCACACCAACTGTGCTGTGTAAAAATTAATTACCTCCGCCAGGAGGTTATGTTTTTGCCGGGGTTTGTCTGTCTGTCTGTTGGTTAGCAAGATAACTCAAAAAGTTTTAGACGGATTTCGATGAAACTTTCAGGCGTTGTTGGAAATGGTACAAGGAAGAACTGATTAAATTTTGGGGATGATCCGGTGGCCGCCATTACGGAAAATGCCATTTTTGTGAATAACTACTGAACCACTAATCCTATCATTGTCAATCCAATAGCTAGTCATATGTTTTCATGGTCAAGGAATCTGAAAACGTACACACAAACACTGTATGGGGGGAACTGTGGCCGCCATTACGGAAAATGCCATTTTCGTGAATAACTACTGAACCACTAATCCTATCATTGTCAATCCAATTGCTAGTCATATGTTTTCGTGGTCAAGGAATCTGAAAACGTACACACAAACACTGTATGGGGGACCTGTGGCGCTTGGCGGAGGTCTGCGCTCTCCAAGTGCTTTTCTAGTTTTGGACAGTTAGCAGAATCTTTTCAGTTAACCAACCAATAATCACAGAAGAAATACCATTTCTCAGCTTAACTTTTATTGAATCATGCAGATAGTCAACTCGGCCGGGTCTCAGCAGCTCAATCTGTTCCAAGACCCCGAACAAAAGAAGTCTCTCCTACATATAGCTTCTGAGTGGGTGGGCGGTCCCATCCTTGTCTTCCAACAATGATACAAGTCCATTTGTCCACTCTAGTCTTCTCGGGTCCAAAATAGCTCCCACATCTTTCTTCTTAGCTGCTCCAGATGTCTTCTTGCCTTTATGGCTTTTTATGGCTTCCACATCCTTCCATTCAGGGTCCAGAGGTCTCCATTTTATGGCTTTATGGAACTATTTTAGTCCATTTATGGCATTCACCTCCTGTTTAAGACTCTTCAACCCTACGCAACCCCCATGTCCACATGTGGATCCAGGAAACAGAAACTAGAGATAATGTGGGTGTGCATGTGTGTGTAGAGCTAAAGCACTTTTTGGATGCATGTGTGTGTGTGTGGGGGGGTATGTGTGTGAATGTACAGTATCTCACAAAAATGAGTACACCCCTCACATTTTTGTAAATATTTTATTATATCTTTTCATGGGACAACACTGAAAATATGACACTTTAGGCACTTCCATTAGCCCAGCACACCTCGGCACGTCTCGATTCACTTCAACACGGTTCGGCTCGCTTTTGTCTCCATTACAACCGTGTTGAGCTGGGGTGGGTGGGATTTCTATAACAGCGAGGCGGCGCCACACTCCCGTGACATAGAACACGCGACCCAAGCAAAACATAATGCATACAGCTGTACAAGGCGACTCCTTGGTCTGTGGCTTTTTTCACCGTAAATGCCAAAAAGGACCACCAGACAAGGGTACAGGCAGCAAGATGAAACACTCTGGAATAGTTCTGCAACTTCTGGGAGAGCCAAAGACGTGAGGATACAAACTAGGTCATATATGACGGTAAGCTAATGTTGCTAATGCTAGTTTGCTATAAGTACGTCGTACTACACTTTAATGTCTTCAAGTTATCGCTGTTAGGTACTAAATATGTACGCTGTGTGTGTTTCAGATGGCTCTGTTGTGGGGAAATTACTGCTTCATTCGGTCTGGGCGTTCAGCACAGCCTGTCACGGATGTCATCAGCCTGTCACTGGTGTCAGCACAGCTTCACAAACGATCAGTGGTTATAGAGCTTAAGAATGTCTGTAGAAACGTTTATTTCCTGTACAACAAATTGCTCTGATCTGCGTGAAAATCATGGAGAGACTGTTGAGACATCACGGACGTACCTGCTTCTGCAGAACCGAGTCTGAGGTGGTGTCATAGAAAAAAAATGATCAGCTGACACAACTTGATCGCCATGTTAATAACTATATTAGCCACAAAATATATATTCAAAAAGTAAACAGTACTGAGTTAGGTATAATAAGATATATTTGACAGTTATCATGCATTTTAGGCCAAAACAAACTTGATCTAGGATTAAAAGCAATTAAAATAATGCAGTCACAAGGTTACATAGAAAATAGTTGATTTACTAGATACATGTACTGTAGAAATATATATTCTCTGCATCAACAATGTACTAGACATGCATTCATGTAGTATTGCACTGGGAATTGCACTGACAATAAACCTCTGAAGTTTTTGCAGATGTCTCTTTCTTATATGTGAAGGTTACCACCATGTGGCATAAATTAAATACTGAAAGATTGGAAAAGCTAAGAATAATCCAGCAGTTTGAGAAATCACTTTTGGTTTGGTGTAAGTCTGTCAACAGAATTATGAACCATAAAGCAGTTTGTGTTAAAATGTTAAATCCCATTAAACCTAATCCGGGGGCTTCCAATCATGTGTCATGGGGGGCCAAGACCCTGTAGGTTCTCTCTTCTACCCAGTCTCTTCAGCAGGTGTTCTCACTGATCAGTCAGTGGAAGAAGTTCAGTGGAATCTGCTGTTGAACACACTGGTTGGAGGTAAAGCCTGCAGGGTCTTGGCCCTCCATGGCACATGATTAGACACCCCCGCCCAAACCCATTATGATGAAGAGCAGATGCGAATATGACCCAGAATTCCTCCATATACTGGTACTGTCACATATGCAGGGTCTTCTGCACTGGCACATCCAAAAATACAGTCTTCAGTTAATAAAATAATTGTTTTGGCTACTTTTTTCTTAAAAATGAGCCATTATTTTCAAGGTCACCGATAAATCCTTTGTACAGTTTACTCTTTTCCCACCGGTGTCTTAACAGACAAAATAGAAAATCATGATGCAAACACATAAGTCACTAAATTGTTTATTACAATCAGCAGCAAATTCCAGATTATTCAGAATGTGCAAAATTCAAACTAAAAAAAAAACTGGAATGGTCACACACGGCAGCCACGCTGCCTCACTGAGAAGCAACTGGATCGGCCCCTCGTACTGGTCCTGGTTCAGCAGATCTTCAGGCTGCATCTCTGTAAATAGTGAAGCAAGGTCCAGTTGGGGTGACAGTTTCCCTCTTGCCTAGACAAAAGACAAATGGGTGGTGGTTAATTAAAGCAAGTGTAAAACATATTTGGGAAATACACTTGTTGCTAAAAGCCAGTGGTGGAATGTGAATTAATGAATGAATCTTTATTTCGGATTGATTAAAAGTAAAGATTAAAAGAAAATAGAATAATATAACAAAGGGGAAAAAAATCTAACAAGGTCAAATTAAACAATAACTCCTCTGATTATACAGTTCAACATAGGTTATCTGAAATGGGTGATGGCTGAAGCTGCAGCTTATATTGCCCACCATATTTCATCCAAGAATTCAAAAGAAAAACAAAACAGGAGGGATTACAATTTGAATGTGACAATAAAGTACTTCGTTGTTGTATTTAACCACAATTTTCATGTAGCTGCACTTCGGTAGATTTTACAAGGGCTGCGTTACATTTAAAATCATCTCTTTTTACTGTGGCCTCAGCAATCAGAATGAATTAATACATTCACTTGAATGGAATCTAGTACTTTAACTGATGGTGTGCATCACCGAGTATGGAGTCGATCAGTCAAAATATGAAGTTTTTATCAATAAAATTTTGTCTTGTCTGTAAAAGTGTCTCTTGTTGCCCTGGCTTCATGTGTGGGCGGTGTTTTGTACTAGCATTGCTAAAATATAAAAGGAAGCACTACAATGGGTCTCAGATATTTGTAATGTGTCCTGTTACTGCATGAGTTAATTGATGATAGACTATAAACTACACATATAAAGTAAATTATATTGACGACTGAACATCTCACATTCGCCAAAACATACAGTTATGAACATAACTCACAAAGGATCACACAAGTGATCTGACAAAAAAATAAATACATTAACAAGCGGTTTATTTTACAGTTGATGTGCCATGTTCACACAATCAAATAAATCTCAGTTCAGTCCCTTTTATATTAAGTGGAAATTGTGCTACTTTGGTTTTGACACTTTACCTATAAAAGCAAAGGATTTCAGTACTTTCCACAGTGGCGAGGTAGGTTGTGGGGAGGCTGATTTCCTCTTGCCTAGATGAATGACAGAAATGGGTGATGGTTAGTTTCAAGCAAGTTAAACACTTATACAGGCACATCTCAAAAATTAGAATACCATGAATAAATTCAATATTTTTTTCACTCATTTCAGAAAGTGAAACCCATATATAGATTCATTACAGGGACAGTGATATATTGCAAGTGTTTATTTTAATATTGATGATTACGGCTACAGCCCATATTAACCAACACCTCAGCGGCCAACATTTATATTTAAAAACTATTTTTTAAAGTTAATTTTATGTAATATTCTAATTTTTTGCCAAATTGAATTTGGGGTTTTCAGGGGCTGTAAGCCATAATCATCAAAATTAAAATAAATAAACGCTTGAAATATATCACTCTGTGTAATGAATCTATATAATATACGGATTTCACTTTCTGAAATGAGTGATAAAAAATATTGAAGTTTTTCATGACATTCTAATTTTTGGAGATGTACCTGTATTAGGAAAATACACCTGTGAAAGTCAGTGGTGGGATGTGACAAAAATGCTTTGTTTCCCTGACAAGCACTGCAGGATCCACAGAATAGGTGTGTGGGTCTATTCTGACGCTTTAGAAAATTATATGAATGACTTTATAAAATCACTGGTTTGAAAACGCAATTTTAATATGACGAGATTTCGGCTCCTGTGGTCCATTTCACCAGTATCGCAGTATAAACAGGGAGGCTAACCCCTGGCATGTGGAAACACATTCTAGCATTAAATTGCACACAATTTAATGCGCAGCACCAAAGTGCAATACAAAACACAAACCAGGACTTTAACCAGGATTAACATATTTCATCGTTTTGCTCTCACAAGCGAATATTTAGGAGAAAACAAACGCGAATCAGCAGTTGGTACTAGCTAGCTACTAGCTAAAAATCGTTAGCTAAAACGAGTTAGCCAGCACAAAACGGCGCTGTATGGCACAAAAAAAGTGAGCTTACCACCAACAGGATAAATAAGCGAACAGATGCACATTATTACAAATCACTCACCATCGATGGTTCTCTCACGTTCGTCTTCAGCTTGTCCATAGTTCAGTTCTATGCTGGGCAGCCATCTGTATCGGTCCGGGTCACTCCTCACTGTGGATCTGCCACCAAGCAGAGAAAACTCCGCACCTCTTCGTTGGACCACGGTGTAGAGTTCCGCAAAACCTACAACGCTGTCTGTATTAATATCGTATTTACTCCGTGACCAAGTTAGTCCGTGAAATATTGCAAATGGCGGTCGTGGGTAGATTCATCAGAAGACGGTCGCTTTCGTGACGTTACGACCTGACCAATCAGCGGCGACCAGTCTTTTGACGTCACAACACGGCACGACGCAGCACGCTTGTACCCTGCCCTTGAGCGGGGCCGAAAATCGCGGCTGTTAAACCGTGTTGGGGCTAGTGGAAAGATTTACAAAGCGTGCTGAGTGGTGCCGTGTTGGGCTTAGCGGGGCTAATGGAAAAGGCCCTTTTGATGCAATATAAAGTTTCTGGATTCTGGATTTTTTAAGCAACAGGACACAGAAAGTAAGGGTCAATGCTACATTGTCAGACCAAAAGTGTTCTTCTACTGGCTCTCCTCAGGGGTGTGTGTTGTCACCACTACTCTTCATCCTATACACAAACATGTGTCAAAGCAGACATGACAACAGACACATTATAAAGTATGCTGATGATTCAGTTATTGTCAGTCTCCTTCAGGATGGTGAGAGTGGCCATGGCCCAGTAGTTGATGATTTTGCTCACTGGTGTGAGGATTCCTACCTGCAGCTGAATACGACAAAAAACTAAAGATATGATTATTGACTTTAGGAGGAAAACTCCCAGGCACAAAGTCACTGCACTAAAAGGCCAGATCATTGAATGTGTGCAATCTTACAAATATCTTGGGACGATTATTGATAGTAATTTAAACTTTGAAGCGAACTGTGAAAGGGTGTGCAAAAAGGATCAGCAACATTGGCATTGTCTAAGGAAACTCGCACACTTCCAAATTGACCGAACCATACTGACAATGTTTTATTGGGCTTTTATTGAATCTGTTTTATCCTTTTCTTTAGTGTCATGGTTTGGTCATATAAAACTGAAACAGAGGAAATCCTTGGACCAGGTAGTTAGATGGTCCAGTCATTTTCTTGGTGAATCACAGCTGAGCCTGACATCCCTGTACACCAGACAGGTACAGAGGATTGCTACCTCCATTTTAAACGATGACTCCCACCCTTTGCACTGCCACTTTCAGCTTCTTCCCTCCAGACACAGGTTTGTTGTCCCAAAATGTAAAACCCAGCGCTGCAAAAACAGCTTTGTTCCTGCTGCTGTCAAGGAGTTGAACAAGATGTAGCAATATATTGCACACAATTTAGTTATCTATTTATAAATTTTTATTTTATATTTATTTATTTTTGTAGGGTTTTTTTTAAATTTGGGTTTTAAATCTTTTATTGGGTTTTAGACTTTTATTGAGTTTTTAATCTCTTTGACTTAGTTTTTAACTTTTTTAATATGACCCTTCTCTCTTATCTCTTTGTTTTTTTCTCTTATCTCTTTGTCTTATGTCCTGATTGGTGGAGCCTTGAGTACTTTTATCGTGTTCATAGTCAGCTTCATGCGTGCCTGTGTTTGTGTTCATGTTGAATGTAATTGTGGTTTGTATATGTGTCTAAAAGGATGTCACCTGACTGCAAAACAAATCTACCTACGGGTACAAATAAAGTAACCTGAACCTGAACCTGAACCTGAAGTAATCAGTGTACAGCTTGTATAACAGTGTAAATTTACTGTCTCCTCAAAATAACTCAACACACACCATTAATGTTTAAACCGCTGGCAACAAAAGTGAGTACACCCCTAGGGAAAATGCCCAAATTGTTCCCAAAGTGTTAATATTTTGTGTGGCCACCATTATTTTCCAGCACTGCCTTAACTCTCTTGTGCATAGAGTTCACTAGAGCTTCACAGGTTGCCACTGGAATCCACTTCCACTCCTCCGTGACGACATCATGGTGTTAGAGACCTTGTACTCCTCCACCTTCCGTTTCTGGATGCCCCACAGATGCCTAATAGGGTTTAGGTCTGGAGCCATGCTTGGCTAGTCCATCACATTTACCCTCAGTTTCTTTAGCAAGGCAGTAGTCGTCTTGGAGGTGTGTTTCGGGTCGTTATCATGTTGGAATACTGCCCTGAGGCCCAGTTTCTGATCATGCTGTGCTTCAGTATGTCACAGTACATGTTGGCATTCATGGTTCCCTCAATGAACTGTAGCTCCCCAGTGCCGGCAGCACTCATGCAGCCCCAAACCATGACACTCCCACGACCATGCTTGACTGTAGGTAAGACACACTTGTCTTTGTACTGCTCACCTGGTTGCCGCCACACACTTGACACCATCTGAATCAAATAAGTTTATCTTGATCTCATCAGACCACAGGATATGGTTCCAGTAATCCATGTCCTTAGTCTGCTTGTCTTCAGCAAACTGTTTGTGGGCTTTCTTGTGCATCATCTGTAAAAGGGGCTTCCTTCTGGGACGACAGCCATGCAGACCACTTTGATGCAGTGTGTGGCGTATGGTCTGAGCACTGACAGGCTGACCCCCCACCCCTCCAATCTCTGCAGTAATGCTGGCAGCACTCATACTTCTATTTTCAAAAGACAACCTCTGGATATGACACTGAGCACATGCACTCAACTTCTTTGGTCAACCATGTCGATGCCTGTTCTGAGTGGAACCTGTCCTGTTAAACTGCTGTATGGTCTTGGCCACCGTGCTGCAGCTCAGTTTCAGGGTGTTGGCAATCTTCTTATAGCCTACACCATCTTTATGTAGAGCAACAATTCTTTTTTTCAGATCCTCAGAGAGTTCTTTGCCATGAGGTGCCATGTTGAACTTCCAGTGACCAGTATGAGAGAGTGTGAGAGTGATAATACCAAATTTAACACACCTGCTCCCCATTCACACCTGAGATCTTGTAACACTAACCAGTCACATGACACCGGGAGGGAAAATGGGCACAATTTGGACATTTTCGCTAAGGGTGTACTCACTTCTGTTGCCAGCAGTTTAGACATTAATGCCTGTGTGTTGAGTTATTTTGAGGGGACAGCAAATTTACACTGTTATACAAGCTGTATACAGTACTGGCTACTTTACATTGCATCAAAGTGTCATATCTTCAGTGTTGTCCCATGAAAAAATATAATAAAATATTTACAAAAATGTGAGGGGTGTACTCACTTTTGTGAGATACTGTATGTTTGTAGCTTGTGTGTGAGCCCTTTATGTAATATCTAACTGACTAATCTTCACTATTTTATTCTAACAGCTGCGGTCTGGCCTAAGCTTCTCACATTTCTGGGTGAGTTGATGCTAGCCAAGGGCGTTGAGTTTGCTCTCCAGCTGGAGGCAGCGGATAAGCTAACTCGGGAGCTACATGAGCGTCTGTCACGACAAGAGTTGGGATCCTCCATGGCCATACAGTGGACCTGGACAGCGATGGGAGTGTTGAGGATGACGCCGAGAGGGCCAACGCTGTACGGATGAGGTCTGCCCTGTAGAAGCCCAGGTGTATGGGCTGCGGGTCCATGAAACACTGCTACAAGGCCAGAGAGTGTGCAGCAAGAGGAGAGCACTCTCTAGTTTTAATCCAGTAGCTGCGGACAGGAGCGCGCGAATGTCTGCGTCCCCGGTTGGGTTGGCAACCATAGCGGGAAAATCTACCCCCACGTAGACCGGGGAGACTAACGTGCGCGACAGGCAGTCAGCCACGACATTAAGCTTACCGGCTACGTGTTGCATGTCGGTAGTGAACTCAGAGATTGCGGCCAAGTGCCATTGCTGCTGAGCCGACCACGGTTCCGAGATTTTGGACACAGTGTACGTTAGTGGTTTGTGATTAGCAAACGCGGTGAACTCGCAGCCCTTGAGCCAAAACTGGAAATGACACGTAGCCAGGTGGAGGGCCAACAACTCCCGGTCAAAAGTACTATACTTACACTCGTTGTTGCGCAAAATACAGCTGAAAAATGCGAGTGGCTGCCACGAACCGGAGACATACTGCTACACCACTGCCCCTATTGTGATGTCAGACGTGTCTGTGGTGAGTGCTATCCACGCAGGCGGGGTTGGGTGGGCCAGCAGGGCCAGCAGAGCCGCGTTAGCGAGTGCCCTTTTGATGTTTGTGAAAGCCTGAGCCCGCTCAGGGGTCCAATCGATGTTGTCCGCGGGCTTCTTTTTTTTGAGCACGCCGTACAGCGGTTGCAGCAGCTGTGTTGCCCGGGGGAGAAAACGGTTGTAAAAATGAACCATCTCCAAAAATTCCTGCAGCACCCTCACAGTCTGTGGACGTGTAAAATCTGACACTGTGGGCATTTTATCCAGCAGGGGGATTGCGCCATCTGGCGAGATGCGGTGGTCCAAAAAATCAATCACTGGTAGCCCGAACTGGCACTTTTCTTGGTTAACAATAAGCCTGTGCGCTTCCAGCTTTTGGAAAACTTGTTTGAGGTGAGTGAGATGCTCCTCCTCTGATGTGCTAGCCACCAAAATGTTGTCCAAGTAGACAAAAATGAATGGCAGGTCCTGGAGCACCGCATCCATCATTTTTTGAAAAGTTTGCGCTTCGCCTTTTAACCTGAATGGCATGCGTAAAAACTGGAAAAGGCCAAAAGGAGTTATTAAAGCCATTTCAGGAACGTCCTCTGCGCGAAGCAGGACCTGGTGGTACCCGTGGACCAGATCATCTTTTGAAAAAAGGCATGTCCCGGCCAGGTGCACGGAAAAAATCCTGGGTGTGCGGGATGGGATACCGGTCGTGTTCCGTGGCGTTGTTCAAGTGTCAGAAATCGCCACATGGCCGCCATGACCCATCGGCCTTGGGCACCATGTGCAGCGGAGATGCCTACGGGCTGTTGGAGTGCCTAACGATGCCCAATCACTCTAAGTTAGCAAATTCCTCACGCGCACTGGCTAGTTTAGCTGTGTCCAGGTGGCAAGGGTGCACAAACACAGACGGACCTTTCGTTGTGATAAAATGTTCGACCCTGTGCTTGGTTACCGCAGCGGAAAAGGTGGGAACCGTGAGTGCTGGGAACTCGGAAAGCAACAGCTGGTACTTACCCCCTGGAGCTAGAACATTAGCGTGTGTTGGTGGCCCAACTTCTCGAGCTGTGCAGGGCAAGGAGGAAAAAGAAACAGTGTCCACTAAGTGTCTGTTTGCAACATCAACCAGCAATCCGTGAGCACACAGAAAATCCGCACCTAAGATGGGGACCGAACATGCAGCTACCACAATGTCTCACTGGTAATTGCATCCGTGTAAACATATAGTCACCTTCCTTTCTCCAAATGTCCTGATGTGGGATCAATCGGCGACCATAAGAGTTAGGCCACTGTCTTCTCCCAACCAGTCTGTGCTGACTGGCAAAATGATGCTCTTCTGGGAGCTGGAGTCCACCAGAAAACGTCTCTCAGAATGTTTGTCCGTGATGAAAAGCAGCTTCTCCCTGTCATCAGCGGTCGCAGCTGTTACTGACTGCTGGCTGTCTTTTTCCCCGGCTTTCTTGAAGTAGCACGGTGGCAGACAATGTTGCGCTTCCTTGCCAAAACGGTGGTGATAAAAACACAGCGTCCCGGTCCCGTGTCTCCAGGTGGCCGTCCCTGCCACCACCATCGGCTCCTCGACCTCGCTGGATTCCTTTGGAGATCCCGGTGTCACTGCGTGCATGCTGAGAGCCCTGTTTGCCAGGATGATTCTGTCTGCCTCTTGTGCCAGCGCACGGTAGCTCCTGGTCACCAGCAGCGGTAAATTAGTGAGGATCACCCGCTCTGTAGCTGGTAGGTTCCTGAGGAAGAGGTGGGTAAACAGGAAAAATCTGTCGTCTTTACCCATTAGCGTGAGCATGCTCTCCATCAGTTCCACAGCCGATCTGTCACCTAACTTCGAGCATGTGAGGAGTTTCTCTGCCCTCTCCACATCCGAAAGGGTATAAGGTTGCAGCAGTGTTTGCTTGAGAGCGTCGTATTTACCCTGGGTTGGCGGGTCTTGGAGCAGGCTCATGACTTGTTGTGTGGCGCGCATGTCCAGTGCAGCTACCACATGATGGTGCTTTGTGTCATCTGTTGAGGCTCTGAAGAAGGTGGACTGGGCTTCCACGTGAATAAACTAAGTGGCCGGGTTGTGAAGCCAAAAGTCCAGGAGTCTGAGTGCAGTGGTGCATACAGTGGTGGGAGCCTCCAGCGGGAGTGTCTCTGTGGTGGTGCTCGGTGCGTGTTCCATTTCATTTCTCTAGGTCACCAATGTGGAGCTGATGACACCGACTTTATTTCTCCTCCATCAGATATAACAGTCTGCCTCAGACTGCCTCTGAGTGTCAGAACGATCTCTCTTATACACGTTATTCCTGCCTCTCTGGCACCCAGGGTAAGCACATTAACATAAACGCTGTGAAACATGCACACACATCCACATACACATTAACATACATCACAGAGCAGGTCTTGATACAATACATTTGCACCCCTGTGTCCTCAGGTGTGAACCTGGCACAGCGGGGGCGGAAGGCACATCTTTCTTTGGCTTATTACCCCCTAGCACTCTGGCACCCTTAGGTGCTCTTCTCGCCTTTTCCCCATTACCATTTCGGACTATCTTCTCCCCCCACCAACCCCCTGTCCTGGGTGGAGTGCCATGACCTATTGTGTCCCCCACAAGGTAAATAAATAAATAAATAAATAAATAAATAAAAAAAATAAAAATCAACCTTATATTTTAGACTTTTCTGTTATGTATTTAAAAAAAACAAATAATAAACCATAAAAAAATTAGATTGTCCAGCTCAGGCATCAATGTGTAGTATGTGAGTTTGGGGGGGTTTGGACACTGGGGCTTGCCGTAGCCAATGTCAGACGTCAGCACGAATGATGTCGGGTGGCGCCGCTGTCCTGTATATATTGCAGTGTGTGTAAAACAATGAAGTGTTCGTTGTTCGTTGAAAGACAGCTCACAGCTCGTTCTTTCCTGACATAACATTTGGCGACAAGAGTTAAACCATGAGAGTGTTCGTGGGACCACCACAACCCTTTCTGGAAACCCCAGGTGAGCCACTCACACCCTGGCACTGCTGGTTTGACTCATTTATCACCTACATCAACGCGGATGGCCTGGGTGATGGTGACGATGAGAAGCCGAGGAATATACTGATTGACAGTCTAGGCGAGGAAGGACAGCGTGTGCTTTGAACTCTGGGCCAGACAGAATCTTTCGGTGACTGTGCGAGCCTAATGGACAAATTTTACAGCAAAAAGTGCAACGTGACAGCGCAAAGATTCAAATTCTTCGGCCATTACCAAAGAGTGGGCAAGTCAACCCAACATTATGCTACAGAGCTCCAAAGTTTAGCGAGCATGTGTGCCTTCTTTGGAGGACAAGCTAGTCCGTGACAAGCTAGTGTATGGCATGAACGAGTGGCTAAAAGAAAAGCTATTACTAACCACGGACAATATTGAGCTAAGCCAAGTAACACGGATGGCAACAGGCCGAGAGCAACACCGCTAACATCTTTGAACAGATGTGCCGACAGAGTGGCCCACAGAAATGGAATGAGGTGCTGACAGAAACGGGAGAGCGGGCGCTGTGCACCGGCTGCGGATCATCTCAACACTGAACAAGCTCACTCACCTGCCCCGCTAAAGGGAAGAAATGCCACCGCTGCAAACGTATTAACCACTTAACCAGGGTTTGTTGCTCAGCCCCCGTGAAGGCGGATGCCCTCACACTGGACCTAGCCACGGTATGTGTAGCAGCTACCAACAATTGGCCACTCAGGTGGCACGTCTTCCAGCTGGATGGAGTTGTTGTGCCACTCTTGGTGAATTCAGGTGCTTCACGGTCCCTACTGAGTGTGGCTACGGTAAGAAAACGCTTCCCCAGAAATAACATCACTGCAAAGGCGTAAAATATGTATGGTTATGGGCATGTGAGAATTGGCATGGTGGGAACAGCTGACTTTTCGGTGACTTGTGGCCCGAAAACGATCCCGTCTTTCACCTTTCAGGTAATGCGCCAAGGGGCTGACCTACTGGGAACTGACTTATTAGGCAAGTTGAGGTTTTCCATCATAAATCCAACGGGCTCTGCTGTGTTAACTGTCTCATCGTCCTGGCAGTGCCGCTGGCCGGTGCTCTTCGCAGGCCTAGAGTGCATAACCACTTTTAACCATCAATGACTCATCAATCCAGAATTGGCACCAAAAATCCAACCTCTCTGCCAACTGCCTCTCACTCTGCGGGACGATGTCACAACAGAACCAAAAAAAACTGCTGGACGCCGGCATCATTGAGAGGGTAGAAGCTTCACTGTGGATGTCTAATATAGTTGTGGCGATGAAAAAGTCAGGTGGCATATGACCACACATCGATGTCCGGATGGTTAATAAGACAGTCATCCCTGACAAATAACCCCTGCCCACGACAGAAGAACTCACAGTGGCCTTCAGCGGTTCCAAAGTTTTCTCGAAGCTGGACCTCCGCCAAGGCTATTTACAGGTGCCGCTAAACCCCGACAGGTGCAACCTAACAGCTTTTTTGATACACATGGGGGGTCTTCAGATACACATGCATGCCCTTTGGCCTCAGCTCTGCCCCGAGATGTTTTCAGAAAATCATGGCCACCATCCTCGCCGGCCTCAAGGGTGTAGTGGTGTATCTGGATGACATCGTGGTGCATGATGCGTCACCAGTCATCCACGACGAGCATCTTGGGAAGGTCATGGAGGTGCTGACAAACAATGGCGTTACACTCAATGAAGAGAAATGCATTTTTGCAGCAGAATCCATTGAGTTTGTGAGGTTCCGACAAATCGCTGAGCCCCCTGCACTTGAATGTGGAGGCGGTCCTGCAACTACCAGAACCTATGACCCACACACAAATCTCGTCTTTTCTGGGCATGGCGAATTTCTGCAGGCGCTTCATTCCCTGCTACTCTGAAATGATAGAACCACTACGTGGCCTCCTGAAACAGGATACGCCGTGGGAATGGACTCCAGCATGCTCAGCCGCCATTTCTAAACTGAAGTCACAACACACTTCCCCACCGGTGCTGGCTCACTTTGACCCACAAAGTCCCACTTTTGTAATATGCGATGCGTCAGGTTCTGCAGTAGGTGCCGACATTGTCTCAGCTTCAAGATGAATGCCCAATGGTGTTCACATCGAGGTCCTTCACATCAGCCGAGCAGAGGTATACAGTGGGAAAGAGGGAGGTGCTCGTGTGTGCTTGGGCGTGCGAACGCTGGCACATATAGCTTTACGGACGACACTTCACCCAATAACAGCTTAAATGGGGACTGTGACCCCCTGGAGATGGAGCTGATCAGCATGCTGCACAATCCTCTCTGGAACACAGTCTCTCTCCAGGAGCTCCAGGCGGCATCAGAACAGGACCCAACCCTAACGCAGCTACGCTCATTCGTCCGGGAGGGTTGGCCCACAAAGATATCAGGAGAGCTGGCCCCTTTCCATAGAGTCAAGGATGACCTGAGCTGCTGGAATGATGTCTATGTGGTGAGGGGACACTGCACAATAATCCCAGAATTGTTGAAGGGCCGCATTTTATCCAATAGATAAACTAATAACAAAAAGAAAAACAATAAAGTGTTTGTTGTTCGTTGCAAGACGGCTCATGGCTCACTCTTTCCAGACATAACACAAGGGTACACGTTTTATAATACATGCTAGTCTTATGCTGTGTCTCAGTTCAGGTTCAGTGTCCTCCAAGTGCGCATTTCTAGGCCAAATACGTCACTGTGCTGCGTCCAAGGCCGTCCCATTCAGTGACAAATGCAGCCTTCAAAACCCCGAAAACGGAGGAGTATCCCTGTGGGCTTAACATATCCCAGCATTCAGTGAGTGGCTCAGCCTGGCATTTTTTGTTTGTTTGTTTGTTTTTCTCGGCTCAGGCAGAAATGGAATGAGGTCAGAAACAGTTCAAAGTAAATTTTTTTGCTTGAATTATGCAGCAGTTTGAATGTAAAAACACCAATAATCCAGAAAACAGCAATATCTGATTATTTAAGCTTATATTAGGTGACATAATTTTTTTCTGATGTGCTGTATGCTTCGCTTAACATGTTCAACATGTTCAACATGCAGTTCAACATGTTGAACTGTTATTTTTTCTTTAGTCAAGCCTTTTTTATCCATTAGTGTTAGTTTATTAACTAATGTAAGTAATATAAAAATACGGTATGACGTGGGTGAAATAACTTGCTTTAAGACAACTTTTAAAGTCCCGTAGAGACATCGTGAAGTTACTGCAGGCAAGAGGCCCGTCGATCGTGAAGAGCCGGTCAAGCCTACTGCGGCTTCAGTATCATGCGCGTCTATTTCAGACATTACGGTAGAGGCAAAACTAAACGCTTTATAATGGAAACTGTATGTAAGCAGTTTGTCTATCAGTTTGTTTAATTTCCTCTTGTTTAAACCTTAATAAAATCATTTCCTTAGTGGGTCACTACATAATCTCAATGGGTTGTTGTTCAGCGTGATGAGTACTTTGAGTATGGTGCATTTTGAAATAACTTTACTGACAAAATTATTAATAATTTAAAACCAAAATCCATGATATGATCTATACTGACTGGCTCATTTCTTAAACTTGTCCATAAAAACTGAATGGTTAATTTCCTCACATCTGGATCCTCATAAAACCATTTCCTTTAGAGGTTACAGAATAATTCCAATGGATTAGTGTTCAGACTGACCTACACTATGAGTCTGATGCATTTCTCCCCCCCCCAAAAAAAAAAAAATTACTACCAAAATTATTAATAATTTAAATCCAAAATCCATGAAATAATCCATACCGATTGGCTCATTTCTTAAACTTTGAACCTTGACAAAACCATTTCCTTTAGAGGTCACAGAATAATTTCAATGTATTTTAGTTCATGTCATGGTCTGTGTTTGCTCTGTCTCCCTGTCTTTCTCTCCTCATTAGACTCACTCCCAGCAGCCTTGTGCATCACCTGTGGTTAATCAGAGAAGGCCTTTAAATAGGACACTCTCCCTTCACTCTGCCTGGTGACGTTGACCTACACACAGCCTAATCTGATCTGAGCTCTATTTCATTCTGCTTTGCCGTGTTTTGTGAGTTTTGCTTGCCCTAGGCCCTAAGACTGCCTGCCCATTTGGAATTGCCTGCCTGTCTGAATTCTTGCCTTACGTGCCTCGACCCCAGCCTGCCTCTGGATACTGGAAATAGCATCTTGGACTGGACTGGGAAAATCTTGAACTGTGCACTTCCTCAATTCCCCATGTAAGTCGACTTACCACCGTTATCTCTTCTGCTCATCACTCTCACTCCCCAGCATGCAGACCTGGCCAGCCTGTCCACAGCATCCCCTGGAGACTTCCCCACAGCACCCCAGCATGCTTCTCCCTGGCAGCCTGTTTCACCAGCATGGAGGACTTTCATCCGCTCCCGACTGCGCACCCCTGTTGAAGAATAAGCATAAAAGATTAACTTTAACAACCCCACTTAACTACCTCCGTTTTACTAACCTGCCCCTCTGCTCTCCCCCCATAGGGTTGTCAGAGTCTCACATCTCCACTTTGCACATTTCCGTGCACAGTCCTTGTAATAAAGATAATTGTTCACTTCTATTATCACTTTCTCCTGAGTCTGTTTTTGGGTCACACACCCCTACCTTAACAGTTCAGACTGAATTTTTTTTTTTTAATTCATCAGACTCATAGTGTAGGTCAGTCTGAACGCTAATACACTGGAATTATTTTGTGACCCCTAAAGGAAATGATTTTATCAGGGTTCAAAGTTTAAGAAATGAGCCAATCGGTATTGATCATTTCATGGATTTTGGCTTTCATTTAGTCATAATTTTGACAGTAATTAAAAAAAATGCATCATGTAGTGTATTAAATATGATGCTAAAGGGTGCTGAGTGTACCCTGGGTGTAGTGGGGGTGACGGTCCGCCTTTCTGGTTCCGCCGTCACTCTGGGGTATAAAGGGCTGAGGCAGAAGAGACTCTGTCTCTTTTGCTGTCGACCATCTGCCTATACGGAGCACCTGTGTTACTGTGGTTCATTTAATAAAGATACGTTCAACTGCACTTCCAGCCTGATTCTTATGCGAGTGAGTTATGGACATAACATTTGGCAACGAGGATAAAGGTACGGAGAAAGCTGTTTCTGCAACTCGGCCGTTTTTGGAGGTTCCGGGTGAGCCGCCTGTCCCCTGGGTGAGATGGTATGTGGCTTCAAAATTATTTGGTGGCCCTAAACCTCAGAAAGCTAGAAAAACTGCGTGTGAAAGCTATTTTGGTCCATAATCTTGGCATGGAGGGTCAAAGGATTCTCAGCACATTGGGAGAATGTGATAGTTTTGACGACGTGGTCGGGCCAATGGCAAGCTATTTTCACGCTCCGGAAAACATCATAGTCCGGAGGATCAGGTTTTGGCAGCGCCACCAGCGGACTGGAGAGCCAGTTCAGAGTTACGTTGCAGACCTGCACCAGCTGGCGGGGGAGTGCCAATTTGGAGCCTTTGAAGAAGAGATGATCCGTGATCAACTGGCGGAGCACACGCTTTGTCCTGTGGCACAGTCGAGGCTCCTGACTTACCCGGGTGAACTGACATTAGCCACGGCAGTTGAGATGACGCAACAATTTGAAGCAGCTGAAAAACTGTTAGAGGACCTCGGTGAGAGGACCATGTTGGGGCACGCTGAACCATGATTGAAGGCGTTGGCTGTGGACCCGGATAACGAAGACAGCATGGATAAAGAAGAATATGCTGCCGCTATAAAAATTAGGTACGCCCCGGGTACGCCAGGGTGTTATGGCTGCGGGTCCACCAGGCACCTGTATAAGACAAGAGAGTGTCCGGCAAAAGGCGAACGGTGTGGCAAGTGTGGTCTTCTGCATCATTTCACCAGGGTCTGCAAAAATTTTGAGCAGGGGAACTGAAGACGTAGAGCGGATTCCCCTGTAGCAACTCCTACGGTTGTTCATACCATCTCACTGTGCACAGATGGGCGAATTTATTGCAATGTTTTGCTGGATGGCGTAGAAATGCCGTTGTTGGTGGACACAGGATCAATGATTTCCCTGCTGAACTGGCCCACTGTGAGGAGTCTGTTTCCGCATTACCGTGTGAGAGGACTGTCGACGTCATGCTTTGGCTATGGAGGAAACAAGTTAGCCATCGTGGGTTCGCTGGAGTTGACGGCGAGGTACAAGTCGGCAATGATGTCCAACGTCCAGTTTGTGGTGACCGTCAGTGGGTGAAACATTATGGGATGTGATATGTTCTACAGCCTGGGATTCATGATCACCAGTGGTGTTGCAGAAGAATGGTCGGGCTGTGGCTTGTGGGACCAACCAGTTCCGTACGTGGATGATGATGCGGTTTGGGACAGTGACTGGCCTAGTATTCTGGGAGATGAGCAGGACCAGTGCCGTAAAGGGCCATTGCGGGATGGTTCCAATGCCAGTGTCCAAGTTGCCCAGGATGTGGGAACTGGATGGCACAGCGGAACACCTGGGACGGCTGATGGAGCCAAAACGCTAGCCCCTTCTGCTTCCAGAGTTTGGCCTGGTAGTACCGGAAGGCAAGGAGCTACAGTGGCTTCGCCTGCATTTAAAATGAAAAAGAGCAGGGCAGGACCGGCTGGCGCAGTAACACTATGAGCCAACCAGCAACACTGGAGGCTGAGGAGGGTTTTGGATCGGGTCGGTGGAACGGTACGACCCAGGAAGGGAGCCCAGTTACGACATGGTGGACATCTGAAGCTGAGTTGAGCTCCTCTACGTGTCGATGACGAGGTTCGGCCCAGGGGGGAGGCCCGGCTGAGGGGGGTCCACAGAAAAAGAAAACGTTGAGATGACCGGAGCGGCTACAGGTGGTGGCCGCCCAGGAAGGCGGCTATCTCAGGCTGTCGGATGACTCGTGGAGACACCCCAACGCGCTGTGGTGCGTGGACGAGAAGAAACGCCGACTTGGCTCATCCCCAGAGGTGAAGAGGCAAAGACACTTTGGGAGGGATCCGCCAGACGGAAATCCAAGGGGTGGGTCTTCCATCGGGACTGCAAGGTGACTGTGGAGTGGCTATTTACATGGTGTGATGGTAATGTTAATATGTTTTATTGCCCAGAAGTCACGTTGTTAATATGTTTTACATGCACTCAATGTATTATTTCCCTGTAAAAAAGACGAAACAAAACAAAAAAAACACTGCTTGTTTAATTGTATGTGATTGTGTGAAGTGCCCAGGTTGTGGGGTGGGTGTGTTGGGATGGGGGGCTAACAATAGGTTGTAGATGTACATATTAACTGCTGTTTTGTTATAGTGTGTTATGAGGATTTGGTTTTATATATATATAGAATTGTTCTGGGATTGTTTTAATTGTTAGGAACACGGCTGATTTTATTTTATGGACTTTAAAGGGTCAAAGACGGCAGAATAACCCGTCTAGCCATGTTGAGGCGGGTCAGCAGTCTACCTGGCCTCCTCTAGTTTGGTTATGTTTTATGAATGGATAGGCCTATATACTGTATACATATGTGTTATTGTTATTAGTGTGTGAGTCGGGTTTAAATTTGGGAGGGCCTAATTTGTGTGTTCTGCATTTTTCTACAGGGAGGGGGGAAATGTAGTGTATTAAATATGATACTAAAACATGCTGGGTGTACCCTAGGTGTAATGGGGGTGATGGCCCATCTTTCTGGTTCCGCCGTCACTCTGGGGTATAAAGGGCTGAAGCGGAAGAGACTCTTGTCTCTTTCGCTGTTGACCATCTGCCTGTAGGGAGCACCTGTGTTACTGTGGTTCATTTAATAAAGATACGTTCAACTGCACCTCCAGCCTGATTCTTATGCGAGTGAGTTATGGACATAACACATCAGACTCATAGTGTTGATCAGTCTGTACAATAATGCACTGAAATTATTCTGTGGCCTCTAAAGGAAATGATTGTATCAGGGTTCAAAGTTTATGAAATGAGCCAATCAGTATAGATCATTTCATGGATTTTGGCTTTAAATTATTAATAATTTTAACAGTAATTTTTTTTTGACAATGCATCAGACTCATAGCACTCATCACTCTGAACAATAATCCACTGGAATTATTCTGTGACCTCTAAAGAAAATGATTTTATGAGGGTTCAAAGTTTAAGAAATTAGCCAGTTGGTATTGATGATTTCATGGATTTTGGTTTTAATTTATTAATAATTTTGACAGTAATTTCTTATGAAAATGTATCTAACTCATAGTACTCATCACTCTCAGCAATAATACGTTGGAATTATGGAGTTACCTCAAAAGAAAATGATTTTGTGAGGATCCAAATGTGTGGAAATTAACCACTCAGTACAGATTTTATGGACTTTGCCTGTAATTTACTAATAATTTTGATGGTAAAGTTATTTCAAAATGCACCATACTCATAGTATTCATCACTCTGAACAACAACCCATTGAGATTATGTAGTGACCCACTAAGGAAATGATTGCATTAAGGCTGAAACAAGAGGAAAAAAAACAAAACAAAAAACTGATAGGCAAACTGCTTGCATACAGTTCCATCCATCCATCCATCTTCTTCCGCTTAATCCTTTTCGGGTCGTGGGGGGGCTGGAGCCTATCCCAGCATCTTTGGGCGAGAGGCAGGGTACACCCTGGACAGATTGCCAGTCCATCGCAGGGCCAACACAGAGAGACAGACAACCATTCACTCTCACAGTCATACCTAAGGACAATTTAGAATCCCCAGTTTTGATGCCAATTAACCTAACTTGCATGTTTTTTTGGCATGTGGGAGGAAACCGGAGAAATTCCGGAGTAAACCCACGCAGACACGGGGAGAACATGCAAACTCCACACGGATCACTGTTGGTCGGGGGCTGTTGCACTCGTTCATTTTTGCCTCTACCGTAATGTCTAAAATAGACACAGGAGCATGATACTTTAAGCCGCGGCAGGCTTGACCGGCTATTTGCGATCGACGGGCTGTAGTGGGAAAACGATGTTATTTGCTTATGTTATGCTGTAAAAAACAAACAAACAAACAAAAAAAACCACCTAAGGTTATTTTTTTTTTTTAGAGAAAACAGAGTGCTTTATGAGGATACAGGTCAAGTGGACCCCTGACCAAGTAAGCACCCCAAGTGAACCCCGGGATCCAGTCTGTACATGTACAAGAACATTCTCAAACCAGTGATTTGTAAACGTGACGAAGGAGAACAACAACAAGAATTTGTGTAAAACTATTGGAAAGACTTTTTCCAGTCACCAAGAAGTGTAAAAAATACATACGAATGGGGTATGGGGTACCCCCCCACAGCAGCCACGGACAAACACAGCGCTCGACTAGAGCAATTAACAGGACAGTGAGATGTGTGTGTTGAGATCAATAGGCAGCCTTCCTGTGCTTAGTTCAGGCACCAGCATCCTGTGGATATGTATGACGCAAATGCAAACATTCATGCTTCCTGCTCGCATTGTGGTACAAATGTCACATGTCTGAATGCATTTCCTTTGATGATAAAATGCCTGTGATGTATTGTCCGTTGCTGGGTATTTAAGTGGCTGAATTCATATGTTCACTCTCTGTTCTTCTTCTGACTGCTTCTGACTACAGCTCATGAGAGCCTGAGAGCGATCCCCAGCATGCTTATGCAGCAGCTGGGGTGAGCTCCGTGATGGCGATGATTTGATCAATAAACTTCATTAAAACTCCAGACGCCGTGTTTTATTTTAACATCGCCACACTGGTGACCCCGACGTGATGCACACGCTTTGTGCGACGCAACCTTCTGGTCTGGACAACCACGCTGGCGACCCGACGCTGAAAAGAACACGCTGCCAGCAAACGCAGCACCCGGCAGTGATTCTCCGACGACGAGCGAACGCGGCAGCCCGACTGATCTGCCCTTCCTTTCTGCTTCAGGGAGACTTTGACGCTCTTCGGAGACCACCCACGACCGGGAAAGCTGAGGAAATTTCATGGTGAGGTCTGCACGCCTAGATCGGCACATCCACGCTGGACCGGCCGCTCTCACGGCTCCTGACACACGATTCTGTGTCTCCACACGAGAGCGCACACACCTTGCCCTCTCTCCACGACGGCGGCCCATGGCCGACGGAGAACGCGTGGACCTGAACGCACCATGACCCGGCACGAGCGACGACCAACAGCCCGAACAGGGGACACAATCGGCGCCGACTGCGCAGATCTCCATCAAGCCCCCTGACCCTGATTCGCCTCGCGACAGCGGACCGGCCATGCACAGAAGCCTCGCATCAGAACAGCGCAGCTGGAAGGCACGTGGCCGCAGCGCGTGCCACGCACCAGAGACAAGCTGGCTCTACAGACTTATACATCATCCTCCGCCGCTGCACACGGCTCTTCAGGACTGCTCACACACCTGAAGCACACACGCAGCCCGCACACAGGATTTGGTGTAAGTCTCAGCCACGGCGCACGACGGGAATCCAGCCGTCAGCTGTCCCCGAGGGCTTTAGGGCCGCGAACGCACCTAAAGCCTAAACGCCAAGTCCCTCACATAGCTTCAGCTCCTGTTTTTCTTCATTGCCGGACTGAATCGCGAGAGGAATCAGAGACTAACTTTTCTTCCCACAGCCATGGACATCCCCGCCACTTGCTACCCCCACCCTCCTCCCTTCCCCGGCACAGACTTTCCCCGCAGCTCGCCACCAAAGCGGGACTACCGAGGTCTCAGCTCCCCGCTAAGCCCTCTGGGGGGGGGAGTGTATGGGGTACCCCCCCACAGCAGCCACGGACAAACACAGCGCTCGACTAGAGCAATTAACAGGACAGTGAGATGTGTGTGTTGAGATCAATAGGCAGCCTTCCTGTGCTTAGTTCAGGCACCAGCATCCTGTGGATATGTATGACGCAAATGCAAACATTCATGCTTCCTGCTCGCATTGTGGTACAAATGTCACATGTCTGAATGCATTTCCTTTGATGATAAAATGCCTGTGATGTATTGTCCGTTGCTGGGTATTTAAGTGGCTGAATTCATATGTTCACCCTCTGTTCTTCTTCTGACTGCTTCTGACTACAGCTCATGAGAGCCTGAGAGCGATCCCCAGCATGCTTATACAGCAGCTGGGGTGAGCTCCGTGATGGCGATGATTTGATCAATAAACTTCATTAAAACTCCAGACGCCGTGTTTTATTTTAACATCGCCACAGGGGAACTAAAAAGTACATGGGGGCGGCAGTGGCTCAGGAGGTAGAGCAGGTCGTCCAATAATCACATGGTTGGCTGTTCGAATCCCGCTCTCCCCAGTATCCTGCTGTTGTGTCCCTGGGCAAGACACTTCACCCCCAATTGCTCCTGGTGGGTCTGGAAGCGCCAAGTTAGGCAGCATGCCGCCATCAGTGTGTGAATGTGTGTGTGAATGGGTGGATAGCAGGATCTGTAAAGTGCTTTGGTCATCAATTCAATTCAATTCAATTCAACTTTATTTATATAGCGCCATTTCACAACAACAGTCATCTCATAGCACTATCAACTGTATGGGGGGCCCCCACAGTTGCAGAAAGACCCCAGCAATCAGGCGATCCCCTGTGAGCAAGCACTTGGTGACGGTGGAGAGGAAAAACTCCCTTTTAACAGGAAGAAACCTCCAGCAGAACCAGGCTCAGGGAGGGGCAGTCATCTGCTGCGACTGGCTGGGGGGTGAGGGGATAGAGAAGAAGAAAAGAACAGACATGTAGAGAGCAAACAGCACGATGGGGACTCAATCTATGGGAGAGAACAAACAAATGTTAATGACCAGCAAAAAAAAAAAAATTTCATAGAGAGTGAGGAAAGGAGTGAGGCCCAGTGCATTACTGGAGGTCCCCCGGCTGACTAAACCTATTAGCAGCATAACTAAGGGAGGGTTCAGAAACACATGATCCCTCCCTAATTGTAGGCTATATCAAAAAGGTAGGTTTTAGCCCTATTCTTAAAAACAGAGATCGAGTCTGACTCCCGAATCCAGATTGGCAGCTGATTCCACAGGAGAGGAGCTTGATAACCGAAGGCTCTGCCTCCCATTGTACTTTTGGAGATTCTAGGCATTTTTTTTTTTTTTTTTTTTTTGTTACTTATTTGTACCCGTAGGTAGACTTGGTTTGCAGTCTGGTGACAAGCCACCGGCTGCTGGTCGCTGCGTGCGCGAGCGCCCTAAACCTACATGTTTTTGGTGTGCGGGAGGAAACCGGAGAAATCCCGGAGTAAACCCACGCAACACGGGGAGAACATGCAAACTCCACACAGCTCACTGTTGGTCGGGGGCTGGGATCGAACCCACGATCTCATGATCCCCGCGATCCCCCGGCCGAGGGTAAAACTGTGCTGCCACAGTGCTAAACCACTGCGCCACCGTGCAGCCCATTACAAGTAATCCTGCATTTTGGGAGCGTAGTGCTCTGTTAGGATGATACGGTAGTATCAGATCTTTTAAATAAAAAGGAGCCTGATTGTTTAGAGCTTTGTAAGTAAGAAGAAGGATTTTAAACTTAATTCTAAACTCTATGGGAAGCCAATGAAGGGAGGCCAGAACCGGAGAGATATGATCTCTCTTTCTAGTACCTGTTAAAACTCTTGCTGCAGCATTTTGGATCAGCTGAAGACTTTTTAAAGATGTTTTAGGACAGCCTGATAATAAAGAATTACAATAATCTAATCTTGAGCTAACAAAAGCGTGGATCAGCTTCTCAGCATCACTCTGAGACAAGATGCTCCTAATCTTGGCAATATTACGCAAATGATAGAAGGCAGTCTTAGAAACAAATTTAATATGTGAATTGAAGGACAAATCCTGATCAAAAATAGTATCAAGAGATGAGAATAAAAGTGCTATATATGTGAA
The DNA here is from genome assembly GCA_020510985.1 of Pholidichthys leucotaenia. Classification (NCBI taxonomy): domain Eukaryota; kingdom Metazoa; phylum Chordata; class Actinopteri; order Cichliformes; family Pholidichthyidae; genus Pholidichthys; species Pholidichthys leucotaenia. The sequence continues at coordinate 157,920,305 of CM035849.1, forward strand.
CACCATTTACATAGTGCTCAAATTTGACCAAAGGTGTATTTTTCAATCGCAGGGATCCAAGCACTGCAACACCAATGGAAGAAGTGTGTGGCCCGAGGGGAGACTATGTTGAAAAACAAACCACATTTGGCTAAATTTGACCACAGCGCCCCCCCCCCCCGAATATGTAAGATGACAACTAAGCTGACCCGGAGAAGGTTTTGGCTCCATTTCTGCTTTCAGAAGACTTTTCTTCTCCACCGCTGCTGCTCGTCACTGTTGGCTGCCCCAAGATAAAAATCCACAGAATAGGTACGTATGTGGAACTATAATGTTCTGAATGAGGCTTTAGAAAGCTCTGAATCAGTGTGTTAGTCACTGGATTGAAAATGTACTTGTACATGTACAGATTACACCCCGGGATCCACTTGAGGTGCTCACATAGGGTGCTCATTTGGTCAGGGGTCCATTTGACCTGTTCCCCTTTATGAAACTGAGGAGGGACAGGACATCTGTAGTAATTTGATTATGCTGATCTTAAAAATGTCCCATCACATCTGAAGTGATAATCAGATTTCTCTGATTTTTTTTTTCCTTTTTTCTGGTTTATTTCTGAAGTCCACGATGGTGAACCTGCAGGAACCAAAGGTCAGCTGTGGAGAGAACAGGCTGGACTCAAGATTTATAAAACTGATATTAAACTGAAATAACTACAATAAAAAAGATTAAATGAATTGCTTTATTGATTGTGATTTTTTAGTAGTTTACTTTGCAAACTGAAGTTTGAAGTACCCGAGTCCTGGGTATAACATTAAACTGCATCCAGTGGCGAGGCTTCTGTCCAGGAGGACAGAAGTTGTGGAGAATGTGGAGCTACCCCTTAATCGTCACTGCTCCCAGGTCCACTCCGGCCCCGAGAGGTAGTACCTGTCAGGTTAAGAGAGAAAATCATTACAGAAAATCCGGAGTGGTGCCCCGTAGGCAGTTAGCAGACAAATTGTCGCTTTCTGGCAGCTCCTGTATTCTAGCTCACCCCCATCCGTCTCGATGTTTGTCTGGCCACTGGACCAGGTGCACCAGGAAAAGAGGTGAGACTGATACTGCACAAGTCATCCTCACTTTAATCCAAGTCATGTGCAAGTCATGACACCATCTTTACCATCATAAAAGTCCTGTGGCAATAGGGGAGTGGCGAAGCAGCAGATGTGGAGTCACTGGAAGCTGTAGTCACAAACCTGCATGCAGGCGGCTCAGGCCAAAGGATCGCTCCCCACTGGACTGAAGCAGCAGTGGGTTTCGGCAGCCCCCTGAGTGACCGAGCAGCCCTCTTAAGGATTGCTCTGTTCGCCTCCTTAGTTTGAGGACGGGGCTAGAAAAGGTGCCCTAACTATGGTTTCTGCTTCACATCACCCTGGCCAGCATACTGCGGCTGGTGGGATCCCACATAGCGGTCGAAACTCAAAGAAAACAAGAAAAACTGCACTCACCTTAGCATCTTGGAATGTTAGAACTCTCCTCAACAACACCAGTGCACACAGACTTGAGAGAAGAACTGCTCTCATGGCCAGAGAACTCTCCCGCTACAATGTCAACATTGCAGCGCTGAGAGAAACACATCTTCCTGACAAAGGCCAACTCACTGAGATTGGTGGCGGCTATACCTTCTTCTGGAGTGGACGAAGCAATGAAGAATGACATGAGGTTGGTGTTGGCTTTGCCATCAAAAATAGCCATGTCAAGAGGCTTACAAGCATCCCTGTTGGTCTGAATGACCATCTGATGAAACTGCAGTTTCCACTGGGAAAAAACAAGACTGCTACATTGATCAGTGCTTATGCTCCCACTATGACCAACCCAGAAGAAACAAAGGAGAAGTTCTATGAAGAACCTGATGCCCTCATTTCAGCTGTCCCTCAATCAGGAAAGCTCATCATCCTTGGCGATTTCAACGCTCGTGTTGGCTGTGACCATCAAGCCTGGGACAGGGTCCTCAGAAAGCAGGGAGTAGGCAAATGTCACAGCAACGGTCTCCTGCTCCAAAATTGCGCCTCACATGACCTGACCATCACCAATACCATGTTCTGCCTACCAACCCGTAATAAGACTTTGTGGATGCATACCCGCTCCAAGCACTGGCATCTCATCAATTATATCATCATTAGGGCAAGAGACAGACAGGATGTGTGTATGACAAAGGCTGTGTGTGGCGCTGACTGCTGGACTGATCACCACCTTATCTCCAAACTCAACCTTCACATCCAGCCAAAGAGAAGACCACAAGGGCAAAAGGTCATCAAACGACTCAATGTAACAAAACTGAAAGATGCTGATATTGTCCAAAATTTTCAGTCAGTCATGAACAGTAAACTCTCGGACTCACATACAACTTATGACAATATCGAAGAAGCTTGGACCTCCTTCAGGTACACGGTTCACTCTGCTGCCCTTGAAACTATTGGCTGAGCCATTAAAAACCATCAAGACTGGTTTGACCAAAATGACACCGTAATCCAGGAATTGCTGGAAGAAAAGTGCCGACTACTCCTAGCCAACCTGAACAACCCCTCTTGCCCAGCAAAAAAGACTGCTTTTAACAACATCCGCAGCCAGATACAGACAGAGCTACATATCATGCAAGATACTTGGCTCAGTGACAAGTCAGACTAGATCCAAGGTTATGCAGACAAGCATGATACCAAAAGATTCTATGATGCTCTGAAAGCTGTCAATGGACCTCAGTCTTATGGGTCATCCCTCATCCTCAGACCTGATGGAACAACCCTCCTCAATGAGAAGAAGCAGATAATGGAGAAATGGGCCGAGCACTTTGATAGTTTACTCAACCGCCCCTCCACTATCAATGATGAAGCAATTGCACATCTTCCTCAAGTTCTGGTGAACCTGGAACTTGACAATTGTCCAACAGCTGAAGAGGTGAGGAAAGCTCTCAAGCAAATGTCCACCAGGAAATCTCCAGGACCAGACACTATCCCTGCTGAGGTTTACAAAGCAGGAGGTCCAATCTTGCTTGACCAGTTCATCCGCCTCTTTCAGTGCATGTGGGACAAAAAAAAAACCAACAGTTACCCCAAGATTTTAGAGATGCCACAATTGTTCACATCTACAAGCGCAAAGGCAACCACCAGTCCTGTGATAACCACAGAGGAATCTCCCTTCTCTCCATAGCCGGCAAGGTCTTGGCTCATGTGCTGCCCAACCGCCTCTTACAACACCTGGAGCAGGGTCTCCTCCCCGAGAGCCAGTGTGGCTTCTGAGCAGGACAAGGAACAGTTGACATGATATTTGCAGCCCGTCAGCTTCAGGAAAAGTACATAGAGCAGCACCGCGACATTTATACCACATTTGTGGACCTGACTAAGGCCTTTGACACCGTCTGCAGAGAAGGACTGTGGAAAATCATGAGCAAGTTCGGCTGCCCTGACAGGTTCATCGCAATCGACTGCCAGTTCCATGAGGGCATGACTGCACGTGTTCTTGATGATGGTGAGCCATCAGACGCCTTCCCTGTGACCAACAGAATCAAACAATACTGTGTTCTTGCCCCAACACTTTTCAGCACGATGTTCAGTGCCATGCTGACTGATGCATTCAGAGACTGTGAAGCTGGTATTAAAATTAGATACAGGTATGATGGGAGACTATTCAATCCAAGACATCTACAGGCTGTCACCAAAGTGAGGGAAACTGTCATCCGAGACTTCCTCTTTGTGGATGGCTGTGCCCTCAATGCCAGTAGTGAGCAAGAGATGCAACTGGAGATGGACAGTTTCTCTACAGCATGCAATGACTTTGGCCTTACTATTAGTACCAAGAAGACTAAAGTGATATTCCAGCCAGCCCCAAACAACCCATACCAGGACCCAAGCATCACGGTCAATGGAAAGACACTTCAGGCTGTTGAAAATTTTACTTACCTTGGCAGTACTCTCTCCCGTTCAGCCAACGTAGATGCTGAAATCAACAACAGAATCTCCAAAGCCAGCAGTGCGTTTGGACGGCTCAGGAAGACGGTTTGGGAGAAAAGAGGGATCCATCTTGTTACCAAACTCAAAGTCTATAGAGCAATAGTCCTTATTACTCTCCTGTATGGTTGTGAAGCCTGGACTGCATACAGACAACATGAAAAACAGCTGAACCATTTCCATCTGAGATGCCTTCAGAATCTCCTCAATATCCGATGGCAAGACAAAATCTCTGACACTTAAATGCTACAACAAGCCAATATTCCCAGGATCATCACTCTCATATGTAAGACCCAACTCAGATGGGTAGGCCATGTCATCCGCATGCTTGAAAATTGCATCCCCAAGCAGCTGTTCTATGGGGAACTCCACCAAGGCAAACACTCTGTTGGAGGGCAGCGCAAACAATACAAGGACAGCCTGAAGGTTTCCCTGAGAGACTTCTCTATAGACACACTGGCCTGGAGAACATTGCTGTAGACCGACCCACATGGTGGCAGCCTATTCACAGCAAAGCTCGTTCAGCTGAAGACAACAGAACCAATGCTGCAGAGAACAAATAACAAACAAAGAACAAACAAATGACGCTGTCATGGTTGTAGGGCAACGAGGTAGTGTGTGGTCGTGCAAACATTCGTCCTCGAAAGACTAGACTGTCTCATTTAACAGTTATAAATCAGCATTTAGATGCAGCCTACCTGACCTTTGAGTGCTCTGGCCTCCTGGGCTGTGGTCTGTGAGGCTGCAGCTCCTGAACTGAGACACAGCCATAGTGTGCTGAATTTGGTGCAACCCTGTTATGAGCCAAAGTCACGCTCCCTCAGTCACGCCCCCTCTACTTCTGCACATGGGACCTTAAAGGGGTCATTGACTGCACTTGTTCCACATTTAATAACTCACACATGTCTTAAAGAAGTATTTTTGACATATTTTGTTCACATTTTCTTTAATTTTTTTAATTATTGAAGCAAATTTGTTTTTTAATTTTTTTTTTTTTGCTTTCTTGAAAAGCTCTGATTTAAAGCCTGTCACTTTAAGAAACATCCTTCAACTGTTCAACTCCGCCCTCCCTCTTACGTCAATTAGCCATTAGCTGACTAGCTGGTAGCCTCCTTTTAGCTTGGATGAGCAATGCTGGTTCACTGATCCATGGTCAGCTGTGTATTTAGTGTCGCTCCAGCCCATCTCCCAACAACCTCGCCAGGAGGCCACAACAAATTGCCAGCGCCAGGCGACCTACCAATCACCACAACCGGGGCTGCTTGCTGAGCCAAGCTGGCGAGCCACGGGATCTCAAAGTGCAGTGTCTCACTCCGCGGGACTCCGCTCCTCTCCTGTGGCCAGCTGGGGGAGGCGCTTCGTGACGGCGCCTGCTGGGGGGTGGATCGGAGTTGTATGGAGCCCTGGGGGATGGTGGGGGAGATTGGGGGAGCAGCCTCAGGCTGCGGCGTAGGCAGTTGCTGCAACCAGCACGCTGATGCGGAATCACGGAATCACGGCAAAACCACTGGGAGATGGGCGGAGCAACGTGGAGTATATTGTAGACTGTGGACTGGTGAAACAGATGGTAACAGGGATGGTTATTAGGGTGACTAAGAGCTGAAGAAAATAACCATATAAGCTACGCTTGGTTCGAGCTTCCTGGTACCAGTGTTAGCTTGGGGGCTAATAGTTCCAGGGCTAATAGGCTATCTTTTGCACCCCTTCCATCTACATGACAGACAGCTAGGCGGGCCAATAATAGAGCAGTGAATGGGTCTCAAGGATGACAGTGGGTTGGCTTTTTCTAATCATCTTATCTTTTGATCCCAATCGAATTTTGCCACGAGTTACACATATGATGTTTGTCAATTTAAAAGATAATTTTCCATGTAAATAACGGTGTAGGTTGTTGTCTAATTGTTAAGGTATAAGGCTGTGAAAATATGTAAATTAAAAGACTACAGACAGACTTACAGTGGTGTGAAAAAGTGTTTGCCCCTTCCCTGAGTTCTCTTTTTATCTATGTCACACTTAAATGTTTCATATCATCAAACAAATTTAAATATTAGACAAAGATAACACAAGTAAGCACAAAATGCAGTTTTTAAATGAAGGTGTTTATAATTAAGGGGAAAAAAATCCAAACCTACTTGGCCCTGTGTGAAAAAGTGATTGCCCCCTAAACCTAATAACTGGTTGGGCCATCCTTAGCAGCAACAACTGCAATCAGGTGTTTGCGATAACTGGCAATGAGTCTTTTACAGTGCTGTGGAGGAATTTTGGCCCACTCATCTTTGCAGAATTGTTGTCGAGCATGAACCGCTTTTTAAGGTCAAACCACAGCATCTCAATCAGATTCAGGTCAGAACTTTGACGATAGGAGACTCCAAAATCTTCATTTTGTCTTTCTTAAGCCATTCAGAGGTGGACTTGCTGGTGTGTTTTGGATCATTGTCCTGATGCAAAACCCAAGTGCGCTTCAGCTTGAGGTCACAAACAGATGGCCAGACATTCTCTTTCAGGAATTTTTGGTAGACAGCAGAATTCATGGTTCCATTTACTACAGCAAGTCTTCCAGGTCCTGAAGCAGCAAAACATCCCCAGACCATCACACTACCACCACCATATTTTATTGTTGGTATGATGTTCCTTTTCTGAAATGCTGTGTAACTTTTACGCCCCATGTAATGGGACACATACCTTCCAAAAAGTTCAACTTTTGTCTTGTCAGTCCACAGAGTATTTTCCCAAAAGTCTTGGGGATCATCAAGATGTTTCCTGGCAAAACTGACATGAGCCTTTAAGTTCATTTTTGCTCAGTAGTGGTTTTTGTCTTGGAATTCTGCCATGCAGGCCATTTTTGTCCAGTCGCTTTCTTATGGTGGAGCCAAGAACACTGACCTTAAAGGTCTGATGACACAATTTTGACATTTTTTAGCATGTTGCGTAAACCCAAAAGTCATTGTCGATGATCAATATAATATTTACAACTGCGCCTGCATAAACTAGTTATCATCAAAAAACCGCAGCCGCTGACTGGACTGTGGTGCCGCCCATCGAACGAAGGGCGGCACCACCATGACGTAAGCGACAGAATGGACACCGGTGTTGTTGACTGGAATGACAGCAGCTTTGTAGCCCACAGTTTCTCTGGTTTCTTGTTTTAATTTTACGGCTATGCCTTTGCGTTGTGTCGCAGGCTTAGATAAAGAGCAGACCGTGAAAGACCACATCACACGCTTCAGCTCCAACTGTCATAAGCCTCCTTGTGCGCTTTTACACAGGAGGAGCACACGAGGAGGGGAAGAATTAATGGATTTACGCGCAGCTTTGACATCGCATGCTGACGCTCGCTGGTCCAGCCATGTCCCCTCTATCATTATCGCCAGCTGATTAAAACTCCCGCTGATCATCTTTCCCGGTCCTCGCTCAGGTGCTTCTCATCACACCATCACCAGCAGTGCTTGTACTTAGCAGCCGTTTGCCAGTCACGCACTGCTGGTCCACAGTATTGTCATCTGTGCTGTTAGTCTGCCATTATTTTCAGCACTCTCACGACGTGTTGGTCACTCCATGTTCGCCATGGTTCTCGTGCGTCCTTGATGCGATTTCGGCTCTGGGGCGCACCTGTGGCTAACACATCTCCTCTCATTTGTTCTCTGAGCGATGCCACCCCCCGAACGCCATCAGTAAGTGTGTTTGTGTTTTTTGTACGTCTTCACCTTTTTGGGAATTGTCTGTCTTTCTGTATTAAATGTGCTGTGGTGAACCCTGCACGTAAATCCTCGTTATTTCATCCTCCCTCTTTGTGCCCTGCGTAAGAGCACACGGAGGGTCATGATGAATGGATTTATGCGCAGGATTCACCAGATAATACATAAATACATAAAGCTAATATAAACCCAATGCCTGAGCCACAGAGAACACACTGCCATGATTTTATTGAAAAATCGGGTTTAAATAAAAAATATTTATGAACAAATAATTTGTTGCAATATCTGTAACAAAAGCATAACACTCGGTGTTCCCCTGCCGTGTGTTTGTCGCTGCTGCTGCGCCGGCCATGTGTGCCTCTCCACTGTCACTCTCTGAATCTGACTTACTTGGCACAGTGCTCGCTTGGCACGGTTCAAACCTATACGGTCTGATGCCCCCAGATTCTTCATTGTCATCCCATTCTTCGGAACTATAATCGTCTGAAGATTGGACAACACAAACCTATTCCAGACTACAAGTGCTGGAACCATCGTCGATGTTTTCAACCGCTTCCATCCTGTGTGTACAATGGGCAGCCAAGTGCTGTGTTCTGTCGATGACGTTACAACATGGCCGGGGGGGTTTTCCAGCCACTGACGCAATTGGTGACATGGCGCTCATGAAAATGTTGGATATTCGCGTGAAAAAAAGCCTGTTTGACTTAGAACTGCACAGACCAACCTATTTCGTCATAATGTATTATGTGTTGAAAAATTAGATGAAGTCAAAAACGTGTCATCAGACCTTCAACTGAGGCAAGTGAGGCATGCAATTCTTTGGATGTTGTTGTGGGGTCTTTTGTGACCTCTTGGATGAGTCGTTGCTGCGCTCTTGGGGTAATTTTGGTAGGGGGGCCACTCCTGGGAAGGTTCACCACTGTTCCATGTTTTCTCCATTTGTGGATAATGGCTCTCACTGTGGTTCACTGAAGTCCAAAAGCTTTAGAAATGGCTTTATAACCTTTTCCAGACTGATAGATCTCAATTACTTTGTTTCTCATTTGTTCCTGAATTTCTTTGGATCAAAGCATGATGTCTAGCTTTTGAGGATCTTTTGGTCTACTTCACTTTGTCAAGCAGGTCCTATTTAAGTGAATTCTTGATTAACCCCAGAACACTTTCGCTATAAAAAGTAACACTATCACTTTCGCCGGGTAATTTTTACCCAATGTAATATATCCAACAAAAAGTACTTGTCATAAAAAATAGATCAAAATATGATGACACATGATAAATTAGAGTGGTTTTCTTTTATTTTCAACTGTGGCATGTGTAACAAAATGAAAAAAATGTCATAGGAGGACTCCCATAAAATGCTCCAAAATTACTGAAAAATTAGGAATTCATGAACAAAAAATTCCTAAAAAAAAAAATAATGATACTGGAAACTTGGTCTTTGGTCCACCCATTCCTGGGACATGTGAGACTTCCCTGGTGAAGGCACAGACTCCTTGACATGCGAACAGCTGCAGGAGAGAGGAACAAAAAATGGTATTTTTTGAGTGGGTAAAAATGACCAATTGACTAAAATATTGTTTTCACCATATGAATTCCCTTTGAAATCACCACTTTGTGATATTTATTCATAACCACTGCACTAAATAAGGATAGCATGCAAATTCCAGGACCACTTTTACTTACCTATTCCTTACAAGCAGTCTCACATGTCCCAGGAATGGGTGGACCAAAGACCAAGTTTCCAGTATCATTATTTTTTTTTTTTAGGAATTTTTTGTTCATGATTTCCTAATTTTTCAGTAAAACATGTCCTCCTATGACATTTTTTTTTCATTTTGTTACACATGCCACAGTTCAATCAGCTTATATACCCAGTTACAGACAATACATGAAAGGCCTGGGACATTTGCCTCACAGTAGGAGCAGGAAGCATGAAAATAAAAGAAAACCACTCTAATTTATCATGTGTTGTCATATTTTGATCTATTTTTTATGACAAGTACTTTTTGTTGGATATATTATATTGGGTAAAAATTACCCGGCGAAAGTGATGGTGTTACTTTTTATAGCAAAAGTGTTCTGATTTTATACACTAACACTATCACCGGGTGAAATCCACCCAAAACGTACTTTACCTTCTTTCACTACTGCCGGGTGAAAATCACCCAAAAGCATGCCTGTAGGAAAAAGTGGGCTTTGGGGTAGGGAAACACCCACACCTTCAAAGATGTCAAAAACAATGATGAAGCTACCCAGGGACCCATGACACTCAGAAAAATGCAACATATTGAAAATCATGTAAATACATTTGCTCGGGTGAAAATCACCCGGCGATAGTGCTCTAGGGTTAAGAACAGGTGTGGCAGTAATCGGGCCTGAGTTTGGCTAGAGAAATTGAACTCAGCTTTCCAAAGATGTGATAAGCCACAGTTAATTTATGTTTTAACGGGGGGGGGGGGGGGGGTCACTTTTTCACGCATGGCCATGAAGGTCTGAATTTTTTTTTACCCTTAATAATAAACACCTTCATTTAAAAACTGCATTTTGTGTTTACTTGTGTTATCTTTGTCTAATATTTAAATTAGTTTGATGATCTTAAACATTTAAGTGTGACAAACGTACAAAAAAATGAGAAATCAGGAAGGGGCAAACACTTTTTTACACCACTGTACCTTAAGTTACGTCACTGCTTTCAAAGCATGTCCAGGGGGAAGTAACTAAAACAGTCCTCTGGATCAGGTCCAGCTCTCAAAATACAAAACACTACATTTGTGTTGTTTTTCTCCTCTTTGGATCCTTCTTTCATCAGTCAGGAAACAGGATGTGAGCTTTGAGAGTGAAACTGCCAGGATCATGTTTGGTGATGTGGGATAATGGGAGATGCAGTCCACTAAAGGTATTCACAAAAACTAAATATTACTCTGTTATTATACAACTGCCAACAACATTAATAACATGGAAAATTATCTTTTAAACTGACAAATCTCATATGTGTAACTCATGGCAAAATTCCATTGGGATCAAAAGAGAGTTTTGGGCTTGCCATTCATTTCAGTGGAGATTTTTTCAGATTTAAGGTTCCATATGCAGAAGTAGAGGGGGTCTTACTCAGGCTCTCTATTCACCTGATTCCTTGCCCCCATGATGCCTTGCATGAATTATGGGCGCAACTTCCTGTAGTAGTTTAGAACATGTGGTTGTCACTGAAACAAGACACTTTTCTTTGTTAAAAAACAATGACTTTGGCATCAAAAATGCGGGAACACAGCCTTTTTGCACCTCAAAAACTAATATAATCGTACCACTTCCCACAACTATCGAGGGATGGAAAGATGACCTTAAAAAGTGGCCTTGTAGACAATAGCTCCGTTAGTTAGCTGCACTGCTGAGATGCTATCGCTGTAAACAAATAAAAGCTCTGAGATATATCAAGGTCTCCACTGCAATAAAGTTGGATGCATTTTGTTAAAAGATGTTGGACATAATCAAGTTTACCTTAGAGCAGACGTAGAATCTAGTCAGAGCCACAAAGAACCACAACACTGTGCTTGGGTGTTTTAATGTCGAAATTAAAATGCTCATGCTGCTGTCATGCTATGAATGCTTGTTATTTAACTTAACACGTACAGACATTTTCTGACAATTGTTCAAAATTTTATCTATCTATATTTTGTGATAATTTAAAAATTTATGCATGCTGAAGCTGCTAATATCAAGCCTATATCATTCCAAGGCAGTGCAACGAATGCAACCCCCCCCCCATAAAAAAATTGATATCTTTCTTAAATCGTTAAGCCTTTGGAAGCAAACTGTTACTATTATTTATTTATTTTTTACTTCATGCAGCCTTGCATCTGGTGACATACTATATGACACATAAACATCAGATCTGTGACATTCATACAAGTGAAAAACATACCTCGTTGCTCTTGCGTCTGTACCACCATCACACCAACAGTTCTTTTTAGTTTTCAGTGCATGATCTGTGCATTGCCGGTGAGAAGCCTCCATTTATCCAGTCTATAGGGTTGTCTACGCTTATGTCACCAATCTCAAGAAAGTGCAGAACCATGCGTGGAGGTATCAAAAAGTAACAATTTTAATGCAGTTCTATGGCAATATTAGCTAAATTTAAACACAGAAAATGTCAAATTGGTGTGCATCTGGCTCATGCAGCCATCACCATCTTATGAAAGATGGTGTTAGCAATCAGAATACAAGTTTTTTAGATTCATATCAGCCACCAGAGTTTACCAAAGGAGGATTTTGTGGGCTGCCTTTTCATGAGTTGGCTGACAGATGATAAGACCCACGTCTCCGTCTGGCCGTAAATGGAGATTGCTCCTGCTGCAGGTATGTCTGTTTACAAATTCTATGACTCTTATTTATCATTAAAAGTAACTTGCCTACACAAGTTAATGCAACATGCGAAAAACACCCAAATTTGAATCACAGTGAGTTAATAGCTAAAATAGCATTAGCACAGAAACACGTCAGCTCGGTGGAAACATTAATTCCAATTTGAGCTGTTTATCAGCCTCAGAGTAAACATATTAACACTGCAATTTTAAATAGTTTAAATAAGACTGACACTCACCTGCTAACAAATGGACCAAAAGCTCTGTAGAACTGAAACAAAGTGTCGGGATTAAACACGGCGAATGAGTGTCCTTTCTTTTCCTTTTTTTTACGAGTTTTCCTGTGAGCTCCGGCGGATAAATTTTGCAAACTAAACATGATGGCTTTTGGGGATTTCCACAACAGGTACAATTTATTTTCTATTATTGGAGTGTTCTGCCAATGTACAGCCAAGCTGGTGGATTAATTTGTCGTTACAAATATCAATAAATATTGTTTCTGGACACTCTGTTGAATCATTCTTCCACATACTGGCTGGTAGATGGTAGGGACACTTTTTGAGATCACAAATATAAAGTTTTTGATCCTACCTGATGCGATCATGCAGTGAAAGCTCATCATAATATTGATGCCTTCTTTCTCCACATTGGTGACCTAAGACGTGCCATGGAAAGCGAGTCGAGCACCACCCCGTAGACTGCCTGGAGGAAGAGCACCAGTGCCACGTTTATAGTCTCAGTCGAGCTTGTAGACTTCTGGCTTCACAACCTGACCACGTGGTTCTTGTACATAGAAGCCCAGTTCGCACTCTGCGGGATAACAACGGACTATACCAGATATTACTACATGGTCGCTACGCTGGATGCGCGTGCCACACAACAGGTGACGAGCCTGCTCTAAGAGTCACTGGCACAAGGAAAATATGAAGCTGTGGAGAGTGGAAATAACGGAGGCAGACTCATGCTGCAGACGACTTTATTCACTCTCACATCAATCGTACACAGACAAAGAATCTTCCCAATACACCAGGGGCTCTCCTTTTATATCAACCGCCCATCTCACATCTGCATGACATCTCGCATCACAATACATTCACCCCTTCTCCCCCCGTCCCCCAACTACTTCTTCCTGCTACCTCACCATAATCTCTCTCATCTCAATACCTATTGTCCTTCTCTGTTTACCCTCTGTGTCCAGTCTGAGATGATTAACCCAGCTTCTACCCCCCCCCCCCACCGAATCTCAGACCGAGTTTCAGTCCTCATGTCCTTTTGGCTTCAGTCTCCTCCCGTATCTGCTGTAACGGGGGTTCTCCGCCTCCGCGGCACTGCTGTGCCGGTGTGTGTGTGTGGGGGGGCTCCTGGGGGTGTATCTGTCTGCGGGTGGGCAATGGCGAAGGGGGGGGGGGGGACCTTCGACTTGCCTGTATGGCTGCTCTGACGAATTGTTTACCTGGGGAGTTCTCCGTGGGGGTCTTCCACGCCAAGGGGCCTGAGCCAACATCACTTGCTCATCCGCCACCACAAAGGCGGGCTTAAGTCTGTCTATACATATTTTCTCCCGATGACCCCCCAAGTCTAACAAAAAATGTTTGTCCCCTGTTTCCAGCACTCTGAACGGGCCATCGTAGGGTGGGCGCAATGGGGGGCGGTGGGCATCGTGCCTAACAAACACAAACGCCGTGTTCTTCAAAGTTTTTGGCACAAAGGCGCATGGAAAACAGTGGTTGGCTGGGCCCGGCAGCGTGCCTGTATCTGCACTATGCTGCAAACGCTGAGACGGACAGTTGTCCGGCGCGGGATTATCTGGCAAAAAATTCCCCGGGTAGCCGCAGTGGCTGAGAAAAAACAAGCTCTGCTGGGGAAGCCTCCAAATCCTCTTTTGGTGCAGAACGCAACCCCAATAAAACCCACGGCAACCGGTCTACCCAATATGCATCCGTCAGCGAAGCCCTGAGCGCTGCTTTCAGTGACCTATGGAAATGCTCACATAACCCATTGGCCTGCGGGTTGTACGCGGTTGTGCGATGAATTGCAACACCCAGGCTACGGGCCATCACGGACCAGAGGTTGGAAACAAACTGAGGGCCCCTATCAGACGTTATGTCCGATGGGATGCCAAAATGTACCACCCATGTCATCAAAAAAAGTGCGCGCCACGTCCGCGGACATGGTTGCCGCCAGCGGGACTGCTTCTGGCCAGTGTGTGGTGTGGTCCACCACTGTCAGAAGGTGCGTGCACCCCTGCAATGGCGGGAGGGGGCCCACGAGATCCACGTGCACACGGTCGAACCTCTTAGCCAGTATACTAAACGACTCCAAAGGAGCCTTTGTGTGTCTGTGTACTTTGGCTCGTTGGCACGCTACGCAGGCTGCCGCCCACTCTTTCACTTGTTTGCGCAGGCCTGGCCATAAGAACTTCGCTCCTACCATTTTGACTGACGCACGCACTCCTGGGTGTGCCAGAGCGTGAACTGACTCAAACACTCGGCGGCGCCAACCAACTGGGACCACTGGGCGTGGGCGTCCTGTGGAAATGTCACAGATTGGGGGGGGGGGCTGCCGTCTTGCAGTACTCTGCTCTCCAGCCTTAACCCTGTTGGTCCAGACTGGAGCGCGCACACATCCGCATTGCCAATCTGCTCTGCAGCCATGGCTGTATAATCTATCCCCATGCAGACCGGGGTCACTACTGCGCACGAGAGGCAGTCCGCCACCACATTCATTTTACCCGAAACATGCTGAATATCGGTCGTAAACTCTGAGATCACAGCCAGCTGTCTCTGCTGCCGCCCTGACCATGGTTCCGAAACCTTGGCCATCGCGAACGTTAGTGGCTTGTGGTCCATGAACGCAGTGAAGCTGCGCCCTTCCAGCCAGAACTGGAAGTGGCGTATGGCCAGGTGGAGAGCTAATAACTCTCTGTCAAACGCGCTGTATTTACACTCACTGTCGCACAAAGCCCTGCTGAAAAAAGCGAGCGGCTGCCAAGAACCGGCGGCACGTTGCTCCACGACAGCCCCTATGGCCATGTCCGAGGCGTCGGTAGTGAGCGCTGTCCGGGCCGCCGGGTCCGGGTGCGCCAACAGTGCGGCGTTTGCCAAGGCCGTTTTAACCTCAGAGAACACCTGCTCCCGCTCTGGAGTCCATTCGACTCTGTCCGCCGGTTTCCGTTTCTTGAGCGCGGCGTACAATGACTGCATGAGCTGAGCTGCGCGGGGGAGGAACCGGTAATAAAGTTAACCATCCCCAAAAACTCTTGCAGCGCCCTGACCGTCTGAGGCTGGGGAAAATTCGCCACGGCGCGCACCTTGTCAGGCAAGGGTATCGCTCCCTCCGGTGAGACGCGGTGCCCCAAAAAGTCAATCCCCGTCACGCCGAACTGGCATTTCGCCGGGTTGATTATTAACCCATGCTCCTCCAACCTCCGGAAAACCATCCTGAGGTGGGTTACGTGTTCGTCCTCAGACGCGCTGGCCACCAGGATATCATCCAGGTAGACAAACACAAACGGCAGATCGCGCAACACCGCGTCCATCACGCGTTGGAATGTCTGTGCTGCGCCATTTAATC
The DNA here is from genome assembly GCA_020510985.1 of Pholidichthys leucotaenia. Classification (NCBI taxonomy): domain Eukaryota; kingdom Metazoa; phylum Chordata; class Actinopteri; order Cichliformes; family Pholidichthyidae; genus Pholidichthys; species Pholidichthys leucotaenia. Next base: position 157,935,893 of record CM035849.1, read on the forward strand.
CAAAGGGCATGCGTAAAAACTCAAACAAGCCAAACGGAGTTATTACCGCTGTTTTGGGTATGTCCTCCGCGCGCACTGGGACCTGGTGGTAACCACGGACCAGATCTATTTTAGAAAAAACGCGTGCCCCGGCGAGGTGAATTGAAAAATCCTGAATATGGGGAATCGGGCAGCAGTCGTGCGCTGTAGCGTTATTCAACCTGCAGAAATCTCCGCACGGTCGCCACGATCCCTCGACCTTAGGGACCATGTGTAGTGGGGATGCCCATGGGCTGTTTGAGCACCTGATGATGCCCAACCTTTCCAAATTGGCAAACTCCTCGCACGCTATGGCCAGTTTAGCTGCGTCCAGGCGCCGAGGTCGTGCGAAAACGGGTGACCCAGTGGTGGTAATAAAGTGTTTCACCCCGTGTTTAGTGCTGACCGCAGAAAACGTTGGGACCGTGAGTGCTGGGAACTGAGTGAGCAGTGTGTGGAACTTACTGCCTGGAGCTGTGACGTTGGCTTGTGTTATTGGCCCGGCCCCTCGAGCTGTACAGGGGAGAGAATCAAAAGACATTGCATTAACCAGGTGCCTGTTAGCAACATTGACTAGCAACCCATGTGCACACAGAAAATCAGCTCCCAGGATTGGGAAACTCAATGCCGCTATGACAAAAGTCCACTTGTACATACGGGCGTGTAGGGATAAAGTCAGTTTTCTCTCACCAAAAGTCTTAATGTCCGAGCCGTTTACGGCTACCAGCTGGGGGCCGCTAGCTCCCGCTAGCCATTCAGCGTAGGACGGCAGAATGAGGCTCTTTTAGGAGCCGGTGTCTACGAGGAACTGTCTCCCCGAGCGCGAGTCCGTCACGTAGAGCAGCTTGTTTTCTTCGCCGGCGGTCGCAGCTGCTACCGACTGCCGGCCTTGGCATTTCCCGAACGCTTGAATTAACATGGTGGCACACATCTGCGTGCGTTCTCTCCAAAGCGGCGGTGGTAGAAGCAGAGCGTGTCTCTCTGGCACTTCCTGGCCTCCCCTGCCGCCACCGTCGCCGGCTCCTCGCCTCCGCTGGTCGTCTTGCTGGGTTCCGACGCCGCCGCGGTCACTGTGAGGGCTCTGGTGGTGAGGATGATCTGATCTGCCTCCTGGGCTAGCGCCCGGTAGTCACGTGCGGCCAGCAACGGCGAATTGGCAAGGACCGCTCTTGCCTCTGTTGGGAGGTTCCGGAGGAAAAGGTGGGCAAACAGAAAATGCCCGTCGTCCGTGCCCATCAACGCCAACATCTTCTCCTTAAGTTCGACCGCCGACCCATCTCCTAACTCGGAGCACCTAAGGAGCCTCTCTGCTCTCTCACAGTCCGAGAGTGTGTAGCGCTGGGTCAGCGCGGCCTTGAGAGCCCCGTATTTGTCGTGGGCTGGAGGCTGTTGGAGCAGGCTTGCTACTTGCTGAGACGTGCGAGCGTCCAGCGCTGCGACCACATAGTAATATCTGGTGTCATCTGCCGTTATTCCCCGGAGGGTGAACTGAGCCTCGGTGTGGTGAAACCAAGACCGCAGGTCGTACAGCCAAAAGTCCGGTAGTTTGACCGAAACAGCGCACGCGTTGCTGGGGCTTTCCTTCCGGGCCGTCTCTGGGATGCTTGCCACGTTGCTGGGGCTTCCCGTCCGGGCCGACTCCGGGGTTCTTGCCTCGTGTTCCATAATTCGTCAAGGGGTCACCAGTGTGGAGAGTGGAAATAACTGAGGCAAACTCATGCTGCAGACGGCTTTATTCACTCTCACATCAATCATACACAGACAAAGAATCTGCCCAATACACCAGGGTCTCTCCTTTTATATCAACCGCCCATCTCACATCTGCATGACATCTCACATCACAATACATTCACCCCTTCTCCCCCCCGTCCCCCAACTACTTCTTCCTGCCACCTCACCATAATCTCTCTCATCTCAATACCTATTGTCCTCCTCTGTTTACCCTCTGCATCCAGTCTGAGATCCAGTCTGAGATGATTAACCCAGCTTCTACAAAGTGCTCAAGAGGATGCTTTTCCAGCGCTATACCCTTTTTGACAGTGAGAGGGCAGAGAAACTCCTAACGCGTTAGGAGTTAGGGGACAAGTCAGCAATGGAGCTCATGGACAGCATGTTGGCGCTGAGGGGGAAGGACGACGAATCTTTCCTGCTCACCCACTTGGTTCTCAGGAACCTACCGGCTACAGCGAGGGCGATCCTGGCCAGCTCGCTGTGGCTGGTTGCTAAGGACTACTGCGCCCTGGCACAGGAAGCGGACCGCATCATCTTGGTGACCAGAACTCTCAGTGTGCACAGAGTGGCACTGGCATCCACAAGGCACCCCAGCACGGTCAAGGAGCCGTTCACGGTAGCCGGGACAGACAGCAGAAGACGAAGGAATGGGGCGATCTGTTTTTATCATCACCGTTTCAGCTTGAATGCCCAACGCTGCCTGTCGCCATGCCAATTCAAGAAGCCGGGAAGGCGGCATGTTTGGAATTCAGTGGCAGCTGCAGCCAATGGTGACCGGAACAGACTGCTCTATGTCACAGACACACGCTTGGGGAGAAGGGTTTTGGTGGACTCTGGCTCCCAGAAGAGCCTCATCCTGCCAGTCAATGCAGACAGGGTGGCAGTCCCAAGCTCACAACCGCCAGCGGATCCACCATCAGGACATTTGGCGAGCGGACACTGATGATATGCTTACACAGATGCAACTTTCTGATTCTGACTTTGTGATAGCTGCATGTTCCGGTCCCATTTTAGGTGCAGATTTTTATGTGCTTATGGGTTGTTAGTTGATGTTACTAATTGGAGATTAGTGGACGTTGTCTCTTTTACCTCACTGCCCTGCATAGCTCGGGGAGCTGGGTCGACAACACCGGCTAACGTTATAGCTCCAGGGGGTAAGTACCAACATTTTCTTGCACAGTTCCCAGCACTCACGGTCCTGACTTTTTCGGCTACGATAACGAAACACGGGGTCGAGCACTTTATAACAACAAAAGGCCCGCTGGTGTTCGCATGTCCTTGGCGTTTGGATGCAACTAAACTGGCAAGCGCGCAAGAGGAGTTTGCCAACTTAGAGCAGTTGGGCATCATCAGGAACTCCAACAGCCCGTGGGCATCCCCGCTACACATGGTGTCTAAAGCCAACGGGTCGTGGTGACCGTGCGACGATTTCCGGCGCTTGAACAATGCGACGGAACACGATCATTATCCCATTCCCCACATCCAGGATTTTTCCGTGTACCTTGCCGGGGTGTGTTTTTTCCAAAGTGAATCTGGTCCACAGATACCATCAAGTCCCGGTGAGCGCGGAAGACGTTCCAAAAACAGCAGTAATAACTCCTTTCGGCCTTTTCGAGTTTTTATGCATGCTTTTTGGGTTAAAAGGTGCAGTGCAGACTTTCCAGAGGATGATGGATGCAGTGCTTCATGACTTGTTCTTTGTTTTTGTCTATTTAGACGACATTCTGGTAGCTAGCACATCTGAGGAGGAGCGCATTGCCCATCTCAAGATGGTTTTCCAGAGGTTGGAAGCGCACGGGCTGATAGTTAACCCGGTGAAGTGCCAGTTCGGCATGCCAGAGACTGATTTTTTGGGCCGCTGCATTTCAACAGAGGGCGCGATTTCGTTACCGGAAAGGTGTGCACTGTGTCAGACTTTCCGTGCCTGCAGATCGTGAGAGCACTACAGGAGTTTTTGGGAATGATTTATTTTTATAACCATTTCCTTCCCGGAGCAGCCCAGTTGATGCAGCCGTTGTATGCCGCGCTTAAAAAAAAGAAGCCAGCGAAAGCCATCGACTGGACTCCCGAGCAAGTCCAGGCTTTTATTAATGCCAAAACAGCGCTTGTGGATGCTGCGTTGTTACCCCACCCGGCTCCGTCTGCACAGATAGCGCTCACTATGGATGCGTCTGATGTTGCCATAAGTGCAGTGGTGGAGCAGTTCGTCTCAGGTTCATGGCAGCCGCTCGCATTTTTTAACTGAACCTTGTGCGACAACAAACGCAAATACAGCACGTTCGATAGAGAATTGCTGGTTCGCCACCTGGCGACACACCATTTCCAGTTTTGGCTGGAGGAGCACGAGTTCACTGTGTTCATGGACCATAAGCCACTGACGCACGTGATGACCAAGGTCATCAACTGTGATGAACTGTGGTTGGGACGGCAGCAACGGCATTTGGCCACAATTTCAGAGTTTACTACCGACATTCAACACGTTGCCAGTAAACTCAATGTCGTGGCCAATTGCCTGGCGGCCGGTCTATATGAGAATTGATTTCTCTGCCATGGCCGCAGAACAAGCCGAGGACGCGGACATTTGCACACTCCAGTCTGCACCAACTGAGTTAAGGTTGGAGAACAGGGTGGTGCAAGAAGGGTGCCCTCCCTTGCTCTGCGACGTCTCCATTGGCCGCCCGCGTCCAGTGGTTCTGAGCTCTTGGCGTCATTGCGTTTTTGAGTCGGTCCACTCCCTTTCGCATCCGGGAGTGCGTGCTTCAGTGAAGCTAGTGGGGACAAAATTCATCTGGCCGCGCTTGCGCAAAGATGTGAAAGAGTGGGCTGCAGCTTGCATTGCGTGCCAGTGGGCCAAAGTGCACAAGCACACCAGAGCCCCCCTCGAGCCATTCCAAATCCCGGCCAGGACATGTAACCACGTCCACATGGATTTGGTGGGACCCCTCCCGCCGTCGCAAGGTTGTATGCACCTCTTTACAGTCGTGGACCGCACCATGCGCTGGCCTGAAGTGGTCCCACTGGGTTCTACCATGTCCGCAGAAGTGGCTTGCGCTTTTTTGTCAGCTTGTGTTGGACGTTTCGGATCTCCATTGGACATCACGTCCAACAGGGGTCCACAATTCGTTTCAGAACTCTGGTCTGCTATGGCCCAGAGCCTGGGTCAAAATTCACTGTACAACCGCGTACAACCCCCAAGCTAACGGGTTATGCGAGCGTTTTCATAGGTCGCTTAAAGCAGCGCTCAGAGCTTCGCTCACGGACACAAATTGGGTCGACCGCCTGCCCTGGGTTCTTTTAGGGTTGCACTCCACACCTAAGAAGGATTTGGCAGCCTCCCCGGCAGAACTCGTTGTTTCTCAGCCGCTGCGGATCCCCGGAGAGGTTTTATCGGAAAACCCCGCACCCGAGGCTGATCTGCCTGCGCAATTTTTACACAGTACGGAGGCTGTGAGCGTACCGAGCCCGGCCCACCATTGTTTTCCCGCATATTCGTCCCAAAAAGCTTGCAGAACGCCAGTTTTGTTTTTGTCAGGCACGATGCACACCGGACCCCGCTGCGCCCACCGTACGACGGACCATTCAGGGTGCTGGAACCTGGGGCAAAGCATTTTGTGTTAGACTTGGGGGGGGGAGTAGGGAGACCATCTGCATCGACAAGCTGAAGCCCGCTTTTGTGTTGGCAGACAAGCAGGTGGTGTTGGCCCAAGCTCCCCGGCGCGGATGCCCACCGTTGGTGGCTCCGCAGGTTAGTGATCCCTCAGCAGGGACCTGTGCTTGTGAAGATAACGTGTTTCCCCCCCCTCCCTTTTTCCCTCCACAGACTGATGTGCCCTCCTGTATATCTCGCCAGCAGGGCAGTTCAACTGGACCGGCGAACCCCCGCTACAGCCGCTATGGACGTCAGCTCAAGCCCAAAGGACGGGGAGATTAGTGCCCCTTCTGGGTGTTTTGGGGGGGGGCACACTGGGGGCACGGTGGGGGTTTCTCCACCCAGAGAGGGCAGGGGGAAGGGGGAACAATGGACTGAAGGAGGAGGTGTCACCGCGGGGTATCAGATGGGACTGTTGGGTCTATAAGCCCCCTGGGGAGAATGAGAGCTGCCAGGAGCCGCTGAGGGTAGAAGGGTGTAAGAGCGGCCCCGGCGTAATGTCATGTTAATGTGCCACACAATCCTTTGTTCAAACAACAATGTATTATAGTTGGAAGTTCTGGGTCTCAATTCATGGAAATAAAGATATAAAAGAGGAATGCACAGAGACCCGGGATTCTCTTGTGCTGTAAGTTATGTTGGAGGAAGAATAAAGTTCTGTGTCATCCAGCTAGTTGCCTCGCCTACCTTCTTTCTCCGCAATGTATTAAACAACTTTTGAAACTTACCCAACTTTTCAACAGTCACATAAGGTGTCTTTACAACCCAATCCCACTCTTTGCTCAAATACACTATTCATATAATTAAACTATTGCGGAGAAAATAGATTAAATTACTGTGAACTGATGAAACCATATATGATTATTTTGATAAAACACTGATTCTTGAGACTTGGGACAAAACTGAATTAAAAAAATGAAAAAATTTATGCTCAGATAAATGAAACTACAGGTATGAATCTATCAAGGACGAGGCAACACCGTCAGACACCAAAAACACATTAATTTTAACTCACATAACGCCAGATCTACAAAGTCACTATACCAAAGTCAAGTTTTTACCTACTTTTACTGACAGAACCTAAAAGAAAGTTACTTTCAACATGTAAATTTTTATATTATGAAGGTTTTATTTATTTTTTTAAATGGGACTGTATATTAGACTATTGTGGAAATGTGAAAGTGACGAGGCAGAGTTTATCTCACGAGTCAGGTTTATTCACATTCTCCAACATCAGCAAAAACAGAAAGAGAGAGAATTCCAGACATTCGTCCTTTCTATACCCCAGGACATCAAAGCTCACAGTCACATTGTATTTAATCCCGAGTAACAATGCATCTTCTTCCGGATCTTAACACCTCCACCCATAATCTCTGGCAGCCAGGAAAATCCCCCAAGGCTGTCTCTCTGCATACCAAAGCCTAAACTTTCACATCCTCCTGTCATCTCCAAAGAGACTCAGTCCTTTGTTCAGTCTAAGATGTGAAGCCTAAAGTGGTATACATATGAAGCATAAAGTAATATACATCTGTGCATATGTGTCCCACATGACCCCCCCAAACGTCTAAGATGGAACAACGGAATAACAGTCTGTATGTCATGATAACATCATTACACATCAGCCCACATGCTGCTTGGGCCTCAGTCTCCTCCCGTATCTGCTGTAAGCGGGCTTTGCCACTTCCGCGGCGCCATCCTGCTGGGGAGCTGCTGTCTGGGGATGAGAACTGTTAGTCAATCCCTGTGGGTGTTCTGGGGAGTGTTCCTTAGGGGGTCTGCCGCGCCGAGGAGCCCTGGCCAACAGCACATTCTCGTCTGCCAGCATAAAAGCGGGTTTGAGCCTGTTTATGCCAATCTTTTCTTTCCTGCCCCCCAAATCTAGCAAAAAATGCTTATCCCCTGTTTCCAGCACTCTAAATGGTCCATCATAAGGTGGTCGCAACGGTGGGCGATGTGCATCGTGTCTGACAAAAACAAACTCCGCATTTTTTAAAGCCTTAGGCACAAAGACGCGCGGAAAACTGTGGTGAACGGGGCCAGGCAGCGTGCCCGATTCCGTGCCACTCTGCAACCGCTGAGCCGGGGAGCAATCCGGCGCAGGATTATCTGGGAGAAATTCCCCAGGCAGCCGAAGTGGCTGAGCAAAAACTAGCTTGGCCGGGGAGGCTTCCAAATCCTCTTTAGGTGCAGAACGCAACCCCAATAAAACCGACAGTAGCCTGTCCACCCAATTTGCATCCGTAAGCGACGCTCTGAGGGCCACTTTCAATGACCTATGAAAACGTTTGCATAACCCATTAGCCTGCGGATTGTACGCGGTTGTGCGGTGGATCGTTACCCCCAGGCTGCGGGCCATTGCTGACCAAAGTTCGGAAACAAATTGAGGACCTCTGTCGGACGTAATGTCCGACGGGACTCCAAAGCACGCTACCCATGCCGTTAAAAACGCGCGCGCCACCTCCTCGGCTGTGGTTGACGACAGTGGGACCACTTCCGGCCAGCGCGTGGTGCGGTCTACCATTGTCAGAAGGTGTGTGCACCCCTGTGACGGCGGGAGGGGGCCTACGAGGTCCACATGGACATGATCAAACCTCTTAGCCGGGATGTGAAATGGCTCCAAGGGAGCTCTCCTGTGTCTGTGTACTTTGGCTCGTTGACAAGCCATGCAGGCTGCTGCCCACTCTCTAACTTGTTTGCGCAGGCTCGGCCATACAAATTTCTCTCCCACCATTTTGACCGACGCGCGCACTCCCGGGTGCGCCAGAGAATGAATCGAGTCAAAAACGTGGCGGCGCCACGCAGCCGGTACCACGGGACGCAGTCGCCCCGTGGAGACATCGCAGATTTGGGGGGGCATGCCTTCTTGCAGCACCCTGTTCTCCAGCCTTAACCCTGTTGGTCCAGACTGGAGCGCGCGCACATCCGCATCGCTACCCTGATCCGCGGCCATGGCTGCATAATCTATCCCTACGCGGACTGGGGCCGCCACGGCACGCGAGAGACAGTCTGCCACTACATTCAGCTTACCCGCCACGTGCTGAATATCGGTAGTAAACTCTGAGATTGCGGCCAGCTGCCTCTGCTGCCAGCCTGATCATGGTTCTGAAACCTTGGCCATCGCGGATGTCAGCGGCTTATGGTCAACGAACGTGGTGAAACTGCGTCCTTCCAGCCAGAACTGGAAGTGGCGAATGGCCAAGTGGAGAGCTAACAACTCCCTGTCGAATGCGCTGTATTTTCGCTCACTATCGCGCAAAGTCCTACTGAAAAAGGCGAGCGGTTGCCAAGCCCCGGCTACATGCTGCTCCACGACCGCCCCTATGGCCACATCTGACGCGTCGGTAGTGAGCGCTATGCGGGCCGTTGGGTCTGGATGTGCTAACAACGCAGCGTTTGCCAGGGCTGTTTTGACCTCCGAGAATGCTCGCTCCCGCTCCGGAGACCATTCGATCTTATTTGCGGGTTTTTGTTTTTTTAGTGCGGCATACAATGGTTGCATGAGCTGCGCTGCGCGGGGGAGGAAACGGTTATAAAAATTCACCATTCCCAAAAACTCCTGTAACGCCTTGACTGTTTGTGGCTGGGGAAAATTTGTTACCGCACGCACTTTGTCAGGCAGCGGAACCGCTCCTTCTGGGGAGACGCGATGCCCCAAAAAATCAATCTGCGTCACCCCGAACTGACACTTCGCTGGGCTGATTATTAACCCGTGCTCTCCCAACCTCCGGAAAACTGCCGTGAGGTGGTTTTCGTGTTCGTCTTCGGACGCGCTGGCTACTAAGATGTCGTCCAGGTAGACGAACACGAAGGGGAGATCGCGCAACACTGCGTCCATCATGCATTGGAACGTCTGCGCAGCGCCTTTAAGCCCAAACGACATGCGCAAAAACTCGAAGAGGCCAAACGGAGTTATTACCGCTGTTTTGGGTATGTCCTCAGCACGCACTGGGACTTGGTGGTAACCGCGGACCAAGTCTATCTTAGAAAAAACGTGCACCCCCGCCAAATGAAGGGAAAAATCTTGGATATGCGGGATTGGGTAGCGGTCGTGCGCTGTAGCGTTGTTCAACCTGCGGAAATCTCCGCAAGGTCGCCACGAGCCATCAGCTTTAGGGACCATGTGAAGCGGGGAAGCCCATGGGCTATTCGAACGCCTGATGATGCCCAACTTTTCCAGGTTGGCGAACTCCTCGCGCGCTATGGTCAGTTTAGCTGAATCCAAGCGCCAAGCTTTTGCAAAAACGGGCGGTCCGGTGGTAGTAATAAAATGTTCCACTCCGTGTTTAGCGACGGCTGCTGAAAATGTGGGAACCGTGAGTGCTGGGAACTGAATGGGCAGTGTGTGGAACTTACCGCTTGCCGTTGCGACGTTGGCTTGTGCTGTGGGTGGGGTCACTCGAGCTGCACAGGGAATAGAATAAAAAGAAAGTGCATTAACCAGGCGCCTGTTAGCAAGATCAACCAACAAACCATGTGAGCACAGAAAATCAGCCCCCAACATATTGAAATTCACTGCTGCTATGATAAAAGTCCACTCAAATGTACGGCCCTGCAGAGACAGAAACAGAGTCTTCTCACCAAAGGTCTTAATCTCCGAGCCGTTCGCTGCTACCACCCAGGGACCTTTGGAACCTGTTAGCCTGTCTGCGTAGGAAGGTGTGATAAAACTCAGCTGGAAGCCTGTGTCCACGAGGAAATGCCTCCCCGAGTGGGCGTCCAACAAATAAAGCAGCTTGTTCTCCTCCCCGAGGGCCGCAACTGCTACCGACCCCCGGTCTTGGCGTTTCCCGAACGCCCGAACTGGCACGGTGGTACACATTTGCATGCCCTCTCTGCAAAGCGGCGATGGTAGAAACAAAGGACGTCGTCTGATCCGTGTTTCTTGGCCCCTGCCGCCGCCATCGTCGGTGAGTCTGGTACTGCTGTCTCTGGCCCCCTGCCATCTCTGGACGCCGTGCCGAGCTCCGCTGCAGCGGCCGTGGCCGCGCGCCGTTTGGTGGCGTTGACGATTCGTTGTGCCTCCTGGCCCAGCGCTTGGTAGTCTCGTTGGGCCAACAGTGGCGAACTGGCCAGGGTCGCTCTCACCGCTGACGGTAGGGTCCTGAGGAAAAGGTGGGTGAAGATGAAATGATTATCGTCAGAGTCCTTCAACCTCAACAGCTTCTGCATCAGGTCCGCGGGCCTGTCGCTTTCAAATTCAGTCAGCGCCAGGAGCCCCTCTGCTCGCTCCTCTGCCGAGGGGGTGAAGTACCGGATGAGTGCAGCCTTCAACGCGCCGTACTTGTCGCTGTCCGGCGGCTGGTCGATCAGGCTCTCCACATGCTGGGCTGTGTGGTTGTCCAGTTTTGCAACCACATGGTAGAACTTTGTGGCGTCTACCGAAATCCCCCGGAGGTTGAACTGCGCTTCAACCGCATTAAACCAGGAGCGCGGATTGTTCTGCCAGAAGTCCGGTAGCTGGACTGTGGCTGCATTCGCTTGGCTGGCTCCTGACGAGTCTGGCTCGGGGGAATTTCTTTCAATCCTGATACGTCTTAGGGTCACCAGTGTGGAAATGTGAAAGTGACGAGGCAGAGTTTATCTCATGAGTCAGGTTTATTCACATTCTCCAACATCAGCAAAAACAGAAAGAGAGAGAATTCCAGACATTCGTCCTTTTTATACCCCAGGACATCAAAGCTCACAGTCACATTGTATTTAATCCCGAGTAACAATGCATCTTCTTCCGGATCTTAACACCTCCACCCATAATCTCTGGCAGCCAGGAAAATCCCCCAAGGCTGTCTCTCTGCATACCAAAGCCTAAACTTTCACATCCTCCTGTCATCTCCAAAGAGACTCAGTCCTTTGTTCAATCTAAGATGTGAAGCCTAAAGTGGTATACATATGAAGCATAAAGTAATATACATCTGTGCATATGTGTCCCACACTATTAACTTTAACCTCAACAGCAAACAAAATGATTTTTAAATTTGAAAACATAACATAATAGTGGGAGAGAGCTTACATTTTCACATATGACCAACAATCCTTCACAAAATAATAACATAATGAACTTGAAGAGCACCCAGAGAGCACACACCTCTGCCAAGGCTCCTTCCATCCCTCATGGATCACCTCCAAAATGGAGCCTTGGCAGAAGTGTGCATTCTCAGATCATCACCTATATGTAACGGATTCCTCTCTAGTCCAAGAACCACCTCTGGTGAAAATTTCATCCAAATCCCTCCAGTAGCTTTTGTGTAATCCTTGTTGCACAAATACAAACAAAGCCCTTGGTGGAGGTATGCACTCTCAGATCATCACCAAAATCTAATCATCTGTTCCCCATGCCATTACAAACCTTTCCTGAAATTTTCATCAAAATCCATTCATAACTTTTTGAGTTATGTTGCTAACAGACAGACAGACAAACTGACAAAGCAACTAACAAACCAACGTCAGCAAAAACATTACCTCCTTGGCGGCAGTAACTAGAAAAGCACTCAGAGAGTGCAGAGATCCTTCTGTCCGTCATGGATCACCTCCAAAATGGAATGGGTTTGTGTGTACGCCTAGAGCCACTTCTAGTGAAAATTGCATCAAAGTCTGTTCATTAGTTTTGGAGTATTGTTGCTGACACACTGTGAGAAGAAAAGAGCCTTGGCTGAGGTATGCATTCTCAGATCATCACCAAAATGTAATGGGTTCCTCTCTAGCCCAAGAACCACCTTTGGTGAAAATTTCATCCAAATCCATCCAGTAGTTTTTGTGTAATCCTGCTGCACAAATACAAACAAAGCCCTTGGTGGAGGTATGCATTCTCAGATCATCACCAAAATCTAATCATCTGTTCCCCGTGCCATTACACACCCTTCCTGAAAATTTCATCAAAATTTGTTCCTAACTTTTTGAGTGATGTTGGTAACAGACAAACCAACCAATGCTACCGAAAACATTACCTCCTCCCTCGGCGAAGATAATAAAATTATCTGAAGATTTCAAACAGTTTTTTTCAGAAAGTGGATGACGGTGTTGATGTATCATGGGTGTGACACATCATATTTCAACATTCTGATTTAATATACAAAACTTGTAAGAGCTTTTCTGCTATGGATACACTTCGCATAGAAGGAATTTTGAAAAGAGGCCCTTTACAATGACAACTGACTCTAAAATAGTCTGATTTTTTTTTTACATTTTTAGAATTGTCTGACGGAGTTGACATAAAGTTCGGACACACCTTTAAAACCTTGTAAAAAAAGGAATATATTGATAAAAACTATTTTGCTTTGATACGAGATACTACCAAATGTTTCTTTGATGAAACAGGCTCTTTTTAATAATTGAAAAAAGTTAAGCAGTTTTATTGCACATGAAAGTTAAAACTTTTCTCTCCCACCAGGCTGTTTAAGAGGTAACTAGTGCATGCCCATAGAAAGCAAGTATTCTTGTCTGAAAACAGGTAGCCTATTTGGCTTTACAAGCCCAAATATAGGCTGTGTTTGAAAGTGGAATACAAAGAGGAGCAGCCTACAGTGGTGTGAAAAAGTGTTTGCCCCCTTCCTGATTTCTCATTTTTTTGTATGTTTGTCACACTTAAATGTTGTTTGAGATCATCAAACAAATTTAAATATTAAACAAAGATAACACAAGTAAACACAAAATGTGGTTTTTAAACAAAGGTGTTTATTATTAAGGGGGAAAAAAATCCAAATCTACATGGCCCTGTGTGAAAAAGTGATTGCCCCTAAACCTAATAACTGGTTGGGCCACCTTTAGCAGCAACAACTGCAATCAAATGTTTGCAATAACTGGTAATGAGTCTTTTACAGCACTGTGGGGGAATTTCGGCCCACTCATCTTTGCAGAATTGTTGTAATTCAGCCACACTGGAGGATTTTCGAGGATTGTTCGCCTTTTTAAGGTCACGCCACAGCATCTCAGTTGGATTCAGGTCAGGACTTTAACTTGGCCACTCCAAAGTCTTCATTTTGTTTTTCTTAAGCCATTCAGAGGTGGACCTGCTTGTATGCTTTGGAGCATTGTCCTGATGCAGAACCCAAGTGCGCTTCAGCTTGAGGTCACGAACAGATGGCCTGACATTCTCCTTCAGGAATTTTTGGTAGACAGCAGAATTCATGGTTCCATTTACCACAGCAAGTCTTCCAGGTCCTAAAGCAGCAAAACAGCCCCAGCTCATCGCACTACCACCACCATATTTTACTGTTGGTATGATGTTCCTTTTCTGAAATGCTGTGTTACTTTTACGCCAGATGTAATGGGACACACACCTTCCAAAAAGTTCAACTTTTGTCTCATTAGTCCACAGAGTATTTTCCAAAAAGTCTTGGGGATCATCAAGATGTTTTCTGGCAAAACTGAGACGAGCCTTTATGTTCTTTTTGCTCAGCAGTGGTTTTCATCTTGGAACTCTGCCATGAAGGCCATTTTTGCCCAGTCTCTTTCTTATGGTGGAGTCATGAACACTGGGCTTAACTGAGGCAAGTGAGGCCTACAGTTCTTTGGATGTTGTCGTGGGGTCTTTTGTGACCTCTTGGATGACTGCAGGGTACTGTTCACAATGAAACGCTCACCAGCGTGGGATGTGGCCAAAGGACGTCCACCTCTATGGGTTTCTGTGACTCTTCCAGTCTCTCTGTATCTCTGTTGCAATCTGCTGATGACACCCTGTGACACACTAAGCTCAGTGGCCAGTCCCCTCTGAGAACATCCTGTTTGAAGCCTCGCAATGGCGAGGTACTGTTGATCAATTGTTAGGTGTTGTCTTGGTCTCATGATGTCAAAATGTGAACAGCATGATGAAGAGGACTGTTTAAATACCAATTCTAACTGAACCAGAAAATTTATTGGTCAATTCATTAATCAAACACCTGTTGTGAATTTTGCTGTTAAGCACCTTGTTAAAGAACAGCAAGTTATGCAAAAAAAACAAAAACAAACAAGCAATGAACAGTTGGACATGTGCATTCAAAAGGTTAGAGAAGGTCAAATTAAGTTCAGCTGTAAAGGTTATAGTGCATTTTAGGTGCATCCTGCAATTTCACCTGACAGCCAAACGTCCCTAACATTTCGTGAGTAGTGTATATATGTATGTATGTATGTGTGTATGTATTTATATACATGTGTACATGTGTTTACATATGTGCGAGTATGTGGATGTGTATGTATATATGTGTTGCACTACGTGTGTATCCCTTTATATTTGCATGTTTGAAATAAATTCAAATTCAATTCAAATTTTAGATACAAATAGTGGATTTACGAGAAAAAAATTGCAAATTTACAGAAAAAATTAGCAAATTAATGTGAAGAAATTGGCAAATTTGCAAGAAAAATAGAAATTTTCATAAAAGTAAAAAAAAAATTATGAGAAAGTTTCAAGTTTAAAATGCAAAAAGTTATTTTACAAGAAAAAAGTTATAAATTTATAAATGCATGTATCCAAGTAAATTAATGAGAAAAGTTACAAATTTATGAGAAAGGCTGCAAACTTTGAAAAAAAATTATCTATGCTTAGCATTGTGCTTCAAATGCATTTTGTTCAGTTATGTAATACGATATAAAAAGGTTTGTGATGATTTGAGTGGGACAATTCTGTTTTCTTTCCAGGTTGGGGGGACATCCCTCCCCCTCCTTATTTGCGCCTATGATATGCTGAGAGGAATACCCCACACAGCAAAATTGGACTGGCCCGGTTCTGGCCCACACAATGCACTTACACTTGGCCCACATGCTGCAAGGAAAGATAGCCTTCTGATGGGTGGCCCAGATCTGGTTTGCCAGCCACCTCTCTCATTTGGCAGTGACACAGCATGGTGGTTTGGGTTGGTGGGAGAAACTGCCCTGCTTGCTTGTAGCTAATGCACTGAACCTGTGCACAGGGATGTTTTTGTGTTCTCACCTGTGTTCTGCAGATGGTGCTGTTTAGGCTGGCCATGTTTAGTCTTGTGGTGGCATTTTGCATTATGGCTCTTTGTGGTGGCGGAAACTGTAAGCCTTCTCAAAAACCGAGAAGAAATGGCTTTCGTCAAGCGAGACACGGCACAATGCTGATCACTTTCTGGAAGATCATCACTTTTTGGCACTACAGTGGTCAGGTGGCTGTATGCGACAGGCACACTCGTACAAGACTGTGTTGCTTGCTGTGTACACAATGCTGACGTGTGTTGCATGGGGATTTGGCCCATGGGGCTTGCCATAGCCGACGCCAGGCAGTTGACATGATGACGTCAGGTGGGCTACGGCCAGTATGTATATTGAGTGTGGATCTCAATAAAGTTCAGTTCATTGCTCGGTACAACATGGCTCACGTCTCTCATTATTAAGACATAACATTTAGCGACGTCGGATTAAACCATGGGAAAAATGCGCAAAATTACCACCTCCGTTCTTGGAGTTTCCGGGTGTGCCAACTACACCGTGGCGCCGCTGGTTGGAGGCGTTTGAGGAATACATCGCCGCAGCTGACCTAGGTGATGCAGATGAAGAGACAGAAGAACATGCTATTCCACTGCCTCAGTAAGGAGGACCAACATGTATTTCGTGCGGTGGGTAGGAAGGAGTCATTGAAGGAGTGTTTGGGCATGATGGACAATTTCTTTGTTGATCAGTGCAACATCACAGTGCAAAGACACAGGTTCTTTGAACGCCGTCAACAAGCTAGCGAGTCCATCCAACACTTTCTAATGGAGCACCATAGCCTAGCGAGCATGTGTGCCTTCGGGCCCGTTGATGAAGAGCTAATCCTTGATAAGCTAGCACATGGTACGAGCAACAAGTGGCTCAAAGAAAAGCTAATGCTAACTAAGGATGTCTTCATGCTGAAGCAAGTAATAGAATTAACCAGCCAAATAGAGTCCACTATCCAGCTAGGTCTACAAGTACTAGCTAAAGAGAACCTAGCCACCCAAGCTTCCCCTCCACGTCAGACTGCTAGCAACACAGCTAACTCCTTGGGGCGGACCCTCAAAAGGTGGTGGACTGTGGCACGGGCAGGAGTGGGAGCTCAGGGACTGTGTGGCAGCTGTGGCTACCCTTGTCACTGGGTAGGCGCGTCCACTTACCCCGCCAGAGGGAAGAAGTGCTACAACTGTGGCCGTTCTAATCACTGAGCCACAGTTTGCACCACCGTCAACAAGCCAACAGACTTGGAACTTGAAGACATGACGTCGGTGTGTGTAGCGGGCATTAAGAAGTGGCCGTTAAAGTGGTACATCTTGCAGCTTGACAGGGTTGATACGCCGCTTGTGGTGGACTCGGACACTGGTAAATCCATACTGAGCATGTCCACGTTGAGAAGATTTTTCCCAGGAAATACCATTAAGGCTGGTGCTGCGAAAATGTTTGGGTATGGTCACGCTAAAATTGGCATGGTGGGCACAGCCAGCTTCTCGGTAACGTGGGTCAAGGACTATTCCCGCATTTACCTTCCAGGTCTCACGCCAGGGAGCTGACTTGCTGGAAATTGATCTGTTGGGTGAGTTAGGATTCTCCATCACGGATCCAGCAGACTTAACGGTGCTGACCGTGTGTCCTGGGTGGCAGGCCCACTGGCTGGCGCTGTTCGTGAGCCTGGGGTGTGTAAAGGCTTTTAAACACTGCCCGCTCATTGATCCAGGCGTGATGTCCAAGATCCAACCATTACAGCAGTTTCCCCTTGCCCTGTGGGACGACGTCATGGCTGGAGTGAATAAATTGCTTAAAGCCGGCATTATCAAACATCGTGATGGCCAAGAAGAAGACGGGCGGCATTTGGCCATGCATTGTCCTCAGGATGGTTAACAAAGCAATCATCCAGGACAAATGGGATGGAGGAACTCATCGCAATGTTCAGCGGCTCAAAGGTGTTCACGAAGCTGAACCTTCACTAGGGTTATCTGCAGGTGCCCCTCCACCCAGCCAGCCGTGACCTAACGGCATTCGTGACTCACATGAGCATTTTCAGGTACACCCCCATGCCTTTTGGTCTGAGCTCAGCGCCGAGTTGTTTTCAAAATATTATGTCTACAATTCTCACCGGCCTCAGGGGTGTAGTGGTGTACCTGGATGACATTGTGGTCCACGGCGCGTTGCGGGAAGCAGACGACGGTTGTTTGAGATGAGTAATGGAGGTGCAGCTGGAGCACGGGGTCACGCTGAAAGGGGAAAAGTGCATCTTCGCGGCAGATTCCATTGAATTTAAGATAAGATAAGATAAGATAAGATAAACTTTATTGTCCCTCAAGGGGAAATTTGTCTTGGGCTTGTCACCCGTGCTGCAACCACACAATCCACACATACACAATGGATGTAATACATAATGAATGAAATAAAACCCAATAAATAATACAAGTACATACATACATAAATATGTAACAGCAGTCATTAAGAACAGGAGTTATAAGTGTCCCTGACCTATTTATCTGAGTTTAAAAGTTTTACTGACGTCGGCATAAATGAGTTCTTGTATCTATTGAACCTGCACTTGGGGACTCTGTATCTCCTCCCTGAGGGCAGCCGCACATATTCATTGTTTAGTACATGGCTCATGTCACTGATTATTTTTTGAGCTTGTCTACAGGCTGCCTGGTCGTGTAAAATCTGCATGGGTAAATACTCTTTAACTCCAATAATTTTCCATGCTGTATGAATTAGACGCAACACTCTGTTCTTAAGTTTCACAGAGAGGTTGCCAAACCAAGCTGTAATGCTGTATCTAATACAGCTCTCCAACACAGCCTGGTAAAATATTAGCATAATCCTTTTATCAACACCATGTATTCTTAATCTACGCAAGAAATGCAGCCGCTGTTGTAGTCTACTGCAGAGGTAATCAATATGTGTGCTCCAGGTTAATGAATTGTCAATAAATACTCCCAAATATTTATAGGAACTAACCTGTGTTATAGTGTGGTTGTGGATGACCACAGGCCTGTGGTCACCAACTCCCCGAGGGTCAAACACCATCTCCTTTGTTTTATCAGTATTCAAAATGAGATGACTGTCATCACACCAATTGACAAACCTCTGAATTTCTATAAAATAGCTTGACAGATCATGAGTCTTTTGAAGTAGTGATAAAATAGCAGTGTCATCAGAAAATTTAATAATTTAGTTTGTTGGATTCCAGCTGGCGGCTGAGGGCCTGAGCCCCCTGCACTCGAACGTGGAGGTGGTCCTGCTTCTCCCCGACCCCACGACGCCTGCACAAATTTCCTCGTTTCTAGGCAGGGTGAACTTCTACGGGCGTTTCATTCCCCATTATTCAGAGACTATCGAATCCCTCCAAGCCCCTTCGAAGCAGGATGCTCTGTGGCAATGAACTCTGGCCTGCTCAGCGGCAGTCGCTTGGCTGAAGCTTCAACTCACCTCCCCGCCAGTGTTGGCCCACTTTGATCCAAAATGGCCAACTTTTGTGACTTGTGACGAGTCTGGTTCAGCAGTGGGGGCAGTTATGTCTCAAGTGCAAGACAGTACCGAGCACCCAGTGGCATTTGCGTCGAGGTCCCTCTCACCGGTGGAACAGAAATACGCCATGGGTGAGAGAGAGGCACTTGCATGTATCTGGGCATATGAATGGTGGCACATTTATCTCTATGGATACCATTTTACCCTGCGCACAGACCACCGGGCGCTGACGACACTGCTAGAAATGACGGGTTTGGGACACAGGCCCCTACAGATCCACAGATGGACTGAGCGGCTGTGGGCCTACAACTTCACTACCCAGTTCACCCCTGGCAAAGAGAATATAGTGGCGGACCTCCTATCCTGTGCCACGGCCAACACCACACAACTGGACGACAATGACCCCATGGAAGCGGATTTAGTCAATGAGCTGCACGGACCCCTCCGGGACATGGCGTCCCTCCAGAAGCTCTAGGCGAAGTCGGAACGGGACCCCATGTTGTCACAGCTGTGCTCCGTCATCAGGGAGGGTTGGCCCACAAAGGTGCAGGGCGATCTGGCGTCTTTTCACAGGTTCAGGGATTAACTGAGTTGCTGGAATGGTGTGTGTGTGGCAAGTGGACACTGCACATTGATTCCAGTGTCACTGAGATTGCACGATTTGGTCATGCTCCACGAGGGTCATCTGAGTGTGGTCAGGGTGAAACAATGTTGCATGGATTCGGATTGGTGGCCTGGCATTGATAAGGACATTCAGACTATGGTGAAGAACTGTGTGCCATGTTTGGAAAGTGGGAAGACTGGCGTAACCCCCCCCCCCCCCCCCCGCTACCATTACTGTACCCGGAGAGCCCTTAAAAGCACATCCAGTTAGACATTTGTGGTGAGCTACACACGACCACCCCAAATAGCCGTTTCTTGCTGGTGGTCTACGATCTGTTCTCCAAATGGCCGGAAGAGTTGCCCACTAACTCGGTCGTGACAGATGTAATCATCGGTTTCCTCTCGTCACTGTTCACCAGGTGGGGGGTTCCGGATGCCATCACAACGGACAATGGCACACAATTCACCTCTGGGGGATTTGAGGAGTTTTTGGGAGACAGGGGCGTGGAGCACATCAGAACCGAATTCTACCACCCTCAAGCCAATGGGGGTGTGGAACGTTTCAACAAGGCTCTGAAAAATGGTCTGTGGGCCCATCTGGTGGACAGCTTCGCATTCCCTGATGCCCTTTAGAACGCGCTCCTCCACTACAGGGCAATGGCCCATGCCACGACAGGGTGCTCCCCAGCGAAGCTCATGCTGGGGCGTGAATTACATCTGCCTCTGGACTGGCTGCGGCCCCCCATGACCTCCCCTTCGGGGGACACAGACCCTCCACGAGACCGGGTTGTCGCCCAGCAGCAGAAAATTAAACGTTTCAACAGGAAGCACAGGGCAAGGGCCCATGGACTCAATGTGTCGGATTGGGTTAGGAGGAAGCACCCCAACTGTACGCGTAAGCTGCACCCTTTCTGGACGGGGCCCCTGCAGATCGTGAGGCGGCTGGGCCAGGACACATTCGAGCTCTTGGATGGGCCATGGTGGCATTCTAGCCGGCTCAGGAAGTCATTGCCAACCCAGGGTCCGGGAGCTGCGACAGATTTGACTGATGAGGGTTGGGACTTGCCTGATGCGGGTGTTGGGGATTCTTAGGTGCGGCCAATGTAGTCTGGAGCAGATCCTCCTCTGGTGAGGCGCTCCGCTAGGACGCGGCTAAGAAGTGTGTTGGGCATGGGTGGCAGAATAATTACTAACTAACTAACTAACCTGCACTTATATAGCGCTTTTCTAGTCACTAAGACCACTCAAAGCGCTTTCACTAGTACTAACCCTCTATTCTAAGGGCCTATAGGAAACAGATATCTAGGGACAATTTAGAACAGCCAATTAACCTAACATGCATGTCTTTGGATTGTGGGAGGAAACCGGAGCCCCCGGAGTAAACCCACGCAGCACAGGGAGAACATGCAAACTCCACACAGAAAGGTTCCAACCCCTGCCAACCTGGGGATTCGAACCAGGAACCTTCTAGCTGTAAGGCAACAGTGCTAACCACTGCACCACTGCACCACCGTGCTGCCCAATAATCCACCCCAACACGGAAGGGTTCCCTGGCAGTCTTCCCAGGTGCTGGAATAAGACGGCGGGCGAGTAATATAAGATACAGACCCGCCCTCCCATCCGTTATTATGGGGAATGTACGACCGCTACTCAGAAAAACAGATGAGCTAGCGGCTATCTCCCGCTACGAGAGCATATACAGAGAGTGTAGCCTGATGCTATTCACGGAGACGTGGCTAATAGAACTAGCAACAGATGCTAACATTGAACTGGAGGGTTTCCATGCAATACGGGCAGACCGAACACCAGACAGTGGGAAGGCAAGGGGCGGAGGAGTGATGATGTATGTCAATAACAACTGGTGCAGACCGGGACATATCACGGTTAAACAGCAACACTGCAACAAACTAACTAACTAACTAACCTGCACTTATATAGCGCTTTTCTAGTCAACAAAGACATGGAGTTGCTAGCTGTTAGCATGCGGCCTACATATCTCCCGAGGGAATACTCACACATGATCTGCATTGTTATTTATGCAAATCTGACGGACAGCGCGTGACGTCATCCACTCAGTAACTGGCAGGCTGCAGACAGAACAACCAGATGCTCTTCTCCTCATCTCAGGCGATTTCAACCATATTTCACTGTCTCCCATTCTACCCACATTCACCCAGTATGTCACATGCCACACTAGAGACAATAAAACACTGGACTTATTCTACGCAAACACTAAGGAGGCGTACACCTCATCACCACTCCCCCCACTCGGGAGATCGGATCACAACTTGGTTCATCTCCTGCCGGTGTACAAACCCCTAGTGCACAGACAACCTCCTGCCATGCGCACAGTGAAGTTATGGTCTGAGGAGGCAATGGACGCTCTAAAGGGCTGTTTTGAAACCACTGCCTGGGAGCAGCTCTGCGATCCACATGGTGAGGACATCGATGGCCTCACTCACACCATCACGGACTACATCAGCTTCTGTGTGGACAACACCGTACCCACCAAGACCATACGGTGTTGCTCGAACAACAAACCCTGGATCAACCCTGAAATAAAAACACTTCTGAGAGAGAAGAAGAGGATCTTCAGGTCGGGGAACAGGGAGATGCTGAAGTCCGTACAGAGGGAGCTGAGGAGGAAGATCAGAGAAGGCAAGGACAGCTTCAGAAAGAAGATGGAGGACAAGCTGCAACAGAGTGACATCGGTGGGGTCTGGAGAAACCTTAAAACCATCTCTGGGCTCCATAATACCTCCCCCCAGGCCACGGGGGGCAGGGAGTGGGCGAACAATCTGAACCTGTTTTTTAATAGGTTTGACCAACCGCCCTCCCCCCCCAACTGCACAACACCCACTGCCGCCTCTAAAGACATCGAGTCCTGCTGCCCACACCCCACTCCACCAACACCTCCCCCACTCCCAACACACAGTCCCCCAACATGACCCTCACTAAGACCCAGGTGAGGACGGAGCTGAGGAAGATCAAGGCGAGGAAGGCGTCGGGACCGGACGGCATCAGCGCAAAGCTCTTCAAGTCCTGTGCAGACCAGCTGTGTGGGATTGTGGAGCTCATCTTCAACCTGAGCCTGAAGCTGGGGAGGGTACCACAGTTGTGGAAAACATCTTGTGTGGTACCTGTACCAAAGACTTCCCACCCCAAAGACCTGAACAGCTACAGACCAGTGGCCCTGACGTCCCACATGATGAAGACCCTGGAGAGACTGCTCCTTGCTCACCTCTGCCCCCTGGTGGGACCAGCGATGGATCCACTCCAGTTCGCCTACCAGCATGGCATTGGGGTGGAGGATGCAGTGATCTTCCTCCTTTACCGTTCTCTGTCCCACCTGGAGAAGCCCGGGAATGCAGTGAGGATCATGTTCTTTGACTTCTCCAGTGCTTTCAACACCATCCAACAGATGATCCTGAAGGACAAGCTGCTGTGCGCAGGGGTGGACCAGCACCTGTCGTCATGGATCCTGGACTACCTCACTAACCAGTCACAGTTTGTGAGAACCCGGGACTGTGTGTCTGACATGATCATTGGTAGCACGGGGGCCCCCCAGGGAACGGTTTTGGCTCCCTTCCTGTTCACCCTTTATACTGCGGACTTCTCACACAACACAACACACTGCCATCTACAGAAGTTCTCTGACAACTCTGCGATCGTCGGCCTCATCTCCAACGGAGATGAAGCTGAGTACAGAGGACTTATCCAGGACTTCGTGGACTGGTGCCATCGGAACTGCCTCCAGATCAACGCGAGGAAAACTAAGGAGCTGGTGGTGGACTGCCGCAGGCAAGGACAACCCCTCACAGCACCAGTAAACATACAGGGAACAGACATTGAGATGGTGACATCCTACAAGTACCTGGGTGTTCATCTGAACAATAAACTAGACTGGTCACACAATACCGACGCACTCTACAAGAAGGGACAGCGCAGGCTGTTCCTACTGAGAAGACTCAGATCTTTTGGTGTACAAGGGGCGCTGCTGAAGACATTCTACGACATGGTGGTGGCATCAGCCATCACTTTTGGAGTGGTCTGCTGGGGCAGTGGCATTACAGCAGCCAATAGGAAGAGACTGAACAAACTGATCAAGAAAACTAGCTCTGTCCTGGGGCAGCGCCTTGACCCAGTGGAGGAGATAGGAGAGAGAAGGATGGTGACTAAACTGTCATCTCTGCTGGAGTCCGAGTCCCACCCTATGCAGGACATACTGAACGCACTGAGGAGCTCATTTAGCAGCAGACTACATCATCCTAGGTGCGCAACTGAGAGGTTTCGCAGGTCCTTCCTACCTACGGCTGTCAGACTGTATAACCTAAGCAGGGCTGCTCGCAGACATAGCAAAAAAATGTGACGACCTAATAGTATTGAATGCAAAAGACGCAATAGACTTACACCATGGCCCCCTCCAGTATACAACTAGGACAATATCGGTCGCTACGGAGGGTGACAATATGAATGGGTACATATTCATACTATGTAGGATAACTAAGTAGATGGTTATGCTGTTTATTCCATCTAGCTACAATGCTCCGCACTGTGTGTATATATATTTATATATTTACTCCATCTAGCTACAATGCTCCGCACTGTGTATTTATATATTTATATACTTATATGTACATATGTATATTCGCTGCTCTTGTTTTTTCTTTTCTTGATTTTTGCTCTGAGTGTTGCTATCCCTGTGCTGTTGCAATCCTGGAATTTTCCCATTGTGGGACTAATAAGGGCTTATCTTATCTTATCTTATTTAGCTTATTAGACCTGTTGTTGTCTGTATGTTGTAAAAAAAATAATAATAAAAAAAGAGAAATACTAAGTCGATGTGCAAAAACAAACATGTCAGTCCTTGGTGGATTTACTGGTATGTTTTGGGTCTTTGCCATGTTGCAGGGTCCAGTTCTGCTTCAGCTTTAATTGTTTTACACATGGTCTCACGTGGTCCTCAAGCACCCTCCATACACAGTAGAATTCATGATGGAGTCTATGATGGTGAGCTGGCCAGGTCCTGCTGCAGCAAAGCATCCCCAAACTATGACACTTCCACCGCCATGCTTCATAGTTGGTATGAGGTTCTTTTCCTGGAATGCTGTATTTGGTCTACGCCAAACACGTCCTCTGTTCTGGTATACAAATAATTCAATTTTAGACTCATCTGTCCAAAGAAGATTATTCCAGAAGTCCTGGTCTTTGTCTACGTTCTCTCTGGTAAACTTCAGTCTAGCCTTCATATTTCTCTTAGAGAGCAAAGGTTTCCTCCTTGCACGCCTCCCATGCAAGTTAAACTTGTGCAGTCTCTTTCTGATTGTAGAGGCATGCACTTCCACATCAACAGTAGCAAAAGCCTGCTGTAGGTCCCGTGATGACATTTTAGGGTTTTTGGAGACTTCTTTTAGCATCTTGCCGTCTGCTCTCGGGGTGAACTTGCTTGGAAAGGCAGACCTGGGCATGTTGGCAGTTGTTTTGAATGTCCTCCACTTGTAGACTATTTTCCGGACAGTGAAATGGCTGATTTCAAATTCTTTTGAGATCTTTTTAAATCCCTTACCAGACTCATAAACTGCTACAATCTTTTTTCTGAAGGCCTCAGACAGTTCTTTCGATCTCACCATGGTGTTCACTCTCACTTCAACAGTCAGGACTAAATATCTGAGGTTTAAATAGGACAAGCTTCCTTCAAAATGCTGAGTAACAATGTTCTAATCATGTGCACCTGATGTGATACACCTGTGTGTGATTTTAGCCATTTTAAATGAGAATAAATGTGGGGATGTCCTAATTTATTCCTCACCAGAAATTGTATGTTTTTAGAATTACATTTTACAAAAAAATTTAGAAAGTCTTTTCTTCAGTTTTAATTGTTTAGTTATATTACTTGAATCTCCCAGTATTGTTAAAATTGATATTAAATATCCATATGTCCAAATATGTTTAAAAAAACACATAGGCTTTCATAGGGTGTCCTAATTTTTGCACATGACTGTATGTTGCTGAGATTTTTAAAAAAAACATTTTCATGTTTTGCAATATGTTTATGGTATATGTGAATCACATATGCACACATGTCAAATTCCTGTACTCTTTTAGGGTTTTAATGTTAGTCATGAAATTCCTCTCAAACTTTGTACCCTCTACAGAAGTTGCATGGGGCTCAGACCAATGACCGTGCCCAATCACCACTCAGTCACAGATCTATGATTCATTTCTTTTAGCTTTCTTTTTTTTGTTGTTTATTTCTTGTCTATAATAAAACTTTATGCTTTCAATACACAGTATGCAGTTTTTCCGCTAATCCCTTCACCATTGCACCCATGTGAAGAATAACAACTTAAAAGTAAAAAAAAAGAAAAGAAACAAGCTACCTGTTGGGGCAAAGTTCTGTATGAGAGAGGAGCCACAGGGGGATGCTATGCATTAGTAATAAAGAAAATGGAAAATGCTGTGTGGGTGGAGGGATTAGGAGGGCAGTTGGTATCAGAGCAGGAGGTAAATAACCCTGGCTCGATCCCGTCTGAGAGCAGACCTGTCTCTCCCAGGGCGGGCTCCAGTTTGGAAGGACAACATGCATACTCCACACTATGTGGGGAGAATGTGAAAGCGCTTGCTGCCATGGCAACAAGGCAGCTCCACGGTCTCCAGTCCCCATTAAGAAAGATGGGTGGCAACGTGGCTGTAGCTCAGTGGTGGTGTAGCATGACATGGTGAAAGAGCCTATTGAAAGCCGCTGAATTTAGCAGTTAATGAAAAGAGCAAAAGGAACAGCAAATCCAACGAGGCAGGCAACACTGACCTTAGCGTCTATCTTTTTTGGGCACATGCTTTTATGTTCTCAATTGTCACTCATTTGAATAACCAATATTCTACACTGGGTTTTCTGGGTGAAGTCCAGCTTTATTTACAATAACAGAACTGATAAGAAATGCAGTGATCAAAGTGACCTTGAACAGAGAATTTGGATGTATGAAGACACAACAAATGACATGGAAACACCAATGCTGTACTGCTTCTTTTAATTAAAAAATAAATGAATGTTGTTGTTTTTTTTAAAGAGCTGATGAAGAGTGTCTCATTTATTTTATTATGTCCAAGTCCTTCATAAATGTTGCGAAATGGTTTTGTGCTGCAGCCCACAAAAATGGGCCATGATGCAACCTTTTTTCTGTGACTCCACAATCATTTTTTTTGGGGGGGGGAGGGTCATTTTTCATTTGAAATATCAAGTTAGGAAATGTTTTGTTAATTTGGGGTCTGAAGGTTTTCCACGCAAAATGTTTAAGGCTACATGAGTCACAGTTATAGCAGTGAACATTTAATGTGGAGGAGTAGTACAAATATTTAATCAACCTGTTACATCAGAATGATTTTTTTAAACAGATATTTGACGAATGTATTCTGCCAGCCAGTGGCTGTATCCGTAATAATGCACTGCTAAGTTACAAAAAAAACCTGCATTCTGAAAACTTATGTTTTTTTTAGTCAAATGTTTATATCATTTACTGATGGACAACAGTGCATCCTTTAACTCTGTTTCATGTAGATACTGTGCACGTGACAGAAGCCAAATTCAGCAGAACAAAACAGATTTTATCCTGAGTCCAAGTGCCAAGACTCTTTTCATTCAGCTCAAAATAGCAAGCCACTGCTTACGCACATCTCCAGAACATAGTTTAGGCAACTGAAGAATTGGGTGGGAGTGATTTGTGGAGGAGGAATACAGCCACTGCAGGAACTTGGTAGGGATTGTTCAAATGCATGAGCCATATGAATCAGTAAGACACCGAATACTGGAAGAAGAAAAAAAAAAAATCTGGAGCCAGAAAGCAAAGTTGGTGTTAGCTTTTAATTAGTTTCCAAAGACATGGATGCACAAAAACTTTTGAGTGCCTTAAAAAAACAGTAAAGAAACCTCCTAATAGTGTTATCAATTTTCTTTCTTTTTTTTACATAAATGCAGTGAGAAAGTGCAGCCTATAAACCAAGCACATTTCCTTTATTGTAATTGCTTTATTTAGACTTTATTCATAGAGGATTTCTACCATTGCCGACATGACCTCAGTGGCCTCTGTGGAAGCCAGCCTCCTCCTCCCAACTGTGGTGTAGTTTCAGTATCAAATTCACACAGCAGAGGGCAGTTTACTGCAGTAACAAGGATATTGCCATTTCTCTTATAAGTCGACATCAATGCCAAGGCTGTTCATGTGGATTCCACATTGTGGTGCAGGATCAAATATACAGTAGCCCAAGTCTTCTTCCAGAGGTCTAGTTCCTGTTATCATTGTCATCATCGTTGTCATTTTAATGTGTTTTAAAAGTGAACAAATAGACAACAAAATGGTCAACATGCACCCACAGCAGCTACAGGATGGCAAAAGGCAAATCACTAGCACAGTGTGATTCCAGAATCAACTGTGCGAAATATTAAGAGGGAAGAATGTACAGGTGACTTCACTGCAAGGGGACTGATAGGCCAAGGAAGACTCAAACATACAGTATGTCTGACAGGGCACAGGGAGTCTTCAGGAAGCCAGTGCATATTTGTCAGAGACCACTACCAACTGAAGACTTCGTGACTAAAAATATGGAGTCTGGACTGCAAGATGCAAACCACAAGTTAGCCACAAAAACAGAATGGCCAGGTCTCATGTAGACACTACAGTATAACATAGTAGCTAACACCATTGCCTCACAGGAAGAAAGGTCCTGGGTTCTCACATGTGGCATGCCTGTGTGAGTTTGCATGCTACCCCACCATGCCTAAGTGTGGGTTCTCTGGTTTCCTCCTACTTTAAAGGCATGTCTGTAGGGTTAATTGGTGATTCTAAACTGGCCATAGAAGTGGATTTGAGGGTGAACAGCGATTCCATTTTTCAGCGGGGATAGGCTCCTGTGACCCCCTGAAACGAGCAAGCAGGTGAATGGTATGGATGTACAGCTGTGACTTGCAATAAGAACTGCATTCTTTATTCTTTGGGCATGTAGTCTGCATAAAATATCATGGCTGGGGGTGAGGGTAAATATCCTCAAAGTCAGTGAAATAAGAAAGAAAACTATCAAGAAACCCTACCCTTTTCAAGAAAACTCCTTGTGGGTTGAGTGTGTCATGTTAAGGATTTTTGTTCTGTCTTTGTTAGAAAATCCCAAAATAGGCCCGACATTTGAGTTAACTATTTCTCAGTTCGTCCTCTGGTGTTTTTCTCTGACCGCTTCTTAATTTGTACATCTGGCTGCAAATCTCATGAGACAAGCTACGACTTCACCTGCCAGTGCACACTTACTCTGCAATTCAGTTGGTCCCAAGAGTCTGCAACATTTATGCATACAGTATTTTTTTTCCCTTCTTTTGGCTGCTCCCTTTCGGGGTTGCCACCGGGTACCATCACCTGATATCGCAAAGATCTACATGTTGATTTGGCAAGGATTTTTACACGGATACCCTGCCTGATGCAATTCCCCCATTTCCACTGGCTTGGGACCGGCACAGGGAGTACACTGGCTTTCGCTCCCCCTGTGACTGGGTAACCAACTTTCCTTCCCCCTTTCTACTATGCTGAGCACCAAGCTAGAAGGCAGGAAATATCATTTGGTGTTTGGTATGACTTGGCTGGGGCTTGAACCCAGGACCACACGGTTGTTGGGGCACATGCTCTACCACTTGGCCAATCATTTATGCATACAGTTTATATTATATATATATATATATATATATACGTATATATATATATATAATAAAAGATCGATACATACATTCATAGGTGCCAAGTATCGTAAAATTACACCGAACCAATCTTTTGCCCCACCCCTAGAGTTTTTAGCTATATGTAGTAATGAGCATTAGCTATGAAAAGCTATTATAAGCTAGAGGGCATTCAGAGAGCACATACCTCTGCCAAAGCTCCGTCTGTCTCCTCCCTCCCTCTGTCCGTTCTCTCCCTCCCTCCTCTGTCCATCCCTACCTTCATCTGCCCATGTGCTGTCGGATCACCTCCAAAATCTCATGGGTTCATCCGTAGCCCAAAGGCCACCTCTGGTAAAAACTTTATCAAAATTCATCAGTAGTTTTAGCATAATCCTGCTAGCAAACAAACAGACACACAGACAGTCAAACATACCACTCCAATCACATTACCTCATTGGCAGAGGGAATTAAAATGTAATCTGCACCTTAAGATTTTCTCATGTTGCCTCTAATGCTTACAGTTTTTCTACTGACCCAGATACACTAAAAACATACAAGCAAAAATGTTTTCATTACGTTTTAAATGCTGAGATGGATTAATAAATGCATAATGTGCCATAGAAATGTGACTTAAAAGCAGCCTGATCAAATCACATTAATTCTTTTGGAGTCAGTGGTACTGTATTGCAGACAGTCTCTACCATTACCTATTGGTCTAATTAATTTTCAGTTGTTTTTCTGTCATCTATCCCTATCAAGCTAAAAACAAGCCACTGTTTTATTTACGTGGCAAATAAAAATAAATCATTTCTACAATATTGCATCTGTTTGTAAGATTACTCTGTTTTCCGGATTGTTATCTCAGGAATACATTCAGCATCTTCTAAGACCAGTGAGCTGGTAAAGTGGAAGCGGTGAACATCTCTCATCACTGGAGGGAGGCACCAGTGATGAGCTTCAAATATGTCACAGGTAGCTTTCCTAATGATGCCTGGGGAAAACATACAGTGCATCTGGAAAGTAATCACAGTGCTTCCCTTTTTCCACATTTTGTTATGTTACAGCCTTTTTCCAAAAGGGATTAAATTCATTTTTTTCCTCAAAATTCTACACACAATACCCCATAATGACAACGTGAAAAAAGTTTTTGGGAGATTTTTGCAAATTTATTAAAAATAAAAAAACGAAGAAATCACATGTACATAAGTATTCACAGCCTTTGCTCCATACTTTGTTGATGCACCTTTGGCAGCAATTACAGCCTCAAGTCTTTTTGAATATGATGCTACAAGCTTGGCACACCTATCGTTGGACAGTTTCACCCATTCCTCTTTACAGCACCTCTCTCAAGCTCCATCAGGTTGGATGGGAAGTGTCGGTGCACAGCCATTTTCAGATCTTTCCAGAGATGTTCAATTGGATTCAAGTCTGGGCTCTGGCTGGGCCACTCAAGGACATTCACAGAGTTGTCCTGAAGCCACTCCTTTGATATCCTGGCTGTGTGCTTAGGGTCGCTGTCCTGCTGAAAGATGAACCATCGCCCCAGTCTGAGGTCAAGAGCGCTCTGGAGCAGGTTTTCATCCAGGATGTCTCTGTACATTGCTGCATTCATCTTTCCCTCAATCCTGACTAGTCTCCCAGTTCCTGCCACTGAAAAACATCCCCACAGCATGATGCTGCCACCACCATCGGCATGGTTATGAGCGGTGCCTGGTTTCTTCCAAACATGATGCCTGGCATTCACACCAAAGAGTTCAATCTTTGTCTCATCAGACCAGACAATTTTGTTTCTCATGGTCTGAGAGTCCTTCAGGTGCATTTTGACAAACTCCAGGTGAGCTGCCATGTGCCTTTTACTAAGGAGTGGCTTTCATCTGGCCACTCTACCATACAGGCCTGACTGGTGGATTGCTGCAGAGATGGTTGTCCTTCTGGAAGGTTCTCCTCACTCCACAGAGGAACACTGGAGCTCTGACTGAGTGACCATCAGGTTCTTGGTCACCTCCCTAACTAAGGCCCTTCTCCCCCAATTGCTCAGTTTAGATGGCCGGCCAGCTCTAGGACGAGTCCTGGTGGTTCCGAACTTCTCCCATTTACAGGTGATGGAGGCCACTGTGGTCATTGGGACCTTCAAAGCAGCAGAAATTGTTCTGTACCCTTCCCCAGATTTGTGCCTCGAGACAGTCCTGTCTCCGAGGTCTATAGACAGTTCCTTTGACTTCATGCTTGGTTTGTGCTCTGACATGCACTGTCAACTGTGGGACCTTATATAGACAGGTGTGTGCCTTTCCAAATCATGTCCAATCAACTGAATTTACCACAGGTGGACTCCAATTAAGCTGTAGAAACATCTCAAGGATGATCAGTGGAAACAGGATGCACCTGAGCTCAATGTTGATCTTCATGGCAAAGGCTGTGAATACTTATGTACATGTGACTTCTTAGTTTATTTTTAATAAATTTGCAAAAATCTCAAAAAAAAAAAAAAATTCACATTGTCATTATGGGGTATTGTGTGTGGAATTTTGAGGGAAAAACTGAATTTAATCCCTTTTGGAATAAGACTGTAACATAAAATGTGGAAAAAGTGAAGCACTGTGAAAACTTTCTGGATGCACTGTATTTCCTTTCCATCAAACATGAAATGAGTTTATATTTGATTTTGTGCCGCTCCAAACCAGCATGTAATGTACGCAAAGAGAGAAAAGACTGAATTTCTCTGCAGTATCCGTGGTTGTCTTGACAACTCAAGGTACTGGCATGCCTAAAGCAGAAATCTGTTGTATTCAAAAACATAAACGCCCAGAAACCCACTGTTATGTCACAGAAAAATGGCTATTAATGCTTTACTGCTCCACTTCAAAAAGCACACACACTCACAGTCCCTCTTTATGCTTTCAGATCACTCACTCACCTCAGATTCATTTCTATTTTTGTAAATGGAAAATGAGCTGCAGCACAGGCAAATGTATTATTCTGAAAATGACTTTTTCATATTATTGTGGGCACCCAGCACAATGCAGACTGATACTATTCACGCTCAGCAGGGATTGCATACGGACAGAGAACCCCTGGGGGGACAACCAGAACAATGGACTATTGTTATACATCCCCGGATTTAGGAGAGGAAGTCCGGGCACCAGTTGGTCACGCGATTGATATGTATTGACTGATATGTATAGCAATATGCAAATGTGCCATGCATTCTCTCTTTGTGTAACATGTATAAAAGAGCTTGCTATACATGCCTCAAGAGGACACACAGCACAACACAGTGCACAGCGCTACAGTGTGTCTCATGATGATGGAGGAAATAAAACTCTGAAACCTTCCAGCTCGTCGCATCACGCCTGAACTTATTTGTTCCTCCACATCATACTCATTTATCCACTATCCCAGAAAACAAAGCAAAAAAAAACCCATGAGACATTTGAGTGATTTCACTCTTGATGTGTCTTTCAAGTCATAAAAAACATGTTACAGACATGTTAACAAGAAAAAAAAACTAGATTTTTGGCAGAGTGTCACTTTTAAGTTTCACTTAAGCCCCGTCCCCTCAGAAAGGCGAGTTTCAAAGAAGCGTTTTTGATGACATAACTATGTGCAGCTGCTGGCATGTGAGTAGTGTTGAGCTAATCAGGAATCTCTGGCCTAAGTGAAGTTTTTTGGACACCTGCTTTGAAAACTTGAACCAAATTAAGATGGGGTTTACCATTAAACTGCTTTTAAGGACAGATGCAGTTTCAGTCATTATCCTGGGTCACCATGCATACAATTGGGCATGTTCTTCAACCATTACGTCTTTTTATGAAAGGATTTATGCTGTTTAATGTAGTGCTAGCCAATATTAGCCTTGTGGTATGTGGGTTGGGCCTAGTCACCGATTCTGGCAATTTTTTTTTTTTTTTGGAGGGGGCGGTGTACAAGGATTTTTTACATGAAACTGTAAGACAATGAAAGGTTTTGCAGAAAAATGGGCATAAGATGCCAGTTTAGATAATGTAGACTTGTTTTTATAGGGGATGTATATCCACCGGCGTATGTCTTTAATAACTGTGAGAGTCCATATATTCAAATGCCGCAGGACTGATTTGATTTGGGACTGTGTGAAAGATTATTTAGGTAAAGAAGTTCCTGGAATACTTTTTGATGGACTTTTATCTTGCGATGTAACTTATAAAGTAGGGATGCATGATATTCAATTTTTCCCCCAATAATATAGTGCATCTGGAAAGTATTCACAGCACTTCACTTTGTTGGATGTCTGTGTTCACCTAGAGAACTGTGAGTCCTATTATGGACAACTTCAATATGTGGGAGGCACAAAATACGTTTGAGCCGTTAAATGTAGGCAACTGAAGCGCCAATGACGGATTAGGTTATTCTGGCCTAACAAAATCACCCTGTGAGTTCTCAGCTCTCCTGACCATTGACCTTGACCTTAAGCACAGCCTGGATACAGACCCATCTAGGATGAGCATAAAGTCAAAGCCAACAGCTTAGGAGGAGTAACATTTTTTGGGGAAAATCATAAATGCCCAGATCTTCTGACTTTTGACAATGACCTTGACCTCACCCTAGATGCAGATCTACCTGAGGGTCACTGTTAGTGAGTTTCGTGAGAATCGGGGTAATTGCCTAGGAGTAGTGATTTTTCTAAAATCATGTAAGTGCCCACATCTCCTGACCTTTGACCTTGACAGTGACTTGACAACATGGATGCAGATCCTGCTGAGGATACTTGTGAGTTTGATGAATATCAAGGCAATTTCCTAGGAGGAGGAGCAATTTTTCTGAAATCACATAAGTGCTCAGATCTCATGACCTTTGACTTTGATTGACCTTGAGCACAACTTGGACGCAGGCCCACCTGAGGATCATTGTGAGTGAGTTTAGTGAGCATCAGGGCAAATGCCTAGGAGGAGGAGTGATTCCCATGAAATGCAGATGGACGGACAGACGGCACTTCATCATATTAGGAATGAGCTAAAAACTGGTCTGCCAGTATTCAGTATAAAACTTTCTTCTCATAAATGTCTTCTTGTGAAAATTTTAGATTCTTTGTAGTAAATTTTCAACTTTTTTCTGTTTATAAAAATTTTCTTGCTAATTTGCTATTTTATCTTGTAAATTTGCAGTGTTTTACTCATAAATTTTTTGGAATGTAAATTTTTAGTTTTTAGAAAATATTGTAGAGGCACATGGGGAAAACATAATGTGTAACATCTTAGATAAGAACAAAGAGCAGAGTTTTCCTTGGAGATAACAGGGAGTTGTGAAGGATGAATGCAGTGTGACCTTTTGTGTATCAGACTGCTAGGAGGATGTTAAAGGATTAAGGAAGTGAATGCAATGTGACCTTTGATGTGCATAAGCTGCTGTAAGAAGGCCTGAGTATTTAAGAGAAGATTCTTGTCTGAGATGCTCTTTTTCTGACTATGCTTACGTGTGAGATGTGTAATAAACTGTCTGAGTCAAATCCGCCTCGTCATTTACACACTCCACACTGGTGACCCAAGACGAATCATGCAACACGACGAAAGATCCCCAAAGCCAGCCTCGTTGGGAGCCCCCAGCCAAGCATATGCTGTTACAATCCAGCTACCGGATTTTTAGCAGCACAATCCGCACTCCTGGTTCCACCTAGTTGAGGCGCAGTTCGTCCTCCGGGGGATATCGGTGGATGACACGAAATTCTACCATGTGGTCGCAAAGCTCGACGCCCACATGGCTCAGCATGTGGAGAGCCTGCTGGATCAGCCACCAACCAGCGACAAGTATGGCGAGTTGAAGGCTGCACTCATCCAGCACTACACACTCTCGGTCGAAGAGAGAGCAGAGAGACTCCTGACGCGGACCGGGTTAGGAGATGGGTCGGCAATTGACCTGATGGAGAAGATGCTGAGATTGAAGGGCTCAGACGACGACCACTTCATTTTTACCCACCTCTTCCTCCGGAACCTTCCGTCAGCGACGAGAGCGACCCTGGCCAATTCGCCATTGCTGGCCGAGCGGGACTATCGTGCCCTGGCCCGAGAAGCACACCAGATCATCATGGCCAACAGAGAGCTCACGACCACGGCGGCAGCGACGGAGCTCGGCACGACGGCCAGAGGAGGCGAGGAGCCATTGACGGCAGTAGCAGAACCACCGACGACAGCGGCGGCGGGGGCCAAAGAACGCGGAGGAGACATCCTTTGTTTCTACCACCGCCGCTTTGCAGAGAGGGCACGCAAATGTATACCACCGTGCCAGTTCAAGCGCTCGGGAAACGCCAAGACCGGGGGTCGGTAGCAGCTGCGGCCCTCGGGGAGGAGAACAAGCTGCTCTACTTGACGGACGCACACTCGGGGAGGCATTTCCTCGTGGACACCAGCGCCCAGTTGAGTTTCATCATGCCGTCCTACGCCGACCGGCTGGCAGGATCTAGCGGCCCCGAGATGGCAGCAGCAAACGGCTCGGAGATTAAGACCTTTGGTGAGAGGACTCTACTTCTGTCTCTACACGGCCATACATTTCAGTGGACTTTTGTCATAGCAGCATTGAATTTCAATATATTGGGGGCTGATTTTTTGTGCTCACATGGTTTGTTGGTTGATGTCGCTAACAGGCGCCTGGTTAATGCACTGTCCTTTGATTCTATCCCCTGTACAGCTCGAGCGTCCCAGCCAACAGCAAAAGCCAACGTTACAGCTGCATGCGGTAAGTTCCACACACTGCTCACTCAGTTCCCAGCACTCACGGTGCCGACATTTTCGGCAGCCGTCGCTAAACACGGGGTGGAGCATTTTATCACCACCACCGAGCCGCCCATTTTTGCAAAACCTCGGCGCTTGGACGTAGCTAAACTGGCTATAGCGCGCGAGGAGTTCGCCAACCTGGAGAGGTTGGGCATCATCAGGCGTTCAAATAGCCCATGGGCTTCCCCGCTACACATGGTCCCTAAAGCTGACGGTTCGTGGCGACCTTGCGGGGATTTCCGCAGGTTGAACAACGCCACAGCACATGACCGCTACCCAATTCCTCACATCCAGGATTTTTCCGTTCACTTGGCAGGAGCGTGCGTTTTTTCTAAAATAGACTTGGTCCGCGGTTACCACCAAGTCCCAGTGCGCGCTGAGGACATACCCAAAACAGCGGTGATAACTCCGTTTGGTCTATTCGAGTTTTTGCGCATGCCATTCGGGCTTAAAGGGGCTGCACAGATGTTCCAACGCATGATGGATGCAGTGCTGCGCGATCTCCCTTTCGTATTCGTCTACTTGGACGATATCTTGGTAGCCAGCGCGTCCGAAGACGAACACGAAACCCACCTCACGGCGGTTTTCCGGAGGTTGGGAGAGCACGGTTTAATAATCAACCCAGCGAAGTGTCAGTTCGGGGTGACGCAGATTGATTTTTTGGGGCATCGCGTCTCCCCTGAAGGAGCGGTTCCGCTGCCTGACAAAGTGCGCGCGGTAGCAGATTTTCCCCGGCCGCAAACGGTCAGGGCGTTACAGGAGTTTTTGGGAATGGTGAATTTTTATAACCGTTTCCTTCCCCACGCAGCGCAGCTCATGCAACCACTGTACGCCGCGCTCAAAAAACAGAAACCCGCGAATAAGATTGAATGGTCCCCGGAGCGAGAGCGGGCGTTCTCGGAAGTCAAAGCAGCCCTGGCAAATGCTGCGTTGTTGGCACATCCACCCAACGGCCCGCATAGCGCTCACTACCGACGCGTCAGATGTGGCCATAGGGGCGGTCGTGGAGCAGTGCATAGCTGGGGCTTGGCAGCCGCTCGCCTTTTTCAGCAGGACTTTGCGCGATAGTGAACGTAAATACAGCACGTTCGACAGGGAGTTGCTGGCTCTCCACTTGGCCATTCGCCACTTCCAGTTCTGGCTGGAAGGACGCTGTTTCACCACATTCGTTGACCACAAGCCACTAACATTCACGATGGCCAAGGTTTCAGAACCGTGGTCGGGCCGGCAGCAGAGACAGCTGGCCGCGATCTCAGAGTTTACTACCGATATTCAGCATGTGTTGGGTAAACTGAATGTAGTGGTAGACTGCCTCTCGCGCGCCTTGGCTGCCCCGGTCTGCGTGGGGATAGATTACACAGCCATGGCCGCGGAGCAGGTTAGTGACGCGGATGTGCGCGCGCTCCAGTCTGGACCAACAGGGTTAAGGCTGGAGTGCAGGGTGTTGCAAGACGGTATGCCCCCCCTAATCTGTGATGTCTCCACGGGGTGACCGCGTCCTGTGGTACCGGCCGCGTAGCGCCGCCACGTTTTTGACTCGATTCATTCTTTGGCGCACCCGGGAGTGCGCGCGTCAGTCAAAATGGTAGGAGAGAAATTTGTGTGGCCGAGCCTTCGCAAACAAGTGAAAGAGTGGGCAGCAGCCTGCATGGCGTGCCAACGAGCCAAAGTACACAGACACACGAAAGCTCCCTTGGAGCCGTTGCGCATCCCGGCTAAGAGGTTCGACCATGTTCACGTGGACCTCATGGGCCCCCTCCCGCCATCACAGGGGTGCATGCACCTTCTGACAATGATGGACCGCACCACGCGCTGGCCGGAAGTGGTTCCACTGGCATCAACCACAGCCGAGGAGGTGGCGCGCGCGTTTTTAACAGCATGGGTGGCGCGTTTTGGAGTCCCGTCGGACATTACGTCCGACAGAGGCCCTCAATTTGTTTCCGAACTTTGGTCAACAATGGCCCGCAGCCTGGGTGTCACAATTCACCACACAACCTATACAATCCACAGGCTAATGGGTTATGCGAACGTTTTCATAGGTCATTGAAAGCGGCACTCAGGGCGTCACTGACGGATGCAAATTGGGTAGACAAGCTACCGTGGGTTTTATTGGGGTTACGTTCTGCGCCTAAAGAGGATTTGGAAGCTTCCCCGGCTGAACTCGTTTTTGCGCAGCCACTTCGGCTGCCCAGGGAGTTTCTCCCAGATACTCCTGCGCCGGGCAGCTCCCCGTCTCAGCTGTTGCAGCGTAGCATAGACACAAGCACGCTGCCGGGCCCTGTTCACCACAGTTTTCCGTGTGTTTTTGTGCCTAAAACTTTGAAAAACGCGGAGTTCGTTTTTGTCAGACACGATGCACATCGCCCCCCACTGCGCCCACCTTATGATGGACCGTTCAGAGTGCTGGAAACAGGGGACAAGCATTTTTTGCTAGATTTGGGGGGTAGGAGGGAAAAGGTTGGCATAAACAGACTCAAACCCGCTTTTGTGGTGGCGGACGAGCAAGTGCTGTTGGCGAGGGTCCCTCGGCGTGGAAGACCCCCACGGGGAGCTTCCCAGAGAAAAGTTTCCCCAGAACACCCACAGGGACAGACAAAAGGTTTTCACCCCCAAACATCAGCTCCCCAGCATGACAGCGCCGCGGAGGCGGTGAATCCTGGTTA
Source organism: Pholidichthys leucotaenia (assembly GCA_020510985.1). Classification (NCBI taxonomy): domain Eukaryota; kingdom Metazoa; phylum Chordata; class Actinopteri; order Cichliformes; family Pholidichthyidae; genus Pholidichthys; species Pholidichthys leucotaenia. Next base: position 157,974,380 of record CM035849.1, read on the forward strand.
CAGCAGATACGGGAGAAGACTGAAGCCCAAGCAGCATGTGGATTGATGTTTAATGGTTCTGTCACAGCATACGGACTGTTATTCTTTTGTTCTATCCAATATGCTTGGGGGTGGGTGTAGAGGCACATGGGGAAAACATAATGTGTAACATCTTAGATAAGAACAAAGAGCAGAGTTTTCCTTGGAGATAACAGGGAGTTGTGAAGGATGAATGCAGTGTGACCTTTTGTGTATCAGAGACTGCTAGGAGGATGTTAAAGGATTAAGGAAGTGAATGCAATATGACCTTTGATGTGTAGAAGTTGCTGTAAGAAGGCCTGAGTATTTAAGAGAAGATTCTTGTCTGAGATGCTCTTTTTCTGACTATGCTTACGTGTGAGATGTGTAATAAACTGTCTGAGTCAAATCCGCCTTGTCATTTACACACTCCACAATATATGCATTTTTCTCAGAAGTTTTCAGTTTCTTTAATGGAGATTTGCAAGTTTGTTTCTTGTAAATTTGTATCCTATTTCCTCTACCCCCCCCCCCCAAAAAAGTTACTTTTCACTTTTTTCTTTATTTGATCAAAGGTTGGGAGTTACTGGTTATATGTAAAAGAGCAGCATGTGAGCCACAGGTTGCAGATCCCTGGCACCGGCAGGTGTCCCCATTGGCAGTGGCCTTGACACACCATTTGCCCCGTCTCTCCCCGCTGGGCACTTACACTCTTACACAAAGAAATTCGTCAAGACTGACTTATGGAACATGACAAAAAAAGCACCACCAACAGTCCACAGACCCCAAAGGATCCACTCACAACACGTTAGATGTCCAGTTTATCTTCTGATGAGTCTCCTGTCTCCTACATTAGCTGCACAGCAGGTGGTTTTAATGTTGTGGCAAATTTGTGTGTACATTTTTTAATCATTTCAAATGTGTCCATGTGTATGGGCGTGTTACCCCATGACATCTGCAGTGCTGAGCACAGGTTTTTATCTCCCTCCCCAGTCAACAGGTCCCCTCCTCATTAACAGCCCTTTCCACTCAGGCAGAACCCAGTCAGAATGCAATTACTGCTTCCACTTGAGAGGAATACCAACAGGCTCACACACCAAGAGGAAGAGCAAGAACAGCAAGCAGATTTTTCAGCCCACAGCACCTCTTACACTACTTCAAAACACCTGGAACCTACTACTGCCTAAGTGAAGAGCAGCAGCCACCTGGCAATGAGGGTGACCTAATAAGCAAATAACAACAATAAGGACATAAATTTGATCCGTTTTAGCCCACAAGTCCACCCAGTTTACCCTGTCCTTCTGGGTTCCCCACACGTTTAGACACAGATACAGTGCTGTGAAAAAGTATTTTCCTCCTTCCTGATTTCTTACATTTTTGCATATTTCTCCCACTTAAAAATTTTAATATTAGACAAAGATAAATGCAAAAGGTGTTTTTTTTTAAATGATTATTTCATTTATTAAGGGATAAAAAGCTCTCCAAACCTACCTGGCCCTGTGTGAAAAAGTAATTGCTGCAAACGCTTGATTGCAGTTGTTGCAGCCAAGGGTGACACAATCAGTCATAGGTTTGGGTGGAATTACTTTTTCCACATAGGGCCAAGTGGGTTTGGAAAGCTTTTTTTCCCTTAAATTAATTCATCATTTAAAAACTGCATTTTGCATTTACTCGGGTTATCTTTGTCTAATATTAAAATTTGTTTGATGATCTTAAATATTTAAGTGTGACCAGTTACTGTGCCACATTCACAATGCTGAGATTCATGACCTCTTGGCATTTTCTAAAAGGTTTTCTCTTGCATAATTTCTTTTCAATACAAGCCAGAGCATGCCATTATTAAAAAAAAAATATATGACTTGACTCCTAGCCAGGCTGCATGGACTCCGCTGTATATAGTGGACACTCTGTGACGAAGCCATTCATCACAGAGCTATATGAGTCTATGGCTGTGTGTGCATGTGTGTGTTGGTCACTTTAATCTGGGAGTACCATCTGTGGCTGTCAGCTGAAACTGCCACTTAGTGAGCCTAACACAATCACCATGTCAACACTTGCCAACAATTAGAGCTCTCACAGTCCCCTTCAAGCATATGCAACATGCCAGAAAAACTCTTGAGTACAACATGGGAGAAATGTCTCAAAAGTAAACCAAGCTGTGGTTATTTTTAGCACAACTGATTCATGTCATGGCTTAATGATCTAATGTCATCTCCATCATGCATCACACCACAGAGTTGTATGACCGACAAATATACACTAGATGGAGCTAAACACAACTAAGAAAAATATGGGCTACTACCCAATGGAATATGTTTTATGATGTCATCTATCCATCCATCCATCTTCTACCGCTTAATCCTTTTTGGGTTACGGGGCTGGAGCTGGAGCCTATCCCAGCATCTTTGGGCGTGAGGCAGGGCACACCCTGGACAGATCCCTAGTCTACCACAGGGCCAACACAGAGAGACAGACAACCATTCACTCTCACATTCATACCTAAGGACAATTTAGAATCCCCAGTTCATGCCATTTAAGATAAGATGAGCCTTTATTAGTCCCACAGTGGGGAAATTCCAGGATTGCAACAGCAAAGGGATAGCAGCACGCAGAGCAATAGTAAATATGATAAGAACTGGTTAGCCAAAGTTGGGAGTGGGATCAATCCCGTGACCTTCTTGCTGTGCTGCCACAGTGCCAACCACTGCTCCACCAAGCTGCCTATGACATCATCTAATAACAAAAATACGTTGTCTTTTCTGTATAATAATAATTTAAAGCAAGTCATCTTGTGAATAGCATATTTCTTTAGGGAAAAAAAATCTAAGTCATTCTCTATTTAGCAAGGGAATTAAGAGCTAAAATCCCTTATTGCACTTATATGTGTAAATCTCCACAGTGGAAAATGATCCAATTAGCCATCCATCTTCTACCGCTTATCTGGGGGTCCAGTGTCGCCGGGTCATGGGGGCAGCAGTCCAAGCAGAGTAGCCCAGTCTGCCGATCAGTTCACCTAGCAGCATGATCACTGTGATACCTTCCTGCAGGTGGTAAGCCCACTGGAGGCCGGACCCATGTGGCTATTTTGGGTACACTGGATGCTTGCAAGTTTTTTTTTCATAGGGATCCACTGGATCCCTATTGGTCTGGCCCTTCATCCAGGACCAATTTGTTGTGGGACATCCTACCAGGGGCAAGTTGCCCCCAATAACATAGCTCCTAGGATCATTAGGGCACGCAAACCCCTTGTCCATGATAAGGTGGCAATCCACGGAGGGTATGATCCAAACAGTTTATAAGCAAAATAAGTCTGTGCTTAGCATTACTATAATATTTGATTAAACACTTACATAGTTATAGGCAGCTTCTGTGTTCCTTTACAAAATATTTTGGGTATACCTGTATTTGTGGTCTCATTCAGTGAATAGAAATCTCTTAACGTAAATGGGCGCCAAGTTATGAGTCACAAATTCTGGATGTTTTTCACCATAACACTGCAACATATCACCACAACAGATCACCTCCAAAATCTAATGGGTTCAATCGTAGCCTAAGGAACACCTCTGGTGAAAATTTCATCAAAATCTATCCAGTAGTTTTTGTGTGATCCTGCTAACAGACAAACTGCCCCAATCACATTACCTCTTTGGCAGAGGTTAGTTAATCCTTTCCACAGCATGTGGGACACCATGTGGTGTATGGGGCAGCACCTATCTCAGTTTCAAATGGAGATAGGTGCCTGGCAGAGGTAATGATGGTCTATAGTCTATACAGACCTAAAGCAATTAATAACACAACTGATGTCATAATAGTCAAAGAAATATCAGTCTAATCAAATGCAAAAGAAATCTGTCATTGTTTAATTTAATGTTCATAAATGCAAAAAGTAATCATCATCATCAGTCATTAGAAAAGTCTTAACATATTTTCAGTCAAACACATACCATCACTGTAAAGGAAAAGCAGTTGTGGTGAGGTTTACATTTCTGTGTATATTTAAAAGCGCCTTTAAACCAGAGAATTTCAGCTGCTGAATTCACTAATTGAGCTCAAGTGTTCCACTCCGAGCAACAGCTCAAAAATCATATTTGAGCAAACAACTCAGATGAGCATTTAATACAAAGTGATACTGAAGATAGAATATCACAGATACATGATCAGCAATTTAAAGCAGCAATAAGCAACTTTATTTTGCATAAACTGATTTTGAATTAAAAAAAACAAAAACATGATTGCTTATCAAAATCCTCCTCTGGGCTCCAGTTACAAGATTAAACAATTTGGTACATTTTCAATAATTACATTTGTGCATTTTAAAATAAATCAATCACTATTAGCAATGTACATGAAAGTAATGAACCGAGTTGTATCTGAAATTATTCACACTCACTAAATATGTAACAATATTCACTAAATACGCAATGTGGTTAGTGATACAGGAGCTCCACAGGGGACTGTGCTTTTTCCTTTTCCCTTCACCTTATAAACCACCTACTTTCAGTCCAACACCGAGTCATGCCACCTACAGAAATTCTCTGATGACTCAGCGGTTGTTGGGTGTATAAGAGGGGGAGAGAAGGGAGAGTACAGGGCACTGGTAGACAGATTTGAGGAGTGACCCGAGCAGAGTCACCCGAGGCTGAACGTCAACATGACCAGAGAGATAGCGATTGACTTCAGGAAGAAGAGGACGCCTTCACAGCCATTGCAGATGAGGGGGGAGCTTGTGGAGTACTGCAAATTCTTGGGTGTCACGATCAGCAACGGACTGGACTGGAAATCTAATACCAATGCCATGTACAAGAAGGGGATGAGCAGACTCTTCTTTCTAAGGAAGCTGAGATCCTTCAGCATGTGCAACATGATGCTGAAGCTTTTCTACCAGTCCGTTGTCGCCAGTGCCATCTTCTTTGCTGCTCTCTGTTGGGGTAGCAGTATCAGAGCCAGTGACACCAACAGACTTGACAAGACTATCAAGAAGGCTGGCTCTATAATTTGTCTCAGACTGGAGACCTTTGAGAATGTGGTGGAGAGGAGGACACTGAACAAACTGCAATCCATCATGGACAATCCCGATCACCCCCTCCACCGCACTGGACAGACAACGGAGCACTTTCTCCAGTAGACTGCTACAGCTTCGCTGCCAGGTACAGGAAATCTTTCCTGCCACATGTCATTTCACTGCACAATAACTCACTCCAATGTGGAATTCTGGTCATAACTATGGTGCCATACTGCACCTTGCAGTATAACTGGTACCTCACATTGCACCCTGCACCTGATAGTCCTATATTGTACAGCGAGTATGATTCACGTATCTGTACGGGTCATCATCTATTCATCTGAGATGTATACAAGTTATTTAGGCAGTTTTACTTTCCATGGGTAATCCCTTTTTCTTTTATGCTGTGTATTTCTGTCGCTTTGGTTGTCTACCGTCATGTTGCTGTTACACTGTAATTTCCCAGTTTGGGATCAATAAAGTACATCTATCAGTCTATAACATTCATGGAGTTTGTAGGAAGATTAGAGGCAAAATATGGCAAAAATATAAAACCCATTGCTAATTTAAAATACCAATTATACAAAAAAGAATTGCGATATGATTTTCTTTAAACACATTTTGGGATATAATTCTCAGATGGTGACAATTACTTCTATGCAATTTTTCTTCAGGCATTTTAGAATACTTTCAGTGCATCAATATCAGGTCCTATTCTCACAAAATTATGTTTTAGACACAGCCATGGGGTCTGCAACCTCTGTATGGAATATGGATGGAAGTAATTTTCTAGAAACAGAAAATGGAGTGTTGTAAGCTGTTTCAATGTTGTATGGGTGTTTTCAACCCCAGGTTAAACTTGTCCAAACCAAATCTGTGGCTCTAGCTAACAAAACCCCTATCCATGTCTAATTTAAAGTCAGCATCAGCCTATTTTTAATGCATATTTTTACATTTACAGTCATGTGAAAAAATTAGGATACCCCATTAAATATTCAGTTATTTATTAAGAAATGTTCACATATCTTGGTCTAACCTTGTTCTTGTTTTTATTTGCATTTTTTAACATTTTAGCCATTTTAAGTGGGAATTAATGTGGGGGTGTCCTAAAAAAGATGGGGGGTGTCCTAATGTATTCCTCACCATTTGTTTAGAATTATATTTTACAGAAAATTTGAAAAAAGTCAATTCATTTTTAATTGTTTAGTTGTATTACATGAATCTTCCAGTATTTTAAAGACTGATATTAAATATCCATATGTCCAAATATGTTAACACACACACACACACAGGCTTATACAGGGTATCCTAAATTTTTCCCATGACTGTATGCACCCACACATGGATTTTAATGTCACATGACGCAAAGACAAGGGGCATACTGTCCATGACCACAGATTGTACAGCTGCACAGCAGACACTAATGTAGTGTGGCAGAGCAGCTGGCAGGGTCCTCACATGAGACACTGTTGCAAAGAACATCTGGGACAACACAGTGACTTTTGTTTTTCTTTGCAGAAGAGCACATGTTGTTTTGTTTAACTATTCTGTGGAATGAATAACTACTTAAGGAGTGCTAGCTTCTTGTTGCTAGTCACCCAGCACTAATGCTGCTAGAGCTAGCTGAAATGCAAGCTGGAAACACAGAGCTAATGATGAAGTGTCATCCCATTCACCGACTAATGCCAAAGCATGTGTGGAAGCCAGAGTGAAGCTAGACAAAAGTCGCAGCACCTTGAGGTGAGTCTGTCCCCCTATAGCATGCCGACAGCCAAACAAGGTAGCTCTGCAACAATATGCTCAACACCTTATACTGTATTTGCAACCTAGACACTAGGGTCCACGGTTCCACTGTAAGAGAGCGTGAATACTGCAGCATGGGGTAGGTGTGCATGACAATATGAAGAACAAGATTAAGTTCATGCTCATCGGGTGGGAGTGGCTTAAAACAAAGGAAGGAGTAGCAAGCAGAGAGCTGCTGTTATCAGATTCTGAGGGCTCCATTATGACAATCTAAGGCAGGGGTGTCAAAGTTACGGCCAAAACTGGCCCGCCAGAGAGTCCAAACTGGCCCGCGGGATGAATTTGCAAAGTGTGAAAATTATATAACAGAATACATGAGCAGCAGTTTTTCAGTAAAGTAACTGCTATTCCCAATTTGTCCATTTGAGGTTGCACAAGTGTAGCAGACACAAAAGCGATCCCCGATTTACACTGGCTCCACTTGCAGTCTGTTATCCATTCTCCACCATAACAGATCGCTAAAAATATGCAACAAGTCTTTATGGATGCCGGATCCAGCGCACGCTGAAATGTCATAGTACTTACTGTATTTAATAACTGTTCTTTAAAAATGCATTTACCTCCATGTCTCGCAGTGTGGCGGGTGCTAGGGGACTTCATGACCGCACTGACAGCTGGTGGTTCATTGCCATTTTTTTTTTGAGGGGCGGGGGGAGGGGGGCATTTGCTAGATGATTTTATGGTCTGAACCAGTTTTTCTTGTCACAAAATTTTTTGAACATGTTCAAAACAAGAGACGCTGCCGGCTGACAACAGCCAGCTGTCGGGGTGTTGTGCCAAAAAGTGATGGGCCGCCAAAAACTGATCGGCTCACTCCATGCAATTAGCAAGGGTATATCTGTGAATATTTAATGTGGTGAGGGATTAGTCGTAATTTTAGACCCATGAGTTTTGTGTTACAATAATCAGATATGACATTTTATCCTGTAGCAGCTTTTTAATGTTATGCCTTATAGGTTAAGAAAAGTGTGCCGAAATTAACAAAATCAGAGTATAATGATGTAAAAGTCAATAAAGCTTTTCTTTCCCACGAATACTGGTGTTTGTGCATTATTTCCCTTCTATAATTATATACTGTAAGTACAATCCATAAAATGTATGCTTCATCTGCCAAAAATTCATTAAGGCACCCAACTTGGATTGAAATATTTTATTCTGCCAAACAATTACTTGATTTGGTTCTTCAAGGTTGAATTGTGAAGATTATATCACTTTTGTCCAACTTGTGAACAGTCTCAAAGGGATGTTATAGCTTATAAATGTTATTTCACCTGCCAAAAATTGATTAAAGGTCTTAATCGGAATTGAAACTCCAGAAATCCAATCATAACCTGTTTATTTGTGTGCATGTAAACATGGTCAATGATCATGTTTACATGTACACAAATAAACCAATTATGATTGGATTTCTGCAGTTATCTGATTATTCACATGGCCATGTAAACAGAATAATCCGATAAAGGCCATGCAACTGGGGTCATTAACTCAAGTGGTTTACCCTTCAGTAATCCGTTTATTCAGTGCATGTAAACATGAGAAAACTGATTATTGGCATTATCAGTCTATTGCCAGTAATTGGTTCATTGTGACCAGGTAACTGGGGTCATTGTTCAAAATACAAACATGTTTCAGGATTAAGCAGTAGATGGCAGCAATATGATATCTGGTTCCTTAAATGGCATAATGATCAGCAGCTTCAGTTCAAAACAGAACAGAAAAGAAAAAATATCAGGCTGTTCCTGCTTTGATGAAGATTCATCATCCAGGTTGTTCTTGCTTTGTAAAAGATCAATGGTTCATTAAATGTAAATATTTCATATTGTACTTGTACTTCTTTGTACTAAAACAAACAATGAAATTTGGAGTTGCCATTAGGTTGTTTTGCTATTATTTTACTGGTCCAGACCACCTGACATTAAATCTGGCAGTATGTGGCCCCTGAGCTAACATGAATTTGACACCCCTGATTTTGTGCCTTCAATCAGTGATTTTGATAATTTCTGGCAGCATGTTGCCCATTTTCATATTTTGCGCCATTGTTGTCCAAATAAATTATTTTACATGTGGTTTGCTCTCGTAGGAACGGTGTCTTTTAAAAGGGGAGTGGCTGGATGCAAGGTTGGTACATTGATAATTTATGACATTGTACTTTTTATCAGCAAAATCCACATCTGAAGTCAATGGCACATTGTTAATCACTCTTTAAGTGGCACGTTTTCAAAACAGGCACGTGCACGTTATACCACTTTCAGCAGGTGATCTGATGTCACAAAAGGAGGACACACCACTACTTCAATGCATGCCATACTTCACCTTGAAAAGCTCACGTTCACAAGCATGTCCATTTCCACAGTGTAAAATCAATCTGCCCTCTCAGACAACAAGCCAAAGATCATGCACGCCAGCCTATTACAGTTGGGGTGACAAGCTATCCTCATTGGTTGACTGCATGTTATGAGCAAAACACACCTCTGAATAAGAAAGCTACAACAACCTTTTTGAGCTTTTCGCTAATGTGAAATCTTGTTTTAGCCACCATTGTAATAGCAAAATGGAACTGGACACACCCATAAATGATATTTGCGCTTCTGACTCGATCGTCATAATGGGGCCTTGACTGTTCTTTTGCCTCCTTCCTACTGCCGCTTTAAATACTGAGTAAAACACGACATTCACCCTTAATCTGGTAGGATTATTAAAAAAATATTGTGTCAGCAAAAAGGAGTATATACACAATACTCTTTCCTGCGTTGGGAACAAAGATAATTGGCACAGGAACAGACTATGAAAGCAGCATGTAGACATGCATGCAGAAATACAGTGCATGTCAGAAACCATACAAACCAGAGTTGTAGAGAACTGATATTTTTCAAAGTTTTAAAGCAACCACCTCCAGTAGACTGACGATACCTACAGTATGTAAAGGGAGGCGTCTTGGCATTTTCGTTTGGGGGAAAACAAATCTCAGTGCTTTGTCAGAGTTATTGTAGGACTATCTTCTTTGCACTCCAGCATCATCTGACCCTGGATCGCTTGACAACAATCGTACCAGCTACCATGTCATACACAGTCCTGTTGTGCTGAAAAAACAGAAGAGTGATGAAGGCTGGGAAAAAGAAGGCGATTGAAAAGTTCTTGTTCAGTGCTCGGACTGTAGATCTGTACAGGGAAGACACAAACAGTCCCATTACTTGATGTGAGAGTGAGTTATTATAAACATTTTCTTCTGAAGGATGATTTTTAAAATGAAGTGCTTACGCAGACAAAGAGACATTTGTTGCTGGAACAACAAGAACCCTGTTAGGCTGAACAAGAACTGATGAGTCACACGTAACAACTCTTAGTCCAATGAGAAACTTCCCTGGAGTTGCGCCTCCTGCTCCCCAAATGCATATAATCTAAAAAAAAAAGGGGGGGGTAAGAAATATGTAGGAGCCATCATAGAACTGCATTATCTTTTTCACAATATACAGATGAAGAGAAACATTAAAAGCCTGATTTAGTGCTACATTTCAGACAAAACTTCCTCACCTCATAAAAACAGACTAATATCCGGTACACAAGAGCAACAAGCATCATTTTCTGCAGCTCCTCCATCGATGTGTCTTCATCTATTTCCTCCACAATAAAATGCATGGCAAACTTGGAAACATCTCTGAACGGGATGAAAAAGACACAAATACGAAAGATGTTTTGTTTTAAAAAGTGGAGCATTACATTAAACTTTACATTGATTTCCTTGGACTTTGCAAAAATAGCTTTGCTTTAGCCACACAATAATCCTGAAGTCCACATCAGAAGGTTGAAGAGATGGAGAATTCATAATGCATTGTTTATCTTTTGATTCAAATGCTATAACCAATTAGCTCTGGGTGATGTCATTTTCATTCAACTTTATTTAATCTAACTTTCACTTGTTCTGGTTAAGCACTGCAATCTACTTGGTGGGCTTCAAAACAAAGTTGTTGAAAAAAATAATAACCTTTTAAGCCACACCAAGACAGTGGATTACATTAAAATCCATCATACCCTCTACTTCACATATAAAATCAGGAGGAATTTTAGCACTCATATACTGACCCCATTATTAAGCTGTTTTCACATGAGGCATGATTGTTGGATACTGTGCCCAAACATGAATATCCGCCCACCCCCTCTCCCCTGCAGATCTGTATCATTCCATACCACAGCACACTTGAGTGTGTACCCAGTAGGGCTGCAACAATTAGTCGATGTTGTCGATAACGTCGACCATAAAAATTTGTCGATGCAGATTTTTATTGTCGACAAATCATTTAATTTTAAAGTTTATGTGCATGCCGTGGGAATGTTCAGTTTAACTGTTCCAGCAAAGAAAAAGAGGAATGCATCATAGCGACACACAGAGAAAAATCAGATAGATACTTTATTTTGAACAAAAAAGTAAAACAAAAACAAAACAAATGACAAATGCAATAAAGTAACAGTATACAGTGTTCGAAAGGGAGAAGGAAGAAGTGAACACTTATTAATTCCAACTCCTCTTTTCCATAAATACACCCATGTGAATTATATACAAATTACCACCTTTAAGACCCCAAGTAAACAATTAACTGTATTTTGTACATATCAACATTACATTACAATCACAGAGAAGGCCAAAAGTTTCCAAAGTATGGGAGGATTTTACCAAAAATAAATAAATGCAACAAGTTAAATGTAGACTGTAAAGCAGTGTTGTCATATCACAGCTGCACTACAGCCATGCATCCATTCCCTCCTCCCCCTCCGTTCCTCCGTCTCTGGCCACCTGTCAGCACACTGCACCGGTAAAGTCAGCACTTCTTATTTTCAATGAGCAACTCTCAGCTTTAGAAAACTGCCCACACTATTAGTACATGCTGTTTAAATAGTTTACCTGCTGCTGGACAATAATTTGTCTTTGACGATGGTTGCTGAGAGCTGAGCTACTGCCATTATGCCGACTAATATGTTAACTGCAGTAAATGGGTGAATTACATGAGCAGCTTACTCTTTTTCGTATTCTCTATTATTGCTGCGGTAATATAAGCCCTCATTCTGAATATTAGTGCATCTCGGTAAATTAGAAAACCATGATTTGTAATGTAATTAAAAAAGGATAACTATAATCACAAATAAATTAAAACGGCTTGATAAATATTTCACTGTATGTGTAGTGGAAGCTCATATTCTTGCACTGATATTTAAAGTGTTTGCAAATTCATTTTGGACTGGAAGAAGTTATTTTAATTTTCATCTGAAGCCTAATTAAACTTCAAGTCAAGTTCAAGTCTCAAGTTTTAAACGTCAAGTTCAAGTTTCCAACTCATGTTTGATGGGTCATTATTTTATTTAGCTATGGGAAGTTGTTATAATCGGCTACATTACATTAAGGCAGAGACTGACGACAATGTGATATTCACAGGTGTGCAGGCTTAAACAGGTGAGGTAAAACATGACCAAAGGCCTCATGTACAAAGGGTACTTACGCACAAAAACATAGCGTACGTCCTTTTCCACGGAAAATTTCAGATGTATCAAGGATGAAATGACCGTTGAAATATGCGCAGCCCCATGCCAACTTCATGGCTGGCGTACGTACGTTTCTACTGATATTGGTCCGTTGGCGACACTTAGAGGTGATGCTGGGATACTGATAATGACAAGAAAATTATTGTACACACCAGAGACACATGATGAACAAACATCCAAGTGTGTGTAATTAGATGAGTGGATATAAAAGCAAGTGCAAAGAAATGCAGAAAATACCTCTAACAACAGAGGATTAGAGGATAATGCAAATCACGCAGTGAGAAGAGAACGGGTATTTAGAGACAGAAGATTTTCTGGCTCAGGATGATGACTGGTTTGTCAGCCGGTTTAGGTTTCCACGGGCAGTCCCTGTGGAACTGAGCTGAACAGAGCTACGGCCGCCCTTGTAGAGCGACATGGCAAGAAGCCGTGCGCTGCCGTCCCAGTGCAGGTGCTGACAACTCTGGGGTTTCTGGAAACGGACATTTCAGAGGGAGCTGGCAGACCCATCGGGAATTCCCCAGTCAAACCTGAGCCAAGCTATGTCAGCTGTGTGGGATGACATTATCCGTCTTTCACCCAGGTACATCATATTCCCATACAATGCAGTTGAACAGGCCAACATCAAAGCGCAATTTGCAGCGAGAGCCAGTTTTCCTAATGATTCTAATGAACAGCATTGTTGGGAACAAATTACAAGCTGGCACTGTGTGGATGGGTGGCTTCTTGGTGAGTAAATTCATGTAATTGTCCTAATAACCCACCTCAAGCGCAATGCACCTGTGCGCCCCACAAATATCACCCTGTTTTCAAGGCTTCATTACAACTACATGATTTTAGTAAGTGACTTACTTTTTTGCTGGTTAAACTACAGTTTAACAGCATTCTACCAAGCCCCTAATTGCCTGTGTGTGTACAGTAGTTATGACAATAAACACGTTTCAAGGTTTGAAATGCAACAGTCTCACCCGTTCCCTGGCGCACTTCAATCATTTAGTAGTGTGTGTAATCATGTAAGTTGTATATGACAGATGAACCCGAGATGGCTCGGACATGTTGAGAGGATGGACCACCAGCGTCTTCCTCGGCAGTTACTCTACTCACAGTTATGCGAGGGTAAACGCAATCAGGGTAGACCAAGGCTCAGATTTAAAGACACTGTAAAAAAAAAGAAAAAAAAAGACAACTGAAGAAGCTGGCTATAGACAGGAGTTCCTGGCAGCGGAAGGCGAAGGACAGAGCTGTGTGGAGGAATCTGATCAGACCTAAATGAAACAGTCATTGTCGCCCACGACAGACTGCTATGATGATGATGTATATAACTATAAAGGATGAGATTTGCATTTTGGACATAAAATATGGACTTGTCGAGTCTAATGATCTGCTTTCAACTGACAGGTGACCGTGGCTACCCACTAAATAGGTTCATATCATCTTCTTTTTTGTGACTTTTCCTTTAATTCAACCAGCTGATCCTCCCAGCTGGTCACAAATTGACTGATTGATTTATTCATCGTTTAAAATAACATTGTATAAAAGTTACAACATACATTTATAAAACAATGTGATGACACAAGAAAGTGCGCACACTTATTTCCATTGGGGTCCCTAAAAGAAAGCACAGGTAGTCTCATACCTGCATCCTTCTGCTTTGACAGCTGGCAGTTTAACCACTGAGCTATACACGCGCTAATTCACAGCGATCAGTTGATGCTTCTGAGGACGACTGCAGACGTCGGTCTGTACATGTCAAAGTTAAAAACATCTCTTTCTTATCCCTGTCTGAATAAAGGAAACAAACTAATCTCCTACGGCTTTGAGCAGGCTATTAAATTACCTGTATCCGGCACTAATGCCGGAGGACTGCATGCCAAACAAAATGTTTTTACATGCCTCTACCTCATTCAGCAACATCTCTAACTCAGTCCATGAAATTCCATTAAATCCATTATTTTTGATCGTGGATACAGGAGAATCAAACGTGCAGCGCTTGTACATGTCGATTTGCATCTAATTGCATATTCAAATGGAGGCGTGTCAAGGGAGGAGTCCGGTATTTCCTCACATGCGTTCAATTTCAAGCAGATCGGTATGTACAAAGGAAATGGGCTTGGATTCTTGCGTACAGACCGTTTCATACATCTGGATTTTTTTTTTTTTTTTTGCTTACAGCATTTTCTTGATTTAAACGTATGTCATCTTTCAGTAGGAAATCCATGCAAGTCTTTGTACATGAGGCCCCCGGAGCCCCAAACATGAGCCGTGCCAACAGGAAGCAGAGATGGCGGATATGAGAGAAATAATTGTGATTAATTGACTAACCAAAAAAAATATTGTCTTTAGATTAGTTGACTACTAAAATAATCATTAGTTGCAGCCCTAGTGCCCAGTCTGATACAGTAGGTGGCAGTAATCATGTAGTTGGTTTGTAATGCACCAAGAAAAAGAATAAAGCAGCACCAGCTACTTGCATCATTAACTGGACGATACTTGTTTATGCTTCATATAAGTGAGCACAAATACTTGCATAAATCCCTGACTTTTTGTGTGTAGTATCCAGTTCTCAGTGTATGTTTTAATTGGCCCAAATTGCAAACAATCATTTTATTTCTTGGCTACCTTAGAGAGCTCCTTCTGCTACCATGTTTTTAATGGTTAAAAACTAAAGAGTTGAACATTTATGACATATGGTGTCACACTACTTTGTTCGAGTACACTTGTGTTCACACGTTCACGTGGACCTAGGGCTGGGCAATAAATCGAAATTCAAATTATTTGGTGTGGACAATGTAAAAAAAAAAAACAAGAATAATGAACACCAATTTTCCCCATTCACAAGAGTAAATAAGGTAGTCTCCAGCTCTAACTCCCTCCCCCACCCTTAAAAGTCAATTTTATTAAGTTATGTTGGTATTTTAGTAATCACAAATGTGTGGATTCATTTTTGTTTGATCAAACCTTTAATATAAAAAATGTCTGGTTAAAGCCAGGTTTGCACTTGATTCTCAATCCACCCTATTCCTAGGCCCCATGATGCCTTGCGTGAATTATGGTAGCAACTTCCAGTACTAGTTTAGAATGTATGGTTGACACTGAAACAGGACACTTTTCCTTTTTAAAAAACAATGACTTCGGCATCAGAAATGGGGGAACACAGCCTTTTGCGCCTCACAAACAGTAATATAATCATACCACTTCCCACGACTATCTAGGGATAGGACGATGACCTTAAAAAGTGGCGTGGCAGATAGTAGCTCCATTTGTTAGCACCGCTGCTAATATGCTAACGCTGTAAACAAAAGCTCTGAGATAATATCAATGGCTTCACTGCAATAATGTTGGCTGCATTTTGTTAAAATTTGTTGGACATAATCAAATTTACCACAGAGCAGATGTAGAGTCTGGTCAGAGCCACAAAGAACCACAACACCGTGCTTGGGTGTTTTAATGTCAGGGTAAAACATCAGATCTGTGACATTCATACAAGTGAAAACACACCTGGTGCTGATGTGTCTGTACCACCAATCACATAAACAATCCTTTAGTTTTCAGTGCATGATCTACTCATTGCTGTTGAAGCCACAGATTTAGCGGTGCTTATCTGTGAGGAGCCTCACCACGAACAGCAGCAAGTACCAGAACTATGCAAAAACATTCAAAAATACAAAAACTACAAGTGCTGAAATTAGCTGCCACTTGAGTGCAAAACACGTATGTGGACTATACATTAAAATTAATTTGAAAAACGCTATTTTAAATGCCCCTGCTACTCCACTTTTACTGATTTAACACTACGTCAGGTGAAACCGGAAGCTCCGCCCATAATTGTTCCTACAGCGGCACCCCCAGAAATAAGGTGGATAGGGAATCATGTTTGTTAGGTGAAAAAAATTATTTCGATCCGCCCCCCCCCCCAAAAAAAAGAGTAAATGGTGTTCACTTATGTAGCGCTTTTTACTCATCTCTGGATGACCAGAGTGCTTTACAGATCCTGCGATCTACCCATTCACACACACATTCACACACTGATGGTGGTGGAGCTGCCATGTAAGGCGCTGGCCTGACCCACCAGGAGCAACTGGGGGTTCAGTGTCTTGCGTGTCTCTGTGGAAAAGGGGGGCGCCCACGTACCTGTGCGACCTGAGAGCAACAGCTTGTGTTTGTGTGTGGTCATTGTCATTTTTAACTTTTTAAACTTTTGTCACTACTGGGACTACACTAACATTTCCATCATGAGAGGATTGTATTTGGGGGGAGGGGGTGCCACTTTGTGGACTCTTTTATGCCATTTTACCTGGGGACATCTCTGCGATGCTGCTGTTTCCTTCAGCAGGATTACCTTCAGTTGGGAGACAATTCTTTCCCTCTGTCCAAGTGTGAGTGTAAATCCTCATTTACTTTGCCTGAATGATCAACAAATTTCGGCAAACAGATTATCATGGCCAATGAGTCGTCGGAGGAAAAGAGGGAGAATACAGTGCAGAATAATGAAGTATGGCCTGCGTTACAGACCCGCTCCCCACCATCCTGCTGTCAAATGTCCAGTCCATCCGCAACAAGCTGGATGAGCTGGAGATGAAAGCTTGGTGGAAGCAGAGGATGTTCTTCCTGCGGCAGCTGAGGAAGCTCAAGCTACCCACCAAGATGTTAGTGCAGTTCTACACAGCCATCATCGAGTCCATCCTCACCACCTCCATAACCGTGTGGTACGCAGGAGCCACTGCCAGGGACAGACTAAGGCTGCAGCGCGTCGTGCGCACTGCTGAGAAGGTGATCGGCTGCAAGCTCCCATCTCTCCAGGATCTGTACATCTCCAGGACCCGGAGGCGTGCTGGCCGGATCATAGCCGATCCCTCACACCCTGGTCATGTACTGTTTGCCCCCCTCCCCTCTGGTAGAAGACTTCGGTCCATCCAGACTAAAACCTCCCGTCACATGAACAGCTTCTTCCCCTCTGCCATTAGACTGCTGAACACTAAGTGACTCTCGTGCACCATGTACAGCAGCTCAACCAGACTCATGTCAATCATCACTGTTTTCTTCCTGCATTACCGACTGCACTATATAGTTCTCCACAGTATCTGCTGCTGGCTAATATATATTTTAACTGTTGACCAGTATCACTTAATCTTATCCTACACTTTATTACATGTATAGTTTATTTCTCTTATCTTATCATGTTTAATGTTGCAGCATTGTACCGAGACAAATTCCTAGTTTGTGTACTACATGAACAATGGCAATAAACCTGATTCTGATTCTGATTCTGATTCTGAACCGGGATTTTAAGAAGACATGTATCATGGCGTTTACGGAAACATAGCTTAAGGAGACCGATCGTGATGAAGTCCTCTGTCTAAATGGCTTTGGGTGTCCTGTGCGCTCGGACCAGTTGCTTCTCATCACAAATAAGTCCTCTGGAGGAGGAGTGTGTTTGCATATCAACCAAAGGTATTGTAACACTGTGGTGGTTCGGGAAAAAACACGCACCTCTGATCTGGAGCTCCTGTCTGTCTCACTTGGGCCTTTCTATTTACTGAGGGAGTTTCCACAGATTTTCTTCACACTGGTCTATATTCACCCTCGGGCTAACATCACATCGGCCATCCAGGTGATAGAGGAGGTGACCAACAGGCTGGACTCTGTCTGGATATGCCAAAGTTCATTTTAGGGGATTTTAATCACTGTCAGCTACATAAGACTCTAAAAATGTACGATCAGTATGTGACATGTGGCACAATGATGAGGAACTCCACTACCGACTTGTGTTATGGCACAGTGCCTGGTGCTTATAGATCCTTGCCTCTGCCCCCTTTCGGAGCATCCTATCACAATAGTGTTGACTTCATTCCTACTTACAAACCCAGGTGTAAGGAACAAACACAAACTGTGAAAATGGTGAAGTGCTGGTCAGAAAACAGCATCACCACCTTACAGGCTTGTTTAGACTACTGACTGGGATGGGGTTTTTTTATAGCTCATGCACAGACTTGGATGAAATGGCAGAGACTGTTTCATCTTACATCTCCTTCTGTGTGGACAAAATATTCCATGTAAAATCATTAGTCTTCCCCAATAACAAGCCATGGGTGACAAAAGAGCTAAAAACCATCATAAATAAGAAAAAAAACCCATGGTTTTTCACTGGTAATACCGAGAAAAGGAAAGAAATTAACAGAGGTTAGGAATGAGATAAGGAAAGCAAAAAGACTATAAGGAAAAAGTGGAACTGAAATACAGCAGTGGCGACCAGCGAGCAGCTTGGAGAGGAATTAAGTCCATGTCCTCTAGAAATCAGAAAGTAAATGAAGGTAACAGAAAACTTGTAAGAATTGAGGGTGTGGATGATGTGAATCTTGCTAATGTTTTTAATGACTTATTCTGCCTTTTTGAAAAGCATGATTTTTCTGTGAAAATGTCCCATCTTAAACAGTTTCTTTCTTCAAATAACAATATTACTATTAAAGAGGAAAGTGTTAGGGATTACCTTAAAAAGGTTAATATTAGAAAGGCTCCAGGTCCAGATCTTATCTGTGGCCGTACACTCCGGTATTGTGCTGATCAGCTTAGCAGTGTCCTTCACTATATGTTCCAGATGTCTTTGAACTGCAGTCATATTCCTGCAATCTGGAAATCATCTACAGTCATGCCTATTGCCAAGTCCATTTCTCCTAAAGAACTGAAAGATTTCAGACATGTGGCTCTAACATCATTAATGATGAAAATCTTTGAAAAAAAATTGTAAGAAATCTTGTTCTACGGTCTGTTCAAGATAAACTTGATCCACTGCAATTTGTATATTAAACAAGAAAGGGTGTCAAGGATGCTAAGCTTTTCATTTTAAAAAGTTTATATAAACACTTAGAAAAACCACAGTCCTATGCCAGGCTTTGGTTTGCTATTTTTCATTAGCATTTAATGCCATACAACCTCATCTTTTAACAGAAAGATTAATTTATGATTTTATTATTATTTTAATTTACCTCACCAACTCCTACTTTGGGTTATGGACTTTTTAACTGGTCGGACTCAAAGGGTACTTGTAAATGACCACCTTTCAGACTGTCTGAGCACTTCCACAGGGTCACCACAAGGGTGTGTCCTTTCACCCCTTCTTTTTATTATGTACACAAACCAATGTAGGAGCAATTATGAGGGCAGCTATATTGTCAATTTTTCTGATGATACAGCTTTGTCGTCTCTTCAAGGTCCACAATCAGAGCATGGGTTAGTTCTTAATGGTTTTATTTCTTGGTGTGATGACAACTTTTTCACTTAAAATGTGTCTAAAACCAAGGAATTAATTCTTGATTTTAGAAAGAAAAAAGAAGCTGTTCAGGAGATCAGAATTCACAATGACAAAGTTGAAACAGTAAGATCATACAAATACCTTGGTACGTATTTTGATGATCAACTGAAATTCAATGTAAGTACTGAGGTCACTGTAAGGAAAGGGCAACAGAGAATGCACCTTTTAAGGAAACTGAACTCCAGTGAGTCAAATGATTGTCATTTTTAAATCAGTCTTTTATTGAGAGTCTGCTTTGTTTTTCTTTCATCTGCTGGTTTAATAATCTCACCGTTAAAGATAGAAATAGTCTGAACAGCATCGTGAAGATCTGTTCCAAGACTATCAGTGTGAGACAGGGATTTGAATTCCTTTTGTAATCAGCAGATCCTTCGGAAAGCAGAATGCATTTTATCTTTTATTCCCTTAGCGATAAAGCTACTAAATGCTTCTTAAAGTTGTTAAATGGCACACATATTTTTTTAAATTTATTTATACATATGGATTTTAGGGTTTTGTTTTTATCATGACTGTTCTTTTTAGGGATGGGCATTCGGTGAAATTTTCTTCACCGATCGTCGGGAGAATTAATGATTAATAATCGGTTAATCATTAACATTTTTAGGTACGTAACAAGGCAGGTAGACTACATTAGAACATCAGGTATCAGCACGGAGAGCCCTCTCTCTCTCAAATCCCTCTCTCTCTGTTCGCTGTTCTCGTGTTGGCTCGGCTCGGGAATCTCGCAAGCTGATTGGCCGAGACGTTTCACCCCGCAAGCTGATTGGCCGAGACGTTTTACCCAGCTTCTGTCCCTGCCGAGCGGCCACCCAACAAACGAAGACCGCATTCATTGCTCTATCGCTCGTGTTACTTAGTCTAGCCGCGCAGAACTTTTTGCTGTTCTCTTGTGCCATTTTGTGCGAAATAGTCTTCCCGTCGAGCCACTACGCCACCTCCTGCAGCTTCCCTCGACGTGTGTACACTTACACACACACACGTGTGTGTGTGTCTTCTACCGAATCTTCATGACCTTCTCAATAAAGTTTCTGAAAAAAAAAAAAAAGAATCTTCACGACCGCCATTACTCAGCGCGCAACCACTGTTGGCGGTTTCTTTTCAAAAATGGCTTCGCGTAATAAGGGTGTTCCATGGACCCTGTCGATGAGGTATATTTGTATGCTGCATTGCAGTGATTGCAGTACACCTGGTCATTTTTTAAATTGAAATGGTCCCACGCAACACTTCGCCGTAACCGCTTCATGATTTGGCGATTGCCCTACGGAAGCTCGCATGTATCAACTGAGGCACGCCAGGGTACGGCGATGGTGTAATGTTGCCCCCTGGTGCCCAAATTTTGCCATTGCATTGTTTGAGGACGGCCGTGCACTAGGCCTAATAACCTCGGATTGTTTAAAAAAAAAAACGGTTTGTCGACGAAAATGAACTTCCTCGGTGAAATTCTTAATGATCAATTATTGGTTAATCGGTAAATTATGCCCATCCCTAGTTCTTTTATTTTTTTTTAGTAACCCCCAATCTCATTGCTGTATTTTTATAGTATTATTTATTATAGCACTCTCTCTAATGGTTGGTTAGATGTGACTTTCACTTTGTCTTCTTGTATTGTTTATTGTGTTTGCACAACCCCGGTGCATCAATGTACAAGTTGCTTTTTAAATTAATTGCCCCTTGAGGGCTAAATATAGTTGGTTGAATTGAACTGAACTGCTCAAAGACACTTCAAAGATTCAAGATTCAAAGATTTTATTTGTCAATACTACTATATGTACAGGACATAGAGCAGAATTGAAATGCCATTTCTCTCTTCAGTGGTGTGCACAATATATATATAAAAAAGGAATAAGGCTGGAAAAACAACAACAGCAGTCGATGTACAGTAATGCTACCTGTAGTGCAAATAACAGTAAAAGATAAAACCCAGACATCCTATAGTGCAAATAAAGATAAACGATAAAACCCAGCAATCCTATATACAGAAAAAGGTAGAGCAGTAACACTTGTAGGTGCAAGTTCGATGCGGCAGTGTAGGTGCAGACAGTGACAGATTGGACTGCACATGATCAATATTGCAATAACAGACAGCAGCAGGTATGGCATTTGTGCCAATAGTTGAAGTAAGGTGCAGAGACATACAGCAGGAGATGTATTATTGTTGGCGTGCCAGTCTTTCTGTGACAGCAGCTGAGGTAGTTATTGTGCAGGTGAGTGTGTTACAGTCCAGGGGCGCGGGTGGACAGAGTTCAGGGTCCTGATGGCCTGGTGAACAAAGCTGTTTAGCAGTCTTGTGGCATGGGCCCGGAGGCTCCTGTACCTTTTCCCCGTGGGCAGGGGGCTGAAGAGGGAGTGTGAGGGGTGGGAGGTGTCACCTGCAATGTTGATGGCTCTGCGGGTGAGGTTGATGCCCGAGGGGGGGGGGGGGGCAGGGGGGCACTGATGATCTTGCTGGCAGCTTTCACTCTGTGTTGTAGTGTCTTCCATACCACACCGTGATGTAGCTGGTGAGGATGCTCTCAATGGTGCCCCAGTAGAATGAGCACATGATGGGGGGGGGGGGGGGGGGGGGACTCATGCTCTCCTCAGTTTGCGGAGGAAATAGAGGTGAGTTTGAGCCTTCTTGGCCAGTGATGTAATGTTGTTGGACCAGGAGAGGTCCTCAGAGATGTGCACCCCCAGGAACTTGGTGCTGCCCACCCTCTCCACAGCTGCTCCATCAATGATCAGAGGGGGATGCTGTGTGTGTCCCCTTCTGAAGTCGACCACAATTTCCTTGGTTTTTCCCCACGTTCAGGAAGAGATTATTGTCTTTACACCACTGGACCAGTTGGCCTCCTCATTGCTGGTGATGAGGCCCTTCACACCGTTGTGTCATCCGCAAACTTAGACCAAGATGGCGCCCACAGCGGTCGACATGGTGCTTCGCTGCGCTCTTTGTTTGTTTTTGTTTGTCAATTGTGTGTCTGCTTGCACTTATACCCGTGAAGAACTTTTAAATATCAGGACTTTGACCCCCACGGACCTCCTCCCAGTTTTTCTAGCCCCTGCCGCCGATCTGGTTTATTGTTTGGCTCGGAAAGTGAGACGGCGGAAGAGAGGAAGACGAGCGGGCGCTCTCGTACGACTTCGCAGGAGAGGCTCGCGAACGGCGCTGCCTGGCATATTTCTGTCCAATACCAACTCTCTCTCTAACAAGGTGGATGAACTGAGACTGCTGATGCGTTTTAAGGACCTCGCCTCCTCAGCTGTCCTCTGCTTTACTGAGACCTGGCTCCGGGAAAATATACCGGACAGCGCGCTGCGCCTCGACGGCTTCCAGCTCTTCCGTGCTGATCGTGACACAGAGCTTTCCGGCAAGACCACAGGAGGCGGAGTCTGCTTCTACATCAACTGTAGCTGGTGCTCTGATGTAACGGAAATTTCCAAACACTGTTCTCCTGCCTTGGAATTTCTTGTTATCAACTGCAAGCCTTTTTATTCCCCACGGGAGTTTGCTTCTTTTATACTGATCGCTGTGTACGCCCCTCCCGACGCGGACACGCGCGAAGCTCAGCGCGTGCTCGCGGATCACATTCAACACACAGAGCGGAGTTTTCCAGACTCGCTGATTATTGTGGCTGGCGACTTTAATCAGTGCAATCTGAGCCACGATCTCCCCCGCTACAAACAGTTTATTAAATGCCCCACCAGAGGATTAAACACACTGGATCACTGTTACACCACAGTGAAAGACGCATATCGCGCTGTCCCTCGAGCTGCGCTGGGATTATCTGATCACGTGATGGTTCACCTCATTCCCACATACAGACAGAGATTGAAGCTCACTAAACCTGTTGTGAGCACTACGAAGATACGGACCAGTGATGCTGAGGAGAAGCTGGAAACGTGCATGGAAATATCTGACTGGGGCATGCTTAAAGGAGCCACGCATGATCTGGATGAGTACACGGACACTGTGAACTCATATATCCACTTTTGTGAAGAGAACATTCTTCCATCACGCACCAGGGTGAGTTACTCTAATGACAAACCCTGGTTCACAGCTAAGCTCAGACAGATCAGGAAGGAGAAGGAAGCAGCGCTGAAAAGTGGAGACAGGGACTGCTACAGGGAGGTTAAATACCGGTTTAACAGAGAGCTGAAGAGGGCTAAATCTGTGTACTCAGAGAGACTCCAGCAGCAGTTCACTGCTAATGATTCGGCTTCCGTGTGGAGAGGACTGAGGCAGATCACCAACTATCGGCCTCAGGCTCCTAAAGGTCAGGATGACAAAGCCCTTTGTCAGAGACTGTCCCAACACTATGCCCGTTTTGACACCTCGTCATCTGTGTCCAACTCCCCCCCTCCCTCCAGCTCCACAGCCTCCACATTCCCTACTTCATTTAAGGCACCCCCCCCCACCTCCCCCCCTCCCCTTATCATCAGTGAGCAGGATGTGCTCAAACAGTTCTCCAGACTGAACCCGCGCAAGGCCCCCGGCCCAGACGGCGTGTCTCCCTCCACCCTGAGACTCTGTGCGAAACAGCTGGCTCCTGTATTCACAGACATTTTTAACACCTCCCTTAAGTTATGCCACGTGCCGTCCTACCTCAAATCCTCCACCATCATCCCTGTCCCCAAGAAGCCACGGATCACTGGACTTAATGACTACAGACCTGTAGCGCTCACCTCTGTAGTCATGAAGTCCTTTGAGCGCCTGGTCCTGTCCCACCTCAAGTCCATCACCACCCCTCTCCTGGACCCGCTGCAGTTTGCCTACCGAGCCAACAGGTCTGTAGACGATGCAGTCAACCTGGCCCTCCACTCCATCCTGCAGCACCTGGACTCCCCGGGAACCTACGCCAGGATCCTGTTTGTGGACTTCAGCTCCGCATTCAACACCATCCGCCCCGCTCTGCTCCGGGACAAGCTGTCCCTGCTCAACGTGCCTGACTCCCTCTGCAGGTGGATCATCGACTTCCTGACGGACCGGAGGCAGCATGTGCGGCTGGGAAAGACTGTCTCAGACTATACTAGCATCAGCACCGGATCACCCCAGGGCTGTGTACTTTCCCCCCTACTCTTCTCCCTTTACACCAACTCCTGCACCTCCAGCCACCAGTCTGTCAAGTTGATCAAGTTTGCGGACGACACCACCCTCATCGGGCTCATCTCCAACGGCGACGAGTCCGCCTACAGGAGAGAGGTGGCCCAGCTGGCGTCCTGGTGCAGCAATAACAACCTGCAGCTGAACGCTCTGAAGACAGTGGAGATGATTGTAGACTTCAGGAAAGTCACTACTCCTCTGCCCCCCCTCACCCTCTCAGGCTCTCCCATCACCACTGCTGATTCCTTCCGCTTCCTAGGCACTACCATCACCAGGGACCTCAAATGGGAGCTGACCATCAGCTCACTCATCAAAAAAGCCCAGCAGAGGATGTTCTTCCTGCGGCAGCTGAGGAAGCTCAAGCTACCCACCAAGATGTTAGTGCAGTTCTACACAGCCATCATCGAGTCCATCCTCACCACCTCCATAACCGTGTGGTACGCAGGAGCCACTGCCAGGGACAGACTAAGGCTGCAGCGCGTCGTGCGCACTGCTGAGAAGGTGATCGGCTGCAAGCTCCCATCTCTCCAGGATCTGTACATCTCCAGGACCCGGAGGCGTGCTGGCCGGATCATAGCCGATCCCTCACACCCTGGTCATGTACTGTTTGCCCCCCTCCCCTCTGGTAGAAGACTTCGGTCCATCCAGACTAAAACCTCCCGTCACATGAACAGCTTCTTCCCCTCTGCCATTAGACTGCTGAACACTAAGTGACTCTCGTGCACCATGTACAGCAGCTCAACCAGACTCATGTCAATCATCACTGTTTTCTTCCTGCATTACCGACTGCACTATATAGTTCTCCACAGTATCTGCTGCTGGCTAATATATATTTTAACTGTTGACCAGTATCACTTAATCTTATCCTACACTTTATTACATGTATAGTTTATTTCTCTTATCTTATCATGTTTAATGTTGCAGCATTGTACCGAGACAAATTCCTAGTTTGTGTACTACATGAACAATGGCAATAAACCTGATTCTGATTCTGATTCTGAAACTTGATGATGTGGTTGGTGTTGTAGGCTGCTACACAGTCATGGGTCAACAGGGTGAAGAGCAGTGGGCTGAGCACGCACCCTTGTGGGGCCCCTGTGCTCAGTGTGATGGTCTTGGAGGTGTTGCATGCAGACTGAGTGGGAATCGAGCCACTGATCCTTCAATCAGTAGTCGGCCACACTACACCTGCCCCCCAAAAAGGACTGAAATCAAAAATCAAACGTGGCATGAAGAAATCAGGGATTATATTTTTAGGCCATATTGCCTAGCCCTATATGGACCATACTTGGGTATATGCCAAATGTGCCTGAGACCTCATTCTCAAACAACCCCAACACAGTGTCCAAATACAGTACACTTGTGCTCTCACTAATCACTGTACAAGACTTTTAGGAGTAAGTGCACTTTTATCTTGGCCTTGGTCCATAATCTAAAAGTCCCCTTAAAGGGGAAATATGATAAACATTTCACTTTTCCTGTGATTTTGTGCTATTATTATGTAGCCAAGGGGACAGGCAGTTAAGCCCAACTGGTGGTGTCCAACCACGGGTTCAAACCCACAACCTCCGGTTCCAGAGTCCAGCACCCTACCTGTGTCGCCAAGAGGGTCGACCCACTTGGCAAGCCAAGTAGGAATGCTTTTATTGACTGTGTTACATATTTCCCCTTCAGATTTTTGACATCATCCCGATGTCAGAGGTGCGTTTAGCTTTCAGGCTCTGTTAAAGATGGCCACCTTCTGACACTAGCGGTATCTAGGGAATGGAACTAATACGCCACCAGTAACACGCCATCAGTAACACACTACGCCGCCAGGGACTCAAATCCTGCAGTGCCAGACGTGTCCCCCTGCTTAAGCCAGTACATGTCCAGGCCTGTCTGAAGTTTGCTAGTGAGCATTTGGATGATCCAGAAGAGGATTGGGAGAATGTCATATGGTCAGATGAAACCAACATAGAACTTTATTGTAAAAACTCAACTTGTCGTGTTTGGAAGAGAATGAACACCATACCTACTATGAAACATGGGGGTGGAAACATCATGCTTTGGGGCTGTTTTTCTGTAAAGGGACCAGGACGGCTGATCCGTGTAAAGGAAAGAATGAATGGGGCCATGTATCATGAGATTTTGAGTGAAAACCTCCTTCCATCAGCAAGGGCATTGAAGATGAAACGTGGCTGGGTCTTTCAGCATGACAATGATCCCAAACACACCACACGGGCAACGAAGGAGTGGCTTCGTAAGAAGCATTTCAAGGTCTTGGAGTGGCCTAGCCGGTCTCCAGATCTCAACCCCATAGAAAATCTTTGGAGGGGGTTGAAAGTTCGTGTTGCCCAGCGACAGCCCCAAAACATCACTGCTCTAGAGGAGATCTGCATGGAGGAATGGGCCAAAATACCAGCAACAGTGTGTGAAAACCTTGTGAAGACTTACAGAAAACATTTGACCTCTGTCATTGCCAACAAATGGTATATAACAAAGTATTGAGATGAACTTTTGTTATTGACCAAATACTTATTTTACAGAGGAATTTACCAATTAATTCATTAAAAATCCTTCAGTGTGATTTTCTGGATTTTTTTTCTCCCTCATTTTGTCTCTCATAGTTGAGGTATACCTATGATGAAAATTGGAGACCTCTCTCATCTTTTAAGTGGGAGAACTTGCACAATTGGTGACTGACTAAATACTTTTTTGCCCCACTGTAAGTGAATGCCATTTACCACTTATAGAACAAATTAACAATACATAACTGCACATACATGTTGGTAAAAAAAAAAAAAAAAAAAAAAAATATTTTAATGCTCAGACCATTCTGCTAAGGTTATTTACCTAGAAGTAGCTGGTTAATGTGATGAAAGTGTTAACTTGTAACTAATCGTTCTATCGGTGATCCCGCATCCCGGGTATGTGCATAATGTCAAACAGAACTCATGGCAGCTGCAAAACACTGAGTGGCAAAAATGAATGGCAGCATTAAGGTGTATACCGGAGTGGTGGCCTAGTTGGTAGCACGTCTGCCCCACAACCAGGAGATTGTGGGTTCAAATCCAGGCCAGGTTATACCAAAGACCATATAAAAATGTTACTTTCCACCTTCTAGCTTGGTGCTCAGCATAACAGAATGGGAAAAGGAAAGTTAACACACAGAGCTACCAGAGGACTGATCCCCCCACTGTGGCTTTTACTACTTACAGTAGCTGTGTGGCGCCTAGGGTCAGAGAAACGGAGATAGGCGCCACCCCTACACACCACATGGTGTCTGTCCCACATGCTATGGAAGGGAATTAATTAGGTTGTATGCAGTAAAACACAAAAAAATACACAGTATTCAGTCACAGCAGTACACAGAGTACCTGCATAGCAGAGAGTTAATCTCATCATTCCATCTTGTATTAATTGACAAAAAATAGCTAAATAAATATTTAAAGGCTCAGAACCAGTTCTTCACTTGTGTGCTCTTACTCACACATCATTACAGTCAAGTAAACAGTGTGATATTAGCATCTAAAGTTAAAAAAGTTACTCTGTGTACTACTGTGACTAAATATTTTGAGTGATTTTATGTTTTGCTGCATACAAACTAAAGCCGACACATGCGTTTGCCACTCAGTGCTGGGTAACTATGGTAACTGCACGGTGGCGCAGTGGTTAGCACTGTGGCAGCACAGTTCACCCTCGGCCGGGGGATCGCGGGGATCATGAGATCGTGGGTTCAATCCCTGCCCCCGGCCAACAGTGATCTGTGTGGAGTTTGCATGTTCTCCCCGTGTTGTGTGGGTTTACGCCAGGATTTCTCCGGTTTCCTCCCGCATGCCAAAAACATGCAGGTTAGGGATATGGGGCGCTTGCGCATGCAGCGACCGGCAGCTGGTGGCTTGTCACCAGACTGCAAAACAAATCTACCTACGGGTACAAAATAAGTACAAAAAAAAAAAAACTGCCCTGCAACTGCCAAGAATTCTGTTCCAATGCATCCCCTCTATTCACATTATATTTTCTACTTTCTAAAACAGCTCCTTCACATTTAGATCTTTTGTTTTACTTTTTGTGTACTTTTGTACATATTGTTAGTTAAGTGTTTGTAACTGTGTTTTGGTATACTGGGAAAATTTTAATATAAACAAATGCAGATCTGTAGCTTAGATATTTCCTGATTGACTGTACATGTAAAATAGTTTCTTTACTCACCTATTACAGTGTATAGATACAAAGACATTTATTGAATGCATTTTGTTCAGTTAACAGCAGATCAAAATTGGCAATTTACTAATGAATAATTTAAATATAAATGTAAGGTTAATATATTCCTTTTGAAGCAATAAGGCTTTTGGTTTATGACATTTTAGTGGATATAGCTTTGGAAAAAGGCAAGATTGTTATACATTTTGGATCTGGAGATACATGAGTTTAAGAAATTGTATCTGAAAGCAGAATGTATGTTTTTGTGACAATTTGTTAAGTTCTATGGAGGAAACCACACAGCAACAACACCAAGTAGCCACCTGTCTCATCATTTTCCCTGTTTATACAGGAATTACCTGTTGTGGGTGTGAACCCTAGACTGGTCCTGCAGCAATTAATTGTGCAAATATTTGGGTATCTGGATGTAGTGAAGGATGACATGGAGAAGGTTTGTGTTACAGAGGAAGATGCAAGGGATAGGATGAGATGGAGGCAGATGATCCGCTGTGGCAACCCCTAAAGACAGCAGCCAAAAGAAGAAGAAATATTTGGATAACTGGAGTGGCTACCAACAGAAAAGGCTTGAAAAAGCACTACCCCATCACTTTGTTAGGATCAGCTTCTGACTCAGTTCCTCTTTTTATTTTAACATGTTATGTTTACGATGTGAGAAATGGAGATCACTGACACCACACCCCCAGCTTCATCTCCAACCATTTCACTGATGAGCGTAAACTTACTTGATTCCACTGAGGTGCATAATACTGATGATTATGGTTGCTTTGATGAAAAACAAAATGAAGAAATCCACCATCTCAGCCATTAGTCTTTGGAGAGGTGAAGGAATACTATACTCCCGGCCTGGTGAGAAGAATCAAATAAACACAAAACAGGTATGCAACAAGAGAATTTTGTTCTTCTAAAGAGGAATGGAAGTTGACTAATTATTTATGATCTCACTCAGCAAAACAACCATTAGATATGTACCATTGCTTTCATTTTTTTTCTTTACCTGCAAATAACTACAGAAAAGGTCAGCATTACGCCAATAGCAGATTCCATCAGTTTGTTGATAATGAGGCTCATAAATATTTGGACAACTAAATATTTGGTCCACCACAATGAATTTTAACTCAAACACTCAAGACATGATTGAAGTGCAACGTGTCATATTTAATTCAAGAGGTTTTACAATGTTGAGATGAAACGTACTCAGTGTGCACAAAACTGCTGTGCCACTGTGTAAAACTTGAAAAAATATATATAACAGGGAATCATTTCCCTTACTGAGTTTGCTATAGAAGCAGGTTACAATTTCTGTATGACATACAGTGGTGTGAAAAAGTGTTTGTCCCCTTCCTGATTGCTCATTTTTTTGTATGTTTGTCACACTTAAATGTTTCAGATCATCAAACAAATTTAAATATTAGACAAAGATAACACAAGTAAAGAAAAAAAAATGCAGTTTTTAAATGAAGGTGTTTTATTACTAAGGGAAAAAAATCCTAACCTACATGGCCCTGTGTGAAAAAGTGATTGCCCCCTAAACCTAATAACTGGTTGGGCCACCCTTAGCAGCAACAACTGCAATCAGGTGTTTGTGATAACTGGCAATGAGTCCTTTCACAGCGCTGTGGAGGAATTTTGGCTCACTCGTTTTTACAGAATTGCTGGAATTCAGCCACACTGGACGGTTGTCAAGCATGAACCACCTTTTTAAAGCGCTGATGACACGTTTTTGACTTCATCTAATTTTTCAACACATAATACAATATGACGAAATAGGTTGGTCTGTGCAGTTCTAAGTCAAACGGGCTTTTTTTCACGTGAATATCCTACGTTTTCATGAGCGCCACGTCACCAATTGCGTCAGTGGCTGGAAAATCCCACGGCCATATTGTAACGTCGTCGACAGAACACAGCACTTGGCTGCCCATTGTACACACAGGATGGAAGTGGTAGAAAACGATGACGATGGTTCCAGCACATGTAGTCCGGAATTGGTTTGTGTTGTCCAATCTTCAGACGATTATAATTCCGAAGAATGGGTTGACAATGAAGAATTTGGGGGCATCAAACCGTATAGGTTTGAGCCGTGCCAAGCGAGTCAGACTCAGTGACAGTCAGCTGTTCATGTTTTATGTGCATCATCTGCCGTGTTGTCAGCCAGCCAATATTGCCAACACTATCACAATGTGTTAGCCACTCCACACAGCTGTGGTTCTGTTGCGCCAAATACAGGTGCTGTGGTGAATCCTGCACACAAATCCATTCATCATAACCCTCCATGCACTCTTACGCAGGGCACAGAGAGGGAGGACGAAATAACGAGGATTTACGTGCAGGGTTCACCACAGCACATTTAATACAGAATGACGGACAATTCCCAAAAAGGTGAAGACGTACAAAAAACACAAACACACTTACTGATGGTGTTCGGAGGCCAGCATCGCCCAGAGAACAAATGAGAGGAGACGTGTTAGCCACAGGTGTGTCCCAGAGCCGACATCGCTTCAAAGACGCACGAGAACCATGGCGAACATGGAGTGACTAACATATCGTGAGAGTGCTGAAAATACTGGCAGACTAACAGCAAAGATGACAATACTATGGACCAGCAGTGCATTACTGGCAAACGGCCGCGAAGTACACACACTGCTGGTGATGGTGTGATGAGAAGCATCTGGGCGAGGGCTGGGAAACATGATCAGCGGGAGTTTGAATCAGCTGGTAATAATGAGAGAGGGGACGTGGCCGGACCAGCGAGAGTCAGCATGCGATCACAGAATGTAGGTCAAAGCTGTGCATAAATCCATTAATCCTTCCCCTCCTCGTGCCCTCCTCCTGCATAAAAGTGCACGAGAAGCGCACGAGGAGGCTTATGACAGTTGAAGCTGAAGCATGTGATGTGGTCTTTTATGGCCTGCTGTTTAAGTCTGCGACACAACGCGAAGGCACAGCCGTAAAATTAAAACAAGAAACCAGAGAAACTGTGAGCTACAAAGCTGCTGTCATTCCAGTCAACAACACCGGAGCCCATTCTGTCGCTGACGTCATGGGGGTGCCGCCCTTAATTCGGTGGGCGGCACCACAGTCCAGTCAGCGGCTGCGGTTTTTCGATGATAACTAGTTTATGCAGACGCGGTTATAAATATTATATTGATCATCAACAATGACTTTTGGGTTTACACAACATGCTAAAAAATGTCAAAATTGTGCCATCAGCCCTTTAAGGTCATGCCACAGCATCTCAATTGGATTCAGGTCAGGACTTTAACTAGGCCTCTCCAAAGTCTTCATTCAGAGGTGGACTTGCTGGTGTGTTTTGGACCATTATCCTGCTGCAGAACCCAAGTGCACTTCAGCTTGAGGTCACAAACGGATGGCCGAACATTCTCCTTCAGGATTTTTTGGTACACAGCAGAATTCACAGTTCCATTTACCACAGCAAGTCTTCCAGGTCCTGAAGCAGCAAAATATCCCCAGACCATCACACTACCACCACCATATTTTACTGCTGGTATGATGTTCCTTTTCTGAAATGCTGTGTTACTTTTACGCCACATGTAATGGGACACACACCTTCCATAAAGTTCAACTTTTGTCTCGTAAATCTACATAGTATTTTCCCAAAAGTCTTGGGAATCATCAAGATGTTTTCTGGCAAAACTGAGATGAGCCTTTATGTTCTTTTTGCTCAGCAGTGGTTTTCATGTTAGAACTCTGCCATGCAGGCTATTTTTGCCCAGTCTCTTTCTTATGGTGGAGTTATGAACACTGACTTTAACTGAGGCAAGTGAGGCCTGCAGTTCTTTGGATGTTGTTGTGGGGTCTTTTGTGACCTCTTGGATGAGTCACCGCTGCGCTCTTGGGGTAATTTTGGTCAGCCGGCCACTCCTGGGAAGGTTCGTCACTGTTCCATGCTTTCACTATTTGTGGATAATGACTCTCACTGTGGTTTGCTGGAGTCCCAAAGCTTTAGAAATGGCTTTATAACCTTTTCCAGACTGATAGATCTCAATTACTTTGTTTCTCATTTGTTCCTAATTTGTCTGAATAGCAGAATGATGTCTAGCTTTTGAGGATCTTTTGGTGTACTTCACTTTGTTAGGCAGGTCCTATTTAAGTGATTTCTTGATTGAGAACTGGTGTGGCAGTAATCAGGCTTGGGTGTGGCTAGAGAAATTGAACTCAGCTTTCCATAGATGTGATAAATGACAATTTATGTTTTAACGGGGGGAGCAATCATTTTTTTTCCCCACACAGGGCCATATAGGTTTGGATTTGTTTTTTTTATTTTTACCCTTAAACACCTTCATTTAAAAACTGTATTTTGTGTTATCTTTGTCTCATATTTAAATTTGTTTGATGATAAACATTTAAGTGTGACAAACATACAAAAAAACAAAAACGAGAAATCAGGACTGGGGAAAACACTTTCACACCACTGTAAATATGTTCTTGTAGTCCTGGTTGAGTAAAGTGGACCGACAGACTCTTGCCAAACAGATCAAAGTTTCCAAAAATATGAAGTCAGATGTGCCTGTATGCTTTTGGCCCCAGGTACAAGACCATATGTGGGCCCCTGCCATCCTTTATAATTTTCAAAGTGGGCCATTTTTTTAACAAATCCTACAATGCATCGGGTCTTCATTCTCATATACTTGCTAAAATCTAACAGGACGTCTCTGCAATTAAAATTTTTTCAACATGGATTGTTGAGAGAACTATCAAGCTGCTCATCAGTCCTTCATGAGACATTTTTGATCATGGTAGTTTCTCACGAGCCTCACTTTACTAAAAGCATCTCCAGCAACTATTAAAATCCTTTATCATAAATTTAAAAAAATATATATATTCTGGTTTTAAATGGGCCCCCAGTCTCTCACCTTGCACGTGTAGTTTTACAAATAATCGTAAACTAACATTTTGACATCTTGGTGGGTTTAAAGGTTTTACCTGGCCGTGGTGCGTTTCCATTCTCTTGCTGCAGCGGCGGCTGAGCGGCCACAGCTGCCCCGCCAACGCCTTCTCCTGCACGGCTGCCCTGTGGGCTAACCGCGGGTGGATAAGGAGACAACGGGAAACCGAGCAGCCCGTTAGACCAATTCTGAGAGTTGAAGTCCAGAGCCGTGGTCGTCCCGCTGTGTAGAGGTAAATAATGTGGGTAGGACACGGCTGTCAGCCAGCTCTGCCAGTTCACATAGCCCGTGTAGTACTGCCACATCCATGCCTGTAGCTTATCGCAGTATTCCTTTGTGACACGGCTTTCAACAGCCTCCTTCGTGTCTTCTGTACTGTCCTTGTCACTTAATCGGTGTGTGGTCTTGTCAATGAATGGGTTGTCTTGATTAGGAAAAGCTTTTTTCTTTCCCTTATCGACGTCCATACCTGTGTTTTCTTTGTCCGCCATGTTTGATGGCGTTGCGTCACGTAGAGCGTCATTTAGGAACAATTTAACTGTGCGAAGACCAGAATTAAATAAGCAGTAAAATGCATGAATGAAGTCAAACTATTGTCAAGAGGTATGTTAGTGTAAAATTAAATATACTTATTCATCTTAAAATTACAAGATTTTAGAAAACATGTTTGAGGACCCGCCGCCCCCTATTCATGTTGAAGTGGTACAGTCCAATTACTTGCTGCCTTTACAAAAGTCAGCCACCAGGGGTCAGGACTTCTGCGCGATAGAAGCCAGTAATAGGACTTTTGTAGATTAGATAAGTCAAGTATACTCAGTAAATGAAACATTAACATTGCTTGCACAAACAGCCCTTTTGAAGTGAACGGAGGTTGACTAATAATAGCGGTCGGTAACAACTGGAAATAGCCATTTTAAATTACTGGCCAAAAATAATCTGTATGGAGCACTACAACTATGCCTCGAAATTAAAACGGGCAGACAAGTATAAATTGGCCCGTCAACATTAACAGTTTAACTCAAACATGCAACTTCTCAATTTCATAAGCTTTTAATGAAATATGCTGGGTTTTTTATGATTTTCTACTTGGAAACAATTTTTCCTCAAATTTATAGTTTTTGTAAATCAATTTTATTTGCTTCTATTCGTCTTGTAAAATTGAGAATTTTCTATTGAATGCAATACTTTTTGTAAAACTTTGCTACAACCTTGCACATTTGTTAGATGCTCAAAACTACATAGCACCGAATTACACTGTCTTGTTAAGCATAACGGTAGGGCTATGTTTTTCATTTGAAGCTACTGATTGTAATGGCTACATGCAACTCTATAGCCCCTTTCAGAAAACCGATTTAGTTTAAAAAAAAAATTTTTTTCCATCAATGTGCAGTTTTTCACTAAACTGGTCAAACAAGGCCCAGATCCACAGATAACGTCACAAGAATTTACCAGATGACTGTTCAGTGTTAAATGGGTAAAGACCCATTTCAGTAGGAAGCACAGGTCTTAATGGCTGAACTAACACACCCCATAAGTATACATAATGGGTTGTTCATTTATTTTAAGAGTTTCTCAGTTGTAATCAGACCTGTGATAAGGATTCAGATGCACCTATAATTTGGGGTTCAGATACATGCTTGTGCAAAAGCCTTTCAGATACTTGTGAGCATATGGCATGGTCTTAATTTGGCATTAGAGACAATGGCTTAGCTTGTCTTTAGCTGAAATCCAAGGCTGACTGACAGGTTGGTCATTCACAAAATAAGGATTTATGCTTTAACCTGCTGCTCCAAGGCACCCTAATTAAAACATGTGCGCTTGCTTGCGTGTTACAGCTGTGCAGGAACTCTTGTCTTGCACAATCAGGGGTCAATGGTCTCAACCCCAAGCAGGGATTTGGCCTTGCCACCCCTTTGTCACAAGAGTACAGCACTGATCCTGGAGCATGAGGGCTCCCCTAGTTTAAACAAAAGGCCTTTGTTCATGCTTCATAATCCAAATCTCTGAATCCAGACAACCAAAAGGGGACAAGTATGCCAACTTCAAACTCTCTTTAGCTGCAGAAGTAGTTCATTTGTGGTTGAATGTGGCAGCTGGACTAAATATTTTGACCGTCTTGTAGCCAACCAGTGATTCCAAATACATTTAAACAGACCATTCTTGATCAGTTTTGAGCCTCTAGCTGCATGGTGGAATACTAAAATGCAACAGATTTAGGATGACAGCAAGTGTTTAGCATACAGCAGGATCAAGGGGCCCAGAGAGAACTTTAAGGGCAATATGGTTCTTGGAAAAAGTCTTGCATTAGCATTTTAATCTCAGAATGGCTTCAAATGTCATCTTAAACATTTTAAATGCCAAACAAGCATGCTGATGTTGAACATTAGCTGATGAAGTGAAATTTATTCAAGTATTTTACAATTTTCAAACAAAAGGTCCATTTTCTCATTGAATTTGTCAGACTCAAGTATTACAGTTCAGACTTTATTGGCAAGAACTTAGTACAATTGGTATTTTGGTTATGAAAATCACAGCCAGAATTAAGCCTTCTCGTAGGTCCTTACTGCAACAACATCATCTATGAAACATTTCTGTAGAGACAAGGATCATACGAGACATTAAGTGCTGCACAATCCTCTGCAAACTACATTGTGATAATGGTGTTTTTGTTCAATTACTCACAGCTATTAGTTTCCCATCTTGGATCTCTCGTTCCAGTGTTGTGGTCTTTCCATCCCACATCTGTTTCTGCACAAGTTTGCCATTCTCAAGGGTCATGGTGGTCTGGGGAAAGGGGTGCAGCTTGAGCAGATCTTCCTTCTAATAAGTCACAAGTTCACATCCCATATACAGACACACTAACCTTCGTGTTTCGGCCATCTGCGGTCACCTCGTCAAACTCCTCATTGAGCTTGAACTTGATTTCTGTCGTCTTGAAGGTGCTCTCAGCCTTCATAGAGATGACCCCATCATCACCCACACTAAACACCAGGTTTGGTTTAGCCAAGTTGCCCATCTGCCTAGTGGCAAAGCTCACACCTTTAACAAGAACACGGGGGGAAACGGTCATTCCACAACCTTCAAGGGTCTGGAAAGAGTCACTCTGTGCAATATTTATCCAACAAAGAAACATCTGCCAGAGCCGCAATGATCCTAAGCCAATTAATTAAAACTGCCAATTTATCAATAACCGGTCTGATAATACTTAATAACTTCCCTCTAATAAAATTCAGATGTTTCTTGTAAACTTGCGATTTTTACCTTTAAAATTTTTTTGGAGCTTTTGTTTGCAAAATTGCTAGTTCTTAAACTTTGAGACTCCCAAATGTTTTTTGGGAGTGTTCCCTGCAAGTTTACAACTTGTAAATTATGAGTTCTTTAGACATTTTGCTTTGACGCTCTTCTCAAAATTGTTAATATTTTCCTCATAAACCAACAGCTTTTTCCTTGTGAATTTTATTAGTCATAAGGAGCCACGGGTTACGGCGGACCCGTGGGTTGTAGACCCCGAGATTTAATTGAGGCACTTAATATTAAAAAAATAAATAGATAACGTTCTTACCAACTGCCTTCATGTACTCATCAAAGTTATCGCTCTTAGCAAGAGCCCAGGTGCCAACAAACTGCTCGGCCATGATGACGAGGATGATGAAAATCAGTCTGTTCAAACACAAAACTTCAGCTCTCGAACTGGTGAGGCACGCGGACAGACTGGCACGCTGAGAAAGCGTCGTTTTTGAAGCTTGATGGAGCACGTGCTTGAATCAGGACCGCCAATCCACAGCAGGTGCCCCGGTTGCCATGGAAATGAGGGGATTGGGGCGTGGCTTCAAATTTGAGTGACGTATTTGCTCCGATCGGGACTGATTCCAGCATTATTATGAGAGGAAGGAAAATATGATGGGTAAATCTCAGCAGAAGATAATTGGGAAATTTGTGTAGCAAAGAATACACATCGCTTAACGCGAATGCATGCAATTTAATAATTGACCAGGCTGACCAGGCTGGGCATGTTGTCACACTTTTCACTCTTTCACTCACATTGACTGGGCAAAATACATCACAGTGGTATAAATATGAAACCAAATAAAAGATATAACTCTTAGGTACATATTTTTGTATTCATCACGTCTTCATAGCTCATTTGAATACAAAGCTGTAGACAGTTAAATACAAACTGTGTGCATTTGTGACAACTTGCCCCATCAAAGGGTAAGTTGTCACAGTGTGAGGGTAAATTGTCACGTATGTGTTACGTATTGTAAAATACCTTGATAAAGGATGAGGCCAGATGGCTGGACGAACACAGCTTTATTGAACGTTGGTAGAACAGCAGAGACACGGTAGGCACCAGGCAGAAGGCACCGGTCAAAGAGGCCACAATATGGATGCCCTGTGATATTTATAGGGCGGTGCAGTGGCGGAACAAGAAGTGCCCGCCATTACACTGCACTTCACAATAAGGTGCTAAATCCCAACACTGTGGGCTATATTAATCATATATTCCATAACCTACATATGTTGAAGCATGTGGGAATGTTTGGTGATTACATATGTAAGGCGACTTCACACCTCAGAAAGGACAAAGACTCTCAACCGCCAGTGAAGAACAAAGACGTTCCCAGACACTGCGGTGGAGACCGAGGAGCTGCCCTCACCCCCCAGGGCCATGAGGAGGAGTACGAAGACAATGGGGGAGATTAAGATAATGAGGGATGTCAGCTTTTGATATGCATGTCTTTTGTTATGTGCAAGTATAAGTTCATAGAGCCGAAAGTGTTCCGGCCTCTTTTTCCTTCTTCTGCTGCTACACTAGGATGAGACTTGTTAGAGATGCTGATAATAAACTTTGGTTTATATATCACATCGCCTCGTTCTTCCAAGCTCTTCTACACTGGTGACCCTGACGCGAGGATGGACCAGAGGCGTTCCCCCACGATCGACTCATCTGTGGCGACCCAGGCAGACGCCAGCGCCCGTGCAGACAGGGGAACAGATGGACGACGTTCCCCCACGGCAGAAGTGATAGAGAGGGCTCAACCGAGCACCAGCGCCGCGGAGAGAGCCGAAGCAAGGCACTCTCACCCTGCGGACACATCAGTGACGGTCTACACAAACGCCGTCACCGTCAACCTGCCGGACTTCTGGCAGGAAGACCCCGCCTCGTGGTTTCAGCAAGCTGAAGCCCAGTTTGCACTTGCGGGCATCACAGCTGACGATACAAAGTTCTATCACATCGTCGCCAAACTCAACGCCGCCACTTCGAGATGTGCGCGGAGTATAATCCGGCGGCCGCCAGCCCGGGACAAATATGAAGAACTGAAAGCGACCATCGTGGCAAATTACGTCCCCTCAGCCGAGGAGAGAGCCGAGAGGATCCTGGCGGTTTACGGCCACAGAGGATGCAGACCCAAGGCCCTCATGGAGGACTTGCTGCAACTTAAAGAAGAGGACAATGACAACTTCCTCTTCCATTTCATATTCCTCAGTACGCTGCCGCAACACATGAGAGGGACACTGGCCAACATGCGATGCAGCACCCAGCAAGACTTCCGCACGCTAGCTCACGAAGCTCAACGGCTCGTCAACGCCTGCAAGGAGCAGACACCCACAGCAGCATCCGCAGATGTCCGGAGCCACGAGGAGCCACAAATCACTGGGCAGAGCCAGCCCGCGGTGACAGCGACACGGCCAGGACGCAACAGACGGAGCGACGTTTGTTATTACCACCACCGCTTCGCCGAGAAGGCTTACAAATGCGTCCCCCCCTGCAAATTCACAATTTCCGGAAAACGCCGAAGCCGAGAGCCGTTAACAGCGGCGGTTCTCGGCGAAAAAAGCAAGCTTTTATATGTGACGGACGGACACACCGGCAAGCGGTTCCTTATCGACACGGGAGCTCAACTAAGTTTTGTCATGCCCTCCCAAGCAGACCAGGCCATGGGCCCCCGGGGCAATGGAGCGGTGGCAGCCAACGGCTCCACCATCAACACTTTTGGCGAAAAGAGCCTGCACCTCTGCATCCACGGCCGCAACTACAGATGGACATTTGTTGTAGCGGCGGTGAGTTTTAACTTGTTGGGCGCTGATTTTTTGTGTGCACATGGGTTATTAGTTGATCTAGCGAACAGGCGCTTGGTTAATGCACTGTCCTTTGCTTCTATTCCCTGCTCAGCCCGGCTTTCTCCACCACCTGTGCAGGCCAGCGTCACCACAGCAGGAGGTAAGTTTGATCAACTCCTCACCCAATTTCCAGCACTCCCAATTCCCAAATTCTCAGCCACAGTGGCTAAACACGGGGTTGAACATTTTATTCCTACAACGGGCCCACCCGTATTTGCCAAAGCTCGGCGCTTAGACGCGGCCAAGCTCGCCATAGCTCGGGACGAGTTTACCACCCTTGAAAAATTAGGCATTATTAGATGCTCGAAAAGCTCCTGGGCCTCACCACTTCACATGGTTCCGAAATCCGACGGTTCTTGGAGGCCGTGAGGCGATTACCGCAGATTAAACAATGCGACAGCGCATGACCGCTACCCAATTCCTCACATTCAGGATTTTTCACTGCACCTGGCGGGTGCGCGCATTTTTTCAAAAATAGACCTGGTCCGCGGTTATCATCAAGTCCCAGTTCGAGCAGAGGACATTCCTAAAACAGATGTAATAACCCCTTTCGGCCTTTTTGAATTTTTGCGGATGCCTTTTGGCCTCAAAGGCGCGGCTCAAACCTTTCAGCGGATGATGGACGCAGTATTACGCGACCTCCCTTTTGTTTTTGTCTACCTCGACGATATGCTGGTAGCCAGCCCGTCTGAGGAAGAACACGAGCAGCACCTCACTATGGTTTTTCAGAGGCTAGAAGAGCACAGGTTAATAATCAATCCAGCCAAATGCAAATTCGATGTGTCACAAATTGATTTTTTAGGACACAGAGTTTCTCCGAAGAGGGCAGTCCCACTTCCAGACAAAGTTCACGTGATAAAAAGTTTCCCACGGCCACAAACGGTCAAATCGCTGCAAGAATTTTTAGGAATGGTTAATTTTTACAACCGTTTCCTCCCCCACGCAGCTCAGCTCATGCAGCCCCTATATGACACGCTCAGAAAACAAAAACCTTCCAACGCGGTCGAATGGACCCCGGAGTGCGAACACGCCTTCGCGGAAGTAAAAAGCGCCCTAGCTAATGCCACATTGTTAGTTCACCCCGATCCCTCGGCCCGCATAGCGTTAACCACAGACGCTTCAGACCTGGCCATAGGGGCAGTCTTGGAACAACATGTTGGCGGAACCTGGCAACATTTAGCATTTTTTAGCAAATCTTTAAACCAAACCGAGCGTAAATACAGCACTTTTGACAGGGAGCTGCTAGCGCTTCATTTATCCATCCGCCACTTCCAGTTCTGGTTCGAAGGGCGGAGTTTCACGGCTTTTGTAGACCACAAACCGCTCACCTTTGCTATGGCTAAAATTTCCGAACCATGGTCAGGCAGGCAACAAAGACAACTGGCTGCGATTTCAGAATTCACCACAGACATTCAACATGTGGCAGGCAAACTTAACGTGGTAGCAGACTGCCTCTTTCGCGCTGTGACATCGTCAGAGCACGAGGAGACAGATTATACTACCTCAGCCGCGGAACTCTTCACCAACGCGGACACATACGCGGCCCCAATCCATGCAGGGCTAGATTATGCAGCCATGGCAGAGGAACAAAGCAGTGACGCGGACGTGCGCGCACTCTTGTCTGGACCAACAGGGTTAAGGCTGGAGGAAAGGGGTTTACGCGACGGCGTGCCCCCCCTAATATGCGATATCTCAACCGGCCGACCTCGCCCGTTAGTCCCAGCTACATGGCGCCGCCGTATTTTTGGCTCAATTCACTCCCTCGCGCACCCAGGTGTGCGCGCCTTGGTTAAAATGGTCGCCGAAAAGTTTGTGTGGACTGGCCTGCGCAAAAACGTAAAAGAATGGGCAAAAACTTGCATTTCTTGTCAGCGCGCCAAAATACACAAACACACAAAAGCCCCTCTGGAGCCTTTTCCAATCCCTGCTAGAAGTTTCGACCACGTTCATGTCGATCTCGTGGGACCACTACCTTCCTCCCAAGGTTTCACACACCTGTTAACAATGATAGACCGCACCACGCGCTGGCCAGAGGCAGTCCCTCTGGTGTCAACCACAGCAGAGGAAGTCGCTCGCGTTTTTTTTGACAAACTGGGTGGCACGTTTCGGCGTCCCATCGGACATCACGTCCGATAGGGGGCCTCAATTTGTCTCGGAGCTTTGGTCAGCCATGTCCAGCAGCTTAGGGGCAACAATTCACCGCACCACCGCTTATCACCCTCAGGCTAATGGATTATGCGAGCGTTTTCACAGATCTTTAAAGACCGCCCTCAGAGCCTCACTAACAGATACAAATTGGGTAAATAAACTTCCCTGGGTTTTATTGGGGTTGCGTGCTGCGCCCAAAGAGGATCTAGACGCCTCCCCAGCAGAATTAGTTTTTGCACAACCTCTCAGGCTCCCAGGTGAATTTTTACCAGAGAACCCAGAGCCAAGGCATTTTCCAGCCCCGAGGTTTTTAGGCAGCAACGGACTGGACTCTCTCCCCGGCCCGGCACATCACTCTTTTCCACGGGTTTTTGTCCCCCAAGCTCTAAAAAATGCTGAATTCGTTTTTGTTAGGCATGAAGCTTTAAAACCAACTTTCCGCCCACCATACGATGGGCCATTCAGAGTGCTGGAACCTGGTGATAAACACTGTGCTTGATTTTGGGGCTAGAAAAGAAACAGTCAGCATTGACAGACTTAAACCGGCCTTCTTGTTGAGAGACGAGCCTGCACAGTTGGCGAGAGCACCTCGGCGGGGTAGACCCCCCAAAAGAAAAGACTCAGCCCCCCTGCAGGGAACAAATAATCACTCTCCTCCCCAAGCTGCAGATTCCTTACAGGAAGGTCCCAGCAGGACGCCCAAGCGGACCCACAGCAGATTCGGGAGAAGATTAAAACCCAGACAGCACAGGGACTGATGCAAACTACTCAACAGTTGTTCACTAATTGTGCTGTAACAGTTTAGGACTGACTTGTGATATTACTATGCTGTTATGATTACCACTGAACTCTCTTAGGAGCATGGCTGCTGGAAAGTTTCTTCTGTGGCAAGAGGTGTAGCAGTTAGTATGTCATAGTAATTATCTTAAACTGTGAATTTTTCTATTGTCCTTTTCTTAGTCATTTGGGGGGGGGCTGTGGGCTATATTAATCATATATTCCATAACCTACATATGTTGAAGCATGTGGGAATGTTTGGTGATTACATATGTAAGGCGACTTCACACCTCAGAAAGGACAAAGACTCTCAACCGCCAGTGAAGGACAAAGACGTTCCCAGACACTGTGGTGGAGACCGGAGGAGCTGCCCTCACCCCCCAGGGCCATG
This sequence comes from Pholidichthys leucotaenia, assembly GCA_020510985.1. Lineage (NCBI taxonomy): Eukaryota > Metazoa > Chordata > Actinopteri > Cichliformes > Pholidichthyidae > Pholidichthys > Pholidichthys leucotaenia. Next base: position 158,017,655 of record CM035849.1, read on the forward strand.
AGGAGGAGTACGAAGACAATGGGGGAGATTAAGATAATGAGGGATGTCAGCTTTTGATATGCATGTCTTTTGTTATGTGCAAGTATAAGTTCATAGAGCCGAAAGTGTTCCGGCCTCTTTTTCCTTCTTCTGCTGCTGCACTAGGATGAGACTTGTTAGAGGAGCTGATAATAAACTTTGGTTTATATATCACATCGCCTCATTCTTTCAAGCTCTTCTACAACACCACATTTCCTCCCCTCTTAGAAAAGTCCAAAACCACACACAATCAAAACCCTCCCTAATATGGGACCTGAATCATGCACTGACATAATGAAAACTGATGCACTAAAATGGCCTAACACATTCACACAACAGAACCTAAAATAGGGCTGACGGGTGGACTACCGTGCAGCCCCTATGGCATGGTGGATTATTCTGTCACCTGATAAACTAAAGAAACAGTCCATTATTAAACTAAAATCACTGCAGTGTCCCTAAACTAAATAAAATACGCAGAACAATCCCATTTTACTATATACATAAGAACATCAGAACTATTAACATAAATTTACAGCACTGTTCCTTGGGCAGGAGGAGCAGAACCGGCATGGGGGCCCAGGGCAGCCCCTCAGCAAGCGCACCCCTGGAAGCAGCAGACCCCCGGGATGATGGCTGATCTCCCAGACGAAAGCACCTTTCTTCCTCACCACTGACTCCCGCTCTCGTCCAGCCCCGTCACCTGAAGCCTCTTCCCAGACACGCCAACGCTGATTGGTGTGCCTCGCTGAGCCATTGGACAGCTTGAAGTATGCTGCGCCTAGCTTAGCCACTATGCGCAGACACTCCTGATGTTTTGCTGGCTGTCGTCTGGCCCATCTTTGCCATGGACGTTCCTCTCCTCGAACTCGAACCAAGTCCATAACCCTCAGGGGAGCTCGGCTCGGCCTGACATGGTGCTGCTGAGCATGTGGTTTTCCCGTGCTCGTCGGTCTGGCCCCGACCTCTTCTGAAGCCATCATAGCGGTCACCATCATAGCTGCAAATCTTCCATCCCTCTGTGGCCAGGCTCCAGGGGAATCTGGGACTAGCACATCGGTGTCACTTGTCAACGCAGGTGTCTCACCACCATGCTCGATACCCCCCTCTACCGTTTCCCGAGCACCGGCACTGAGACCCTCCTGTGCCAAACCTGAGTGAGACTGGTCCTGCTTGACCGCCGTGGTGTCCGTTAGCTCTTCGTCCCACACAACGTCCTCATCAACCACCGGAACTGGAGGGTTCCACTGGCCACAACCCAACCATTCTTCCCCAGCGTCGTCTTTAATGGTGAAACCCAGTCCGTAGAACAAGTCACAGCCCATGATGTTGTCACCTCGGGCTGCCACGTGGAACGTGAAGTCAACCATCATTGCAGATTTGTACCAAGCTGTTAACTCCAAAGTCCCAACTGTGCACAGCCTGCCACCTCCATAACCATAAAGCGGCACTGGGTTACCTCTAATCCTGTAGTGGGGGAAAACTTCTTCACCATGGCCCAATTCAGCAACAACCCCTCCGCCCCATGTCGAGCAGCGGCGACACCTCTACGCCATCCAGTTCCACTGCACAGAACGTGTACCCATTGGTACTGGGGGACACCGTATGGATGGTTGTTGGGGGCAGGCGGAGTGATTTCTTTTGTGGGCTCTCCGGCTCAGATACATGGCACACTCTAGCATAATGGTTCAAACGTCCACATCTGCTACAACGCTTCCCTCTAGCCGGGCAGTCCTTAGCCTTGTTGCGGTGCGTCGTGGACCCACAACCCTTGCAAAGGGGTTTTCCTGGGGCAGACCTTCGGCTGGCAGCATTGGCTTCCATAGTGCTGTCGTCCAAGCTATCCTTGCTATCCGAGTCTGCAACATTTGCCGCGGCAGGAGGCTCCGGCAGCCATTGTGACTGGTGCCAGTTTAGCTCTGAAGCTAGCTTGTCTGCAGCTTCCAACTGGAGAGCTAGCTCGACAGCTCTGGCTAACGTTAAGTCATTTGGTGCTGTAAGTAGCCTAGCCCGCAATGCGGCACTACATGTGTGCTCCACAAGCTGGTCACGTACCAATTCGTCTTCCAGCAGCCCAAAGCGACACTTGCTAGCTAACTGCCTTTAGTCAGCAACAAACTGATGAACAGACTCACCCACTTGTTGATGTCGCTGCCAAAAGCAAATCCTCCAGACAGTCACGCTATCCGGGGTATGAAAGTGGTTTGCTAGCAGCTCGACAACGTCTTCAAAAGAGTTTGAAGCTCCAAGTGTGCACAGGACACGCTGGCCTTCAATCCACAGGTTGTGAACAAGTAGCACAGGTGCTCTTAACTTGTTGAGCTTACCCAGGTCGAGCGCTGTGATGTAGGTCTGGAAAGCCTCAAGCTATCTCAGCCAAGGCACTGGCGGCTCACCCAGGAGCTCAAGGAAGGCGTGAAGTGGTGTGATACATACCTCCATGAGTTAATCCTTGATCGCCAAATGTTATGTATGGTAAAATACCTTGATAAAGGATGAAGCCAGATGACTGGACGAACACAGCTTTATTGAACATTGGTAGAACAGCAGAGACACGGTAGGCACTAGGCAGAGGGCACTGGTCAAAGAGACTGCAATATGGATGCCCTGTGATATTTATAGGGCGGTGCAGTGGCGGAACAGGAAGTGCCCTCCACTACACTGCACTTCACAATAAGGTGCTAAATCCCAACACCACAATATGATCAACAACAAATAAAAATACAGCTTAACTTGTTGCGTCCACAAACCTGGCAATGACCAACGGAGGAGAGACCTGTGCTGGAAATGAACTTTATTACAACAAACTTGTATTAGTACAATACAATATGAGCACTCAGCTCCTTATCTAGGGATATTCTGAGAGAGGCCTAAAATGGCCATTCTGTCCATTTATAGGCTGGTGTGATGACGTCACCAGCTGGCTGCGTCATCACACCGGTACCTGTTATAAATCCCTTTATAACATTCACCCCCCACCCCCCTTGGAAAAGCACAGAACACTTTAATAAACTGCAATCCTCTCCAATTTGGCATAAACAACAACATTTCACAATCTTAACTAGGGTTAGCAGGTGAACCACCACTCAACCCAACGCAGCTGAGTGGATTATTCTGCCACTCATCCTGGCAGCCGCACTCCTAATTAATCAGTCCTTTTTCTTTTTTACAGTCTTCCATGGGGAAAGCGGTTCTGCTGGAGGGGTCTTGTAGTGGGCCCGTGGTGGATGCGCCCCTGGAAGTGCTGGGTCCCCCAGACCGTGACCAACCCTCTTCATACTGCAGTCCGGGTCTCGTGTCGCCCAAGATGTCTCCTGCGAAGCCTCACCATCTGGAGCAGTCACTTCAACGCATCAAAGATGATTCATGTGCCACACCGAACCATCCATCAGCCTGAAGCTCGCTAGTCCCAGCTGTGCTGCGATCCTCATGGGCGTCAGCGGTACCATAGGCCATGACGTGATTGGCTGCAGGCCCGGTCGCTCAACTTTACGGACCTGAACCCAATCCATTACCTTAAGGGGCATCGTGCACAGTTGTACATGTCATTTTGGTCATGGTGATGCCACATTCACGTCTGTCGCGGGGCGTCCGTCAGGTTGTAATGGCTCTGCCGTTGCCATGTTGGTCACGGACTCTTCACTCAACGCTACAGTAGCAGTCCCTGGAGGCCAGTGCTGGTCGTGGATCTTGTGTCACTTACAGTCACGGACTCTTCACCCGTCGGCCCAGCCATGGCTCCTGTAGACTGTTGCTGAGCGAGGATTCTGAAGCAGTCCAGTCCCTCTTCTCCTTTACCTGATGTATGTAGTCATGTTACCATCATCACCGATAACATCCGTACCGGGTCGCTGTGTTCCGGGAGTATCTGAGTGCGTGGGCTCCCTCTCCTGCAGCTCCCCAGTGGCTCCCACTGGTTCATGCTGGGCGAGGATCTGAGGAGAGTCCGGCCGCTGTCTCTTCTCCGGGCAGCACTCTTCCTGCATCCACAGGACGGCTGCTTCCTCATCGGCATCATCTTGTTGAATCTCGTCCCACACCATGTCATCATGACCGGTGTGTATTGCATCCCAATCATGGTAGTCAGTCAAGTAGAGTCTGTTACTGTTGCGGATGGAGAAGCCCAGTCAGTAGGAAAGGTCGCATCCCAGTGTTGTGTGGGGATTTGGCCTTTGAGGCTTGCCATAGCCAGCACCGGGTGCACAACATGGCGACATCAGGCAGGCTACAGCCAGTGTGTATAAGTACAACTTGTGTCAATAAAGTTTAGTTTGTTGCTCAGCACAGAATGGCTCACGTCTCGGGCTGCACGGTGGCGCAGTGGTTAGCACTGCGGCAGCACAGTTTACCCTTGGCCGGGGGATTGTGGGGATCGTGGGTTCGATCCCAGCCCCCGACCAACAGTGATCTGTGTGGAGTTTGCATGTTCTCCCCGTGTTGCGTGGGTTTACTCCGGGATTTCTCCGGTTTCCTCCCACATGCCAAAAACATGCATGTTAGGTTAATTGGCTGTTCTAAATTGTCCCTAGATATCTGTTTCCTATAGGCCCTTAGAATAGAGGGTTAGTATTAATGAAAGCGCTTTGAGTGGTCTTTGTGACTAGAAAAGCGCTATATAAGTGCAGGTTAGTTAGTTAGTTAGTTAGCTCTTTTGGTACAAAACATTTTGGCAACTGAGGATTAAACCATGGGGTCGTGCACAGGACCACCACCTCAGTTCCTGGAGTCACTGGGGGTGCCAGCCACACCGTGGTGCCGCTGGTTGGAGGCATTTGATGCCCATATCATTGTGGCTGGCCTGGGCGGCGCCAACGAAGAAAGACGGAAGCGCGTCCTAATTCATTGCCTCGGCAAAGAAGGACAACATGTGCTTTGCGCGCTGGGTAGTACAGGCTCTTTGGACAAGTGTTTGTGCATGATGGACAAATTTTTTATTGACAAGGGTAACATCACGGCAAGAAGATACAGATTCTTCGACTGCTGTCAGCGAGTGGGTGAGTCCACGCATCATTATCTTATGGAGCTCCGTAACCTAGCGAGCACATGCACCTTCGGGCCTTTGGAAGAAGAGCTAATTCGTGACAAGTTAGCGTATAGCATGAGCAACGAGTGGCTAAAGGAGAAGCTACTGCTAACAAAGGACGATATCGCGCTAAGTCAAGTGATGCAAATGGCTAGACAAATGGAGTCCGCTACCCAGCTAGGGAAGCAAGTACTGTCTAACGAACACGTAGCCATCCAAGTTCCCTCTTCACGTCAGGCCGATAGCAACCCAGCTAGCTACTCGGGGTGGACTTCCACATGGTGGCACGGATGGGAGCGGGAACCCAGGGACTGTGTGGTGGCTGTGGCTCTTCTCATCACCGGACGGGCTTGTCCACCTGCCACGCTAGGGGAAAGAAGTGCTACAACTGTGGTCAAGCTAATCATCTGGCTAGGGTTTGCAATGCCACCAACAAGGCAGTGGATTCGGGACTCATGGATGTAGCCTCGGTATGTGTAGCAGGCACCAAGAATTGGCTGCTAAAATGGTACGTGGTGCAGCTTGATGGAGCCGACGTACCACTTATGGTAGATTCGGATGCTGCAAAATCCATATTGAGCGTGTCCACAGTAAGAAAGCTTTTCCCAAAAAAGCCTATTGTGGCGGGCGCTGTGAATATGTTTGGCTATGGACATACAAAGATTGGCATGGTGGGCCCGGTCAGTTTCTCTGTGGTGTGTGAGCTGAAGACTATTCTCGCATTCACTTTTCAGGTTTCGTGCCATGGGGCTGACTTGTTGGGTATTGCCTTAATGGGGGAGTAAGGATTCTCCATCACAGACCCAGCGGGCTTCACGGTGCTAATGGTTTCTCCTGGTTGGCATGTTCGCTGGCCGGCACTGTTTGCGGGCCTGGGGTGCGTGGTGGCTTTCAACCATTGTCCGCTCATTGACCTGAGTGTGACGCCCAAAATTCAGCCTCTTTGACGACTACCACTCGCCCTGCGGGACGACGTAACAGCAGAGCTGAACAAACTTCTGAGCACTGGCATTATCGAGAAAGTGGACGCCTCACCATGGATCTCAAATATAGTGGTGGCCAAAAAGAAAACAGGTGGCATCCAACCGTGCATCAACCTCAGAATGGTTAACAAAGTGATCATTCCAGATAAATACCCACTACCCACGATGGAAAAGTTCAGCAGCTCCAAGGTGTTTTCGAAACTGGACCTCCATCAGGGTTACCTACAAGTGCCCCTCCACCCGGCCAGCCGCAACCTGACGGAGTTAGTGACCCACATGGGAGTTTTCAGATATAACTGTATGCCTTTTGGCCTGAGTTCGGTGCCGAGTTGCTTCCAAAAAATTATGTCCACAATCCTCGCCAGCCTCAAGGATGTGGTGTTGTATCTGGATGACATTGTGGTGCACGGCGTGTCACGGGTGGCACACGACAAATATTTGGAACGAGTGATGGAGGTGCTGCTGGAACACGGGGTTACGCTGAACGGGGAAAAGTGCATCTTCACACCTGAATCCATTGAGTTTGTGGGATTTCGGCTGTCTGCTGAGGGCCTGAGGCCCCTGCATTCGAACGTGGAAGTGGTGCTGCGACTTCCAGACCCCACGACGCCTGCACAGATTTCCTCATTTCTGGGCATGGCAAATTTCTGCAGACGTTTCATTCCCCATTATTCGGAGACTATTAAACCTCTTCGAGCCCTCCTAAAGCAGAACACTCCATGGCATTGGACCCCGGCCTGCTCAGCAGCGGTCACTAAACTGAAATTTCAACTCACCTCCCCATCAGTGTTGGCCCATTTTGACCCTCAATGCCCCACTTTTGTGACTTGTGACGCATCTGGCTCGGCAGCGGGGTTGGTCATGTCTCAGTTTCAAAATGGTACGGAGCATCTGGTGGCGTTCGCTTTGAGGTCCCTCACATTGGCTGAACAGAGGTACGCAGTGGGTGAGAGAGAAGCGCTCACATGTGTTTGGGCATGTGAACGCTGGCACATCTACCTCTATGGATGCCATTTCACCCTACGCACAGACCATAAGGCGCTGAGACCCTGCTGGAGACACTGGCTCGGGACACAGACCCCTGCGAATCCATAGGTGGGCGGAACGACTGTGAACCAACAACTTCACTATTCAGTTCACCTCAGGCAGGGAAAACATGGTGGCAGACCTCCTGTCCCGTGCCACAATTAACACTGCACAACCTGATGACTGTGATTCCTTGGAGGTGGACCTGATTAACACGCTGCATGAACCCCTCCGAAACACGGTGTCCCTCCAGGAACTCCAGGCGGAGTCGGAACGGGACCCAACTTTGTCACAACTGTGCTCGTTCATGGGGAGGGGGGGGGGTTGGCCCACAAAGATGCAAGGTCACCTGGCACCTTTTCACAGGGTCAGGGACAAACTGAGTTGCTGGAACGTGTGCATGGTGAGAGGACATTGCACGTTGGTTCAGGTGTCGCTAAGACCTCGTGTTTTGGCTATGCTCCATGAGGGCCATCTGGGGGTGGTTAGGGTGAAACAGTGCTGCAGGGATTCAGTTTGGTGGCCAGGTGTTGACAAGGACATTGAGATTATGGTTAAAAAAACAAACAAACTGTGTAGCGTGTTTGGAGAGTGGGAAAACCGGGGTGCCGCCTCCCCCTCCCCTGCGACCATTACAATACCCGGAGGGTCCCTGGAAGCACATCCAGCTGGACAGCTGTGGCGAGTTACATACAGCCCCCATGAACAGCCGTTTCCTGTTGGTGGCGTATGATCTGTTTTCAAAATGGCCGGAGGTGTTGCCCACCAGTTCGGTCACAACTGACGTGGCCACCAACTTCATCTCATCACTTTTCGCTAGGTGGGGGGTTCCGAGCGCCATTACTACGGACAATGGTCCACAATTCATCTTCGGGGGGGTTTGAGGAGTTTTGGGGGGAAAGGGGCGTGGAGCACATTAGAACCACGTTCTATCATCCTCAAGCTAACGGGGGTGTGGAACGTTTCAACAAGACGTTAAAGACCGGACTACGTGTACAGCTGGTGGACGGCTTCACGTTCTCTGACACCCTTCAGAACACGGTCCTCCATTACGGGGCAACAGCCCACGCCACGACGGGGTGTGCTCCAGCGAAGCTCCTGCTGGAACATGAGCTACATCTGCCCCTGGATCGGCTGCGACCCCCCGTGACTCCCCTTCTGGTGGACACAGAACCATCACGGGATCAGGGCCTCGAACAACAGCGAAGAATGAAACAACACTTCGACAAGAAGCATAGGGCGAGGACTCATAAAGTCGGTGTGTCGGACTGGGTCAGAATCAGGAACCCCAACCGTACACATAAGCTGCAGCCATTCTGGACAGGACCACTGCAAATCGTGAAGCGACTGGGCCCGGACACGTTCCAGCTCTCAGACGGGTCACAGTGGCATTCCAGCCGCCTCAGAAAATTGTCGCCAGCCCAGGATCTGGGAGCTGCAGCAAACGACATGGACACTGGTTGGAACTTGACTGATGGGACGCTGGGTTGCGCCCAGATATGGCCGACGGAGCCTGGAGCAGGACCTCCATATGTGAGGCGCTCGGCTAGAACCCGTCAGGGGCTGAAGTACCTGGAGGACTTTGTGGTGGGACTGGGTTAGCTAGAACATGTTGACTTTTTTTTTTTTTATTTAAGTTTTTGTAAAGGGTATACACGTCATTACAGCATTGCTTTGTTTACATTTTCATCACATATTCCCTTTTTTTTGTTTTTTGACAACATTGGAAGAATAATTATTACAACACCCCTTCCTTTTTTTACGTGAAAGAAAAAGAGAAATTAAAGAAAGACCAAAAAAAAACAAACAAAAAACAAAACAACCAAAAAACAAAAACAAAAACAGAAACAAAACAAAAGAGCAAAAAACAAAAAAAAAATTTTTTTAAATAAAAATAAAAATAAAAGAGCATCTGAGTAGTGCTGGAACAAAGAACGGTGCCATTATTGAAATGGTATTTGTCAAAGATTAGATCTAATGGAAGACACATATGCGATCCAGGGTTGCCAAAAGTTCAAGAACCCATCCATGTCCTGTTTCAGTGCGAATGTCAACTTTTCCATTGAGTAAATGTCTTGGATCACGTTAATCCAATCTTCAGGTGTAGGACAGTCTTTCAACATCCATTTTTTAGTTAGGGCTTTTTTACTTGCCAATATTAAAACAGTGAATAAGTATTTTTCTCCTCGTTTTTCCAGTGAGTCCGGTAGTAAACCCAAATACAAAGTTACAAAAGAAAAGGGGACTGTTATTTTGAATATTTTCCCCAATATTGTCTGTACATTGGTCCAATATTGGTGGATAACTGGGCATGACCAAAACACATGAAAATGATTTGCAGTCTCTTCACCACACAAGCGCCAACAATTCAACCCCTTACGAGTAAATTTGTTTTGTGCAGGTGTTCTGAAAAATCTTACCAAATTTTTCCATCCAAATTCTCTCCACTGCAGGGATGAGGTACTTTTCCATTGTTGTTTATTTAGCTTTTCCCATATTTCCAGTTGTAAAGTGAAATTCCCCTCTTTTCCCATCTCTCTTTTATATATGATGTGTTGTCTCCTTTTAAGTCTTGAAGACCTTGGTATATTTTAGAAATGTATCTGATCCCTGGGATCCCTTTATATGCCATTAAGAAGACCTTCAGAACACCTGACTGGGCCCTTTCCAAATCCTCCTTTTTAAGTATATTGTTTATGTGGTGTCTAAGCTGAAAGAACCTGGTCTTGATTTATTAGACCTTGTTTTTTCAAATCTTCAAAACTTCTTAAAATTTGCCCTTTAAAAAAATCATAATATTTTATCAGTCCGTTCTCTTTCCACTTTTTAAATCTAGTGTCTGTTTTATTAGGAGTAAAGTCTTGATCATATGCAATCCATTGCAGAAATCGATAGGGTTCTTTAGTTTGATTCTCTCTGACTATCTTAAACCAAATTTTTAGTGGGGTCTCTATCCACGGGTTAGTGTTATTCAAAAGTTTAGGTAAGGCATTGTTCCCTATTATCGCCTGTAGGGGGATGTCACTTGTTATTTGGCATTCCATCTCCTTCCATTGTGCAGTGTAGACTGGGTTACATATCTCTACTAAAGTTTTAATTTGTGCGGCTTTAAAATAGTCCCTGATAGAACATGTTGACTTTTACGTGGTAGAATAATCCACCTCAACACGGGGGCATGCTGGCAGTCCACCCAGATGCCCAGTTAGTTGATTGTTTTACTGGAAATGTGAAGTTCTTATTCTATGCATGTGTTTTGGGGTGTTTATCTGCTAAATTTGGGGGAAGGGGATTCGGCCTGTTTGTTGTGGTTTTACACTTTGTGAAGGGGGTGACATGATTTGAAGTTAAACCCAGGAGCAGACAACAGACTCAATTAGAAATACAATGATCTTTATTGACTGTGCGTGTGTGTGAGTGTGTGAGTGCAGAACGGGAGCAGTCTGGCAACCCTGCAAGGAGAGGAGAGAAGAGGATAGGAGTTATCTTGCAATAAATGGCTGAATTAGCAGAATAAATAATAATCTTACAGAGCAAGGGAGTGTTGGAGAGAAACTAGCAGCAGCTTAGTCCTTCTCCAGGTTACCAGGGTCCCACGAAGGTGAGGTAGTGCCAGTGCAGATAATTACAGTGACGAGTGCAGGAGAATCCTCAGCTGAGAGGGAGAGGAGAATGCTCAGTCTGGGTGCTGAGGCAATTACGGAGGGCTGATGAGTGAGTGGAGCCTCCGGCACATGGGAAGAGCTCCTGTCCGCCCCCTGGAGCTGGGTTGGTCCACCTGGAGGATGGTCCATCTGTGCACAAGTATAGGGGACAAGGAGAGGCAGATGCAGATGATGACAAAAAACCCAGTAACGGGTTGCTTACGGTTGTGTAGAGGGAGGCAAAACTCCCAGCCAATGAAGAGCAGAGAAGTAGTAGTTGAAAGGGAGGCAAAACTCCCAGCTGAACAGAAGGGTAGACTCGTGTCGAGGAGTTCTTTCATCCTTTTGGAGCGTTGACGTCTCCTTGCAGGACTGGAAGGCTTCACTCCTAATAAAGGCAGTCTAATTGGGAGACGCAGGCATGAGTGAAGCTGCAGCTGTGGAAGATAATTAGTGAGAGAGAAAAACAACACACAGCTCGGATCACCACGGGGTGGGGTTGTGTGGGGATTTGGTCTTTGAGGCTTGCCGTAGCCGACACCAGGTGCACAACATGGTGACGTCAGGCGGGCTATGGCCAGTGTGTATAAGTACAGCTTGTGTCAATAAAGTTCAGTTCATTGCTCGGCACAGAATGGCTCATGTCTCGCTCTTTTGGTACATATCACCCAATATGTTTTCAACATGTGCAGAAACTCGGAATCATAAACCACTTTCGATGCGTAGCAGACTGTTAGCATGATGGTCCCTACATTGCTAACTCTGTGGCCACCATGCAGCTCCGATGGGTTCTTTCTAATCGGGTGGTTGGAGGAAAATTTCTTCACCGTGGCCCAATTTAACATCGACCTCACTGCAGAGGTGTCAAGCAGGAGCGCACAGCAATGTCGTCCAACTCTACCATGCTGTATGTGTACAATATGTTCTCAGGGCATACTGCGTGGATGGTTATCATGGGTGGGCGGCTTTGCTTGGCTGGTGGGCTCCACGGCGTCGGTGACTGGCAAACGTTTGGCAAAGGGATTAAATCTTCCACACTTCTTGCTGCGCTGTCCTCTCGCTGGGCAAAAACGTGCTCTCTTATGGTGTGTCGGGGAACCACAGTTACCACATGTGGGCCCCCTTGAAGTGGTCCTCCAGTCCATGGCGTTCTGTTACGTGTGGCCCTCGCGAGCCACACAAAGAGAGCCGAGGGCGAGCCAGTGAGTTGCGATGTTTTATTAATAATAGGGAACAGGGGATAAGGAACACGGCCTCGTGGTCCAAAAGGCACAAATACTCAAACCAGTATACACTCACAAGTAATGCAGATGATGAGTAGAGGACTGGCGCCGGGCGTAGGGGTTCCAGCCTTCAATGTGCTAAGTCACAGCCCCGAATGATCGGAGCTGCTCCTCTTTATGCTCATTAGCAGCGCCTCAGCTGATGAAGGTTAATTGGGCTCCAGCCGTCCCGTAACTGACAGCTGGGAGCCCGCTGAGACGCTGTCACAGAGAGAACAGGGCTGAGGGAATATGGTCTGAGCGCCGGATGACACGGCGTCTCATCCCACGTGACACGTTCGTCTCGAACTCTTCTGCTGTGCCACCGTGTTCCTCCATGCCCACCATGTAGGTTAGTGGCATCCGTCCTGGTTGTCGCGCCGTTGGTGCACACCTAGCGCCAATGCTAACTTATCTGCTGACTCAAGCTGGAATGCTAGCTCGATGGTGTTAGCTAGCGTCATGTCATTTGGCTGTTGGCTGTGTATTGTATATATACACTTTAACATGGCGGCTGAATGCACATGCAGACTGGCAGGCTCTGTATGCACTTCTCATAAATCTCCTTTTAAACCTTCTCAACCTGTATCTTTTAGACCTTCTTCTTTTTTCACAAAATAGACTCAACCACCACTGGGACACTGGATAGTTAGTGCTGTTTTAACTGTCTGTCTACTTCTACTGTCAATGCGGTGGCGCCTCACAATTGAGAACCACATTGCTACGGTCACCCACCAACAACATCTGCTGTGCTTTACATTTCTGGACAACGGCCGTGCTCGGGTGCTTCCTGCGAAATGGTACAAGTAAGCCCTGGAAGGACAGCTTTGGGGTCTATCTACCTAGCAGCTATGATATTATTAGCGGGAGATGTGGAGGTGAACCCAGGCCCACAGCCTTTGGACAATGGAAACCCTATTGGGCCAGCGCAGCCAGTCCAACAGTCGCTCCTAAATTGTTCAACCTGGTCGCCACAGCTAGCCGAACAACTGCAAATAAACTGGAAAACCTGGATACCACAACCAGAATGACAATCTAAGCAAATCTGGCCAACTTTGCCCCTGCAGCCAGCACAGCAGCTAAAGTGGCTAACTCGGCAACCACAGCTAAACTGTTTACAATTGAATCCACAGCACATGGTCCCTCAAAACACTAACGGCAACAGTGGCCATTTCGGCAGACCCACGCCGACAGCACGGCGCCTAGTGATTGGAGGTCGGCACTGACCCGGGCACCCGGGATGTTGGTGCTCTAGTGGCTTACCTGGCAGGGTGGGCCTGCCAGGCGGAATTGGGACAACGAATCATGGCCCAACGGCAAGGTGACAGAGCCAGCCCGGTCCCTCTGGGTGCTGGTACAGCAGTGGCTTTTACAGTGGGGGATGTCCATCAAATAGAGCCGCGTCGATGGCTTGGAGCCCAGCGGCTGGATGTCGGTTTTGGCCCTTTTCGCCCAGACACCAATGCAGCGGTGGCTCTCTCAGTGATGGATGTTTGCTGGGGCGAGCCATGTTGATGATGTGTGGCCCAGCAGCTGGCTGTTGACGTCGTCCCAGCCTCGCTGGACACCGATGCAGCAGCGATGCAGCAGCGGCCCATCCAGAGGAGGCTGACGTCGATCAGTTCTCCAAACACACTGGTGATATCATCACAGGAAAGGTTTTGACTACCTATGCCTCTCAGAAACCTAGTTAACCCCAACAACACCTCTAACTGTTTTCAGTGTTCCAGGGTACAATACCTATAGACAAGACCTATAGACAAGACAGAAAAGAAGGCAGGGGAGGAGGGGTCATGATTTATGTAAAGGATGGTTATCAGTGTACACAACTTGACATTCTGAAAATATGCTGGAATGTGAAGGAGTTAAAGTTGTACCATCACCAGAAATGTCTTTTGCTTTGATTGTGATCTATCAACATCCATCCTCTAAGGATACATCGTTTAATTGTCTATCAAATGTACTGAAACAGTTTGGCAGCAGAGTTAATCCTCATGGGTGATTTCAATTTAAATTGGCTTTGGAAAACACGCAGACAGAAATTAAAAGACATCACCAATAAGCTTCATATGGATCAGCTGATCAGTAACGCATCTAGAATAACCTATTCATCTCAAACTCTCCTTGATTTCATTTTTACCAACAAACCTGACCGCATAACCAAAAAAATACAGTCTAATTACTGGCATGTCTGACCATAATCTCACTTTAGTTGTACGCAAACTGTCAAAATCACGATACAAAAAGCCTACTGTTGGTGAAAAATATAGTATCTCATATATACCAAAGAAAAACGTAGAATCATTTGAAAATAAGTTACAGCACATTAAGTGGAATGAAATAAATTGTGATACAAACCATGAACAGACATGCAAAAATATGATATCAACAATCAAAGAAATTATCTCAAAATATAAAACAACAACACTATCTAAGCACAAGAGAAAACAGGATCTACCTTGGCTAAATGAAAAATTTTGGAATCTCATGAAAAAAGGGATTTAGCTCTTAAAAATGGCTAAAAACTGATTTAAGTAGAGATAGACTGATTTTTAAAAGTCTCAGAAATGAAGTCACCATGCAGCTCCGTAAAGCGAAAGCAAATTTCTTCTTAGACATAATCAAAAATGGAAAAGGGAACAACAAAAAACTCTGGAAATGTATTGATAAACTCAGGAAAAAAATGCAAAAAAGTGAGGTCATACAACTCAGTTTGAATGGAAAACTTCACTCAGGTAGCTTAGATATAGCCAGCAATTTTAATGAGTATTTTATCAAATCGGTACAAGAACTGGGTCTGAACTTTACCCAAACATACCTGCACCAAATTAAAATAAATCATGAAATTGATCTAAACCTTAAACCCACAAATGAGGCAAAGCATAACAAAATTTTATCATCTCAATCAAGTTCCAGAGTGAAGGATATTCATGGACTAGACACTGTATTCTTGTAGTTCTTCTAGTTTAATAATTCCAACTAATAAATCAATCAATATATGAAAATATCTTCCCTGATACTTTGAAAACCGCCATTGTAACCCCCTTACACAAAGCTGGAGACAAACAGGAAATTAGTAATTATAGGCCGATAAGTATACTTCTTGTTTTGTCAAAAGCCATTGAAAATGTGGTAGTAGACCAATTGGTAGAACATCTCAAATCTGCCTAGCTGCTGCATCCCATGGAGTTTGGTTTCAGGCTGAACCACTCAATGGAGACTGCATGCTAGTTACTGAAACGATTAAAGAAAATCTGGACGGGGGTAGGGGCCATCTTTTTAGACTTGCGTAAAGCCTTTGATACAGTCAATCACTCAGTCCTTCTTTCTAAACTATCAGGATATAAACTGTCCATGAATACCCTGAGCTGGTTAAAATCTTATCTAACTGGTCGCTCCCAGTGTGTGTGCATAAACAACACTGTATCCCAATTAAAGGCACGCACCATAGGAGTACCACAAGGTTCAGCTCTAGGCCCACTGCTGTTTACTTTGTATATTAATGATTTGCCATCAGTATGTGAAAATGACATAAAAATTCAGATGTATGCAGATGACACAGTCATCTACACACATGGGAAGGATGCCAAACAAGTGGCTGACAAGTTAATGATAGTTTGACTAAGTGGATGGGCCAAGCCCAACTGGTGGTGTTCAACCAGGGGTTTGAGCTCACAACCTCTGGCTCCAGAGTCCAGCACTCTACCTGTGTTGCCAAAAGAGTCAACCCACTTGGCAAGCCAAGCAGGAATGCTTTTATTACCTCCGCCAGGCCGAAAAGGCCAGGAGGAGGTAATGTTTTTGCCGGGGTTTGTCTGTGTGTTTGTCTGTTTGTCTGTCTGTCTGTCTGTTTGTCTGTTGGTTAGCAAGATAACTCAAAAAGTCTTGGACGGATTTCCATGAAACTTTCAGGCGTTGTTGGAAATGGTACAAGGAAGAACTGATTAAATTTTGGGGATGATCCGGATCACCGTCTGGATACAGGAATTTTTTAAAGCATTCTTTAACACTGTGACATACGGCTATTTTCAACATGTGCGCAGGCGCAATGGAGGGCGCTGGTCATCATGTCTGACCAACATAAACTCCGCGTTCTTCAACGTTTTAGGCACAAAAACACGCGGAAAACACTGGTGGGCTGGGCCCGCCACCGTGCCTGTGTTTGCGCGACGCTGCAAAAGCTGAGACGGGCAGCTGTCCGCCGCCGGATTATTTGGCAGAAATTCCCCGGCCAGCCATAGGCGCTGCGCAAAAACGAGCTGCTCGGCAGCGTGCTGTGTGCCTGTGTTTGCGCAACGCTGCAAAAGCTCAGACGCCCAGCTGTCCACCCTGGATTATTTGGCAGAAATTCCCCGGTCAGCCATAGTAGCTCCGCAAAAAGAAGCTCTCTGCCGGGGAAGTTTCCAAATCATCTTTGGCTGCGGAGCGCAACCCCAATAAAGATAAAGATTAGATGTACCACGAAGGTCGAGTGCAAGCAAGATGTTTGTGTCTGTGAACATTCCGTCTTTTGGCGAGTTGATACGTAACAATGTTTACAGTTTGATGAGAAGGTTGCTGCCATGTAACAATCATCTTATATCAGCAATTGTCAACTCGTCACTCACACTTCACTCCAGCATTTGGAAGTGGTGGCGTTCCATTTTATACTGAGTCCAATATTGTATGTTATTGTTGTTACAAGACCGCCGACTGTCTGCTGATCTGTATATACTTTTATTTATTTATTTTCTACTCCTTTTAGTTCTGCATTTAATATGAACCCTGAGTTTGAAATTAACGTTTGAATTTTGAATAAAACCCACGCCAACCCGTTTACCTAATTGGCATCCGTCAGTGAAGCCCTCAGTGCTGCTTTCAGTGATCTAAAACGCTCACATAACCCATTGGCCTGTGGGTTGTACGCAGTTGTGTCATGACTTCTTTTGTTTTTTCTTTTGAATTCTTGGATGGAACATGGGTGGCCAATATAAGCTGCGGATTCAGCCATCACATATTTCGGATAACTTATGTTGAACTGTATAATCAGAGGAGCTATTGTCTAATTTGACCTTGTTGGATTTTATTACCCCCTTTGTTATATTATTCACTTTCTTTTAACCTATACTCTTAATCTATTCGAAATAAAGATTAATTAATTCATTCATTCAATTGCAACGCCCCCAGCCTGGGAGTTTGCAGATGCAGGACATGGACACAACACCAACACTTCAGTTTATTACCTCTGCCAAGGAGGTAATGCTTTTACTACTGAACCACTAATCCTATCATTGTGAATCCAATTGCTACTCAGATGTTTTCATGGTCAAGGAATCTGACAACGTACACACAAACACTGTATGGGGGGAACTGTGGCGCTTGGCGGAGGTCTGCGCTCTCCGAGTGCTTTTCTAGTTTACTCTGCTACAATAGCAATGGAGAAAGTGTCAAAATGGCTTAATCAATCACGCCTCACTCTGAACGTATGGAGAACAGCTACCATGTACTTTACTAACAAACAAAATCATACACACTATCTGACTATAACTGTAAATGGAGCAAATATAGAAAATGTAACAGAGTTTAAGTATTTGGGTATCACATTAGATCCCACGGTCAGCTTTAAAGCATATAAAACGGATGAGCCACACTCTGAAATACAACCTTGCAAGCTTTCGTTGCATCAGAAACTCACTTACTCTAAAAGCATCAAAAACCTTTCTCAATGCCATGATATTGATACATTTCTCCTATTGCATCTCTTGCTGGTCACAAGCCAATAGTATGACTCTATAACCCTTGGAATGCCTGTGTATACAATCCATCAAAGTTCTGGATAAGAAGACATGACAGTGTCACCATTGTGGTATACTTGCCAAACACAAGATGTTAAGCTTTGAAAATATGATCATGCATGCACACATATGGTTCATCTTTAAAATTTTCCATGGTTCTTCATTGCCGCCCCTTAAGACTTTTGTGTACCTGGCTTCTGAACAAAATACCAGAGTAACAAGGACTTCCTCTAGGTGGCATTGCTGCATCCCTCTACATAAAACTGCTTTTGGGCAATCAGCATTCTTATACAAAGCTATAACGGAACGGAACAAGCTCCCCACTGCTTTGAAGACCAGAACAAATTACAAAGTCTTTACCACAGAGACTAAAAAATGGATTTTACGTAATCAAGTCTGAAAGCATTGATTCGCTCCCTTAAATGGGATTATGAAATTGTACTCTTAAATTGTTACCTCTGCCAAGGAGGTTATGTTTTCATCGGCGTTGGTTTGTCTGTCTGTCTGTCTGTCTCTTTGTTTGTTTGTTTGTTTGTTTGTTTGTTAGCAAGATAACTCAAAAAGTTATGGACAGATTTTCATGAAATTTTCAGAGATTGTCAGAAATGGGGTATCCTACAGATGATTAGATTTTGGTGGTGATCTGGATCACCGTCCAGAAGAAAACCGCCATTACGGAAAATGCGATTTTCGTGAATAACTACTGAACCACTAATCCTATCATTGTGAATCCAATTGCTAGTCATATGTTTTCATGGTCAAGGAATCTGAAAACGTACACACAAACACTGTATGGGGGGAACTGTGGCGCTTGGCGGAGGTCTGCGCTCTCCGAGTGCTTTTCTAGTTTTTTATGTGTACCTTCTCTCGTTATCTTTTTACCTTTAAACTTACTCCCTGCTTGTTTCAGGGTCAGCAGTTTCCAAAACCTGACCTAAATTGCTTTCTGTATGTGCTGTTTTTCTTTTAGCATCTTTACCCTGTGTTGAATATTTTTTCTGTACATAGTCCCTGACAAATAAACCAATAAATTAAAGTATACAGACACACACACACACACACACACACTTTAATTTATATATATATATATATATATATTTTTTTTTTTTTTAAATTTATTTATATGTGTATGTGTGACATAATTGGTTGACCCAGGGAACAGACACAAGCTCAAGAGTAGGTTCAATGATCTTTATTGTGATAGTGTTTGTGTGTGGGTGCGTGTATGTGTAGTGAATGTGGATGTGAGCGTGTGAATCCGTAGACTCGTAACAGCTGGGAGCGAGCAAAGCGCCGTGCAATGTGGCAACCCTAAGAACAGAGCAGAGGCACGGTATTAGCACAGTTCAACACTGGAGTGTATTGGTGGAGTAACTGAGGCTTACTGTTACAGCTGCGGTGGTGAATGAAGGCTGGCCCAGAGGCAATCCTGAAGGACTGCGACTGCCACCCAGCGCTGCTGACGAGAGACGGTGCTAAGGAGAGAGGTAGGCGTAGTCCGCCGCCTGGAGGAAAGGATTCCGCTGCCTGGGAGTTCCGCCTGTGCACAGGGGATAACGCAGAACAGGTCAGAAGAATGATGAGCTTACTTGGAGTTGAGGTGAATCCTTCCAGGTTGAGGCCAAAACGGCAGGGATGATGAGGGCTGAATGTTTGGCTGAACGAAGAGCGCAGAGCTTCACGTAGCCAGGGAGACAGACGGCTCTGTGCCAGTCTTGTAGGCAGAGCAGGTTATATAGCCTGTGAGCGATGAGGAACAGGTGTGCGCACAGCTGTAGCAGATAATGGCAGAAAGCGAGTCATCACAACGTGAGTGTGTGCGCGCGTGCGCAGTGGTGTGAACAAGTGTTTGCCCCCTTCCTGATTTCTCATTTTTTTTGTATGGTTGTTACACTTAAATGTTTCAGATCAGAACGCAGAGTTTGTTTTTGTTAGACACGATGCGCATCGAACCCCACTGCGACCGCCTTATGACGGACCATTCAGAGTGCTAGAAACAGGGGACAAGCAGTTTTTGCTAGATTTGGGGGGTAGGAAAGAGAAAATTGGCATAGACAGACTTAAACCCGCTTTTGTGGTGGCAGAGGAGGAAGTGCTGTTGGCAAAGGCCCCGCGGCGAGGTAGACCACCACGGAGGGTTTCACACAGTAATGTTTCCCAAAGTAATGTTTCCCCAGAACACCCGCAGAGACTGACAAAGGGTTTCCGCCCCCAGACGGCAAATCCCCAGTGGGACAGCGCCGCAGAGACGGTGAACCCCAGCTACAGCAGATTCGGCAGGAGGCTGAAGCCTATCCAGCATGTGGACTGATGTGTATTGATGATATCACGGCATGCATGTGGTTATTTTCTTGTTGTTCTGTTTTTCTAAAATGCTGGGGGGGCTTGTGTGGTGAACACTCAATGGACCTGTTGGACCGGTTCTGTGACTCGCATTTTAGGTCAGAACAAAGGCAGGAAGCTTAGCCTTGTTATGCAAGGCTGGAGACTGAAAGTGGCGGATGGCCAAATGGAGAGCCAGCAGCTCCCTGTCGAACGCGCTGTATTTACGTTCGCTATCGCGCAAGGTCCTGCTGAAAAAGACGAGGGGCTGCCAAACCCCGGCTACATGTTGCTCCACGACCGCCCCTATGGCCACATCTGACACGTCAGTGGTGAGCACTATGCGGGCCGTTGGGTCTGGGTGTGCCAACAATGCAGCCTTTGCCAAGGCTGCTTTCACCTCCGAGAACGCTTGGTCCCGCTCCGGGGACCACTCGATCTTATCCGTGGGTTTCTTTTTTTTGAGTGCGGCATACAGCAGCTGCATGAGCTGCGCCGCGCGGGGCAGAAAACGGTTATAAAAATTCACCATTCCCAAAAACTCCTGCAACGCCCTGACTGTCTGCGGCTGGGGAAAATCTGCCACAGCGCGCACTTTGTCAGGCAGTGGGACTGCTCCTTCGGGGGAGACGCGGTGTCCTAAAAAATCGATCTGCGCCACCCCGAACTGACACTTCGCTGGGTTGATTATTAACCCGTGATCTCCCAACCTTCGGAAAACTGTGGCCAGGTGTTTTTCGTGTTCGTCTTCGGACGCGCTGGCTACTAAAATATCGTCCAGGTAGACGAACACGAAAGGGAGATCGCGAAGCACCACGTCCATCATGCGTTGGAACGTCTGAGCAGCCCCTTTAAGTCCGAATGGCATGCGTAAAAACTCGAATAAACCAAACAGAGTTATTACCGCTGTTTTGGGTATGTCCTCAGCGCGCACTGGAACTCGGTGGTAACCGCGGACCAAGTCTATTTTAGAAAAAATGCGCACCCCTGCCAAATGAACCGAGAAATCTTGGATATGTGGGATTGGGTAGCGGTCGTGCGCTGTAGCGTTGTTTAACCTGTGAAAATCCCCGCAAGGGCGCCATGATCCGTCAGCTTTCGGGACCATATGTAGGGGGGAAGCCCACGGACTGTTTGAACGTCGGATAATGCCCAACCTCTCCAGGTTGGCGAACTCCTCGCGTGCTATGGATAGTTTAACTGCGTCCAAGCGCCGAGCTTTTGCAAAAACGGGCGGTCCGGTAGTGGTAATAAAATGCTCCACCCCGTGCTTAGCGACTGTTGCCGAAAATGTGGCGACCGTGAGTGCTGGGAACTGAGTGAGCAGTGTGTGGAACTTACCGCCTGTTGTTGTGACGTTGGCTTGTGCTGTAGGCGGGGCCACTCACGCGGCACAGGGGACAGAATCAAAAGAAAATGCATTAACCAGGTGCCTGTTAGCGAGATCAACCAACAACCCATGTGAGCACAAAAAATCAGCCCCCAGCATACTGAAATTTACTGTTGCTACGACAAAAGTCCACTCATATGCACGGCCGTGTAGAGACAGAAGCAGAGTCTTCTCACCAAAGGTCTTAATCTCCGAGCCGTTCGCCGCTGTCACCAGAGGACCTCCGGAACCCGCCAGTCTGTCCGCGTAGGAAGGAGTGATGAAACTCAACTGGGAGCCTGTGTCGACGAGGAACTGCCTCCCGGAGCGTGCGTCCGACAAGTAGAGCAACTTGTTCTCTTCCCCGAGGGCCGTGGCTGCTACCGACCCCTGGTCTTGGCGTTTCCCGAACGCCCGAACTGGCACGGCGGTACACACTTGCATGCCCTCTCTGCGAAGCGGCGATGGTAGAAACAAAAGACGTCCGGTCCACGCTCCCTGGCTCTTGCCGCCGCCGTCGTTGGTGAGTCTGGCACCACTGTCTCTGGCCTCCTGTCGTCTGCGGTCGTCGCGCCGAGTTCCCCTGCAGCAGCTGTGGCTGCGCGCCGCTTGGTGGCGTTGACAATCCGCTGCACCTCTCGGCCCAGCGCGCGGTAGTCCCGTAGGGCCAACAGTGGCGAACTGGCCAGAACCGCTCTCGCTGCTGACGGTAGAGTCCTGAGGAAGAGGTGGGTGAAAATGAAGTGATCATCGTCAGAGTCTTTCAACCTCAACAACTTCTCCATCAGGCTCGCGGGCATGTCGTTTTCCCCCTCCGTCAGCGCCAGGAGCCTCTCTGCTTGCTCCTCCGCCGAGGGGGTGAATTGCTGGATGAGTGCAGCCTTCAACGCGCTGTATTTGTCGCTCTCCGGCGGCTGGTTGATCAGGCTCTCCACATGCTGGGCCGTGTTGTTGTCCAGCTTTGCGACTACGTGGTAGAATTTCGTGACATCTACCGATATCCCCTGGAGGTTGAACTGCGCCTCAACTGCGTTGAACCAGGAGCGCGGATTGCTCTGCCAGAAGTCCGGTAGCTGGACTGTAGCGGCGTTTGCTTGGCTGGGGGCTCCTGACGCGGCTGGCCCGGGGGAATTTCTTTCTTCCATGATACGTCTCGGGGTCACCAGTGTGGAAGATGTGAAAATGACGAGGCAGCGTTCTTTCTCAGAGTCATCTTTATTCACATCTCCATCATTAAAAGCAGAAAAAAGAGCAAATGAAACAGTAACTCTCGTCCTTAAATATCAGGGACTTCACACCTCATAGATCACATGTCCCACAGACCACCTTGCATAATAAAGACAGTCACAATGCATTTCACCACATGGCATAATAAAGACAGTCACAATGCATTTCCCTCCATGATATCACTTCCACTGTCTCCCACGCATCCTTTAATCGATCCCCCACAGTCTCCAGCCTTGCATAACAAGGCTAAGCTTCCTGCCTTTGTTCTGACCTAAAATGCGAGTCACAGAACCGGTCCAACAGGTCCATTGAGTGTTCACCACAAAACCTCCATTCAAATAAATAAATATTTGCAGACAAAACTTAAAAAAACCTATTCCCCCTGTCAGCAAAATGAGCCCAAATCCTCCCCTATGTTAACCTGCCCCATCCCCATAAAGACTTTAAGGATAGTTTATACAGGGAAACTTAATATATCAGTGAGAGGAGGAGAAATGGACAAGAAAAATAATGAAAATTCAACAAAAAAGTTGCAAATTTTATCGAAAAACTTTATAGGAAGGGCAACATGTGTATCATAAAACATGGTTAATTTATAGAAAAAAGAGTAATAAATTTATCAGGAAAAAAATAAAATGCATTTTTAAAAAAGTGAACTTTCCAAGAAAAATGTTTATAACAAAAAACCTCACTAATTGCTGAGAATACTGGACATTTATGAGAGAAAAAAGGTTTTTATATATATATATATATATATATATATATATATATATATATATATATATATATACACACACACACACACAAAACAATTTTTTCTTGTAAATTTGTGAGTTCGCTGTTGTGTTGTTATGATCACTCTCCCGGGGACCCCCCCCCCCCCCCCCAGTTTGTCCGTCGACTTGCTGGTTTGGGATAGGGGACCAAAGGCATGCACGGGCCGGCGCACGTTGTCAGGAACCCCCTTTCCTTGTGCTCTCCCACCTGTGCTCTGTTTTGTGGTTATCTGTTCGTGTTAAGATTAGTTGTTCGTTTTGTCCTGAGTTTTTTTGTTCTGTATGAGGTTGCATAAATGTTGGGGTTGTGCGAGGGTCAGAGTTAGGGTTAGGGTTTGGGTAAGGGTCCAGGGTTAGGGTTCGGGTCAGGAAGGTTAAGGGGTTAGGGTTAGGATTAAGGTTGGGGTTAGGGTTAGTCTTCAATGTGAAGATGGAATCCTAATTAAGGTCCAGGGTTGTTATTGAAATTGGTATCAGGGTCTGGGTTAGAAGTAGATGTCTCCGTAGTATTTCCTGGGTTATTCGAGTAATCTTCTTTTGTTTTTCTTTGTGATTGTTTAAGTCCGTTTTCTATATCTATACTGTTCATATATATACATTTTTGTCTGTTGACATTTTTATTTACTAGTTTTACTTTAAAAAATCACTTTTTTAACCTTAAAAATGAGCTATATCTTGACTTTTTATGAAAAGTGATAAATAAAAATATCCATCCATCCATCCATCCATCTTCTACCGCTTTTCCGGAGGTCCGGGTCGCGGAGGCAGCAGTTCAAGCAGAGAAGCCCAGACTTCCCTCTCCCCAGCCACCTGCTCTAGCTCTTCAGATATAAACAAATATATATACAAATAAAAATATCAACAAATAAAAATGCTTATATTTGAATCCATCTTATTGTTATGTCCGGAAATGAGGAGAAGTCGAGGTGACGTTTTATAGTTTTATTATAACACGATAACAGGAACACAGGAGTCACTACGCTAGCCCAAGAGTCCACAGCGAAGAGACAAGATGTCTTCCACAGTTACCTTTTATACCCCAGGTGACACCACCCCCCGGAGGCGGGGCATCACCACCTCTCTACCCTAGGGCACCGCCATGCTAATATATATATGCAATATAATGTCCAACATCCCCCACCCCCCCGAAAAAATCACAAGCACACCAATTGGCCCCCCCCTTTAAAATTTGTACCCAATACACTCTCTAAACACAGAAATGTACAGGCCTATCCATTCACACCACACCAGCCCAGCGGACCACTCCGCTATTTAAATAACCAGTCAGTAAACATAAAAGGGCCACACACCAAAATAAATTAATCCCGAAATAAATAAATGCACACATCGTAAACATTTGAAACTATATACAGTTATGAACACTACGAACTAACACAAAGGCGGTCCCGGACTCTTTACACTAGCACTCCCACCCCATAACATGGGCACAACATATTAACAATACGGGGCACATTTGCATTTCACACTTTGTCATTATCAAGTGTTCACACCTCAGCGTTATTTCTCTTAACACACACACACACACACACACACACACACATGGCACTGAATTCACACAACGGTGGTCATCTCTTTTCTCTTTTTTTTTTCAAACTAATAACCTTAGCAATAAAATTTCAAAACACACTGTAACTAGACACACCGTTAGCCCCCAAAAAAAGTCCCATAACAGGTCTCACGTTGGCTCCCCTCTGGAGCGTCCGTCCTGCGGCCCGCTGCCAGAGCGTCTCTGCCTCTTCTTTACCGGAGACGGGCTGCACTGGCGTCTCTCTCCCACCAAACGCCACAGCTCATTCGGGTGCTGTCTGGACCCGTCCATCAGCTCAAGGTAACCGTCATCACCAGTCTGTACCACCCGCAGATCACCTTGGTCACCTCGCTGCTCCCTTGACTTTCGGACCTGTCCAAGCCGAGACTCAACCCTAGGGTGCACGTTATCACCCATGCCCAGGGGAGCACTCACTGGCTTCTTCCGTCCATGGCGTTGTGACCTGATTCCCACCCCATGTCATAGTGTCCTGCCAATCCAGCCCGAGCTCTGTCCCTGGTTTTCATTCTGGGCACATCTAGGGCTCGTGCCATCCGTTCTCGCCCCGATCATTTTCATTTCTTGCATTGGAGCGGCTGTGTTAGCCCCCGGCTCAACAGTGGTACTCGGTCAGCCACCGGAGTCTCGCTGTGCCTGCTTTCTGGACTCATCTGCCCCCACAGGCATCAAACCATGCTGTTCAGATCCCTCATCCAGGGTACGGCAAACACTGGCACGGGACACTCACCATGGTGACGTTCTCCAGTGCTGGTGGCGCCCTCATTCACTCGGTCCGGGCAAGACCAAGTCCCACACTTCTTCGCCGCTTCCCACGTAGAAGGGCCAGTCCCACAGTCCACCACCTGACCACTCCTCTCCGACACCGCAGGCGATAGAAAAACCGAGCCCACAGAACAAATCACAGCCCATCAAGTTGTTTCCTTCACGAGCCACCATGAACTCGGTCGCACACATTGAGGCCAACTTGTACCTCACTGATAGCCATACTGAGACCACGATGTCCAGGGGGTTGCTACTGTATCTGTAACAGGCAATGTCTGTTCTACTCACTGTGTAGTGTGGGAAAAACGTCTTCACCATTGCCAAATTCAAAATGGAAGTTGGTGACTCCTTGTCTACCATCAGCGGGACTGGCAGTCCATCCAACATGATGTTACAAATGATACGTCCGTCTGTGTTGGGCAAAACCCTGTGGACCACTGTGGGTATCTTCTTAGCCTAAGCCCCCCTCTCTGGTCCCCGGTCTTCCTTTTCAAAGTTCCGGCAAACTCCGGCGAAGTGGTGGAATAAACCGCACTGTCCACAACGCTTCCCCTTTGCTGCGCACTCCCTCGCCTTATAGCGGTGCTTGCTGGATCCACAGCCGTAGCATCTCTGCATCCCCAGGGCGGACCTAATCTTCACGACATCTGCGTATTCATCATCGCTGCCGTCGTCCGGATCCAAGGCCAGTGCCTTCAACTGTCTCTTGTTCCTGGGCAGGGCCTCCATGTCACCGAGATTTCTTGTTATTCTTTCTGCTGCCTCTTGTTGTTGCGCTAGCTCCATGGCTGCTAGCAGCATTAGCTCACCAGCATGAGTCAGCAGACGGGCCCTTGCGGAAGAATGCGCCACGTGCTCCACTAGCTGGTCGTAGATCATCTCCTCCTCCAAGGCCCCGGACCTGCACTCACCCGCCAGCTGCCGAAGGTCCACCACAAACTGCTGAACTGATTCCCCCGGTCGCTGGCGTCACTGTCTGAACTGAATGCACCTCATTATGGTGTTTTCAGGGGCGCGGAAGTAGCCCGCCATTAGCCTCACGACATCGCTAAATGTGTCACCTCCTTCTAACGTGCTTAGGATGCTCTGGCCCACCATACCCAAGTTGTGGACTAGAATAGCCCTTGCACGCAATTTGTCCAGGTCGCCGAGGTCCAGTGCTGTGAGGTAATTTTCGAAGGCCGCATACCACCTGGCCCATGGGATCAGCGGCTCACCCGGAGCCTCCAGGAGTGGTCGAAACGCAGTAGCTGCCCTCTCCATGCCTATATCCTCGTCGCCAAATGTTATGTTCGGAAATGAGGAGAAGTTGAGATGACATTTTATAGTTTTATTATAACACAATAACAGGAAACACAGGAGTCACTACGCTAGCCCAAGAGTCCACAGCGAAGAGACAAGATGTCTCCTGCAGTTACCTTTTATACCCCAGGTGACACCACCCCCGGAGGCGGGGCATCACCACCTCTCTACCCTAGGGCACCGCCATACTAATATACAGTATATATGCAATATAATATCCAACACTTATTCCTGAGGACATACTGCTGTAAAAACGATTATGGGGGCAACTTCTGGTTTCGGCTGAGGTAGTGTTGAATTAGTCAGCAAGAGTGGAGTAGTGGGGCATTTAAAATAGCATTTTTAAAGTTCTTCAAATTTGTTTTAATGTATAGTTCATATACCTGGTTTGCAGTCAAGTGGCAGATAATTTCAAGCCCTTGTAGTTTTTGTATTTTTGAATGTTTTTGTGCAGTTCTGGTATTTGCTGCTGTTCATGGTGTGAGGCTCCTCACAGATAACCACAGCTAAATCTGTGGCTTCAACAGTAATGTGTCGATTGTGCACTGAAAACTAAAAAGGACTGTTGGTGTGATTAGTGGTACAGACACAACAGCACCAGATATGTTTTCACTTGTATGAATGTCACTGATCTGATGTTTATATATGTCACCAGATGAAAGTCTACATGAAGTAAAATAATAAATAAAAAATGGTAACAGTTTGCTTCCTAAGGCTTAACGATTTAAGAAAGATACCAATTTTTTTTTTTTTTTTGCATTTGTTGCACTACATTGGAACAATATGAACTTGATATTAGCAGCTTCAGCATGCATTAATTTTTAAATTATCACAAAATATAGAACAATAAAATTTTTAACAATTGTCAGAAAAGGTCTGTACGTGTTAAGTTAAATAACAAGCATTCATGACAGCAGCATGAGCATGTTAAATTTGGGGTAAAACAAACAGCTGCAGCTGTCTGCATTTACCCCGACATTAAAACACCCAAGCATGGTGTTGTGGTTCTTTTTTTTTTTTTTTTTTTACTTATTTGTACCCGTAGGTAGACTTGGTTTGCAGTCTGGTGACAAGCCACCGGCTGCTGGTCGCTGCGTGCGCGAGCGCCCTAAACCTACATGTTTTTGGTATGCGGGAGGAAACCGGAGAAATCCCGGAGTAAACCCACGCAACACGGGGAGAACATGCAAACTCCACACAGCTCACTGTTGGTCGGGGGCTGGGATCGAACCCACGATCTCATGATCCCCGCGATCCCCCGGCCGAGGGTAAAACTGTGCTGCCACAGTGCTAAACCACTGCGCCACCGTGCAGCCCACGGTGTCTTTGTGGCTCTGACTAGATTCTATGTCTACTCTGAGGTAAATTTGATTATGTCCAACATATTTTAACAAAATGCAACCGACTTTATTGCGGTGGAAACATTGCTGTATCTCAGAGCTTTTATTTGTTTACAGCATTAGCATTTTAGCAGCTTCGCTAACTAATGAGCTACTGTCTGCAAGGCCACTTTTTAAGGTCATCTTCTCATCCCTCAATAGTTGTGGAAAGTGGTATGATTATATTACTCTTTCTGAGGTGCAAAAGGCCGTGTTCCCGCATTTTTGCTGCCGAAATCATTGTTTTTTAACAAGGAAAAGTGTCCCGTTTCTGTGACAACTCCACATTCTAAACTAGTACCTGTCGTTGCGCACATAATTCACGCAAGGCATCATGGGGGCTAGGAATAAGGGGGATAGTATATATGAAAAGTAGACGAGAGTAGATGAAATGGGAATAATTGTCAAAATGAGAGTAGACAAAATGGAAAGTAGATGAAATGGGTGTAGACGAAATGGGAAGTTACCCATCCATAACCCATATCAGTTTAGTGTTAGCTTACCCGTTAGCCCCTGTGACACTTGTACTCATTATTACCTCCGCCAAGGAGGTGATGTTTTTACCGGGGTTTGTCTGTCTGTCTGTCTGTCTGTTTGTCTGTCTGTTACCAACATAACTCAAAAAGTTATGAACGGATTTTGACGAAATTTTCAGGAAAGGTGTGTAATGGCACGGGGAACAGGTGATTAGATTTTGGTGATGATCTGAGAGTGCATACCTCCACCAAGGGCTTTGTTTGTATTTGTGCAGCCGGATTACACTAAAACTACTGGATGGATTTGGATGAAATTTTCACCAGAGGGGGTTCTTGGGCTAGAGAGAAACCCATTATATTTTGCTGATGATCAGAGAATGCATACCTCAGCCAAGGCTCTTATCTTCTCACAGTCTGTTACTAACATAACTCAAAAAGTTATGAACGGATTTTGACAAAATTTTCAGGAAAGGTGTGTAATGGCACGGGGAACAGATGATTAGATGGCTTTGTTTGTATTTGTGCAGCAGGATTACACTAAAACTACTGGATGGATTTGGATGAAATTTTCACCAGAGGTGGTTCTTGGGCTAGAGAGGAACCCATTATATTTTGGTGATGATCTGATAATGCATACCTCAGCCAAGGCTCTTATCTTCTCACAGTGTGTTAGCAACAATACACCAAAACTGATGGACAGACTTTGATGCCATTTTCACCGCAAGTGGCTATAGGCCTACACACAAACCCATTACATTTTGGAGGTGATCCATGAGAAACAGAAGGAGCCTTGGCGGAGGTATGCGCTCTATGAGTGCTTTCTAGTTGTACCTGTAATAAAGTTAAGGTTCAGTACAACTCCTGCCTTTGCAGTCCTTCTTTCCAGACATAACACTTTGGTCATCTAGAGATGAGAAAAAGTGCTGTATAAGTGAACACCATTTATCATTTATCAAATCCTTCTCTCTTGCTTTATTGTGCAGTAGCCTGATGGAACACCCACAGTTTCATTGTACTGTACTACTGTACAATGGCAGTAGAGCTTACCAGCCCATGTGACAAACACGCAATGCATCCTGGGTTAGGTAGACTGTGCGATTGTAAAAAACACACGAGTACACGGCGCCTCAACATTTGTTGTGAATAAAGAAAAAAAACACAAAATGGACTGTTCGATGGAAAATTTATAGAGGGACCGTACTACACCAAACTGAACAGGATGGCAAAGGCACACTATTTAGTGAAGCTTAAAGGGGTTATGTTATGTCCATAACCAGTACTCCAATAATAAGGCTGAAGATGCAGTCGAACAGAACTTTATTAAGCAGACTCACAGAACATGAAGGCGCTCCCCTCAAGGCAGAGGCGCTGGTCGTAAAGAGACCGTGCCTCTTTTGGGTAGGCCTTTTATACCCTGGGTGGCGGCGGAACCGGAAAGTTGTAGCCGTCACCCACAACATACAATAATAATAATAATCATCATAACTGATATATAACCCCCCCCCCCCCCGTAGAAAAGTCCAAGATACACACCATTAGGCCCTCCCAAATTTCAACCCGAATCACACACTAACAGTAAATACAATAACAGGACCTATCCATGCCCTCAAATAACTAAAACTAGAGGGGGACAGGTGGACTACTGCCCCACCTCCACACGACCAGACGGGTTATTCTGCCGTCTCTATTATAAAACAGTCCATAGGACAAAGTGAGCTGCCGTGTTCCTAATATAACTTGTAAAAATAACCCCAAAACATGTGTACTGTCATGACTGATTATAATTAGACAGCTCACGTGCAGGGAGTAACACCAAAGGAAGCACACTGAGACACAGAGTGACAAGTTTAATATGAATTTTATTTACTGCAAGAAAACGCCTCCGCAAGAGAAAACCGTCACTCGCCAGGGAAAGCACATGGCCTGTAATGAGAAACGAGAGCAGGTGTATTAGGAGGGAGGCTAGACAAAGGGAAAATAGGACCACACTCGCGTGGGAGAAATTAAGGACCCGGCAGATGAGATGAGAGATGAACCCAGCACTTACGGCGAGCCTCTCGACAAAACAGGATGACACAGGAGCACTGGGAGAGGTGTCTGACCGGGCGACGACAGTCGCTGATGAAGTGATGATGGTGGGGCAGGTGAGCGCACAACGTCCCTGGAGACACACCACTAAGGAGGTAGCAACCTGAAACAAAGAGCACAAGATTTAATGGTTTTTCTGGATGAGATTATTCTAGGTCAAGCAGTTGGTACAGGTAGTTTACCCAACGAGCCAGCGTGAGACGTAGAAGAGAGGTCTATTTAAGCGCTGGCAGATCAAAGGAGCAGGTGTGTCTCATCATGCAGGTGGAGATAATCACCTGCGGAGTAGGTGAAAGTTGAACCCGACGGGCAGGGGAGGAGTGCGCTCACCAGACCATGACATGTACAATCAAAACCTTTCAAAAATGCGCCATAAACAGCCAATATGTACATCCACACCCCGCTGTGCCAGCCCCCACCCCAACACCCTCACCCCACAACTCGGGCAAATTACATGCAAGTCAATGCAACAGTACAAACAGTGTTGGGTCTTTTTTTTTTTTTTTTTTTGAAAACACACACACAGGGCAATCCCACAGCGAGTAAGTGTGAAACATATTACCTCCATGGCTCGGGCAATACACACCTATTAACAAATACTGCACAAACCCCCCATAAAAGTAGCCCACACTCTCTTTTTTTTTTTCAAATGAGCACTCAACCCAGCCACTTTTATGCATATACCACATTAACACAACAATAACGCAGCCCTGGTAGTGCACACATTAATATTTCAGACATTAGCATGTTAATAGGTTAACCCCAAAACACATCGCCCCTTTCCACCATACAGTCTCGATGGGCAGACCACCCCCCGGAGACCCATCTGGCGGGTCCCGACCAGAGCTTCTTCTATGGTTCGCCCCCGCAGATGAACCACGTTGGCGCCCCGACACCTCCTTCTCCTCACTGGCATGTCTCAGTTCGTTGGGGTGTCTCCACGACCCATCGGACATCTGAAGATAACCGTCCTCCTAGACGGCCACCACCTGCAGCCTTCCCTGGTCCTCTCGTCGATTTCTCTTGCCATGAAGCCCCCCTTAGCCGAGCCTCCTCCCTGGATCGAACCACATCAGCGACCCGCAGGGGAGCTCAACTCGGCTTCAAACGTTCACGGCGTCTAGACCGGGCTTCCTCTCTGGGTCGAACCGCTCCACCGACCCCATGAGAAGCCCAACTCCCCCTCCAGTGTTGCTGTGTGGCATGTCTGTCCACCATGCCAGCCGGTCCTGCCCTGCTCTCTTTCATTTTAAACGCCGGCAAAGTCGTTGCACCCCCTTGCTTCTCGGTATCTCCAGGCCAAACTCCGGAAGCAGAGGGAGCTGTCCTCACAGCTCCACCCACCATCACGAGCATTCCACCATGCCACCCAGTTCCCACATCCGGGGTAACTTGGGCCCTGGCACCAGAATCCTCCCGCAATGGCCCTGGATGGTATTGGTCCTGTCCATCTCCCAGAATACTAGGCCAGTCTTCGTCCCATACCGCATTGTCTTTTCTTTCAAAGGTCTTTTTATTATTATTAATTGAAGTATCAATACAATACAAAGTATTAGAAATTTTCATTTTTGTTTCAACCAAACAGTAAAAAACTAGAACTTAAAGCCGACAAATGTAAATGCTTCAAAGCACAAAAACCTTTAAATAAACAATAAAAAAAAAAAAAAAAAAAAAATACAAAGAAAAATTATGTGTGTGAAATGGGGTTGGGGTAAAGGGGATATGAGCTACTCAGAAACTATAATCGTGGGTCTTTCAAAGAAATCAAGAAACGGGCGCCATAATTTATAGAATTTGTTTTCAGAGCCACAGACTGTATATCTGATTTTTTCTAAATCCAAACAGGACATTATATCTTTTATCCACTGTAAATGTGAAGGGGGCGAAGAGTCTTTCCACTTCAGTAATACAGCACGTCTGGCCAATAATAATGAAAATTTGAATACTTTTAATTTGGAACTTGGCAAGACAAGTTCTGGAGCCACACCAAAAATGGCGCATAATGGATCAGGTTTAATTTGATATTGCAGGACTTCAGACATAGTGATAAAAACAGAATGCCAAAAATTCATCAATGCCGGGCAGGACCAATACATGTGAAGCAAAGTGCCAGGAGCGCTACCACACTTTTCACAAGTTGGGTCTATATCCGAGTAAATACGTGCTAACTTAACCTTGGACAGGTGCATCCGGTGTACAATCTTAAATTGAATAAGAGCGTGACGAGCACACATTGATACAGTGTGAACCTGGCCAAGAATAGAGTCCCACAGTTCATCAGTAAAAGTAAAATTAAGATCTTGTTCCCAGTTCAATTTGATAGCGGCCAGAGAAGAAGATTGTAAATTTGAAATTAAATTATATAAAACTGACATTACCCCCTTAGAAGTTGGTTTAACTAATAAAAAATCATCTAGAGGATTATCAGAAGGTTTTTGAGGGAATTGTTTTGTCATGGTTTGCACATAATGTCTGACCTGGAGGAAGCGGAAAAAGTGTATAGAAGTGATGTCGAATTTGGTGGAAAGTTGAGAAAAACTTGCAAATTGACCATCAAAATATAAATCCGCAAAAGATTTTAAACCTTTTCTGTGCCATATATGAAATGCACTATCAATAGTTGATGGGGTAAATAAATGATTTGCGGCAATTGGACTTCTAATGGAAAAAAACTGAAGACCGAAATTTTTCCTGAATTGAGACCAAATTCTAAGAGACTGACGAACTACTTTATTATTACCCAGTGTAGACAAAGCAAGGGGAAGTGGTGAACCTAAAATTGCCGGTAGGGAAGTTTGATTGTCCACATGTGACTCCATAAGGATCCAAATAGGTGATTTGGGTTCCAGATAAAAATGTTTCCAATATAACATGCACCTGATATTTGCTGCCCAGTAATAATATTGAAAGTTAGGCAGAGCCATGCCACCTACTGATTTGGGTCTTTGAAGAAAAACTTTCCTCAATCTCGGATGTTTACCATTCCAAATAAATGAGGTAATCAGAGAGTCCAAAGACTTAAAAAAGGATTTAGGAATAAAAATGGGGAGACATTGAAACAAATATAAAAACTTTGGAAGTAACATCATTTTTACAGAATTGATTCTGCCAATTAAAGACAAGGATAATGGGGACCATTTGGAAAGTATTAACTTGCACTGGTCAAGTAAGGGGAGAAAATTATTTTTAAACAAGTAATTAAATTGTTTAGTGACACATATCCCAAGATAATTAAAATGATCAATAACAACCTTGAAAGGAAAATTTTCAAAATCCTGAACTTGAATCTTTTCATTAATCAGAAACAGTTCACTCTTATTAAGATTAATTTTATAACCAGAAAACCTACTAAAACTATCCAAAATATTAAGTATAGCAGGTAATGAAGTAAGTGGGTTGGAGAGAAATAATAAAAGATCATCAGCATAGAGTGAAACCCTATGCTCAATGCCACCCCTACGAATGCCTAGAAAGTCCCGGCTCCCACGGATTGCAATAGCTAACGGCTCAACTGCCAAGGCAAAGAGCAACGGGCTCAAAGGACAGCCTTGCCTCGTACCACGGTAAAGTCTAAAATAGTCAGAATAGCGACAATTAGTTAACACTGAAGCTAAAGGACTAGCATAGAGAAGTTTAATCCAGGAACAGAAGGAAGGACCAAAACCGAACCTCTCCAAAGTAAAAAACAAATACTCCCACTCAACCCTATCGAATGCCTTTTCAGCGTCCAAACTAATAAGACATTCAGGTATGTTGTGGTGAGGAGTATAAATAATATTAAACAACCGCCGCAAGTTAAAAAAAGAATGGCGATTTTTAATAAAACCGGTTTGGTCCTGTGAAATTATAAAAGGAAGAATCTTTTCCAACCTTGAAGCTAACAACTTTGACAAAATTTTAACATCGGTATTTAACAAGGAAATAGGCCTGTAAGAAGCACAATCAACAGGATCCTTATCCTTTTTAAGCAACACAGTGATACAGGCCTGATAGCATGAAGGAGGAAGTGTACCAGAGTCAAGCGACTCTGTAAAAACTTGACAAAGGAAAGGGGCGAGGTCGTCAGAGAATTTTTTGAAAAAATCAGCGAAAAACCCATCAGGTCCTGGAGATTTTCCTGATTGCATGGATGATATTACCAGCTGAATTTCTTCTTTTGTGATGGGAGCTTCTAAAATTTGCCGAGATTCTGAAGAAATCAAAGGAATATCAATAGAATCAAAAAAAAATTCCAAATCCTTTAAGTTTGTTGTATATTCTGAGGTATATAATTTGGAATAAAATGACCTGAAAATATCATTAATCGCTTGTTGGTCAGATGTCACCTCTCCTTTATCTGTCCTAACTCCAGTAATAATTTGCTTAGCTCTAATACCACGTAGTTGATTAGCTAGAAGTTTACTGGTTTTTTCGCCATGTTCATAAAATTCACTCTTGTTCCTTATTAAACAACCTTCAATTTGTCGAGTAGAAAGTAAATTAAATTTAGTTTGTAATGTCATACGTTCCTTGTACAGAGCGGGTGATGGAGATTGAGCATATTGTCTGTCAATGTCCAGGATTTGATCTAAAATAACCTTCTGTTCCTGTATTAAGGATCGTCTTTTAAATGCTGCCAATGAAATAAATTCCCCCCTAAGAAATGCCTTCATGGCCTCCCATATCGTTTTATTTGACATACCAGGAGTTTTATTTTCTTTCAAAAAAAAATTAATTTTAGAAGAAATATTCGCAACCAATTTTTCATCTGTAAGTAATAATGGATCCAATCTCCAATGCTTTCTCATGGAGTCACATCCATGGAGGATCATTTTAAGTACAAGAGGGGCATGATCAGAAACCGAGATGCTATCATAACTGCAAGAGCAAAGGTTATTAATTAATAAATTGTCAACAAAAAAATAATCTATTCTGGTATAAGTATGGTGTACGTGAGAGAAAAAAGAATAGTCCCTGCCGTTAGGATGTAAAAAACGCCAAGGATCTGTAAGGCTATATTCCTCAAGAAAAGACTTAACATAAGTTGCAGATTTATTAAGACTAGCAGGTTTTGAAGATGAGCGATCTAAGATCGGATCCATATACAAATTAAAGTCACCCCCAAGAATTAGAGAATGAGTATTTAAATCTAGAAGTTGCGAAAAAAGGTTGCGAAAAAAGTGCACATCATCAAAATTCGGTGCATACAGATTAGCCAAAGTGACATGTTTATCGCCAAGTTTACCTGATACTATTACAAATCGTCCATTTTTATCTGATACAACATTAGAGGGAATAAATGGGATATTTCGATCAATAAGAATAGCAGCGCCCCTGGCCTTAGCTTTAAAATTTGAATGAAAAAATTGTCCTGACCAACATTTTGACAAACGCAAGTGGTCGGAATCCTGCAAATGGGTTTCCTGCAAAAACAGTACCCCAGGCTTAAATTGCTTTAGACGTGACATGACTCTCTTTCGTTTAATTGGATGGTTCAACCCCTTCACATTCCAGCTTACCAAAGTAAGATTACTATTCATTCAAAGAGTAAAATTTATATATTATGTTGTGTAGCCCAAAGAAGAATAAAGTGAGATACGGGTAAAAAAAAAAAAAAAGGAAGGGGTAAGGGGGGTGTAAATAAAACCATAACAAAAAAACAAAACAAAAAAAAAAATAAATAAAAAAATAAAAATAAAAAAAAAATAAATAAATAAAAAAATCCAACAACCAAACCTATAACAACACTCCAGCCGGTTGCAAAAAAACAGCAACCGCTCCATCTCCTGCTCTATTTTCATCCTAACAGAATGCTCCCATACAACTGGCTTCAATCCTGCATAATATGAACGTTTTACCCTAAAAAAAAAAAATAAATAAATAAGATAAAATTAAAAAAAAGAATTAAGTAAACAACAACGTATAGGGAGCCAATTTTACCTTGTTTTTAAACATCTGAAAATGCATCAATGTCCAGTCAGTGCAGCTTCAATGAAGTAACAAGCAGCCCAGCGCGGCAGCTGGTCAACCCAGAAATGTCCAGTTCAAGGCGAAAATTGCTGGTTTCTCTTCATAGTTTGCATGAAGCGGGTGGCCTCTGAGACGGACGCCAGCCACTGGTTTTTGCCGTCTGGAAGAGTTATCCGGAGCCTGGCGGGGAAAAGAAGAGAAGGACGAAAACCTCTCTTGTACAACTCGGACATAACCTCCTTATATTCGGCTCGCTGCCTCTGAACGTCGGCGTTATAATCCTCGTAGAACTGAAGTTTATGCCCACGATATTCCAAAGTCCCACGGCGTCTCCGCGCTTCTCTCATCACCAAGTCTTTGGTCCGAAACCGGTGGAAACAAATAATGACAGCGCGCGGCTTCCCATTCGGACCCGGCTTGGACCTGAGGCTGCGGTGGGCTCTATCCAGCTCTGGGGGAGATGGCAAAGTTTGTGCGCCAAAGACGTCCACCAACAGCTGAGAAAAAAATTCAGATGGCCGTGGACCCACATCAAAGGACTCCGGCAGACCCACCAGACGAATATTCAGCCTCCTGCTTCTTCCCTCCAGGTCAGAAAGTTTGTTTTTCAAAAGTTTGTTCTCCTCCTGTATTGACTCGCATGTAACTTCAAGCGCCGCTAGGCGCTGGCTGACGTCCTCCGCGTTGTTTTCAAGGTCGCCAATGCGTTGCTCCTGGTTCGCCACATCTGCTTGAATTTTGTCCAGCTTACCATTAATAAGTTCAAATGAAGCTTTGAAGTCAGCAGCTATGGACATTCTGTGTTGCTCTAGCAAGGCAACAAGTGCAGGGTTAAGGCTGATATTAGCATCCTCAGCTAAGCTGGTGTTAGTATTGTTCCCTGCTACCTCCTTTTCAGTCTGCTTTCTTGTTTTGGACATATTTCAAAACAGATTCTGCATGTATT
The DNA here is from genome assembly GCA_020510985.1 of Pholidichthys leucotaenia. Taxonomy (NCBI): domain Eukaryota; kingdom Metazoa; phylum Chordata; class Actinopteri; order Cichliformes; family Pholidichthyidae; genus Pholidichthys; species Pholidichthys leucotaenia. Next base: position 158,055,548 of record CM035849.1, read on the forward strand.
AAATGTCCAAAACATTAACAGCTTACAACAAAATAGGGTTTAAAAAGTAAAGAAAAAAAAATATAGCAGGAGCCAGCAACGCACACACCTACTCCATTGCCAGCACCATACCGCATTGTCCACCACGCATGGAACCGGTTGGTCCCACAAACCACAGCCCGACCACTCCTCTTCGGAACCGCTGGTGATTGTAAAGCCCAGTCCGTAAAACAGGTCGCAGTCCATCACGTTCGACCCCTTCATAGTCACCAAGAACTGGATGTTTGAGACCACTGCCGACTTGTACCTCGTCATCAGCTCCAGCAAACCCACGTTGGCTAGTCTGTTACCTCCAGCGAACCCACAATGGCTAGTCTTTTACCTCCATAGCCACAATACGGCATCGACTGTCCTCTTACACGGTAATATGGGAACAAACTCCTCACAGTAGGCCAGTTCAACGCGGACACTGCTGCGCTCGCGTCCACCAACAGCGGCACTTCCAGGCCGTCCAGAATCACATCACAGTAAATCCGCCCATCTGTGCTTGGGAAAACGGTGTGAATAACCATAGGAGTTGTGGCAAGGGAATCCATTCTGTGTCACCTTTCCCCTTGCTCAAACTTTTTGCAGGCCCTGGCGAAATGATGTAGGAGTCCACACTTGCCGCAGCATTTGCCCCTCACCGGACACCCTCTCACCTTGTACCGGTGCTTGGTGGACCTGTAGCCCAAATATCTGGGTGACCCTGGGGTGGACCTAATTTTAAAAGCTAGTGTAGTCTTCTTTATCTTCTGCATTGTCATCGCTACCCGGGTCCACAGCCTGTGTCGCTGATTGTGAGTCAGACTGCCTCAGCGTTGTTCTCTCACCAAGGTCCTTTGATAGTTTATTTACTGCTTCGTACTGTTGAGCAATCTCCACAGCTGCAGTCAACGTCAGTTCACCAGAGTGCGTGAGGTGCCTGGACCGTGCTGCAGAACATAGCGTGTGCTCCGCCAAGTGATCGCAGACCATTTCTTCCTCCAAAGCCCCGAATTGCCACTCTCCAGCCAGCTGGCGCAGGTCCGCAACACACCGTTGCACCGACTCTCCCGGCCACTGGTGTCGCTGTTGAAACTGGATCCACCAGACGATGACATTCTCAGAAGTGCGAAAGTAGCGCGCCATTAGCCCAACGACATCCTCAAGACTATCACTCACTCCCAGTGTGCTGAGAATACGTTGCCCTTCCATGCCGAGATTATGGACCAGTATCGCTCATGCAAGTAGTTTCTCTAATTCATCGAGGTTCAATGCCACCAAATAATTTTGGAACGCTGCAAACCACCTCACCCAGGCAACTGGTGGCTCGCCTGGGAGCTCCAAAAATGGCCGAATGCTAGAAACTCCTTTTTCCGTTACTTTATCCTCGTCGCCAAATGTTATGTCCATAACCAGTACTCCAGTAATGAGGCTGAAGATGCAGTCGAATGGAACTTTATTAAGCAGACTCTTAGAACATGAAGGCCCTCCTGTCAAGGCAGAGGTGCTGGTCGTAAAGAGGCCATGCCTCTTCCGGGTAGGCCTTTTATACCCTGGGTGGCGGCGGAACCGGTAGCGCGGTGGCGGAGTGGTTAGCACTGCGGCAGCACAGCAACTCACCCTTGGCCGGGGGATCCTGGGTTCAATCCCAGCCCCTGACCAACAGTGATCTGTGTGGAGTTTGTATGTTCTCTTCGTGTCTGTGTGGGTTTACTCTGGGATTTCTCCGGTTTCCTCACACATGCCAAAAACATGCAAGTTAAGTTAATTGGCATCAAACTGGGGATTCTAAATTGTCCTTAGGTATGACTGTGAGAGTGAATGGTTGTCTGTCTCTCTGTGTTGGCCCTGCGATGGACTGGCGATCTGTCAAGGGTGTACCCTGCCTCTCGCCCAAAGATGCTGGGATAGGCTCCAGCCCCCCGCGACCCGAAAAGGATTAAGCAGAAGAAGATGAATGAATGAATAATTAATATATAACAGGTTAACGTGCTGAATCCCTACTAACATATCACATGGAGTTCGGATGTAAACATTCTGCCTAACTTTGACCATGCCTTCATTTTTAATTATATGATTTTAACTGTTAGTTCATATAGACACAAAGTTTTTAGTAATTTTAGGTCTTTGCAGCAAGCCAAAGTGCAGTTCATAGATGGATGGGTGCATGACTTGGAGATGTAGACAACTGAAGACAGTTGTGTGCACAAAGGTATGTTTTTTTTTTATTTCCTCTCTTGAGTAAATAAATAATTACTTTATAAATAAAATGGATCGTCATCTTATCGTGGTGGGGGGTTTGCGTGCCCTAGTGATCCCAGGAGCTATGTCGTCCGGGACAATTTGCCTCTGGTAGGGTCACACAAGGCAAACGGGTACTGGGTGAAGGGCCAGACTAAGAACGATTCAACAGACTCTCACAATGAATGCTAGAACAAGGATTCAGTATACCCCGCCCCGTATGGGGTTGCCGGGGCCCCACCCTGGAGCCAGGCCTGGGGGAGGGGCTCAATGGCTAGCGTTTGGTGGCCAGGTTTCCACCCATGGGACCCAGCTGGGCTCAGCCCGAAGGAGTTACATGAGTCTGGCCTCCAGTGGGCTCACCACCTGCAGGAGGGACCATGGGGGGGGGGGGGGGGGGTCAGGTGGCGGTCAAAGGCGGAGACCTTGGCGGTCTGATCTCAAACTTCCTAAACTGGCTTTTGGGATGTGGAATGTCACCGCTCTGGTGGGGAAGGAGCCTGAGCTGGTGCATGAGGTTGAGAGATAAGATAAGATAAGCCTTTATTAGTCCCACAATGGGGAAATTCCAGGATTGCAACAGCACAGGGATAACAACACTCAGAGCAATAATTTAGAAGATAAGATAATAGGAGCAGTGAATATACATATGTACACATAAATATATATACAGTGCGGAGTATTGTAGCTAGATGGAATAAACAGCATAACAATCTATTTAGTTAGCCCACATAGTATGACTATGTACCCATACAGCATATTATGTATTGAATCAGCCTAGTTGTCACCCTCCGTAGCAATTGATATTGTCCTAGTTGTATAATAGAGGGGGACCATTATTGTGTAAGTTTATTGCGTCTTTTGCATTCAATACTATTAGGTCATAACGTTTTTTTTTGCTATCTCTGTGAGCAGCCCTGCTTAGGTTATAAAGTCTGACAGCCGTAGGTAGGAAGGACCTGCGAAACCTCTTGGTTGCACACCTAGGATGATGTAGCCTACTGCTAACTGAGCTCCTCTGTGCGTTCAGCATGTCTTGCATAGGGTGGGACTCGGACTCCAGCAGAGATAACAGCTTAGCCACCATCCTTCTCTCTCCTATCTCCTCCACTGGGTCGAGGCGCTGCCCCAGGACAGAGCTAGCTTTCTTGATCAGTTTGTTCAGTCTCTTCCTGTTGGCTGCTGTGATGCCATTGCCCCAGCAGACCACTCCATAAGTGATGGCTGATGCCACCACCGAATCATAGAAGGTCTTCAGGAGCACCCCTTGTACACCAAAAGACCTGAGCCTCCTCAGTAGGAACAGCCTGAGCTGTCCCTTCTTGTTGAGTGCATATTGCAGATACCGGCTAGATATAGTCAGCCTCACCTCAACACACAGCTCCGGTTCCAGAACCAGTCTCCTGGAGAGGGGCTGGAGCTTGGCCTACTCTGGAGTTGCCCCGAGCGAGAGGCGACAAGCAGGGGTGGGTATTCTTGTACCCCCCCCCCGCCACCTTGCTGCCTCTATATTGGAGTTTTCCCCGGTGGACGAAAGGGTTGTTTCCCTGCACCTTCAGGTTGGGAAATGGGTCCTGACCATCATTTGTGCCTATGCACCAAATGATGGTTCAGAGTACCCACCCTTTTTGGAGTCTCTGACTGGGGTGCTGGAGAGTGCTCCTCTTGGAGACTCCATTGTCCTACTGGGGGACTTCAGTGTGCACATGGCAATGACAGTGAAACCTGGAGGGGGGTGATTAGGAGGAACGGCCTGCCCGATCTGAACCCGAGTGGTGTTCAGTTATTGGACTTCTGTGCTAACCACAGTTTGTCCATAACGAACACCATGTCCAAGCATAAGGGTGTCCATATGTGCACCTGGCACTAGGACACCCTAGGTCGCAGGTCGATGATCGATTTTGTTATCGTGTCATCAGACCTGCGACCGTATTTCTTGGACACTCGGGTAAAGAGAGCTGCAGAGCTATCAACTGATCACTACCTGGTGGTGAGTTGGATCCAATGGCAGGGGAGGATGCCATTCAGACCTGGTAGACCCAAACATATAGTGAGGGTGTGCTGGGAACATCTAGCTGAGGCCCTGGTCCGGGAGGTTTTCAACTCCCACCTCCGGAAGAACTTCAACCACATTCCGAGGGAATCTGGAGACATGGAGTCTGAATAGGCCATGTTCTCCACCTCCACTGTTGAAACGGCTGCTCAATGCTACGGCCGCAAGGTCAGGGCATCTCGTGGTGGCAACCCCTGAACCAAGTGGTGGACACCAGTGGTAAGGGGGGCCATTAAGGGCCATTAAGCTGAAGAATGAGTTCTATAAAGCTTGGTTGGCTTGTGGGACTCCCGAAGCAGTTGAGGTGTACCAGCAGACCAAACGGAGTGCAGCTCGGATGGTTGCTGAAGTAAAAACTCGGGTATGGGAGGAGTTCGGTGAGGCCATGGAACAAGGCTTTCGGTCAGCCTCAAAGAGATTCTGGCAAACTGTCCGGCGGCTCAGGAGTGGGAAGCAGCTCCCTGTCCACACTGTGTATGATGCGGATGGGGCACTGCTGACTTTGACTGGGGATATTGTTGGGCGGTGGAGGGAATACTTCGAGGATCTCCTCAATCCCACTGGCACGCCTTCCACAGAGGAAGCAGGGCTTGTGGACAAGGGAGACAACTCACTTATCACAAAGGGCTGAGGTCACCAAGGTGGTTAAAAATTTCATTGGTGCCGGGCCCCGGGGGTGGATGAGATTCGCCTTGAGTACCTCAAGGCCCTGGATGTTGTAGGGCTGTCATGGTTGACACACCTCTGCAACATTGCGTGGAGGTTGGAGACAGTGCCTTTGGCACAGCAAACTGGGGTGGTGGTTCCTCTCTTCAAAAAAGGGGACCAGAGGGTGTGCTCCAACTTTAGAGGGATCACACTCCTCAGCCTCCCTGGGAAGGTCTGTGCCAAGGTACTGGAGAGGAGAGTCCGGCTGTTGGTCGAACCTCAGATTCAGGAGGAGCAATGTGGTTTTCGTCCTGGCTGTAGCACATTGGACCAGCTCTTTACCCTCTCAAGAATCCTGGCGGGTTCGTGGGAGTTTGCCCAACCAGTTTACATGTGTTTTGTGGACTTGGAGAAGGCATTCGACCGTGTCCCTCGTGGTTTTTTGTGGGGGGTCCTTCGGGAGTATGGGGTATTGGGCTTGTTGTTATGAGCTATTCGGTCTCTGTACGACCATTGGGAGAGTTTGGTTTGTATTGGCAACACTCCGTCGGACTCATTCCCAGTGCGAGTTGGACTCCGCCAGGGCTGCCCTTTGTCACCGATCCTGTTATGAACGGAGGGTGTCATGCTTGGTGACCACAGGATCTCACCTCTGTTGTTTGCAGATGATGTTGTCCTGCTGGCTTCATCCAGCAATGATCTACAGGTCTTACTGGGATGGTTTGCCGCTGAGTGTGAGGCAGCTGGGAAGAGAATCAGTACCTCTAAGTCCGAGTCCATGGTCCTCAGCCAGAAAAAGGTGGATTGTCCTCTCCGGGATGGAGACAAGCTCCTGCCCCAAGTGGAGGAGTTGAAGTATCTCGGGGTCTTATTCACGAGTTAGGGGAGAATGGAGCGAGAGATTGACAGATGGATCGGAGCAGCATCTGCAGTGATGCGGATGTTGTACCGGTCTGTTGTGGTGAAGGGGGAGCTAAGCTCTAAGGCAAAGCTGTCGATTTACCAGTCAATCTACGTTCCTACCCTCACCTGTGGTCATGAGCTTTGGGTAATGACTGAAAGAACGAGGTCGCTGATACAAGTGGCTGAAATGAGCTTTCTTTGAAGGATTGTTGGACTCACCCTCAGAGATAGGGTGAGGAGATCAGTCATCCGGGAGAGGCTCAGAGTAGAATTGCTGCTCCTCCACATTGAAAGGAGCCAGTTGAGGTGGTATGGACATCTGATCAGGATGCCTCCTGGACGCCTCCCACTTGAGTTGTTTCAGGTATGTCCCTCTGGGAGGAGACCCCGGGCAGACCCAGGACTCGCTGGAGAGACTATGTCTCCCAGCTGGTCTGAGAACGCCTTGGTATCCTCTCTGAAGAGCTGGAACAGGTGGCTGGGGAGAGGGAAGTCTTCTGTGCTTGAACTGCTGCCTCCGTGACCCAGACCTCCGGAAAAGCGGTAGAAGATGGATGGATAAATAAAATGAATTATGCACCAGATATACATGTGAAAGTGTGCTTTTACTGAATGTGCTGCATGTAGCATCAAACATTGCTGCTAGTTTTTTTGTTTTTCTTAATAAAGACAAGAATAAAAAGATGTTTTTACCTTTACATGTTTCAACTGTCCACTGAAGCTCGTCACACGTCTCAGACATCTGAAGAAGACTGCAATGGACAGTTGAAACATGTAAAGGTAAAAACATCTCCTTTTTATTCTTGTCTTTAATAAGAAAAACAAAAAACTAATAATTAAAAAGAAGACAAAATGAACCTACTCCAGCTAAACATTGCTGCTGTTTACTGCTGGCAATGCTTATAATGTTTTAACATGTTAATGCTTTCTTTTTTTTGTATTTCAGAATCAGAATCAGAATCAGAATAAACTTTATTGCCAAGCATGTAAAAAAAACACACAAGGACCTTGACTTGACATTGGTGCGCATGCGCGCGACACAACGACACGGCAGCCATAATAGGCGCCTCATCAAACAGAGATAGATAAGAAAGGGAGGGGAGGGGAGGGAACGACACAAGGGGGGAGGAGAGAAAAAAAACTTCGTTATCAGAATACAGCTTATTTTTAAGCAGATTATGATTACAATGAAAAAAATCTCTCAATAGCACAGAGCAACAATCAACCACAAAAAACCAAAAAGACCAAAAGTCAGAGAGAATCAGTGAATGGATGGGTGTAATTCAGTATTATGAATCAGTGTGTTCGTGTATGTTGAATTCAGGTGGGTGTTTATCAGTTACTGGAGGCAGCAAAATCTCTCCCAGCCGAGATGTTATGTCTTAGTGTCTGAAACTCGGAAGCATGTCCTTGAGGCATGGCAGATGGAAATTTCCTGAGCCAGTCACATGTCAATGAGAGTTCAGATGCAGTCCCAGTATGTTTATGAAAGAGAAGCACAATCTTCTGTTTTGTCTTAAACCAGGAGGAAAATAGACAACAGGGCGAATTCAAGGTCTGATAGACACAGATCACTCAGAGCATAGAATTTTACACCTCCAGCAATCTGTGTTCATAATTTCCATACATAGGCTTTAAATCCATTCCTTGGAGGCACCAAAGACGACTCCAGATGTTTCCCTTCTAGAACATGGGTAAACATGTCCGGTAGAGTCCATCCCTCTACAATACATGCAGGTGGTAATTTCCATGTTATCATTGCCGATAGTTAGTGCACTCCCCCGTCTAGTCGAATTGTTGAGAAGCAGCTATGCCGGGACCGCTTTTAATTAGCTCTTCCAGTTAATTTTTCGATACACCAGGAAAAACTCCAGAGCCAATCAGCAGAAAATCCTGTGATCCTAGCCAAACCAGGTAGATGTTTCCACATCCTCAGTCGAATCATGCAGACACATGCATTCCAATCCATGGGTCTCTCCATAGGGGCTCCCCCTGGCCCGAATTTATATAAAATGTTGTTAATCTTATTAAAGCCGCTCACCAAATCCATTCTTTTCGTTTGGTTCAAGATTCAGCCAGAAGACAGCGACGCAGACAAGACAGCAAGCTGGGATTCTCAGTTAGGGAGGGAAGGAGGGTAAAGGGGAGCAAAGAAAAAGGCGTCTGTTCTCTCTGAAGGGCAGAAGCAGAAGCATTTCTTAGGTTAATCACTCCATGCCACTCAACTAAAAGACTCTTGAGCCATGGGTTATCCTAACATCCAGTGGAGAAGTGGAGACTGCTCATTGTACCTGTATGGCTGGGGTTGCAGAGAAGTGTGTACATGTTGCAGCACTGTTGTATAAAGTTGATGCAGCTGTACATTTGCAGGGGAATGTCACACCAACAGTGTATAAAGTTGATGCAGCTGTACATTTGCAGGGGAATGTCACACCAACAGATGTCACAGCCTACTGGACTGCCAATGTGAGCAAAGTGCGGGGAGTGCCAGGCCACAGCATTGACTACACCACCAGTACAGCCAGGAAGAAAGCACTTGATAAATCATTCAATGACAGGTGTAGTGAAGTACCCAAAAAGTGGACACGCTCCAGGGGCAGGCCGATCTCACCACGTGCAGTTACTGACTTGGAACCCCTCACCAATCTTATGAACAAGCACAAGTCTGCAGTCCAGCCCTGGTTTTGCAACGTGCATTAGTACTGTAGGTTGAGACTGTTATATTGTGTAACGTTGTTGTGTGAACAACGATGCATGTCAATTTATATTCCTGTATTGTGTTTACTATAGGCTTTCTTTGTGACTTGAAAGTGTTTAACATTATACACAGTTTCATAAAAGTCGGACTGCGCTTTGCACACATTCTGTACAGGGTTTTCCACCACTTATGTTATGGTCAGAATTTTTCATCTTATAAATAAAGAGCTGGAGTTTGTAAGCCATTGTGTAATTTATTCCAAAAATTGTTAGAAAGGAAGCAAGTGTATTTATATAGCACATTTCATACACAAATTCAACTCAATGTGCTTTACATGCATAACATAAAAGGGGAAAGAAAGCACAATGCTTGAGCAATAAAAAAAATAAAGAGGTTACAATATTATTGAAGCAGTCAAAGACATTATGTCAAAAGGGGTAAACCACATCAAAAACATGTCAGTGTCTACATTCTAAAACTATGGCTTTATAACGACACTGGGAGCATCGTCAGCCTGACAGATCTGTGCTACTTCATCAGATGTTCTTTCCTCCATCTCAGCTAGAGGTGTAGTGTCATCTGTTGGTGATAAGGACAATATACTACTTTAGTTAATATATTTTGTAATCAAAAGGAGTCCCAACACATATTTTAGAAAGAAAAACATACAGGCCAAAAAAAAAAAGAAAAGACTACCTGAATATAAAGGAGCTACATTATCCATTTCAGTCACAGGGCCAGTGTTTAGAGAAGGTGCCCAGTCAGGATCATACTCTAGCATTTCATAAGCTGGTCTGCCTGTAAAAGCAAAGAAAATGGGATGAAATACTTTGGTGTGGAAAAAATTAAGTAAGTGGTAACCTTTTATAGCTACTTGGATATCGGAGTCTTTCTTTAGCTTAGCTTAGCTTTGTTTAGCTTAACACTGCTAACGCTATGATCAAGCAAGTTTTAACCACTCAGCAACAAAAGTTTGCGGATGACACAGCAGTGATAGGACGCATCACTGGTGATGACGAAGCATCCTACAGGAGGGAGGTGGCCAGCCTGGTGTCATGGTGTGAGGACAACAACTTCACCCTCAACACGGACAAGACAAAGAAGATGATAGTGAACACGAGGAAGGGGAGGAGGAGACCCCATTGGCCGCTGTTCATCCGGGAGCTTGAGGTGGAGAGGGTGAGCAGCTTTAAATACCTGGGCATCCACATCAGTGAGGACCTTACGTGGACACACAACACCACAGAGCTGGTTAAGAGAGCTCAACAGCGGCTGTACTTTCTAAGGAGGCTGAAGAAGTCTGGCATGTCCCCCAGGATCCTCAACAATTTCTACAGCTGCATCATCGAGAGCATCCTGACCAACTGCATCACTGCGTGGTACGGCAGCACTGCTGCCCTGGACCGCAAACACCTGCAGAGTGGTGAAGACAGCAGAGAAGATCATCAGGACTCCACTGCCCTCTCTGCAGAGCATCTACCACTGCAGAGTCCAAAGGAGAGCTGCCGCCATCCTCCAGGACCCCACCCACCCCCAGCACAGACTGTTCACACTTCTACCCTCAGGCCGTAGGTACAGAAGTGTGAAATGCAGGACAACCAGACTGAAAAAACCCTTCTTTCCCACTGCCATCAGACTCCTGAACAAATAACAAACTCCCAAAACTCCGCAACACAGCTTTGCAAATAGGAACTCACACACCGGTTGCTAAATTTGCACATTGCTAAATTGTACAGTGTATATAGTCTCACCCCGTCTGATGTACATATCATCTCTGCTGCTAATTATCATGTACAGTTTACTGGTATATCATTATAGAGAAATTCTCATTCTGGGTGCTCATTTATAATTTGTATATTGCTCATTTGCACACTGCTCATTTGCACACTGTACACAGGCTTATGCCATCTCAGGTTCATATCATCTCTAATATCAATATACCACTGTCCACTATAGTCATCCAGTGAACTTTCAATTTCACTCTTCTTGTTTCCTCTAGTTTGACTGCTTTAACTGCTTAGCTGTCCAAATTGCCTAATGTTGGGCGCATGCGCACGCAGCGACCAGTAGCAGGTGAAAAAAGTTCAACGTCTGTGTTTCTGTTTTTATGCACTTTAATGAGTTTCAATGTAATTTTCTGTGTCGTTTTTGTCCTTGAATGTTTGTGAACTATATAACGAAGAGCTCCCTGGTTCCATCAGTATGGATTTCCTTCTTGTTTTTGCACTGTTGTTTCTTTCTTACCGGCTCTTTGTCTTGGAGGTAAGCGCGATCACGGTCACGCCGGGAAGAACGCAGTATTCCAGAGACATGTTACTGCATTTAAACATGGATAATGCAGCATCTGTGTTTGAGTCTGTGCTCCAACTGCCGGACTTTATTTTAAGAGATTTTCATGGACACAGCAATGAAAAGAGAGACAAGAGGAGGAAACGCGGAAAGCGTGGAGGCGTAAGATTAAGCCTGAGGAGGCGTCAGCTTAACCGCATTCCTCTTCCTTCCATTATTATGGGGAACGTACAATCCCTGAGAAATAAAGTGGATGAAATTCAAGGGAATGTACGATATCAGAAGGATTTCAAGAACTGCTGTGTCATGGCTTACACGGAGACGTGGCTTACAGCGCATGACCGGGATGCGGACCTGTGGATTGACGGCTTTGGAGCCCCACTTCGCTCGGATCGGCAGGAAGAGGTAACGCGGAAACGTCAGGGGGGGCGGCGTATGTTTATATATTAATAAACAGTACTGTACATCTGTCACGGTCAGAGAGCGCATCTGTACACCAGATGTGGAGCTTCTGTCTGTGTCACTACGCCCCTTTTATCTGCCCCACGAGTTCCCCCAACTTTTCATAACGACTGTGTACATTCACCCAAGGGCAGATGCTGCCTCCGCCCCCAGCACCGTCTTTGATGTGGTACAGCGGTTGCAGTCGATTTCCCCAGAGGCTCCAAATTTTATTCTTGGGGATTTTAACCATGTGTCTCTAAAGAAGACACTTAAAAACTTTTATAAGTATGTCTCCTGCCCAACCAAGCGAAAAAAGACATTGGACCTGTGCTATGGATCCATAGAGAGGGCCTATAAATCTATTCCCCTTCCTCCTTTAGGATCCTCAGATCACAACTGTGTACATTTGCTGCCCACATATAAAACTGTTCTCAGAAGAGACAAGGCGAAGACCAGAGACATAAACGTGTGGACAGATGATTCAGTGCTCTGCCTCCAGGAATGCTTTAACTGTACGGACTGGGAGGTGTTCACACTGTCCTGCGGAGATGATTTGGATTCTTTAGTGAACGTGACATGCTCATACACGGCTTTCTGCAGAGACATGATCGTTCAACGTAAACATGTCAAAATATATCCCAACAACAAGCCATGGGTTACAAAATCAGTTAAATCCTGTTTACAGAGGAAAGCACTTGCCTTTAAACAGGGGGTTGTTTCTGAGCTGCAGGTTACCACAAAAGAGCTGAAGGCCGAAATTTTAAGAGCAAAACAGAATTATAAATCAGAGTTAGAAAGCAAGATGGCAACAAAGAAACTTGGTTCAGCCTGGGCCAGTATGAAAACTATTGCAGGCCTTCAGAGCACAGAAATCGTGTGTTTTTAGATGGTTTTAATTCAGACACAGAGCTGGCTAATGCTCTTAATTGTTTTTATGGTCGTTTTGACTCCTTTGATTTTAGCACAGAAACCCAAGGTTTGAAACAGAAACTCAAAGACAATCAGCACTTTAATATTGAGGTGCAGGATGTTAAAAGGGCGTTCTGTGCTGTAAAAGTGAACAAAAGTCAGGGCCCTGATAATATATGTTGGCGCTTGGCAAAGTCTTGTGCACATGAACTGAGTCCTGTATTTCTCTACATTTTCAATAAGTCCTTACAGACCCAACATGTGCCTAAGATCTGGAAAGATGCTGTGGTTGTCCCCGTTCCAAAATCCAGCTGTCCTAAAACGGTAAATGATTTTAGACCAGTTGCTGTGACTTCAATTTTAATGAAAATTTTTGAAAAACTGGTCAGATTTGAGGTCCTAAAGCAGACTGAGTATGCATTGGATCCTTTGCAGTTTGCCTACAGGCCTCACAGAGGAGTGGAGGATGCCACTGTCACTCTGTTTAACATGCTTTTTGAACATCTCAATTTTAATGGGACACACGCCAGGCTTTTATTTGTGGACTTTTCTTCCACCTTTAATACAATCCAACCTTATATTTTAGTTGAAAGGCTCCTGCTGTCATGCCGCGCCGCTCATCAGCGGCGCCACCTACTCGCACACCTGCTCGTCATCAGCGGCGAGGGATATAAGCCGCCTCGCCCTGAGCTTCGGCCTGAAGCCGTCAGACTTCTTCACGCATCGCTGTGAGTCAAACCTCAACTTCAGCTAAGCATTCTGGTAAGAAGCCTTACCTCCTTTTCCTCCCAGTCTGCTCCCCTGTGCACAGGTGGATTCCCCGGCGGCGGACAACGCCTCTCCATCGCCTGTTCCTCGCTGCTGCACCGGGCTCTCCAGGTGGCTGTCTACCGGGCTTCGTCCCTTGCTGTGCCAGTCATCTGTCCTATCCAAGTAAGCTCCTCTCTCGCTCTCATATCTCCTGTGTTGGTGTATGCCCGTCACCCTTCTCCTTGTGCTTTTCCCATAGGGTTGTCCGGCTGTACGGTCTCCTGCCTCTGTGCCCGAAGCAGACGCCGCCACCAACACATCTACATCACGCAGACACACATCCATTCACTCCTGTTGTTAATAAACTGTTTGAACTCCTCTGAGCCTGTGTGTGTGCGTCTCCTGAGCCGTGCGTTATGTCAGTACGGCTTCAGCAGAGCGGCTCGGCAGACGGCGGGCTCGCACACCGGCTTACCACTCTCGAGGCTCGGGTGGATCAAGTTGTTTATCAGCAACAGGTGATCCTCAACCAATTAGTGAACATAACTAACCGATTGGACCGCTTGGACCCCCAACAGCCGTTCCCCCCGGCTCGTCAGGGTGGCGCGGCTCCTGCTGCTCCAGCGGCCGCCCAGCAGGCTCCGGCGGCACCGACTCAGCTCACACCCATTCCGACCCCCGCCCGCTTTAGTGGAAAGCTCGGCGGAGCACGGGGGTTCATTATGCAGTGTGAGTCCGTGTTCCATCGTGTGCCCGGAGACTTTCCCTCGGATCACAGCCGAATTGGTTATATCGGGAATCTCCTGGAGGGGCGAGCTTTAACTTGGACCTACGCCGTAATGGCGAGGCCCAGTTATGCCACCCTCACATATGACCAGTTCGTGAGACGCTTTCTGGAAGTCTTTGACCATTCGCGTACCGAGACGGTCCAGGTCGACCGGCTTCTCGCACTCCAGCAGGGAAGCCGGTTGGCGGCGGACTACGCGGTCGACTTCCGGGTAGCAGCGGAGGAATTAGGCTGGGAGGAACGCTCCCTCTGTGGCCTTTTCCTCCGCAGTCTAAATGATGATCTGAGGGATGAACTGGCTGGGCGGGATATCCCTGAGACGCTAGCAGAGCTAACATCTCTTGCCATCAGTTTGGACAACAGGCTGCGCGAGCGCTCCTCGGGGCGGAAGTCGTCGTCTTCTCGCCCTCGTGGAGCCTCGTCGCGCCTGCCCCAAGCTCGCCCCCTGGCGACACCGCCACCATCGCGCCCCGAGGAGTCGGAGCCGATGGTGACGGGCTGGACAAAGCTCGTCGCCGCCGTGAGTTAAATCTCTGTATGTATTGCGGGGATAGTCAACACACGGTAGAGCTTTGTCCACAGAAGCCAAACGGCGGGGTCCGCGAGTCACTGTAGGGGGCCTCGCGGACGTCAATCGGTTAAATCCCCTCACACAATTGAAGCTGCCCATTCGTTTCTGCCACAACCCCACTAGGCATCTCACCCACGCACTGGTGGATTCGGGCGCAGAAGGCAGCTTTATTTCACAAAGCCTGGCAACCCGATTGGGCATCCGCTGTCAGGCACTCAGGAACCCCATCTCCCTGGTCAATCTCTCTCGTGCCTCCCTTGGGAGAGTTACACACCAGACCATCCCCGTCCCGGTTATTATCTCTGGAAACCACCGGGAGGAGATGACCTTTTACGTCCTGCCCAACTCTGTGTCGCCCGTCATCCTGGGGTATCCCTGGCTACGCCTCCACAACCCTGCTCTGGATTGGAAGTCCGCCGGGGTGTCGGCATGGAGCACGTTCTGCATGGGCACCTGTCTTCAGTCCGCGGCCTGCTCTCCGTCCGCTTCTCCCCCTCCTTCGGACGCTGCACCCCCGGACCTGTCCCTGGTGCCACCGGAATTTCACGACCTGGGTATGGTATTCAGCAAATCCAAGGCGATGTCTCTCCCTCCTCATCGGCCCTACGACTGCGCAATCAATCTCCGCCAGGGGGCGCCCTTACCTTCTGGACGGCTCTACAGTCTGTCGGCGCCGGAGAAGGAGACAATGAACACATACCTCAAGGAGTCGCTGAGTGCTGGGATCATCCGCCCATCGTCATCACCCGTGGGGGCAGGATTCTTCTTCGTCGGCAAGAAGGACGGATCCCTCCATCCTTGCATTGACTACCGTGCTCTTAATGACATAACGGAGAAGGATCGTTACACTCTGCCCCTCATGGACACCGCTTTCCACTCCCTCCAGGGGGCGACTTGGTTCACCAAGCTGGATCTATGCAGTGCATACCACCTCGTCCGGATCCGGGAGGGAGATGAGTGGAAAACAGCCTTCCGTACCCCGAACGGCCACTTCGAATACCTGGTAATGCCGTTCGGGTTGACCAACGCTCCAGCCGTCTTTCAGCGCCTCATCAACGACGTCCTCCGGGATTTCATCGGCCTCTTTGTGTTCGTCTACCTGGATGATATACTCATCTTCCCCAAGTCCAGGGACGAGCACCAGGTCCACGTGAGGCGGGTCCTCCAAAGGCTGCTGGAGAACCGGTTATACGTGAAGGCTGAAAAGTGTGAATTTTATGCAAGGACAACATCCTTCCTTGGGTTCATCATCTCACACGACCAGGTGCTTCTGGACCCAGAGAAGGTGAAGGCGGTGGTGGAATGGCCTACACCTGCATCCAGGAAGCAGGTGCAACAGTTCGTTGGGTTTGCGAACTTCTACCGCCGCTTTGTCCCAAACTTTGGCACCATCGTCAGCCCGCTGACCCGCCTCACGTCCCCTAAGGTTCCGCTGCTTTTCAGGCGCTGAAGGCGGAGTTCTCCTCCTCCTGGGTCCTTAGCCAAATCAACCCTGCGCTGCAGTGCATCGTGGAAGTGGACGCTTCGGACACAGGAGTGGGGGTGGTGTTATCCCAGCGGTCGCCAGACGACGGTATCAAACGGCCCTGCGCCTTCTTCTCCCGGCGCTTGTCCCCGGCGGAGAGAAATTACGACGTGGGTGACAGAGAGCTCCTCGCCATCAAGCTCGCGCTACAGGAGTGGCGTCACTGGCTAGAGGGGGCGGACCTGCCGTTCGTGGTCCTGACGGACCACAAGAACTTGGAGTACCTTAGATCTGCCAGGCGCCTGAACGCCCGCCAGGCGCGCTGGTCCTTGTTCTTCGCCAGGTTCCAATTTACCATCACCTTCAGGCCTGGCTCCAAGAACGGCCTGCCCGATGCCCTCTCTAGGCAATTCGCCCCTGAGGAGTCGGAGGACACGGTCCACACCATCCTACCCAGGTCGTGCGTCGTGGGAGCCGTCACCTGGGACATCGAGAGCAAGATCCGGAAGGCGCAGGAAGTGGAACCTGACCCTGGCGGAGGACCGGAGGGGAGGCTGTTCGTGCCATCCACGGTTCGAGGGGAGGTCATCCACTGGTTGCACACGTCCGAGCTCACCTGTCACCCTGGCTCCTCCCGGATGATTGACCTCCTCCAGCGGTCCTTTTGGTGGCCGGGCCTGCGGAGGGATGCTGCCCGCTACGCCCGGGCCTGTCCAGTTTGTGCCACCAACAAGTCGGGTAATGCCCCTCCAGCGGGTTTTCTCCAGCCTCTGCCCATCCCTGGCAGGCCCTGGTCGCATATCGCCCTGGATTTCGTCACCGGTCTCCCAGTCTCGAACACCTATGACACCATCCTGACCATCATGGACCGCTTCTCCAAGGCAGTACACTTCGTCCCCCTACGAGGTCTCCCAACTGCCCTGGAGACGGCGGACCTCCTCATCCAACACGTGGTCAGGCTGCATGGGATTCCGGTGGACGTGGTCTCGGACCGGGGGCCCCAATTTTCCTCTGAGGTTTGGAGATCGTTCTGCAACGCCATAGGAGCCAAGGTGAGCCTCTCCTCCGGCCATCACCCCCAATCCAACGGGCAGTGTGAGCGGACCAACCAGGAGCTGGAGGCTGCGCTCCGCTGTGTAACGGCATCCAAACCCACGTCCTGGAGTAACCACCTTGCCTGGGTTGAATACACCCATAACACCACTCGCTCTTCTGCTACAGGGATGTCTCCCTTTAAGGCGTCCCTGGGTTACGACCCCCCGCTGTTCCCGGCGCAGAAGAGTGAGGTAACTGTCCCCTCAGTAAGGGCGCATCTCAGGCAGTTCCGCTCCATCTGGGCATCAGCGCGTAATGCGCTTTTACGCACGGCGGAGCGCAACAGAGCCGTGGCGGACCGGCACAGAAGACCTGCCCCGGCGTACAGAGTTGGGCAACAAGTCTACGTGTCGACCCAGGACGTGACATTAAAGGGCGAGAGGAGGAAGCTGGCACAGCGCTTCATGGGACCTTACCCCATCACCAGGATCGTCAACCCGGTGGCTGTGCGTGTAGCTATTCCCCCCTCCCTCCGCGTCCATCCCACCTTCCACGTGTCCAAGGTGAAGCTGGCAGTCTCCGATCCCCTTTGCCCTCTTCCTGCTGCGCAACCCGCGCCCCGGATGATTGATGGCCATCCGGCCTGGTCCGTCGCCTCCATCCTGGACTCCCGGCGCCGGGGTCGTGGGTTGCAGTACTTGGTGGACTGGGAGGGCTATGGGCCTGAACATCGACAGTGGGTACCCTCGTCGTTTGTGTTGGACCCGTCGCTCATCGCTGATTTCCACCGAGCGCACCCAGAGAAGCCATCGCCAGGAGGCGCTGCTAGAGGGGGGAGTACTGTCACGCCGCGCCACTCATCAGCGGCACCACCTGCTCGCACACCTGCTCGTCATCAGCGGCGAGGGATATAAGCCGCCTCGCCCTGAGCTTCGGCCTGAAGCCGTCAGACTTCTTCATGCATCGCTGTGAGTCAAACCTCAACTTCAGCTAAGCATTCTGGTAAGAAGCCTTACCTCCTTTTCCTCCCAGTCTGCTCCCCTGTGCACAGGTGGATCCCCCAGCGGTGGACAACGCCTCTCCATCGCCTGTTCCTCGCTGCTGCACCGGGCTCTCCAGGTGGCTGTCTACCGGGCTTCGTCCCTTGCTGTGCCAGTCATCTGTCCTATCCAAGTAAGCTCCTCTCTCGCTCTCATATCTCCTGTGTTGGTGTATGCCCGTCACCCTTCTCTTTGTGCTTTTCCCATAGGGTTGTCCGGCTGTACGGTCTCCTGCCTCTGTGCCCGAAGCAGACGCCGCCACCAACACATCTACATCACGCAGACACACATCCATTCACTCCTGTTGTTAATAAACTGTTTGAACTCCTCTGAGCCTGTGTGTGTGCGTCTCCTGAGCCGTGCGTTATGTCACCTGCAACAATTTGATTTGAGTAATAATCTGGTGGGTTGGATTCTGGATTTTTTAACCAACAGGACACAGAGAGTAAGGGTCAATGGTACATTGTCTGACCAAAAGTGTTCTTCTACTGGCTCTCCGCAGGGGTGTGTGTTGTCACCACTACTCTTCATCCTGTACACAAACATGTGTCGGAGCAGACATGACAACAGACACATTATAACACATTATGGGGGCGGCTGTGGCGCAGGTGTAGTGTGACCGACTACTGATCAGAGAGTCATGGGTTCAATTCCCACTCTGTCTGCAGTCTGCATGTCGAAGTGTCCTGGAGCAAGACACTGAACCCCCAGTTGCTCCTGGTGGCCAGGCTAGCGCCTGTATGTGTATGGCAGCTCTGCTGCCATCAGTGTGTGAATGTGTGCGTGAATGGGTGGATAGCAGGATCTGTAAAGCGCTTTGGTCATCCAGAGATGAGAAAAACCGCTATATAAGTGAGCGCCATTTAGAATTTATAAAGTATGCTGATGGTTCAGTTGTTGTCAGTCTCCTCCAGGATGGTGAGAGTGGCCACGGCCCAGTAGTTGATGATTTTGTTCACTGGTGTGAGGATTCCTACCTGCAGCTGAATATGACAAAAACTAAAGTTGTGATTATTGACTTTAGGAGGAAAACTCCCAGGCACGAAGTCACTGTACTAAAAGGCCAGACCACTGAATGTGTACAATCCTACAAATATCTTGGGACGATTATTGATAGTAATTTAAACTTTGAAGAGAACTGTGAAAGGGTGTGCAAAAAGGGTCAGCAACATTTGCATTGTTTAAGGAAACTTGCACGCTTCCAAATTGACCGAACCATAATGACAATGTTTCATCGGGCTTTTATTGAATCTGTTTTATCCTTTTCTTTAGTGTCATGGTTTGGTCAGATAAAAGTGAAACAGAGGAAATCCTTGGATCAGGTTGTTAGATGGCCCAGTTGTTTGCTTGGTGAGTCACAGCTGAGCCTGACATCCCTGTACACCAGACAGGTACAGAGGATGGCTACCTCCATTTTAAATGATGACTCCCACCCTTTGCACTGCAACTTTCAGCTTCTTCCCTCCAGACGAAGGTTTGCTGTCCCAAAAAGTAAAACCCAATGCTACAAAAATAGCTTTGTTCCTGCTGCTGTTAAAGAGTTGAACAAGATGTAACAATGTATTGCACATAATTTAGTTACCTATTTATTAATTTTATTTTATATTTACTTATTTTTGTAGGTTTTTTATTTGGGTTCTAAATCTTTTATTGGGTTTTAGACTTTTGAGTTTTTAACCTCTTTGACTAGTCTTTAACTTTTTGATATGACCTTTCTCTCTTATCTCCTTGTTTTTTTTTCTCTTATCTTTGTCTTATGTCCTTATTGGTGGAGCCTTGAGCACTTTTATCATGTTTATAGTCAGCTACATGTGTGCCTGTGTTTGTGTTCATGTTGAATGTAATTGTGGTTTGTAAATATGGATGTCACCTGACTGCAAAACAAATCTACCTACGGGTACAAATAAAGTAACCTGAACCTGAACCTGAATGTGTGTTATTATTAGTATTAGTACTTAGTATCAAGGTGTGCTAAGGTGTCCTAATTGCCTAACTGTGTGCATATTGTGTGTTATTAGTATCCATTTGTATTAGGTGTGTTATTACCTTAGTATGTTGCGTACCTATTGCCTTGGCATTGTTTGGAGAGCAGAGTAAGAATTTCATTGCTCAAGAAATGTTGCATTTCTTAACCGTGCACATGATAATAAAGCCTTTGAATCTTGAATCTTGAACAGCAAAAGGCTTATATACAGTAAATCATAACATACCTTTATGAAATTGCTTTGAACACACCACCATCAATACAGGAGTGTGGTTGAAAGTTATGTTGGGTCTTCTCACGGCTGCAACCCAGGCCATGCGTTGCCTCTTTGTTTGATCCGAAATGTGGGCCGGCTGTACTTTTCTTCTTCTACATTGGAAAACGGTAAAAGCCTATTCAGTTGTTTATCTTTTTTTCCACGGTGGTTGTTAGAACAACTATTGCAGTTTACAATACAGCAATACTTCCCCATGTCTGCTTCTTTGTGATGCTACATAGACGTAATCTCAGCAAACTACTGTGGCCTACTCTTTCTCAGAATATACTTGGTCAATTTTGCAAACACTTCCTCACACTGGCGAGCCTTATAAAGTCTAGGTTGGAATCACTGATCAGAGCTGAGCAGGAAGCTGACAACAGAACACATTTGCCCATAAAATGGCTGTTTCAGTTTTGAGAAAGAAGCACCTCTAGTTTCTGAGAAATGAACAGTGTGACAATTTACCCCGGTCTCCCCTACACACACTGTGGTTGTTAGTGTGGGGAAAAAGCATATTGAGGAAGAGGAAAACAAAGGGTATTTTGCCTTGGATTTTGTCCAGTAAAGTTCATGATAAAATGAATAAGTATTGATTGTGATTAATGACTGTCATAAGTACAAAAAAGATCACTGTGTTGTTCTCGAGTTTAAAAAAAGCATAGTAAGTAAGTAAAATTGAGCGATGCAGCAAAATCTTTTGACTTTATGGAGGACCAATTAAAATATGGATTAAAGGAAAAGTGAATCAGGATAATTGTTAGACACAAACTATACAGTTCTTTTATTTGTTTTCTGTGCTATTTGTTGTGCTTGTGTTTTGTTTTCTTATTTACAGACAATACATATTTTTTCTTTTGTTTCAGAGAGTGTGGAATACCCAGTGCTTATTAGGTAGAGTATCCATTGAAGAATAAAAGATGTTGGAAAATGATATATTCCACAACTTTCAGGGTAACATAAAATATGTGTGTGTGTTAAATAGACTGATAATTCTTTATTGGACAAATAAGCATCATTTAGCTTTTTGTAGAAAAGATTAAATAAATTATTTGTAATAAATAAAAATACTTTTGAACCACTGAGGTATATTTAAACAAAAAAAAATCTGCAAAGTAGAATTATTGCAATCCATGAGAAAATTTATTATTGGCACATTCATATATATATATATATATATATATACATATAATCTAAATATTGTATAATGCACACTGAATATTTTCCTATTTGTAACAAATCCAATCTGTCAAACTAATACAAATTCATGTAAAGCTGTAGTAACATATTGATTAATTTAACCAGTAGATGGAACCAACAGAGCAAAGCTTATATTGTAGAGGAAGGGAGCTTCACAGTTCTTAATGAGTATGTGCTAAAACATAGTTGAAAACAATTTTAATTTCTAGTTTATTTATTTGATATGTCTTATTTAGTATTGTTATAAATTTGCACAGATAAAAAGAAATGTTTGTACTCACAATACGTAAAGGAGTATGGCAAAGGGTATTCAGTTCTGTACTGCCCTCCAATGGTTGTAGTAACACACTACAGAAGGTTTTCAGGTGTACAAGATGAAAGAGATGAAAGCAGGGCTTTCAATCATCATATACTTGAGGTATTCAATGATTCCAGGATTTGGTGATGCATAAAATACCTTGATAACCTCACTTACCTTATATATCACTCTCTTCTGTTTTAAACTTTTATGTGGACAGTGACAACCTAAAGTTCTGCCCATTGATTGGCATACCACTTTTCATTTGACGTGGTCTGTGTGGCTGATGTTGATGAATGTCTCAAGAGCATCAAAGTGGAAAAGGCTGAGACAGTAATGATTCTTAATACTCGGGAACAAATTTGATTCTGATCAAATGGGGGCCTTGTGACCTGTCTACGCAGTAGATTGAGTGGTTTCACCCTCCTTCCAAATACAGAGTTAAAAAAGGCTTTCAGACAGTATTTGGGAGTAAAGGGGAAGGTTTTTTAAAATGTTGAAACTGATTAGTCACTGCCTGCAAGGTATGAAATGGTTCTTTAAAGCCATAAAACTCTGAAGGGTGAAAGACAGGAGACACTGGAGCTCACTGTCACATTACTAACCTTTAATGGGGAAGTGACTGACAGAACCTTCTGAGTCTTCTTCAGATTCAAACTATAATTGTCTATAAATAGTAAAAGCTGTAAACTGCAGCCTTTATGGAGTAGATAAGTAGTGTAGAAATCAACTTAAATGATAAATGAATTAAGCAGATTAATGATGACATTAAAGATTCCATATTGTGCATTTTCCAGAGAATTTTTTTTTTTTTTAATGAATGAATCTTTATTTCGGATAGATTAAAAGTAAAGATTAAAAGAAACAGAATAATATAACAAAGGGGAAAAAATCCAACAAGGTCAAATTAAACAATAACTCCTCTGATTATACAGTTCAACATAAGTTATCCAAAATGGGTGATGGCTGAAGCCGCAGCTTATATTGCCCACCCATATTCCATCCAAGAATTCAAAAGAAAAACAAAACAAGAGCGATTACAATTCGGAACAAAGCTAAGACAAAATGTGACAAAAAAAAACTAAGCAACAACACAACACAGACTGGATATGACAATCCTTATGTGATTTTACGTCATCTTGTATATATGTTTGGAGTATTTCTTCCTTTAGTTTTTGTTTAAATTGTCCAAGCGTTGTACATGATTTTAACTCAGGTCCAAAATCGTTCCATAATCTGACTCCTTGCACTGAAACACAGTGTTGCTTGGTGGTAGTTCTCACTGCAGGTTTTTGAAATATACATGTTCCTCTGAAATGATATTGTTTCTCCCTTATTTGGAACAGCTTTTGGATATTTGCAGGCAGTGATAGATTCTTCACTTTAAACATTATTACTGCAGTTTTAAAGTCAACCAGATCTTTCAACGTGAGAGCTTTTAATTTAAGAAAAAGTGGGTTTGTTGGTTCCCTGTAAGCAGCTTTGTTTATTATTCTAATAGCTCTCTTCTGAAGCATAAAGACTGGATATATGTTTGTTTTATATGTATTTCCCCATACTTCAGTACAATATGTTATGTATGGGAGTATTAATGAATGATACAAAGTATATAATGTGGGTTGATTCAGCAAATATTTCGCTCTGTGTAGTATTGCGATTGATTTAGATATTTACCTCCGCCAGGCCGAAAAGGCCAGGAGGAGGTTATGTTTTTGCCGGGGTTTGTCTGTCTGTCTGTCTGTCTGTCTGTCTGTTTGTCTGTCTGTCTGTTTGTCTGTTGGTTAGCAAGATAACTCAAAAAGTTTTGGACGGATTTCGATGAAACTTTCAGGTGTTGTTGGAAATGGTAAAAGGAAGAACTGATTAAATTTTGGGGATGATCCACATCACCGTCTGGATACAGGAATTTTTTAAAGCATTTTTTTAACACTGTGACATACGGCCATTTTCAACATGTGCGCAGGCGCAATGGAGGGCGCTGGTCGTCGTGTCTGACCAACACAAACTCCGCGTTCTTCAACGTTTTAGGCACAAAAGCACGCGGAAAACACTGCTGGCCTGGGCCCGCCAGCGTGCCTGTGTTTGCGCGCAGCTGCAAAACCTGACACGGGCAGCTGTCCGCCACCGGATTATTTGGCAGAAATCCCCCGGCCAGCCATACGCGCTGCGCATTTGGCAGAAATTCACCGGCCAGCCATAGGCGCTGCGCAAACACGAGCTCTCTGCTGGGGAAGCTTCTAAATTCTGTTTTGCCGCGGAGCGCAACCCCAATAATATAATATAAAACCCACGGCAACCTGTCTACCCAATCTGCATCCGTCAGTGGAGGAGATGGGCACAACAGCAACACTTCAGTTTATTACCTCCGCCAAGGAGGCAATGCTTTTACTATTGAACCACTAATGCTATCACTATCACATTGATTGTCATTGATTAATTGTCTATGTTTATTGCACTGTCCCTGTCAAAAAAACAAATAATCATTGTGAATCCAATTGCTACTCATATGTTTTCATGGTCAAGGAAGCTGAAAACGTACACACAAACACTGTATGGGGGGAACTGTGGCGCTTGGCGGAGGTCTGCGCTCTCCGAGTGCTTTTCTAGTTTACCTTTAATACAATTAATATGTGACTTCCAACACAGTTTATTATCAATTATTACTCCAAGAAATTTAGTTTCAGATACCCTTTCAATCTCTACACCATTTACACTGAGTTTAGATACTAAGTTGTTGTGATGGTTGTTAAAAACTATAAATTTTGTCTTACTTAAATTGAGCGTTAATTTGTTTGAATCAAACCACAGTTTAAGCTTTCCTAATTCCTTTCTGAGTGTATCCAAAAGTTGTTCCAAATTGCTTCCACTGCATAATAGATTAGTGTCATCGGCAAACAATATTAAATCCATTTTTTCCGAGACTTTACATATATCATTTATATACATATTGAATAACAATGGCCCCAAAACTGAACCCTGTGGGACTCCACAAGTAACCTTCAGTAACTGTGAGTTTTTGTTACCAATACATACATACTGATATCTATTCTTTAAGTAACTACTTAACCAGGACAGTGCTACCCCCCTAATACCACAATTTTGTAGTTTCTTTAATAATAAATTATGATCCACTGTATCAAATGCTTTTTTAAGATCCAGGAATACCCCAACTGAATACTCTTTATTTTCAACGGCAGTTGATATTTTTTCTATAAATTCCATTAGAGCAAATGCAGTTGTCCTCTTGTGTCAGAATCAGAATCAGAATCAGAATCAGGTTTATTGCCATTGTTCATGTAGTACACAAACTAGGAATTTGTCTCGGTACAATGCTGCAACATTAAACATGATAAGATAAAAGAAATAAACTATACATGTAATAAAGTGTAGGATAAGATTAAGTGATACTGGTCAACAGTTAAAATATATATTAGCCAGCAGCAGATACTGTGGAGAACTATATAGTGCAGTCGGTAATGCAGGAAGAAAACAGTGATGATTGACATGAGTCTGGTTGAGCTGCTGTACATGGTGCACGAGAGTCAATAAGTCACTTAGTGTTCAGCAGTCTGATGGCAGAGGGGAAGAAGCTGTTCATGTGACGGGAGGTTTTAGTCTGGATGGACCGAAGTCTTCTACCAGAGGGGAGGGGGGCAAACAGTACGTGACCAGGGTGTGAGGGATCGGCTATGATCCGGCCAGCACGCCTCCGGGTCCTGGAGATGTACAGATCCAGGAGAGATGGGAGCTTGCAGCCGATCACCTTCTCAGCAGTGCGCACGACGCGCTGCAGCCTTAGTCTGTCCCTGGCAGTGGCTCCTGCGTACCACACGGTTATGGAGGTGGTGAGGATGGACTCGATGATGGCTGTGTAGAACTGCACTAACATCTTGGTGGGTAGCTTGAGCTTCCTCAGCTGCCGCAGGAAGAACATCCTCTGCTGGGCTTTTTTGATGAGTGAGCTGATGGTCAGCTCCCATTTGAGGTCCCTGGTGATGGTAGTGCCTAGGAAGCGGAAGGAATCAGCAGTGGTGATGGGAGAGCCTGAGAGGGTGAGGGGGGGCAGAGGAGTAGAGACTTTCCTGAAGTCTACAATCATCTCCACTGTCTTCAGAGCGTTCAGCTGCAGGTTGTTATTGCTGCACCAGGACGCCAGCTGGGCCACCTCTCTCCTGTAGGCGGACTCGTCGCCGTTGGAGATGAGCCCGATGAGGGTGGTGTCATCCGCAAACTTGATCAACTTGACAGACTGGTGGCTGGAGGTGCAGGAGTTGGTGTAAAGGGAGAAGAGTAGGGGGGAAAGTACACAGCCCTGGGGTGATCCGGTGCTGATGCTAGTATAGTCTGAGACAGTCTTTCCCAGCCGCACATGCTGCCTCCGGTCCGTCAGGAAGTCAATGATCCACCTGCAGAGGGAGTCAGGCACGTTGAGCAGGGACAGCTTGTCCCGGAGCAGAGCGGGGCGGATGGTGTTGAATGCGGAGCTGAAGTCCACAAACAGGATCCTGGCGTAGGTTCCCGGGGAGTCCAGGTGCTGCAGGATGGAGTGGAGGGCCAGGTTGACTGCGTCGTCTACAGACCTGTTGGCTCGGTAGGCAAACTGCAGAGGGTCCAGGAGAGGGGTGGTGATGGACTTGAGGTGGGACAGGACCAGGCGCTCAAAGGACTTCATGACTACAGAGGTGAGCGCTACAGGTCTGTAGTCATTAAGTCCAGTGATCCGAGGCTTCTTGGGGACAGGGATGATGGTGGAGGATTTGAGGCAGGACGGCACATGGCATAACTTAAGGGAGGTGTTAAAAATGTCTGTGAAGACAGGAGCCAGCTGTTTCGCACAGAGTCTCAGGGTGGAGGGAGACACGCCGTCTGGGCCGGGGGCCTTGCGCGGGTTCAGTCTGGAGAACTGTTTGAGCACATCCTGCTGGTACCAGCAGTACCAGCCTGGATATTACTGAGACTCTGGTTCTAATGGACTGGTGGCCCACACAGGATCCACCATTAGCCACGGAACATCCATCCACTCCTTATTTTTTAATTTACTTTTCCTTAGAACCCAGTTTTAACTAAAGCCCCGACTGTGTGGAGCTCCGTGGAGCAGCAGGAGATGACGTGTAACTGGAGCTCTACATCGTAGACGTGTCCGTGTGGGTTCACTCGCTCAACACTTACTCTTTATTTTTATGACTTTTTGTTCTAAGTTTGACCTTCGTCCGCCACTTTTAACAAGAGGCTTTTAACCCATATTGCTGAACCCATATTGCTGCTCACACAATAAATTATTCTTCATCATGAAGTTGTCAATTCTCTCATAGAATATTTTTTCAAGTATCTTGGAAAATTGCGGCAATAGTGAAATTGGTCTATATTTTGAAAGTTCCCCTCTGTCACCCGTCTTGTATATCGGAATTACTTTAGCTATTTTCATTGCATTGGGAAATATACCTGTTTGGAGAGACAGGTTATAAATATATGTCAGTGGTTTCACTAAGCATTCGATAATAGTTTTGACTAAGAGCATGTCAATACCACCACAGTCCGTAGATGTCTTACTTTTAAACGATTTAACAATTTCAATGACCTCTCTCTCATCTGTGTTCTTTATAAAAATGGAGTCTTTTATAGCAGTGTTTTTGCTTACTGTATCACCCGTAGGTGCCGTAATGGGTATTTCTCGAGCCAAATTTGAACCAATGTTAACAAAAAAGTTATTAAATTCATCTGCAGGTGAAACTGCATTCACACTCTGAGTCGTTGTATTATTTTTTGAAAAACTGGTTGGGTAGCTTGTATTTCTGTTTTTATTTCCAAGAATATTGTTAAGTATTGTCCATGTATTTTTAATATTGTCTCTGTTTTTCTCCAGTTCTTTACTGTAATAGTCTCTTTTACTACATCTCATTATATATGTTAACTTATTTTTGTATGTTTTATACCGCTGCTCTGCTTCTTTTGTCCTTTTCTTTAGAAAAGCTTTATATAATAAATTTTTCTTTTTACACGCCTTTTGTAATCCTTTGGTTAACCATGGCTTATCAACAAATTTATGTTTAAGCTTTTTCTTTACTAATGGACAGTTTTTTTCATAAAGAGTGGTTACTATGTTCATAAATGTGTCGTAGGCTTTATTTACATCTGATACATAGACTTTTGTCCAGTCCTGCTTCAGCAAGTCTTCTTTAAAAGAACTGATTGCATTTTGTGATTTGTATCTGAACGATTTTAAAATTTTTTCTGTATTGGCCTCCGTGTGGCCATGGATAAGTGCAAAGGTTGGCAAATGGTCACTTATATCATTTATCAATAATCCACTTTCTAGTTTCTTATCAATAATATTAACAAACAGGTTGTCAATAAGTGTAGCAGTGTGAACTGTGATTCTACTGGGATGTGTTATTGTGGGATATAGACTCATACTGTACATAGAATTCATGAACTCTGTAATTACATTTTGTTGATATGGATTTAGTAAATCAATATTGAAATCTCCACAAATTACTACCATTTTCTTACTAGTAATATTATTGTACAGCTCGACTAATTTATCTCTGAATGTCTCAGTCAAGTTCCCAGCGTTCTATATATACAACTTATAATTAGATTTTTTGTTTTATCTTGGTCAATCTCAACAGTAACACATTCCAAAATCCCTGGTAGTGCAAAGGACATTCCATTTACAAGCTTACACCTATACAGGTCATCAATATACAGTGCAACACCACCACCCTTTTTTTGAGATCTGTTAATATGAAACATCTGATATCCCTCTATTGCCATCAGAGGAGCCTGCTCTTCATTAAGCCAAGTTTCAGAGACTGTGATAGCTGTAAATTTTCTGTCTAGCTGTTTTAAATAGTCCTGAATCTGTGGAAAGTTTTTGTTAAGACTTCTGCTGTTGAAGTGTATTATTGATAGTTACCATCTAGTTGCACTTGACTTTTGAATTGCTTTTCAGTGTAATATTCACAATGATTATGAATGTTATTGAAAAAGTGGTTATCAGGATCAATATCATTTTCCATCTCTTGTAGTTTATGTTCAGCATAATGGCATATTTTCAGAGTTTGAATTTCCTCACTCTGTGTCAAATGACTTCCTCCGACTGGGGATGATTGATGTCTACTCAAGTCAGTCATTAGTTTTTTTGTTTGTTTTGTTTAGTTGTTTTTTTTTAAAGGACATTGACATGGTATGTCAAAAGAACTATTCTTGCCGTGTGTGTGGATATGGATTATCATAGTCTCTTAATTTTCTTAATCAGTGTTCATCTATATTTATTTAAGTCAGTAATCCCTCTGATTATTATACTCTTTGCTTCCTCAGGTGTTCCATTTAGTTTGATCCAAACTCTACAATTTCTTGTCCATGTTGCATGTATCTTATTTTGTCTTTTTAGCATCCGTGCTTGCCGTGCTATTTCAGCATTAGTTTTTGTTAGATGTTCATTTAGGTAAACTTCTGTTCCCCGTAGCTTTCTGGCCTGCCTCAGTATGTCATTCTTTACCCTTCTGTTCACAAAACGCATCACAATTGATTTCTTTGTTTTATTATCCTTTCTGGGTAAAGCATGACAGGCTGAAATTGCATTTGCTTCGACCTTTATATTTCTACTATCAAGGAAATGAAGCACCTGGTTTTCCAGGGAGACTGATTCGCCCAGGGGAGCATCCTCACCTCTCATTCCTGTTGTAGCATGAGCATATGATTGATATTTAATGTCTAGTCCACTTATAATTAGATCATCCATACGAGAACAAGATTAATTTTAAGTTTTGAAATCTTTAGAAAACATACACTACCGTTCAAAAGTTTGGGGTCACCCAGACAATTATTTTGTGTTTTCCATGAAAAGTCACACTTATTTACCACCATGAGTTGTAAAATGAATAGAAAATATAGTCAAGACATTGACAAGGTTAGAAATAATGATTTGTATTTGAAATAATAATTTTTTCTTTCAAACTTTGCTTTCGTCAAAGAATCCTCCATTTGCAGCAATTACAGCATTGCAGACCTAACATGATTGCACAAGGGTTTTCTAATCATCCATTAGCCTTCTGACGCAATGAGCAAACACATTGTACCATTAGAACACTGGAGTGATAGTTGCTGGAAATGGGCCTCTATACACCTATGTAGATATTGCACCAAAAACCAGACATTTGCAGCTAGAATAGTCATTTATCACATTAGCAATGTATAGAGTGTATTTCTGATTAGTTTAAAGTTATCTTCATTGAAAAAAAGTGCTTTTCTTTCAAAAATAAGGAAATTTCTAAGTGACCCCAAACTTTTGAACGGTAGTGTATATATGCAATTTTATTAAAAAAAAAACGGTTCTGTGTTGTTTTATAGCTCCAACTGTTCACAAAACTCTTGAACAGTCATTTTTAGAACCTCATTAATATTTATGAACCACTAATCTGATGGAGCCTAAGTCAGACCCCTCTACTTCCGCATATGGGACCTGAAATCGGAAAAAATTTCCATTGAAATCAATGGCAAGAGCAAAATTATCTTTTGATCCCAGGTGAATTTTGCCACGAGTTACACATAAGCATGATGTCTGTCAATTTAAAAGATAATTTTCCACATAGTTAAAGTTAAAAATAACTGAAAGAGTAACATTTAGTTTTTGTGAAACCGCTTAGCGGACTACATCCGCTATTGTCTCGGATTATAAACCTCAAATTCAAAGAGGAGAAAAGCAACACAAATGTGTTGTATTTTGAGAGCTGGAGCTAATCCATGGGACTGTTAGTTACTTCACCCTGGGCACGCTTTGAAAATGATGACGTAAGTTAAGTGAGTCTGTATTTGGAGTCTTTCAATTTTTGAATTTTCATAACCCTATCCACCTTATTCCTGGGGGTGCCACTGTAGGAATGATTATGGGCAGAACTTCCAGTTTTGGCTGAAGAAGTGTTAAATCAGTCAGTAAGAGTGGAGTAGCAGGGGCATTTAAAATAGCATTTTTAAAAGTTTTTCAAATTCATTTTAATGTATAGTCCACATACATGTTTTCCACTCAAGTGGCAGCTAATTTCAGCTCTTCTAGTTTTTGTATTTTTTGAATGGTTTTTTTGTTACCTACAAATTAAATATCATTTTGAAGGTCTTTCAGTACAGAATATGGAAATAACGTTACATCAGTTTTGAAAATGTCCTCAGAGTGACTCATTCTGCCAGCACGGGTCATTTGTTTACACCGTTAGCATCTTAGCAATGGTGCTAACCAACGGAGCTACTGTTTACGAGGCCACTTTTTAAGGTCATCTTTCCATCCTTCGATAGTTGTGGGGAGTGGTATGATTATATTTCTGTTTTGAGGTGCAAGAGGCCGAGTTCCCACATTTCTGATGCCGAAGTCATTGTTTTTTAACAAGGAAAAGTGTCCCGTTCCAGTGACAACCATATGTTCTAAACTAGTACTGGAAGTTGCTACCATAATTCACGCAAGGCATCATTGGGCCTAGGAATAAGGTGGATATCTTAACAGTGAGACAACAACCTGCACCGTTATTTACGTGGAAAATTATCTTTTAAACTGACAAACATATGTGTAACTTGTGGCAAAATTCAACTGGGATCAAAAGATAATTTCGCTCTTGCCATTCATTTCAATGGAGATTTCCGATTTAAAGTGACACCAGCAAAAATCAAGTTTTTTCTGTTGTTAACATGTCTGTAACAAGTTTTTTGTGACTTACAAGACATATCAAGAGCAAAATTTCACCACAGTCCCAAGTCTGTGTTTTTCTGCTGTGAATTTCCAGTTTGGTAACACCCCCCTTGAACGGGCGAGTTTGGACAGACCGTTTCTAACTACACAAGTATTCCTGCTTAGCCTGGTTGGTTATAACATTAACCAGTCAGATGGATACTCTTGGCTACCTTGGGGGAAGAGGGAGAAGCCTAGTAGCAGCAGGATTGAGGGGGCTGAAAGTGTACATTTTACATAGCGATTAGTGAAGCAGTGGAGGAGGAGGGAGGAGGGGAGGGGGGGACCCGGCTTGAATGTTTCTCAGGTAGACTGCTGCCCTCAGCAAACTTTGCTGGCAGACAGGGTGCCGATCTGCAGAATGTGAGCCGCCCAGTGGGCCACTTTTGGTAAGCAGAACTAGCACTGGCTCGCCGCCTTTGCCGGCGGACAGGGCGCTGCACTCAGAGAGACCACGTTCAGAAAAACTTTTTACTTTTGAAGATATAGGTAAAACTTTAATGCCCAGAAGTGTCGTGAACAGACAAGCAGCCCACCCACCAGGAGTCGTGGTGACCAATCACGTGCAAGCCCTGCAGGCCGCTAATTAGAATATTCACAGATCCATACATACTTAAGTAGGTGAAAGATTTAAAAGCTCTTTCCAAGCAATTCTAAGGCAAAACTGGAAAAACTGGATAGCGCCCACCCCATTAGCGAGTAAAGAGCCGAGTGAAACCACCTGGCCGCCATATTGGTACACCCAAAAACACTCAGCAAGTCAATGGAGGATGAATGGGTTTAGTAGTAAATGATGCCACTTTTACCTCAGTAACTTCCCAAAAAAATTAACAGATTTTGAACTTCTTGGTATGGAGACACAGTTTATAATCTTGTGGATAATCTGAAGAGTCAAGCCAAGGCGAGTAGGCCTGTGAGTAGTACATGCAGTTAGTGTGTTTAGGCATGTCGTCATAATCATTGTTTGGTGTAACGCATTACTTTGTAACGTGTTACAAGTCCGGCCTTTTTGCCGAATCCGATGCTCCTGCCTGGTGACAGTATCTTGTGTGTTGCCATCCCCTGCAATGTATTCAGGATGCTGGTCATCATACAGTGTAAATATCTGTGAACTCTTTATTTATTCACGATGCTGGTCATCATATAATTTATTCAGCATGCTGGTCATCATACAGTGTAAATATCTGTGAACTCTTAATTTATTCACGGTGCTGGTCATCATATAATTTATTCAGCATGCTGGTCATCATACAGTGTAAATATCTGTGAACTCTTAATTTATTCACAATGCTGGTCATCATATAATTTATTCAGCATGCTGGTCATCATACAGTGTAAATATCTGTGAACTCTTAATTTACTTGTGATGCTGGTCATCAATGCATAATGGTCATTATGATGGTACACATATGATGACTGAATTATTTATAATATACTTTCCAGGAATAGTGATCATCAAGGACACCTAAGGAGGATTTCTGATTCCTGATCATCTGACAGTGTATATATCTGTGCTAAATTATTCCTGATGCTGGTCATCAACTACTGATTACGAATCAACACTGGCTCGATTCTACATGCCGATTTTTGTTGATTACCAGTCACCTTTAACTGCACCATTGCCTCGTCCCAAGTCCCAAGAAGTTCAAAATCTGTTAATTTTTTGGGAAGTTATTGAGGTAAAAGTGGCACTATTTACTACTAAACCCATTCATTCTCCATTGACTCGAGTGTTTTGGGTGTACTAATATGGCGGCCAGATGGCTTCACTTCTGGCGGCCAATGACCCATCCTGATACAGGGCTTATAAGAAGAATATAGCTTTTATAGGAACTAGGATAACGTGACATGATACTGCACACTCTTGTACAGTAGGTGGTGGTATGCACCTACTGTATAAGCTGTTTGCAATCCACCAGTAAATAGAAAAAGAAGAAGAAAAATCTATCCAGTTTTTCTATAAAGATCAGTGCTGCTCTGTAGTGTAAAATATTTTGAGTGGGCCAACAGTTTTTCAGTGTCAGTAAATATCTGACTGAGCATCAGAGGATTTTCCTACTGACCAAAGCCACAATAACTTCGTGACGGAGCTCCTTGACGGGCGTGCACTCATCTTGGCTCAAGCACTAATCCAGGGGCCGGATAACCACCTGTTCACCTATTCCCAGTTCTCCAAAGAATTCTGTCAGGTATTTGACCACACCGACCTGCAGGGCAACGCTTCTGTGCGGCTACTTAACCTCTGCCAGGGGCTAAACTCAGCAGTGGAGCATGCGGCTAGTTTCCAGGTTTTAGCGGCCGAGAATGGGTGGGGTGACACTGCACTTAGGACCGTATTCTCTTGTAGTCTTAGCTCTCGCCTTTGTGACAAGCTCGCCTGCCTCCTGGAGGAACCGGAATTGTTAGACGCACTTATTTCGGTAGTCATAAAGCTGAATAACAGACTTTGCGAACGCTCAACTGAGCGGCAATGCATGTCTAATGCCACGTCACGCATTAGCCCACCATGTTCACAACTTCCTGCTTTGCTGTTAGCCGCCACCGGTCGTGAATCCTTGATGCCCGCAGCTATTGGGCAGTCCAAGCTAACTCCGACCGAAAAACAGTGGCGGCACGACGAGGGTCTATGTTTGTACTGTGGACAACCTAATCATTTTGTGAATCGATGCCCAGAGAAGTTAAATGGCTCAGCCATCAGCCAAAATAGGGAGACTGACAAGCAGAGTCAACAATTCCCCTATAAATCACCTTGTCTTCCCCACACGTATAATGCTCCAGTTCACCGAGTTTGTTGGCGTAGCATTAGTAGACTCAGCGGCCAAATAAAATTTTATTTCTGAGTCTGGCAACCGAGTTTAAAATTCCCTGCACCCAGTTACCTCAGCCCCAGAAGCTCATAGCTCTGTCTTGCCAGCCCCTCATTCAGGTCATTACACGCACCGCTCCAATAACTGTTTTAACCTCAGACAACCACTGGGAGGAGCTATCCTTTTTTGTCCTCCCGGTCTCCACTTCCCCTGTAGTTTTAGGAGTCCCCTGGCTGTATACTCAAAATCCCATAATTGACTGGAACCAGGCAGCCATATGGTCTTGGAGCACCTTTTGCATGTCTGCCTGCCTCCAGTCTGCAGCCTGCTCACCATCTGTTTCACTCCAGACCTAGAGCCCCCAATCTCTCTATGATTCCTCCTGTTTACCATGATTTAGCTCCCGTCTTCTGTAAAGTGAAAGCCATGTCTCTCCCTCCCCACCGGCCCTATGATTGCACAATAGAACTCCAGCAGCGAGCTAAATTACCCTCCAGTCACCTGTACAGCTTGTCGCCCCCGACAAAAAAGCCATGGAGAAGTATATCAAGGAGTCATTAAGCACCGGCCTAATCCATCATTCCTCATCAGCCCTGGTTGCGGGATTCTTCTTTGTGGGGAAAAAAGATGGTTCTCAACACCCCTGTATTGACTTCCGCAAATTAAATAACATCTCTATCAGGAATAATACACACTTCCACTCATGAATTCGGCCTTTGACCAACTCCGAGGAGCCACTATTTTCACCAAACTAGACCTTAGGAATGCCTACCACTTTATCCGGATCAGGAAGGGTGACGAGTGGAAGATAGCTTTTTCCACACATCTCGGCCAGTTTGAATACTGCATCATGCCATTCAGGCTCACCAATGCCCCCGTGGTTTTTCAACAGCTAATTAATGACGTACTTTGGGACTTCCTTAACACATTCGTGTTCATCTACCTTGATGATATACTCATTTTCTCAGGCTCACTGGAGAAACACCAAACCCATGTCTGCCTGGTCCTTCTTCCCCTTGAAGAAGATTTCATCAGCCTTGGAGACGATACATCTTCTGTTAGCACATGTGGTCAGGCTGCATGGCATCCCTAAGGATATAGTTTCTGACTGTGGCCCCCAGTTCATTTCGAAGGTCTGGCGAGCCTTCTGCAAGGCCATCGGAACCATGGTCAGCCTCTCCTCTGGCTATCACCCCCAGACCAACGGCCAGAGTGAGAGGGTGAACCAAGAGATGGAAGCGATGCTCCAGTGTGTCACGGCATCTGACCCATCTTCCTGGAGCTCCCATCTGCAATGGGTCAAGTACTCCCACAATTCAGCCATATCAGCTGTCACTGGACTCTCCCCTTTCGAGGCATCATTGGGCTACCACCCGCCTCTCCTCCCCATCACTGTGAAGGAGGTGGCAGTACTATCTGTGGCAACCCACATCACCTGGTACAGGCACTTTTGGAGGGAGACAAAAGTGGCCCTGCTCCAAGCTGCAGGGGAGAACTCCAGGTGGGCAAACCGGAGGAGGCGCCCAGGTCCCGTGTACCAGGTCAGCCAAAAGGTCTGGCTCTCCACCCAAAATTTCTCCCTGAAAGCCAAGTCCAGGAAGTCCCTCCCCCCCGGTTTGTGGGCCCATTCACCATCATCAAGATCATTAACCCTGCCTCTGTTAGATTGGATCTCCCCGCCTCTCTCCGAGTTCATCCAACAATTCATGTCTCCCAGTCTTCTCCTGCTCCCTATATCCACCATCTCAACCACCACCGCCACTGAAGATGGTCGATGGAGGACTGGTTTATGCCGTCACCAGGATCCTGGACTCTTGCCGCAGGGGGTGTGGCATCCAATTCCTTGTCAACTGGCAGGGGTATGGTCCCAAGGAGAGGTCCTCATGATGGACAATACCCTCATCCAGGACTTTTATCGTCGGCACCCAGACAAGCCTTGTTTGATGCCAGAGGCATCCTTTGAGAGGGGGGTACTGTAAGGGTTCCTGTCTGTCCTGTCTGTCCTGCCTACCTCTCTCTCCCCCCCACTGACTAAGCACTTCTGCCAGCAGTGGGACAGTATAAGTAGGATGCTCTCACTCCACTCTGTCTGGTCGCGTCTAATCTTCTACCCGCCTGTATCCTATCTGTGATCTAACTGATTAATTTTGTGCCGTGTTTTGCCGTGATCTGACTCTTGCCTGTTCCTAGACCCTGTGCCTGCCTGTAGTCTTGGATTTGTCTGCCTGCCTTGTGTGGAACTGCCGTGCTCAGACCCCAGTCTGCTCTTGGACTCTGGAAATTGCCTAACAGACCGTAATTGGGTATTCTTGGATTGTGCACAACATCACCTCTCCAAGTAAGTCGAGTTACTTGGAGAGGTGATCATTTATATCATCATTTATATCATCACGCCCTTCTCCCCAGCTCCCAGGCCTGGCCAGTCTTTTCCCCCTTTCCCTTCACCTGCACTTAAGAACTCCTCCCCTGATGTTCACCATCCGTGGATCGGCTGTCATGTCCCGCTGCTTCACCAGGAAAAACCTGTAAGCATACAGACAATATTTATCTCCCTGTCATTATATCATATGCTCATCACTGTCTCTGTTCTCCTTTCCTGCAGAGTTGCCAGATCCTCATCATCATTACCATTTTGCAGTGTTATTGTTAATAAAATCATTGTTCACTTACCTTAAATGTTGTCTTCTGTGTCTGCTCTTGGGTCGAGTGTTAAACATCATGTCAATCACTGCCTGCAGTGAGATGTGATAGTCAAAGGGGTTGAGCTGTGATATGCTGGAATGTAATCCAATAAGCTGACAAGTTGTTGTTCTGTCACCTGGGGGTACACACAGGTACCATCCAGCAGGCACAGAGCCCATCTAATGAACATGAACTCTCGCTCGCATCTGAGGAGAAGTCCTTTCCTTCTGGTTTTCATCAACACTTCAGCCCACATTGATGGGAAAACAGTGGCCATGAACAAAAGCTGTATATACTGTACAAACACAGCTCTGAGCGGCAGCACACTGACTCATTCTTCGGTGTGTGTGAGAACGGAGGGGGACCCCTTTCAGCTCCTTTGTGCTGGTGTCTGTCAACAGTGTAGTTGGAGGCAGAGCCCATTATGGTGGCCAGTGTTTCGTATTGACACAGGTCCTCGTTCAGCTTGTTCCCAGGGTCCATCCTGAGGACTCATGAATAATGGAGAGAGGCTCCTCTGGGCCAAGGAGGAGTTTGCAAGTCTGACTGGGCTGTTAAACCCAAACTACAACAGTGTATGGCAACAGATAGAACTGAGGTCACAACTCATCATGTTGACCTTAAACGGAGAATCTCTCTGACGAGCTGTGTGTTATAATTAATAAAAGGACCTTTTTTTTTTTTAAACCCCACTCTATTTGGATACATGTTATTGCATTTCCCCCTTTTTTAAGATTATAGTAATATTTAATTATTCATCAACAAAATACATAATGACAAAAATTGAGACATACTCATATACTTGTAGTTCAGAACAACTATTCCATTCTTCATGTTTTTTCACTCACTCTGCCTTTTTGGGGGGGGGGGGGACTTTCGATATGAACGGTAGCTAGTATTAATTTCAATATACAGTGTGTTAATCTTTCTATCTTTATTTTTTTATGTTAGTTTGTCATCATTTGATGTCATGTGATGTCCAGAGATCCAGTAATGTTTGTGTTTAATATATATGTCAAGAGATTTTTACCTTACAGTATATTCTAAGCTAATCATCATACAGTATATTTCTGGATTCAGGAACACAGACTGCTCTTTGTGTTCCTCTGTTATATTCTATCCTTACTTCTTCTTGTGATCAGACAAGGTCTGCATCACACATTTTGGCACCAGCAGAGGGCAGGACTTCAATTCGACTAGGACTCACACACCTGAATCATGTGCCCTCTCCTCTTTACCTTTTCACACAGCTGCTACAGGGGGAACCAGAGGGTGGGTGCCAACTGTTTCTTGCCACTGGAATAAAGTAAGCGTGTGTGTGTATGTGTGTAAGGGTGACGGAGGTGCCTCTTGCTTGTGTGCTTTGAGCTTTTTCATGCTTCTTGCTTTGATCTTCTCTCTCATCCCTTCATCCCACACGCTCCCTGTGCCTCAGGCTTTTGGTGTGCAACACACTGACAGTGGGGCTACAGAGGGATTCGGGTGGGGGGGGTTGCCTCTCACAGAGACACTGCTTGTTCTGTCGATACAGGCAGAGGTGCACAGGGTGAGGTGCCTCATGGGGCACAGCCACCGGGTGCAGCTCGCAGTGGGTGGAGGGTTCAGCGGGAGCTAAAGTGAGCCATACTGTACAGTTCCCTGCTCCTCTTTTATGCTCCCTTAGATCACCCAACAGTGGGATGGAATTCTTGTGTGAAAAACAACTGCCACAGTGCTTAGAGGGTGGCCTCCTGACCCCTTACAACATGGGAAAGTGCACCCCTCAGCTGGTAGTTATATAAAGGCTGCCAGGGTCATGAGAATCCCTGGCTAGAAGCCATTTATGTCTTTCTGCATCTCACATGGCGCAATTATTTCCAAAGTCTCAATATGATGTGACCTTTTCCACTATAGGTTTAAATGTGCTCAAAGTGTTGCCATGTAATCTGTGCCACGAGAAGTTGGGACAGTTAGACAGTCATCATGTGAATATTTGGGACCACCCCCCACTCCCCTCTGAGCCTGATAATCCTCACATAACCCCTCATGTACACACTTAGACAGTCCCTCTCTACCCCACCTGCTGGTGCCAGACTGGGGACACAGATGCAAAGGCACAGAGCAGAACCCCTAATTGTGGATTAATTGGAAGGGGGTGTTTATCTCTATTTAGACATGTGGTAAATGTTAGGCAATGACAAGAAAGTTGGCCATCTCAGCAGATGACTGCACTTAATATTTCATGAGAAACTCTGAGGGAGGAGACTGTGCTCCTCTGTGCAGCTCTCCATCCAGGAAACACATTAACAACAGTATATTTGTCTCTTTCAAGGTGATGGCAGAGATGTTCAACAGCAATGACATCTCACTGCCAGACTGTGCTCCAAGACATTTTTATGTCAGTAAAATTTCTTGAACTTAAGTTGAAATGTTGAGCGGAGAGTAAATGGCAGTATTGTACATGTAATAAAAGGGTTAATCATTTACCAGGATGTTTCTAAAAATCCTCCCAAAATAAAGGACATTTATGAAATTGCATTATTTTCACACATATGTATGATGCTTTCATTAAAGATGTACTCTGGCTATTCTAAAACTACTTCAAAAACCAGTGTGTTTTGCCCAAAATAGTATATAGTGGCTTTTTACACACAAAAAACTTTCATTGCCTTAGAATGGATTGGAAGGAGCCTTTACGTCTTTCACCTACTGTTCTTAAGTATGAGCAGATCTATGAATATTCTAATTAGCTCCACCCATACTTCCACCTACCAGTAGATGGAAGATGAGGACTCCAGAGAAGGCGATCCAACTTGAGGAAGTGAAAGTCGTAACAAGGTTTCCATAGGTGAACCTGCAGAAGCATCATTCTACGTAGAGTGGAGTCGCTGCCTGGCCCGGCGTGGAGGTTGGAAGGTTCCCTGCCAGTCTCTGGTTACCCTCTCACCACGGATCGCTTCGTTGGGGGCCGGCAAGCAGTTCACCTCTATCCAGTGCGCCCGCCAGCTAGCTCACCTCCAAAGCTTTTCCCAGCATACTGCTCGCTGGCCTTCAGCGAGGCGATCCACAGTGAATGGGAAACCAGAGACTGCTCCTTTGGGGGAAGAGGGAAGAGGGAGGAGCCGAGGAGCGCTCAGCTCCTTCAGAGCACTCTCCCCGGCTTGCTCCGGGGAGAGGCAAGCCGGCTGGCGAGGTCCACTGGACGGAGGTGTCTGTTCGCCGGCCCCCAGTGAGGCGATCTGCAGTGAGTGAGTAACCAGAGACTGGCGGGGAGCCTTCCAGCCTCTACGCCGGACCAGGCTTCCACTCTACTGAGAATGATCCTTACGCAGGTTCAGCTACGATGATACTCGCCCTGGCTGTTGTACCACGCGCACCAGGGCCGTCTCCCCCGCCATGCAGGCTGCAGACCTGTGTCCTCTCCGGTATTTTAGCAGGGACACTGAGGTTTTTCCAAATAAAATTAATCATTGCTGTTGTATTTTCATGTAAGACAAGTAAGGGTAAGACATGTAATTTAGAAGAAGATGATTTCTTGCTCACACAGCCAAAAACTGAACACGTATAATCTGCCATCTTTCCCAACTTGTAAAAGCTCCTGCTTCTGCTTGGCTCCTTTTTTTTCCTCATCTGTAGCCATGTCCAGTGCTTAGCCTGATTGGTTAATGTTATAACCAATCAGGCTAAGCACGAATACTTACGTAACTAGAAACACTCTGTCCAAAGTCACCCGTTTGGGTGAGGCAGAGCTTAAATGTAACTTTACAGCAAAAAAACAGAGATATGAGACATTTCACTCTTGATGTCTTGTAAGTCACAAAAACATGATATAGACATGCTGACAACAGAAAAAAGTTATTTTTGCCGGAGTGTCACTTTAAGAGCCAATGTGTAAATATGACATAATTAAGAAAAACTGAATAAATATACAATGCATATGAATAGCAGAAAATACAGAGACTAAGAAATAAAAATTAAGTAATGGCAGAGCACTGTCTGGGATTCTCATGTATGTTTTTGTGAGTTAGGGAGTGGGAGAGTAAAGAGTGTCTGTGCTAACAGGCTTTCTGCAGATCACTGGCAGTTTGACTGCAGTGGAGAGTAATGGGGCTGGCAGGGCGGAATCAATTACTGGCCACAACAGATTTTCCCACAGGTCAGAGCTTGGGAAAGCAGTACTTTACTGCAGAGCAGACAGCTGGCACAGAGCATCCACTGGAAAGGAGCCGGCCCTTGAAAAAAGACAGCTTTTTTTTGATAAACTTGTGACACATCACAAATTGTCTCTTGTTGGTCTCTGTTCTATCTAACTCTGTACTTTTAACCATTTTTAATTCAAATTTTATTTAAATTGTTTCATGTAAATAAAAAAAAAATGCTTACAAGCCATTTGTTTGAAGTAAAGAGTTAGTCATAACAGAGCTGACCTTCAGAGACAACCTGCTCTAAAACACTAATTTCCCATGGTGGTGACCAATTAGATCCTGTGTGCACACATATACAAAGAGAAACTCAAAGCCCGAAATTCTTATAACCCATGTCTGTTATATGACAGGTTTACATTACGTAGTGAAAACCAGGAGATGTATTTCAGTTGGAGGTTCGAAGCATCCTGCACAGTGCGCGCGCGCACACACACACACACACACCATTGATATGCAAACAATGTTTTTCCTGTGGCAACACAATGTGTGGCCTTAAAAGTAGCTCGGTCCGTGGCTGTCCTTTCTTTGTGAGGACATCACGTGTTGTCTCCTGTTGCGCTTATTTGGGAACCAGTCTTGTGATCTGCCTTCCGTCCATTGTGAACTTGTGTAAGTTAACTGGCAATCCGTAGCAAATGGGTAAACCTTATGAACAATATAATTGCGAGGGGCCTTTGTGCAGGAGTGTGTGGCACTGTGGAACAAAAGGGGTGAGAAAGATTTCATTCATTCAGGAGTAGCTTAGGTCATCTGTTTTTTTGTTTTTTTTTTTCAAGCCAGCACATAAGGGTGTCCATATTGAGTTCAAAGTATTGTTCAAACCTTTTCTAA
This sequence comes from Pholidichthys leucotaenia, assembly GCA_020510985.1. Taxonomy (NCBI): domain Eukaryota; kingdom Metazoa; phylum Chordata; class Actinopteri; order Cichliformes; family Pholidichthyidae; genus Pholidichthys; species Pholidichthys leucotaenia. The sequence continues at coordinate 158,097,344 of CM035849.1, forward strand.
ATGCTGTTCATGCCCTGTAATCGACTCCGAGCCCTGTAATTGGCATCTGGCAGCGAGATCCTAGTGTCATTATTATGGCCTGAGGAGCCGTTCTTAAGAAAGAGAGAAAGAAAGAAAGAAAGACTTCTGCTAAACAAAGCAACAAGGAAGTCAACATATCCTCCCTGGCTTTACCTACCCAAAAAGCAGCAAGAGAATGGATGCCAACAAAGGCAGGAAAGTAAAGAATGAGAAGGCGGCTGTATTATGGTCAGGCAGTAGGAATGGGTCTCAGGCCTGGTGTTGTGCCTGCCCAATATATCGCCTGGGTACTGACTGGAACATTAGTAGACAGACAGGAAGCTGTGGCCCATAGGATAACATTGTTGTATGGAAGCTGTCAGGAAGACATTTCCCTTAATCACACTAACCATTCAAGACCAGCATGGGTGGCATTTTTTGCTGTCTTACATAATAAATCATACCTCATATGATCTAGATGCAAAGTTCACACCTTCTCTTTGGACCTCACATAATGGTTTCTCCCCCACATACACACACATGCACACACACTGACAAAAATGCAAACTTCTCCACAGCAGTTGTTGAACTGACAGGTTTAAGATGTCAGGATGGTGTGCACACAGGATGCAGGCACGGCTGTGAGCGTCGCTGCCACCGACAGCCCCAACGGTTGACATAGTAAATCAATCCTGATGGGAGGGTGTCTAAGACGGAGGGGGCAGAGAGGGGGTAGTGGTGGGGGGGTCCAGTGGGACTGAGCCGGCCTCCGTCAGACACACTCAGCCGCTCAGCCAGCCAGGGAGAGACTGTCGACGGGTGGGAGAACACTCGCCAGGAAGCGCTCACACGGAGATTGAGTTACCACGGAATTAGATCAGGGTTGTGGGAAAAAGCACCTCCTAAACACACTTGCACGCTCTCAGCCACACACACAAACACACGCAAACACACCAGCACGCACTTGCACAGGCCACACTCTCACACACAAAGAGTCACCAAGGGAAACCTGAGGGAAGATTGAGGAAGGCAGCTGGGCACACGCCAGTTTCAAACAAATGCTTGCTTATACCTTTTAGCTTCCTGGCACCAGTCTGAGGGCAGTTTCTCGAGACTGGTGCCGGGTTACGCCCACAGTCAATGGCATCCCATTGGAGGTAATAAATGTAAAGATCATATATAGGAAACACTCAGCATCAACCATCACCAAAAGCAGACTAAAGGGGCAAGAAAACGTGATGGCACAGGTGAAAAGTCAAGGTATAATTTTGTTTAATGGGCCACAAGAATGTCAGCAGTTATGTGAAGAACCTTGGTAGTCAGGTGTGAAGAGAGTGGTTAGTGTCTGCATAATGGTGAACACATGTGGCAGCCTGTGGAGCTACTGGCGCTGAAGAGCCTTATTACTATAATAGTATAATAAACAATGCAAAACTGGTTACAAAAATACTCAAGCTGATACTGAGCAGAGTGATGAAAAGGACATTTGTGGGTCAGTCTTGGGGTAAAGAAAAAGAAGGTTCTCACTGGAGATCTGTGTATGACTCTGTCACACCAGCAACAAGGTCTATGGAGTAATAAATCTTTATATGAGAAGTAGAGTGCAAAAAGAGGGGTATGCCTTATGTAGGTGTTTTCTAGTAGCCTACAGGATTAAGCAGATCTAGTTGACCAAATGTGATTATGTGAAAGTGCAAATGTATGAACTGGATAAAGAGGAGCATGAAAATGAAAAAGGTGAAGCGAAGAGGTGAAGATTTGTGCCAAGTGTGTGTGTATATACAGTTATGTGAAAAAATTAGGACACCCCGTGTAAACCTGTGTGTTTTTTTAAATATATTTGGACATATGGATATTTAATATCAATGTTAAAAATACTGGGAGATTTGTGTAATACAACTAAACAATTAAACATGAATTAGACTTTTTTCAAATTTTCTGTACAATGTAATTCTAAACAAATAGTGAGGAATAAATTAGGGCACCACCCCCTCCCCACATCTTTTTTAGGACACCTCCACATTCATTCCCACTTAAAATGACTAAAATAAATGTTAAAAATGCAAATAAAAACAAAAACAAGGTTAGACATAGATATGTGAACATTTCTTAATAAAGAACTGAATATTTAATGGGGTGTCCTAATTTTTTCACATGGCTGTATATCTGTCTGTCTTGGACAGTGTGAAGACTCATCCTCACTCAGAATGTCAACAACATGACTGAAGCTTGCACATTGTATCTGTCACCACTAAAGTCCCCCTCTGACATTCTGGGATCAGTGCGTTGGCCTGCAGTTGCTCCCAAGAATCAAGCTCTCATCTGCACTTGTCTAGCTCCCAATGCACCAAGTTAACAACTGACCTGAGGGACAGAGTGGAGAAACAGCTGCTCCTCTACAAGGTACTGGATTGGAGCACAGTGGGGGCGTTACGCGCCCACTGATGGTTTTAACAGACATGTCAGACACATGACAGTCCAGGAGCTAGACTTTTCATCAAAGAAAAAAAATATTACCCCCTTCCTCTATTTGTGTAATTTTAACATGTAAGCTACAAAAATGAATTAAATTTCATATTTTTTAGGAATTAAAAGTATTTATGCTGTTATCTAGAGCAGCATTTTGTTGTGTTAATAGATCCTAATCTTATTGCTGGTTAAGTGGGACCAGATTTTACATTGGCATGTTGCATAGTTTTTCTATAGAAGTGGCCTTTATTTAATTAAAATACGGTGTGTATATACTTCATATGTAATATATTTTTTAAACAATGTAATCTAATGTAATATGCTAAATAATTTCATTTGGTGTAGACACTAAAGATGTGTGCAGTTACCTGCAGCATATGAATCAAAAAGAAATAAAAAATAAAATATCCTTCAATTCCTACATCTGAAATCAAATTAAAGCAAAAATTATCTGTTATTGGCCAAACTTAGAGCTTTAAGTACTACAGTAGAGTATTATTGAGAGACATATATCCTGTCATTTTGGAACTTTTGGATTTGTTTCTAGACTAATTTAAACATTTTTATACTGTAAATCTATAGCAATACACAATAAATGTGCTCTAAGGTGTAGTGAGCTTGTAGCTAATAAAATGCTTTATCAGAGCTTGTATTCCTATTTTCAAAATATTTCAAAAACATAATTATGATTTACTTTAGAAAGTTGAGGGCTTTTTAAACAGTCAAAAATGTTTGAATCACACAAATTTTGGCATTCCATGTATTGTTTCTACTGAACAGAAACAGTACGGAAAAGTGTCATCTGCCCTCAACCTGTAAATAAAATGTTTCAGTACAGTTACTATGTAAGAACGCAAAGGTTGTTTTGTTTTTTTTTTTACAAAAATGAAGTAAATGAGTACAAGTAAAATAGTACACTCAACAGAAAAACACGAACAGGGAAATTATAATATAAAGTCTTAAGGTGCCTTCACACCAACAGACAAATATTCTGTGCAGCACAATTAAAGGGTGTTCACTTATATAGTGCTTTTCTTCTCATCTAGGATGACCAAAGCGCTTTACAGATCCTGCAATCCACCCATTCACACACTGATGGCAGCAGAGCTGCCATACGCACAGGCGCTAACCATGCGCAACTGGGAGTTCAATGTCTTGCTCAAGGACACTTCAAAAAGCGGACAGCAGAGTGGGAATCGAACCCACAACCCTCCAATCAGTAGTTGGTCACACTACACCTGCACCACCGCCGCCCCATAATTACATTATAACTCAATGTAAACACACGAATAGACATGAATTCACCGTCTGGGTGAGATGCAGACAGGCAAAGTTGCCTTTATACTGTAACTTCTGCAGCAGTGTTCAACCTGCTGTAGAAATCCCCAAAATAATGTTATGCTTAGGTTTACATTATCCAACGAGGAGCTGGCCTGAAAAAGTTGTCCCTGCCTCGAAAACTTGATGGTGTCATGATTCTGGGCACGGTGGAGTGCCGTGCCCAGTCTCTGAGGGTATTTTAGTTTTTCCCTGTATTTCTGCATCTCTGTTTATTTGGTATTTTGCATGGTTGGGGTATTTGGGTTGTTCTTTGTTGTTGTTTTGAGTTTCCCTTGTCCTCACCGTTATGGGTTATATTTCCTATTGTATCATTTGGTTTAGAAACGAGTTCATATTTATTTTAAGTTATTTTTTGTTTCTTCCCGGTCTGTGCTTTTACTTTGATAGTCACTTCCTCCTGTTAACCCAGTTCACATGCTGCCCAGCTGATTATTTCCTGCTCATTGGTCCACACCTGTTAGTCATCTGCCCATTTTCCATAGGCTTATTTAAGGACAACAACAACGCTTCCCATTGCCGTGTCCTTCTGGATTCGCTGTGTGTTCTTGGTGGGGATGTACAGGTGAGCTCTGTTGCCTTTTTCTCTTTTTCCCTGATGTGCCACAGCGTCTCAGCCTGGCGTCCTCAGACTGTTCCTTTTGTATTTTTACAGACGTTGAGCCCCAGCATCCCTGCGTGCCTATCCTCCTGTTTCCCTCACTTGTATGTGTAGTGTTTTTGTGTAGTGTTGTGTTTGTGTAAATAAATGTTGAAAACTCACAGCGTGCGTTCGGTGCCCTTCATGCAGTCCTTGAAAAGGGCATTTTATGACAGATGGGTGTTTACATTGCTAACTTGCTAGCCTTGTTCACATGTCCGTGGCAAGAATCCGTTGGTAAATACACACGTGGACAAAATTGTTGGTACCCCTCTGTTAATAAAAGAAAAACCTACAATGGTCACAGAAATAACTTGAATCTGACAAAAGTGGTAATAAATAAAAATTCTATGAAAATTAACCAATGAAAATCAGACAATGCTTTTGAATTGTGGTTCAACAGAATTATTTTAAAAAACAAACTCATGAAACAGGCCTGGACAAAAATGATGGTACTCTTAACTTAAGATTTTGTTGCACAACCTTTTGAGGCAATCACTGCAATCAAACGATTTCTGTAACTGTCAATGAGACTTCTGCACCTCTCAGCAGGTATTTTGGCCCACTCCTCATGAGCAAACTGCTCCAGTTGGCTCAGGTTTGAAGGGTGCCTTCTCTAGACGGCATGTTTCAGCTCCTTCCACAGCTGTTCAATAGGATTTAGATCAGGGCTCATAGAAGGCCACTTTAGAATAGTCCAATGTTTCGCTCTTAGCCATTCTTGGGTGTTTTTACCTGTGTTTTGGGTCATTATCCTGTTGCAAGACCCATGACCTGCGACTGAGCCCAAGCTGTCTGACACTGGGCAGCACATTTCTCTCTAGAATACCTTGATAGTCCTGAGATTTCATTGTACCCTGCACAGATTCAAGACACCCTGTGCCAGATGCAGCAAAGCAGCCCCAGAACATAACAGAACCTCCTCCATGTTTCACAGTAGGGACAGTGTTCTTTTCTTGGTATGCTTCATTTTTGCATCTGTGAACATAAAGCTGATGTGCCTTGCCAAAAAGTTCCAGTTTTGTCTCGTCTGTCCATAGGACATTCTCCCAGAAGCTTTGTGGCTTGTCAGCATGCAGTTTGACAAATTCCAGTCTGGCTTTTTTTATGATTTGTTTTCAACAGTGGTGTTCTCCTTGGTCATCTCCCATGAAGTCCACTTTGGCTCAGACAACGACGGATAGTGCGATCTGACACTGATGTACCTTGACGTTGGAGTTCACCATGAATGTGTTTAGAAGTTGTTCTGGGCTCTTTTGTTACCATTCATATTATCCGTCTCCTCCTGCGGCCACGTCCAGGGAGGCTGGCTACAGTCCCTTGGATCTTAAATTTCTGAATAATGAGCAACTGTAGTCACAGCAACATCAAGCTGCTTGGAGATGGTCTTATAGCCTTTACCTTTAACATGCTTGTCTATAATTTTCTTTCTAATCTCCTGAGACAACTCTCTCCTTTGCTTCCTCTGGTCCATATTTAGTGTGGTACACACCATGTCACCAAACAGCACAGTGACTACTTGTCACCCTTTAAATAGGCCGACTGACTGATTACAAGTTTGTAGACACCTGTGATGTTAATTAGAGGACACATCTTGGTTGAATATGTACCTATGGTCAAATTATTTTCAATCTTTTCTAGGGATACCATCATTTTTGTCCAGGCCTGTTTCATGAGTTTGTTTTTTAAAGTAATTCTGTTGAACCACAATTCAAAAGCATTGTCTGATTTTCATTGGTTAATTTTCATAGAATTTTTATTTCCACTTTTGTCAGATTCAAGTTATTTCTGTGACCACTGTGGGTTTTTCTTTCATTAACAGAGGGGTACCAACAATTTTGTCCGTGGCTGTAACTCCGACATCCCGATTCAGCTGAAGAGCTCCCGGTCCTTCTGTCTCCAGGTGAGTGTCAGTCTCATTTTCAAACTAGTTTACTCTCTAGTGTTGATTCTTTTACTCCGATGATGACAGAATCTCAAAGCTAGCACTATCTCTCGAACATGAATGCGTGATTTCGTGTGTGCTCGCCTCTTTCCATTGACTTTGTATGCATTTGTGCCGCCCATTTGCGTTTGGTGTGAAGGCACCTTTAGGCTGCAATTAGCTGCTACAGTAAATGCCCAGAGGATTCTTCTGCTGACCAGGTTTACCATTGGCCCACCTACAAGAAAAAGCTTCTTAGAATGTATCAGTCATAACCAGTAAAAACACCCATATTTCATATCTTGCTGACTGACATATATATAGGGGTCAAAACTATCACACCTTTAACAGATCAGCCCTACTCCCATTACATTTGGCCTGTTATTACATTAACTGTGTTCTTCACACATAAAGACAAACGTTCACTTACAGCAGGTGACTGAGCAAACACTCCTGTGATCCTCTAATGGGGCGATTAAAATTTAATTATTTTCCTTGATGAACCTCAGCCTGAAAGTCAGTTGATTTGTTAGCCATGACAGGAGATGAGGACAGCTTTATTACAACTGTGGACTCTGCTGTCTAACATTTCTGTACACGGGACACAACTGATCTATGAGGAGGAGCTGAAAAGTTCATAGGCTGACCATGATACAGTGGTCAAATCTGACCAAATGTGGTTTATTTTTCAGCATAGTCTCCCCTTTGGCCCACACACTTCTTCCATCGGTGTTGCAGTGCTTGGATCCCTGCAGTATAGAAGCTCTCTTCTTGATCCTCAAAGCATAACTCTTTCTTAGCCTATGAGCTTTTCAGCTCTCCCTCATACACATGTGCCCTCCTCAAAAACAGAATTGGTTGCACTTTAACTTAGGACAACCCTTAACTACATGCTGTAAAAGCTGTTTTACTAAATGGCATATGCTTCTTTTCTTCTTTGACTTTATGCTTTTCCCACCTGTTTCATTATATCTGTTCTTAATTAGCATGTAAACAAAACAATAGCAATCAACTCTTCTTATAAATGAATTCTTAAAAACTGTGCACAACAATATGAAAAATACAGTGATAAATTCTAATGGCAAGTGCCCTTAATGGCTCCAGGGCTATAAGTATATCCCTTCATTTTGCAAATGTATTTGTGGATGCAACATTGGTACCCGGCATCAAAGACATACACTAGGTAGACAAAATGTAGTTCAAAAATCGTACATTTGCTCTTTGAAGATGTGACAAAGTTCTTAATAAAATCTGCAAGTTATCCATAACCATATCTATTCACTTGTAAAATAAAGGGGTTATTGACTGAAAAATTATGTTTTGTAGGTTTTAACCTTATCAAATGTGGCTACTGGTCATTGTAGTATAAGGAAACTACAGGGTTAATGGGCACCGGCATGATAACGCAGCCATGTGGTGACATCATCACGCTGAGCCAATAGGAGAGTCGGCCATCTTAGGCCTCTCTTGGCTCCAGACTATATAGCACTCTGCCAACAGTAAACCAGTGTTGTAACTACAACAACTTGTTCAATACAGTTCATGTTCTGAATCAGCATTACTCTCTGTTGGTCATTCCAGGTTTCTGGACATAACGTTTGGCGACGAGAGTAAAACCATGGAAGCGTGCTTGAGGCCACTACGACTGTTTCTGGAATACCCTGGTGAGCCGTCTGTACCGTGGCCATGCTGGCTCATGCTTTTGACACTTATGTGTCGGTGTTGAACCTGGGCAAGCTGGACAAGGTATGGAAGCGTGCTCTGTTAATTCACAATCTGGGCATAAGGGGCCAACGTATTTTCTGCATGCTAGGACCAACGGACCCGTTCGCTGATTCAGTTGAGCTGATAGTTAGCTACTTTGCCACACCCAGCAACGTGTTGGTGCAGCGTATTGGGTTCTGCCAACGGCGACAGAAGGTTGGAGAGACAACACAACATTTTGTTGCGGCCCTTCACCACTTGGCTATCATGTGCAGGTTTGGTTTGTTGGAGGACGAAATGGTGCAGCACCAGTTGGCCGAGCACACTAGCAACCTGCGGCTGTGGACGAAGATGCTAATGGTATGACATGATGCTAGCTAGTACCATTGAGCTAGCATTCCAGCTAGAATCCGCCAACAGCGCTAGATATGCAGCAACAACAGCAGCAGCTGAGCCACACGCCGCTGGCATACACAGTAAGCATGGAGCAACCCGGTGGCACAGCAGAGGAGACTGAGACAAACACTGTGGACCAGAGGACCACTACGAAACGCTCCACATGTGGTGGCTGTGGCTCCCTGACACACTGAGCGTGCTTTTGCCCGGCAAGGGGGCAGTGATGCAAAAGATGTGGAAAATTTAACCACATCACCAAAGTTTGCTGGTCAACGCCACCACCGAGCCTGCTGGCCAAACAAAATCACCCACCCGTGACAACCATCCACACGATGAGGTCCGGAAGTGCGGCATACGCACGATCAGTAAGAACCCAGCAGTGCTGTATGGGTATGGTGGCTACCGAGTTAGCAACGTAGAGACCATCACACTAAAGGTCCGCTACACGTCAAGAGTCCTTACTGACTTTTTTTCAAGTGGCCACACATGGAGACAACATATTAGGATGTGACGTGTTTTATCAACTGGGCTTCTCCATCTGTGACAGTAACGGACTCAGATTGACCGATATCAATAGATAGATTTGTTTATTTGACAGGGACAGTGCAATAAACATAGACAATTAATCAATGACAATCAATCTGTGTTGCACAGAGTGTATAGCTATTAGCTAAATTGCAACTCTGGGATGAGTGGGATGCAACACACCCGGATGACAACGACGAGGGTACAGCCGCCCTGTGTGCACAGGAGGAACACTGCCCGGAGAGGGGGCAGTTAGCGGACTTTCCTCAGCTCCTCGCTCAGCATGAGCCCACAGGAGCCACTGTGGAGTTGCAGGAAAGGGAGCCCGCATCAACCAAGAATCCCGGGACACAACAACCCGGCAAAGATTCTAACAACGATGATAGCGACACACCTCCATGACCAGATTCTCCAGGTGAAGGAGAGAAGGGGCCAGACTGCTTCCGAATCCACACACAGCACCAATCTACAGGAGCCGCAGCTAAACCGCTGGATGAAGAGTCCACCATCATGCAAAATACAGTGGAGTCACCAGATGTCTTCTGAATCCACGACTAGCATTGGCCTCCAGAGACTGCCACAGTGATGCAGGATGAAGAATCTGTGACCCCCCCCAGGAGATGGCAAAACCATTACAACCTGACGGACGCCCCACGACAGATGTGAAAACTACATCACAATGACCACAACATGTGCAGCCAAACAGGATGCCACTTGCAGTGATGGACTGGGTTCGGGACTGCAAAACTAAGTGACTGGACCCACAGTCAGCTACAACACAACCTCCAGAACCACCGGCACTCAGGAACATCACTGCGTAGCTGGGACCAGCGACCTTCCAGCTGGCAGATGGTTCGGTGTGGCACGCCAGCCGTCTCCGTCAAGTTCAAGTGACAGCTCCGGATGACGAGGCCTCACAGGAGCTGGCATGGTGTGGGACCCGGACTGGAGCTTTGTGAGGGACAGTCCCAGTCTGGGAGCTTTGTGAGGGACAGTCCCAGTCTGGGAGCTTTGTGAGGGACGGTCCCAGTCTGGGAACACCCGCATTCCCAGGGGCACATCGGCCACGGGCTTGCTATAAGGCCCCTCCGACTGGACTGCCTTCCTCATGGAAAAGGAGAAGAAAGGACTGCTTTGCTAGGAGCGTGGGTGCCTACAGATAGTGGCAGAATAAGCCACTCAGCCGCATTGGGCTATGCGGCGGTCTACCCGCTAGTCCTACCCAGTTCTGTGTTCTGTATGTACCAAATTGGGGAGTGTTAATTTGAATACATGTTCTCTGTTTTTTTTTGTTTTTTTTTTCTGGGGGAGGGGATGTAGTATAAGGAAACTACAGGGTTAACAGGCACCGGCATGATGATGCAGCCATGTGGTGATGTCATCACGCTGACCCGATATAAGAGGAGAGTCAGCCATCTTAGGCCTCTCTTGGCTCCAGACTATATAGTGCTCTGCCAACAGTAAACCAGTGTTGTAACTATAACAACTTGTTCAATAAAGTTCGTGTTCCGAATCAGCATTACTCTCCGTTGGTCATTCCAGGTTTCCGGACATAACAGTCATGTGATTAAAATAATCAAAATACTCACTTCTCTTAAAAAAAAACAGTCTTTATCTCGTTTTTCTCTCCAAGGAGCTGTTTTATCTCTTCCAGGTTTGCTACGAAATGTCATAAAAATGGCAAGCCCGTCCTCAATACCAGCCCACTGCTCCATTATTGGCTGGCCAAGCTGTCTGTCTACAAACATGAGCAAGGAGTTCCAGCAGGAGTTAGGCTGCATTCACGCCAGGATAGTCCAGGGGTCTCAGTTCGACTCGGCGGGGAATGGCAAGAATTTTAACACCTTCATTTGGTTTGGTTTGCATTCACACGGCACTTCACTCAAGCGGACCAAATTCCTTGGACAATGTCACACAGTTACAACAGCTGCTTGTTTGTGGCGCTGTAGCTGAAACCACCACTGACCAGGAAGAAAAAATCTTGGCGAAGAAGAGAAAGTCAGCTCATCGACTGACCAGGACCAAAAAGGGAAATCCGGTGTTATGCCGAGAATTGCTCGCTTGCCAAGAATTGCATCCCATCCACCAAAACTATAAAATATAACACTACAGCGAGGCTTGTAACCATTTGTGCATTTTTAGAAGTACCCATTATACATTTTGAGAAGTAAAAATTGTTATTTACCTCTTATAACTTATGTTTAAATTGTGTTTATTGGCCAGATGTTTTATTGTTTTAAAGAGGGTTAGAAATCAGTGATCCAACTCCACATTTTACAATCTTCAAAGTTGAGATTTTGCATTGATGCATTATCTGTAAAAAGGGTAATCACTTTTTCAAAGTTGTATTGACTTTGACTAACACTAAACACCTGCTTGCAACGATGGGATGCAATTCTCGGCAAGCAAGCAATTCTCAGCATAACACCGTACCCTTCAGCCGGGTTATTTGTCTGCCACAAACAAATAAAAATAAAAAGCTCCGCTGTCTGTATAAACCCACGTGCCGCCATCATGTTGCTAAACATTTTAAAAACATCAGTATTCTTTGTGTAGCCACAAGCCACTGAGAAATCTGATCCTCAGACCAAATGTCTGTCAGAGCCTGCATCTTCTCACTTCTGCAAGTCTGTCCGCGAGACATTTTTTTTTTAAACTTTTCTCCTCAGCTTACTCCGGTAAAAGTATTTCTTGGATCCGCGCGGTTGGTTTTATTGTCATTTTCTACCCAAAATGGAGATAGCAAGACCGGAAGCTCTTCAGCTGAATCAGGATGTTGGATTTATTTACCCATGGATTCCTGCCACAGACGTGCTAACAAGGCTAGCAAGCTAGCAACGGAAACACACATCACGTTTTCAAGGCAGGGACAACTTTTTCAGATGGAAATGTGTGCGCCTCAGGCGGGAGAGGCGAATATAGGTGCTGTGGCAATCAGGGGGGAGAGTTGAAAGGAGGAGATGCAGAGGTAGGTGCCAGAGCGCCAAGGGAGAGAAAAGATGTTAAGAATGTGCCTTCACACCTGGTACTGCAGGTGTGAATGTATTGTGATGTGTTGTATGCTATTGTGATGATATGTACTCTTGGTGCCAAAGAAGAGAAGTGTAAGATGTATAAAAGGTTCACTTTGGCACCCAGAAGTCAATCTTGTTTTGAGGATGGAGGAATAAAGTCCGAATCTGCAAAGCTTGTGTTTCATCTCATCAATCCTCCACACTGGTGACCTTCGACGTGAGAGTGGAAGATGAACTGAGCACCTCTGCGGGACCACCCACGCTAGGGTTTCCTCCCGCCACATTCGCTGTGGCAGTAAAGCTCCCGGACTTTTGGATCCATGACCAGGCCGCCTGGTTCATCAACGTGGAAGCCCAGTTCGCTCTCCATGGAGTCTCGGCTGACGACATGAAGTACCATTACACGGTGGCTTCACAGGACCTGCGCTCCACTCAGCATGCCATGAGCTTGCTCCGAGCCCCCCCAGCCCAGGGGAAGTATGACGCTCTCAAACAGTTGCTGTTGCGGCGTTACTCTCTCTCCGCTGGAGAGATAGCAGAGAAGCTCCTCGCACACTCGGAGTTAAGGGAGGGATCGGCTGTGGAGCTAATGGAGAGTATGCTGGCTTTACTGGGTGCAGATGATGGATCTTTTCTCTTCGTCCATCTCTTCCTGAGGAAACTGCCAGTTTCAGCATGGATAATTCTGGCCAACTCACCGCTGCTGGCTGCCAGGGACTACCGCTCGCTGGCAGAGGAAACGGATCGCGTTATCCTGGCGAGCAGGAGTTTCGGAGTCCAGGCGGTGAGACCGGGGTCTTCAGCGGAGCACACTGAGGGTGAGGAGCCAAAGGTAGTGGCCGGGACAGCCACTCGTGCACACCAGAATGGGATGACCTGTTTCTACCATCAGCGTTTTGGTGCCGACACGCGGCATTGTCTCCCATCATGCCACTTCAAGATGCTGGAGAAATGGGCCAGCCAGTAGTCGGTAGCAGCTTCGACTGCTAGCAACAGGGAGAAGCTGCTTTTCATCGAGGACACATGTTCCAGGAGACGGTTTTTGGTGGACTCTGGTTCCCAGAAGAGTCTCATTTTGCCAGTCAGCGCTGATAGGCTGGCGGAAGGCTGTGGCCCGTCACTAACGGCCACCAATGGATCCCCCATCAAGACATTTGGAGAGAGGTCGGTGACTGTGTGTTTGCATGGACGCAACTACAAGTGGGACTTTGTGGTAGCTGCCTGTTTGGTTCCTATCTTAGGTGCTGATTTTCTGTGCGCTTATGGTCTTCTTGTCGATGTTGCTAACAGACATTTAGTGGACGCTGTGTCTTTTGCCTCACTGCCTCGTATGGCTCGGGGAGCTGGGCCACCAACACATGCCAATTTTTCGGCCTCGGAGGATGTGTATCAGCGCTCGCTTTCGAGTTCCCCGCACTCACGGTGCCCACCTTCTCCACTACTGTGACCAAGCATGGGGTTGAGCTTTTTATCACGACTAAGGGCCCGCCAGTTTTTCCACGTCGGTGTCACCTGGACGTGGCTAAGCTAGCCATCGCACAGAAAGAGTCTGCCAACTTGGAACATTTAGGGATCGTTAGGCACTCCAATAGCCCTTGGGTGTCCCCGCTGCACATGGTGTCCAAGTCCAATGGTTCGTGGCGGCTGTGTGGTGATTTCCGTCACCTAAACAATGTCACTGAACACGACCGCTACACCATCCCACACATCCATGATTTTTCGGTGCACCTGGCCGGAATGTGCATTTTTTTCTAAAGTGGATCTGGTCCGCAGCTACCGCCAGGTCCCAGTTCGCATCAAAGACGTCCTCAAAATGGCGGTGATAACACCTTTTGGCCTTTTTGAGGTTTTATGCATGATGTTCGGGTTAAAGGGCACAGCTCAGACTTTTCAGAGGATGATGGACGCGGTGCTCCATGACTTTCCATTCATGTTCGTCTACTTAGATGACATTCTGGCGGCTAGCGTATCAGAGGAGGAGCATCTCTCCCATCTGAAGCAAGTTTTCCATCGGTTGGAAGGACACGGGCTGATAGTTAACCCAGCGAAGTGTCAGTTTAGGCTGCCGGTGATTGATTTTTTGCACCATTGCATCTCGCCGGAGGGTGCGATCCCGCTGCTGGATAAAGTTTGAGCGGTCTAAGATTTTCCGTGTCCGCAGACCGTAAGGGTGCTACAGAAATTTTTGGGGATGGTCAATTTTTACAACCGTTTCCTTCTCCAGGCAGCCCAGCTGCTGCAACCGCTGTACGGCTCGCTCAAAAAAAAGAAACCCATGGATAGCATTGACTGGATCTCCGATCGGGTCCAGGCATTTACACATGCAAAGCGGTGCTTGCTAATGTGGCTCTGCGGGCCTACCCATCCCCATCGGTGCAGACAGCACTCACTACAGATGCATCTGATGTCACGGTAGGAGCAGTGGTGGAACAGTACGTCTCCAGCTCGTGGCAACCTCTCACCTTTTTCAGCCGTACTTTGCGCGACAATGAGCTTAAGTATAGCACTTATGACAGAGAGCTGTTGGCCCTCCACTTGGCCACGAGTCACTTTCAGTTCTGGCTCAAGGGTTGCGAATTTACCTTGTTTGTTGACCACAAACCCCTAACCTACACAATGTACAAAGTCTCGGAACCGTGGTTGGCCCGGCAGCAATGGCAGCTAGACACAATTTCGGAGTTCACCACCAACATTCAACATGTAGCCGGTAAACTTAATGTCATGGTTGACTGCCTGTCACATGTGAGAGTTTCCCTGGTCTACGTGGGTATTGATTTTTTTCTGCCATGGCCACCGACCAACCACGGGACGCAGACATTTGCACACTCCAATCCACGGGTACTGGACTAAAACTGGAAAACAGGGCAGTACAAGAGGATTCCCCCCCCCCCCCACACACACACACACTTTGCGACATCTCCACCGGCCGTCCCTGCCCGGTGGTTCTGAGTTCTTGAGGCCGCTGCGTTTTTGAGGCCATCCACTCTCTTTCACACCTGGGTGTATGGGCTTCAGTTAAGCTTGTGGGGTCTAGATTCATCTGGCCCCACTTACTCAAGGATGTGAAGGAGTGGGCTGCGGCGTGCCAACAGGCTAAGATCCAGAGGTACACCAAAGCCACCCTCAAACCTTTCTGGATTCCAAGCAGGAGGTTCAATGTACACGTGGATTTGGTGGGCCCCCTTCCGCCGTTGCAGGGGTTCAGGTACCTTTTAACAATAGTGGACCGCACCACACGTTGGCCAGAGGTGGCTCCGCTGGCTTCCACCACATCCGCCGATGTTGCCCACGTATTTTTGTCATCCTGGGTTGCACATTTTAGTTCCCCGTCGGATATGACTTCCGACAGGGGTCCCCAGTTCATTTCGAAACTCTGGTCCGCGATGGCTGAGAGCCTGGGGGTCAAAATCCACTGCACCACTGTGTACAACCCGCAGGCTAACGGTTTGTGCAAGAGGTTCCACAGGTCGCTTAAAGCAGTGCTCGGAGCCTTGTTGATGGACACAAATTGGGTTGACCGCCTGCCTTGGGCCCTAATGGGGTTGCGCTCCGCGCCCAAAGAAAATTTGATAGCTTCTCCAGCGGAGCTTGTTTTTTTGTCAACCGTTACGGATCCCAGGTGAATTTTTGCCAGAAAGTCCCACACCCGGTACCGACTCATCCGTGCATATTTTTCCAGGGGCTAGCAGCGTTCCAGGGCCGGTGCACCATTGTTTTCCCCACACTTTCGTTCCCAAGCCTTTGGAGAACGCCAAGTTTGTTTTTGTTAGACACGATGCCCACCGAACCCCGCTGCGTCCACCTTATGATGGCCCTTTCAGAGTTTTGGAAACCGGGGCAAAAAAATTTCATGTTAGATTTTGGGGGGGCGGAGCATAAGGAAACCATCTGTATAGACAGGCTGAAGCCCACTTATGTGTTGGCAGATGAGCAGGTGGTGCTGGCCCAGGTTCCCAGGCATGGTCGCCCACCTGTGGTGGGTCCATAGGTTTGTTTTCCCCCTTCAGAGAGCTGTTTGCAGGAGACCAAATCTTTCCCCTCCCCACCTTTTCCCCCTACAAAGGACTGTGCACCAGAGACCATGTCTTCTCCCTATCCACCCCAACAGAAAGGTCCTTCGGCCAGCCCAGTGGCTCCATGTTACAGCCCGTACAGTTGATTGCTCAAGCCCAAGGCACCGGATGGTCAAGGCCCCTTCTGGGTGTTCGGTGGGGGGGGCATGTAGTGGCACACCGGGAGGTCTTACTCTCACCCAGTGACTTTGGGAATAGGAAGAGGGGGCAAGAAATGGAAATGTGTGTGTGCCTCAGGCAGGAGAGGTGAATATAGGTGCTGTGGCACCCAGGGGGGAGAGTTGAAAGGAGGAGATGCAGAGGTAGGTGCCAGAGCGCCAGTGGGGAGAAAAGATGTCAAGAATGTGCCTTCACACCTGGTACTGCAGGTGTGAATGCATTGTGCTGTTATGTACGCTATTGTGATGATATGTACTCTTGGTGCCAAAGAAGAGAAGTGTAAGATGTATAAAAGGTTTACTTTGGCACCCAGAAGTCAATCGTGTTGAGGATGGAGGAATAAAGTCTGAATCTGCAAAGCTCGTGTTTCATCTCATCAGTCCTCCACAACATAAGATGGAGGGCAGAGTTAACTGTGGTTCTTGGGCATTTAAATAAACATGCACTTAAACTAGCAAAAGGATGGAAATGGCTGTGGTGAACACGTACTTTAAGAAGAGAGAGGAACATAGGGTGACTTACAAGAGTGGAGGAAGGTGCACATACACAGGTGGACTACATCTTGCGCAGAAGGAGAAATCTGAAAGAAATGGGAGACTGCAAGGTGGTAGCAGGGGAGAATGTAGCTAGACAACATCGGATGGTAGTCTGTAGGATGACTCTGCAAAGCAAGAAGAGAAAGAGAGCAAAGGCAGAGCCAAAGATTAAGTGGGGGAAGTTACAGAAGGAAGAAGGTGGCACAGAGTTCAGGAAGTAGTGGTAGGAAGAATTACCAGATGACTGGGAAAGTGCAGCAAAAGTATTGAGGGAAACGGGTAGAAGGGTATGTGGTGTATCCAGCGGACAGAGGAAGGAAGACAAGGAGACTTGGTGGTCGAATGAGAAGGTACAGGAAAGTATTCAAAGGAAGAGGCTGGCAAAGAAAAAGTTTGATTGTCAGGGAGATGAAGAAAGTAGACAGGAGTATTTTGAATCGGGGCACATGGCAAAGAGAGATGTTGCAAAGGAAAAGGCATATAGTGAGTTGTATGAGAGGCTAAACACTAAGAAAGGAGAAAAGAACTTGTATTGATTGGCTAGACAGAGAGATCAAGCTGGAAAAGATATGCAGCAGGTTAGGTTGATTAAGGACAGAAATGGTAATGTACTAACAAATGACGAGAATGTGTTGAGAAGGTGGAAGGAGTACTCTGAAGCTGATGAATAAAGAAAATGAGAGACAGGAGGATGGATGAAGGAAAGATGGTGAACAAGGAAGTCCCGTGGATTAGCAAGGCAGAAGTGAGGGCAGCTTTGAAGAGGATGAAGAATGGAAAGGTGATTGGTCTAGATGACATACCAGTGGCGGTATGGAGATGTTTAGGAGAGATGGCAGTGGGCTTTTTAACCAGATTGTTTCACACAGTCTTGGAGAGTGACAGAATGCCTGAGGTGTAAAGAAGTGTTTTGGTACCAATTTTCAAAAACTAAGGTGATGCTCAGAGCTGTAGTAACTACAGAGGCATAAAGTTGATCAACCACACTATGAAACTATGGGAAAGAGTTGTTGAAGCCAGGTTAAGAGGAGAGGTGACGATCAGTGAGCAGCAGTATGGTTTCATGCCAAGAAAGAGTACTACAGATGCAATATTTGCTCTAATGGTGTATTCACACAGCCACTGTTTGGTCCGGACTAAAGGATCAAAGAGTGTATTCCGTGGATAGTTTGGTTCATTTCATGCTGTCTGAACGCACGTTGGAACTCTGGTGTGCACCAAACAAATGAAGTCTGGAAACGAGCATTTCGGTTCGCTTGCAAAAGAAGTCTGATGCGCTTTGCTTGCAGTGTGAATGCAAACGGAGTATCCAGTGGACCAAAGGGTGGACATGCTCCTCGGCATTTGTGTAACCACAGCAACACGTACTGAGAAGAGAAAGTGGCGTTTACAGTAAAGGTGTATTCACATCAAATGCGAATGGGCGAATTTTTCATGCAGCACAATTACATTATAACTCAATATAAATACAGGAAAAGACATGGATTCACCATCTGGGTGAGATGCAGACAGACGAAGTTGCCACTCACCTGAAAAAGTTGTCCCTGCCTTGAAAACTTGATGTGTGTTTCCATTGCTAGCTTGCTAGCCTTGTTAGCATGTCCGTGGCAGGAATCCGTGGGTAAATAAATCCAACATCCTGATTCAGCTAAAGAGCTTCCACTACTTCTATCTCAATTCTGGGTAGAAAATAACAAAGACAACCGCGGGGATCCAAGAAACACTTTTACCGGAGTAAGCCGAGGAGAAAAGTTAAAAAAAAAAAAAAAAAAAAAGTCTCTCAGACAGACTTGCAGTAGTGAGGAGATGCAGGCTCTGATAAATATTTGGTCTGAGGATCAGATTTCTCCGTTGTTTATGGCTACACACAAGAATACCGATGTTTTTAAAACATTTAGTGACATTATGGCGGCATGGGGGTTTATACAGACAGTGGAGCTTTTTATTTTTTTTGTTTGTGGCGGACAAATAACCTGGCTGAAGGGAACGGTGTTATGCTGAGAATTGCTCGCTTGCCGAGAATTGCATCCCATCATCGCAAGCAGGTGTTTAGTGTTAGTCAAAGTCAATACAACTTTGAAAAAGTGATTTCCCTTTTTACAGATAATGCATAAATGCAAAATCTCAACTTTGAAGATTGTAAAACGTGGAGTTGGATCACTATGATTTCCAACCCTCTTGAAAACACTAAAACGTCTGGCAAATAAACATAATTTAAAGATAATTTACAAGAGGTAATAACACTTTTTACTTCTAAAACTGCATAATGGGTACTTTTAAAAATGCACAAATGGTTACAAGTCTGGCTGTAGTGTTACATTTTATAGTTTTGGTGGATGGGATGCAATTCTTGGAACGCAAGCAATTCTCGGCATAACATCGGATTTCCCTTTTCGGTCCTGGCCAATCGATGAGCCGAATTTTTCTTCTTCGCCAAGAATTTTTCTTCCTGGTCAGTGGTGAGTTCAACTACAGCACCACAAACGAGCAGCTGTTGTAACTGCGTGACGTCCAAGCAGTTTGGTCCGCTTGAGTGAAGTGCCGTGTGAATGCAAACCAAACCAAACAAAGGTGTGAAAATTTTTGCCATTCCCCGCCGAGTCGAACCGAGACTATCCTGGTGTGAATGCAGCCTAAGAGTGTTGATGGAGAATTATAGAGAAGGTCAGAAGGAGTTGCGCTGTGTGTAGTGTTAACCGCTGGGTTCCAGTTTATAAAATCATTCTTTGCTGAGGACAAATTGTTTCACCTAAAAGACTTGTAATGAATTGCTTTTCTTCACTCAAGATCAGAGCTGTGAAACCCTACGCCATCAGGCCATAAAATGGATAAGTTAATCCCTGCTCAAGACCTGGAGTCATTTCCCCTCACATCCATTTGCCAAAGGAATGTGAAAATGATAGGTTTACGAAGACATTCCACAGACCCTGCCACACCAAGGCTCCTCACTGAAACTGAAAAGTCCAACATTGCCCTTCAATGGCTAACACAGGAATATTTCTCTCTCTGAAGTTAAACTATGAAATGTGAACAATGAATTAACTCATGGGTGGCGCGGTGGTGGAGTGGTTAGCACTGTGGCAGCACAGCAACTCACCCTTGGCCGGGGGATCCTGGGTTCGATCCCAGCCTCCGACCAACAGTGATCTGTGTGGAGTTTGCATGTTCTTCCCGTGTCTGTGTGGGTTTACTCCGGGATTTCTCCGGTTTCCTCCCACATGCCAAAAACATGCAAGTTAAGTTAATTGGCATCAAAAACTGAGGATTCTAAATTGTTCTTATGTATGAATGTGAGAGTGAATGGTTGTCTGCCTCTCTGTGTTGGCCCTGCGATGGACTGGCGATCTGTCCAGGGTGTACCCTGCCTCTCACCCAAAAGATGCTGGGATAGGCTCCAGCCCCCCCGCGACCCGAAAAGGATTAAGCGAAAGAAGATGAATGAATGAATTAACTCATATCCTTCTCTGCAAACAGTATCCGCTATTGAAGATATGGCGGGGCCCTGTGATGAACAATTATGGTTTGAAATGCTTTTACTGATATGATTTAATATGTGTTGCTATATTTTCAGGAAGAATTAATTTTTGCATACCAACCATAACGAAATGATCACATTTACAATGTAGATACATTGTTTGTTCCTTTACTATTAAGTAGAGTGTCTTAGTCACTAAAGTTTTAAAGAATTTATGCTTTAATAGGCAGCATATACATGTTTTAGGAGGATCGCACGTTTCATATCAAATTCTCTCTCCCCTTTCTGTGGGAGACACACATTTCAGAATTTTGAACTGACCAATAAGCGTCCAAGTCTCCCCGCATCTCCTTTTTAGTGAAGTTACGACCTCTGCCAAACAAAGAAACGATGCAAGTGGTCAAAAGTTTACGCTAATGGGCACATCCAACCCTGATCTTTGAATGTAATTGGTCAAGCTCAGTTGTCATAAAATTTATTGTTCCATCCTGCCACACCTTGGAAAAACTTTCCTTTGGTCAGTCGAGTCTGGCAGGCTGAGAGTGACGGTTGGAAGGAGCAGAGCTTCTGCTCTCCCATTTTTTTTTTCCTTTCTAAGAAGGCCCAGAGCTTATCAGTGCTCTGTGTAAACTTTCTCTTTTCTTTAAAATTCACTTTTTCCTACTCCTTTTCCTTAAATTACCATGTTAAGAAAATTTTGTTTGATTTTTACTAAGCTTAAATCAACTTTGTTCTGACCACAACACATCGGAAGAAACAGATTTGTGGTTTGTTTGGGGGTTTTTTTCAGTTTGATTTTCTGATTGGACTTTGAACAATAAACAAATATTATATGGAATCTGACCACCTGGCCAAATTCCTTTTTCTATAAATAAAAAGACATTGGCCAACCCAATGAGTACCCAGCTCACGTTTGTGATCTCCAGGAGCAGGGCCATGTGGCAGAATCTGCCAGTTTCTCTCTATAGAATCCATGGACATTCATCTGGGTCAAGGCTGGCACGTGGGAGGCCTGCTACCACCAGGGGGCGCAATCTGACTCTGCTGTGCTGAAGGAAGGTCTGTTGTCCAAATTAGATTTAATTCTTCAGAATATTCCTGGTATAGGTTCTACGAACTTAATATCTTCAGTCTCATTTCAGAACTTCAAATGCATTTGTCTTTTCATTAATCTCCTTTCTTTTTCAGAGTAACATCAATTTTCCTTTTTATAAAATAGTTTAATCATCATTTTCTTCATAAAATTGCATCTGTTTTCCTTAACTCATGCTATTTTATGGTTCCTCATTTTCCATTACAGTGCCAATTCAAGCTATGGTTTTCCTTGGTTCCACAAATGTTTGATAATACACTATATGCTCAGTAATCCATCACCAGTCTAATGTGCTCATGATACATGCTGAATTCCCTGTCTTAAAGTCATCTGAATGTGTTAATCTATTCAGAAATTTCTTATTCATCTATCAAAAAGACATATGGGAGTTGTTGTTTGATTTCATGTCCATCTTCTTGATTAAAAGCAGACAAGAACTCATAGGTTTTTTTTGTTTGTTTTTGTTTGTTTTTTTAAAGACTGATAGTATTGGTACAAATACAAAATTATTAATAAAATTGTCCATTCTTTTGGACTGGTGCCCCACGAGCTTGTGTGATGGTAATAAGAAATTCTCATTCCTATTCATATGCATATTTACATTAATACTTGTACCAACAATAAACACCTATGAAACCCAACATGTATTTATTGTGCCCTGTGTGAGGCTGTGTAAAATCTAGTAAAATGGAAATGAAATTCTGAGGTCACAAGCTGTGTGTGTATAGTTAGTCAAATCTAATCTTTCTGCACAGTAAAACTTGATTTTTCTCTAATAGTCACTGTACCTAGTTGACTGGCCACTCAGCCAGGCATGTGTGTGACCCCCTTATCTGCTGGAACCAGCAAGGTCTGTGTGTGAAGAGGAAGGGGAAGGCATTGCCCATTCACCCACTCAAACTGCTGTCACTGACCCATCCTGATCACAGGCCAGAGAGCCTTTGTCTTTCAAAGCATGCTAAAATTGAATAAAGCATTGCCATATGCTAAATTAAACAAAATAAAGGCCTAAAGCAGGGGTCACCAACACAGTGCCTGCGGGCACCAGGTCGCCCGCACAGACCACATGAGTCGCCTGTGAGCCTGTTCTGAAAATAGTGTAATCCACAAGTGGTTAGCCTGTTATGAAGTGGTGTAATTCCTCTCCCCTCCTGAAGGTGGCACATACGCCATAGGGAGATCCTCTCCTGCATTACTTCCTTTTTGGTGAAACGTTGGTATGGAAATATGCTTAAGACTAAAATTCACATAGGTGCCTTTTGTACAAACTGTTGCCATTGTGGTATATATTACTCATATATTCCATACCTACATTTGTTAGAGCATGTGGAAATGTTTGGGACAGAATATACAAAGGAACTTCACACCTCTGAAAGGGACAAAGGAATCTCACCGCCGTGTGAAGACCAACGACTTCACAGGACGCGGCTGCAACAGACTTGACACCTTCACCCCCCCTAAGGCGAGGAGAGGTTTTCCCATCACCTCCCAAGACGAAGGGAGGAGTTAACAGGACTAATGGGGATTTAGATAACGGGGGATTTCAGCTTGTGTTTTGCATGTCTTGGATGTGTGCCTGTATTTAACCAGCGAGCTGGGCAGAATTCTTTCTCTTTGCCTTCTGCCAAGCTCTGCACCTGATGAGACAAGATAGAAGAGTTGTTCATTAAAGACTTTGTTTTTGATGCAAAACCGCCTCATCATTCCAGCTCTTCTACACTGGTGACCTTGACGCGAATATGGACATGAGGCGTTCTTCAAGCGACTCATCCGTGGCGAATCTGACTTACGCCAGCGACAACGCAGACGAGGGAACAAGCAGACAGCTGTTCCCCCCGGCAGAGGGTACCGAGAGAGCTCAACCGAGCTCCAGCACCGCCGTGAGAGCCGAGGCAAGGCACTCTCACCCGGTGGGCACAACAGTGATGGTGTGCACGAACGCCGTCGCTGTCCAGCTGCCAGACTTCTGGCGAGAAGACCCCGCCTCTTGGTTTCTACAGGCTGAAGCCCAGTTCATACTGGTGGGCATCACAGCAGACGATACAAAATTCTACCATATCGTCTCCAAGCTCGACTCTGCCACTTCGAGGTGTGTGCGGAGCTTGATCCGGCGACCACCGGCCCGGGACAAGTATGAGACGCTCAAGGCGACCATCGTGGCGAACTATGTCCCACCAGCAGAGGAAAGAGCCGAGAGGATCCTGGCGATCTACGGCCACAAAGGGGGCAATCCGAAGGCCCTCATGGAGGATTTGCTGCAGCTTAAGGAGGAGGACAACGACAATTTCCTTTTCCAGTTTATTTTCCTCAGCATGCTTCAACCACACATGAGAGGGACACTCGCCAATATGAAGTGCGACACCCACCAAGACTTCCGCACACTGGCCAGCGAGGCTTATCGGCTCGTCAACGCCTGCAAAGAGCGGACACCTACAGCGGTATCCGCGGACCTCAAAACTGACGCCCCGAGCCATGGAGAGCCACAACCCATGGAGCAGACCCAGCCCACGGTGACAGCGGCGCGTAGCAAACAGATCGACGTCTGTTATTATCACCACCACTTCGCCGAGAAAGCCCACAAATGCGTTCCCCCCTGCAAGTTCACGATGTCGGGAAAACGCCAAAGCCGAGGGCCGTTAACGGCAGCGGTTCTCGGCGAGAAAAACAAGCTGTTATACGTGACGGATGGACACACAGGCAAGCAGTTCCTCATCGACACGGGAGCTCAGCTGAGTTTCATCATGCCCTCCCACGCAGATTGAGCCATGGGCACCCGGGGCAATGGAGCAGTGGCAGCCAACGGTTCTGACATCAACACGTTCGGTGAAAAGAGCCTGCACCTCCTCATTCACGGCCGCAGCTACAGATGGACATTTGTTGTAGCGGCGGTGAGTTTTAACTTGTTAGGCGCTGATTTTCTATGTGCACATGGGTTATTAGTTGATCTAGCAAATAGGCGCCTGGTTAATGCACTCTTTTGCTTCTATTCCATGCTCAGCTCGAGTCTCTCCACCACCTGTGCAGGCCAACGTCACCACGGCAGGAGGTAAGTTTGAGCAACTCCTCACCCAATTTCCAGCACTCACAACCCCCAAATTTTCAGCCACTGTAGCCAAACACAGGGTTAAACACTTCATTCCTACAACGGGACCTCCCGTTTTTGCCAAAGCTCGCCGCTTAGACGCGGCCAAGCTCAACATAGCAAGGGACGAATTTGCAGCTCTTGAAAAATTAGGCATTGTCCAACGTTCAAAGAGCCCTTGGGCTTCGTCGCTTCACATGGTTCCGAAATCCGACGGTTCTTGGAGACCGTGTGGAGATTACCGCAGATTAAACAACGCTACAGCGCATGACCGCTACCCCATCCCTCACATACAGGACTTTTCACTACATTTAGCGGGTGCGCGCATTTTTTCAAAAATAGACTTAGTCCGCGGTTATCACCAAGTCCCAATCCGAGCTGAAGACATTCCTAAAACAGCGGTTATAACCCCTTTCGGCCTTTTTGAATTCCTGCGAATGCCTTTCGGCCTCAAAGGTGCTGCTCAGACGTTTCAACGTATGATGGACGCAGTCTTACGCGACCTCCCCTTTGTTTTCGTCTACCTCGATGACATGCTGGTAGCCAGCTCATCTGAGGAAGAGCACGAGCAGCATCTCACTACCATTTTTCAGAGGCTAGAAGAACACGGATTAATAATTAATCCAGCCAAATGCAAATTCGGCGTATCGTAAATTGATTTTTTGGGACATAGTCTCCCCGAAAGGGGCAGTTCCGCTTCCAGACAAAATTCATGCGATAGAAGGTTTTCCACGGCCCCAAACGGTCAAATCGCTACAGGAATTTTTGGGGATGGTTAATTTTTACAACCGTTTCCTCCCGCATGCAGCTCAGCTCATGCAACCCCTGTATGACGCGCTCAAAAAAAAAGAAAGCTTCCAACGCGGTCGAATGGACCTCAGAACGCGAATGCGCTTTTGCGGAAGTTAAAAACGCCCTAGCTAACGCCACAATGTTAGTCCATCCAGATCCCTCGGCCCGCATTGCTCTAACCACGGATGCTTCAGACTTGGCCATAGGGGCAGTTGTAGAGCAACTTGTCAAGGGGGTCTGGCAACCTTTAGCATTCTTTAGCAGATCGCTAAACCCGACGGAACGCAAATACAGCACTTTTAACAGGGAGCTGCTGGCGCTCCATTTGTCCATCCGCCACTTCCAGTTTTGGTTAGAAGGGCGGAGTTTCACGGCTTTTGTGGACCATAAACCGCTCACTTTTGCTATGGCTAAAATTTCAGAACCTTGGTCGGGCAGACAACAAAGACAGCTAGCTGTGATTTCAGAGTTCACCACAGACATTCGACATGTTGCGGGCAAACTTAACGTAGTAGTGGACTGTCTCTCTCGCGCTGTGGCACCACCAGAGCGCGAGGAGACAGATTACACTGCTTCAGCAGCTGAGCTTTTCTCTAACGCAAACACATATGCAGCACCTGTCCATGAAGGGATAGATTATGCAGCCATGGCGGAAGAACAAGGTAGTGATGCGGACGTGCGCGCGCTCCTGT
The DNA here is from genome assembly GCA_020510985.1 of Pholidichthys leucotaenia. NCBI lineage: Eukaryota > Metazoa > Chordata > Actinopteri > Cichliformes > Pholidichthyidae > Pholidichthys > Pholidichthys leucotaenia. The sequence continues at coordinate 158,123,256 of CM035849.1, forward strand.
CTGGACCAACAGGGTTAAGGCTGGAGAAAAAAGGGTTGCGCGACGGCGTGCCCCCCCTAATATGCGATGTTTCAACCGGCCGACCTCGCCCGTTAGTACCGGCTGCTTGGCGCCGCCGTATTTTCGACGCAATTCACTCCCTCGCGCATCCAGGTGTGCGCGCCTCGGTCAAAATGGTTGCCGAAAAGTTTGTGTGGCCAGGCCTGCGCAAAAACGTAAAAGAATGGGCAAAAACTTGCATTCCTTGTCAGCGCGCCAAAGTACACAAACACACAAAAGCCCCTCTGGAGCCTTTTCCCATCCCTGCTAGAAGGTTCGACCACATTCATGTCGACCTCGTGGGGCCGCTGCCTTCCTCCCAAGGTTTCACACACCTGCTAACAATGATAGACCGCACCACGCGCTGGCCAGAGGCAGTCCCTCTAGCGGCAACTACAGCGGAGGAAGTCGCTCGCGTTTTTCTAACAAATTGGGTGGCACGTTTCAGCGTCCCATCAGACATCATGTCAGATAGGGGACCTCAATTTGTCTCAGAGCTCTGGTCAGCCATGTCCAACAGTTTAGGGGCAACAATTCACCGCACCACCGCTTATCACCCTCAGGCTAATGGGTTATGCGAGCGTTTTCACAGGTCCCTAAAGGCCGCCCTCAGAGCCTCAATAACGGACACAAATTGGGTAAATAAACTTCCCTGGGTTTTATTGGGGTTGCGTGCGGCACCTAAAGAGGATTTAGACGCTTCCCCTGCAGAATTAGTCTTTGCCCAGCCTATCAGACTACCAGGTGAATTTTTACCAGAAAACCCGGAACCAGGGCATCTCCCAGTCCCAAGGTTTTTAGGCAGTAACAGACAGGACTCTCTCCACGGTCCAGTTCATCACTCCTTTCCACGAGTTTTTGTTCCTCAAACTTTAAAAAACGCCGAGTTTGTTTTTGTTAAGCATGAAGCCCTTAAACCAACGTTACGCCCAGTATACGATGGCCCGTTCAGAGTGCTGGAAAATGGTGACAAACACTTTGTGCTTGATTATGGGGACAGAAATGAAACGGTCAGCATTGACAGACTCAAACCTGCCTTCTTGTTGAGAGACGAACCTGCACAGCTGGCTCGAGCACCTCGGCGAGGTAGACCCCCCAAGGAAAAAGTCTCAGCCCCCAGGCAGGGAACAAGTAATCTCTCTCCTTCCCACACTGCAGATTCCTCACAAGAAGGTCCCAGCAGGACGCCTAAACCGACCTACAGCAGCTTTGGGAGAAGATTGAAACCCAAACTGCACAAGGACTGATTACACCACTCTGCAATTTTTTTCGCTAATTGTGCCGCAACAGTTTAGGACTGACTTATGATTATACTATGCTGTTATGTTTTCACTGAACTCTCTTAGGAGCATGGCTGCTTAAAAGTTCTTCTGTGGCAACAGCTGTAACACGTAGTATGTCTTAGTAATTACCCTAGACTGTGAATCTTTCTGTGTCCTTTTTCATAGTTGTTTGGGGGGCCTGTGGTATATATTACTCATATATTCCATACCTACATTTGTTAGAGCATGTGGAAATGTTTGGGACAGAATATACAAAGGAACTTCACACCTCTGAAAGGGACAAAGGAATCTCACCGCCGTGTGAAGACCAACGACTTCACAGGACGCGGCTGCAACAGACTTGACACCTTCACCCCCCTAAGGTGAGGAGAGGTTTTCCCATCACCTCCCAAGACGAAGGGAGGAGTTAACAGGACTAATGGGGATTTAGATAACGGGGGATTTCAGCTTGTGTTTTGCATGTCTTGGATGTGTGCCTGTATTTAACCAGCGAGCTGGGCAGAATTCTTTCTCTTTGCCTTCTGCCAAGCTCTGCACCTGATGAGACAAGATAGAAGAGTTGTTCATTAAAGACTTTGTTTTTGATGCAAAACCGCCTCATCATTCCAGCTCTTCTACAGCCATGCTGTTTATTTGTCAGGGTTGGAATCTGTGTGAACATTAAAGGGATGAGCCGCAACCGTTTGCGGACTCTCTCGTTGTGAACTCTGGTAAGAAATGCTAATGCTAACATCATGTTGACTGTGACTTTTACAGTATCTCACAAAAGTGAGTACACCCCTCACATTTTTGTAAATATTTTATATCTTTTCATGGGACAACACTGAAGATATGACACTTTGATACAATGTAAAGTAGTCAGTGTACAGCTTGTATAACAGTGTAAATTTGCTGTCCCCTCAAAATAACTCAACACACAGCCATTAATGTCTAAACCGCTGGCAACAAAAGTGAGTACACTCCTAAGTTAAAATGTCCAAATTGTGCCCAAAGTGTCAATATTTTGTGTGGCCACCATCAAGGGCATAACTTTGTTTCAAACACTGGGGGGGGGGGGGGGTAGTTGAGATCTCTGCCCATATAAGGATTAAAAAAAAATCTTTTTATTATAGGACTGTCTGGTCATCAGTACAGGCAGTTGTCTCCAATGTCCTCTTTTTCATTTTTAAAGGAAAGGGATTTTTTTAAGCAAAAAATGACAGTATACAGTATGTATCCTAGTGTGGAGGAAGAGCGCAAAGTCATTAACTTTGCTAAAAGGACAAGGCTAATTTACCCCTTTATTTAGGCATTCCCATATTAGTAACAGTTGTAAAAATTATTTCCCTGATTTACCAAATCTATATTCAGCCTTGTAATAGTCTATGCCACTATGAAGCAGCAGGCGTACTTAATACCCATTATGTGTTCAGTATTTCAGCACTGGCAGAAATCAAGTTTTGACTATTGTTACCTGGTTATGTGTGCCTCCTGTGCCTCTCTAGTTACCTTTACCTCCTCTCCTTCTTGGTTCACCCTGCTGCTGCCACATTCTTGCTCCTGATATAAAAAGGCTCAGTTACTGTTCAAATGGTTTAAAAGAGGTACTTCATGGACAATTTTGGAGGATGCAGTTCATGCTAGATTTTTGCCCTTCTTCCATCTTAGCAGCATCTTAACAGTGCAATCAGTATTAACTGAGGTTAATCTAGCTGCTGAATGAGGCTTAATCACCATTATTCTTAACTTATTTTATTTTATTATTAATCAGTTGTGGCGATTAACACATTTATTCTGACAGGACTAATGCTTTTTTCATTATTTTATGATGTCACCACTTGCCACCATGTGGCTATTTCTTACCAAGCAGATGAACTAAGGACACTACTGGGATTTAATCAGCTAGACTATGACAAAAGTAACAGTTATCCTGCCTGCAGAGACATTATGAACACAGCACACCACACCTTAGGTGTGCCATTTCATTCATGAAATAATAGCAAATCTGTGAGTAGATTTGTGACTAAATCATCCTGGTATTAAAAACTTACTCTGGATTCATTATCTGGATATTTATTTATTTTTTTTTTACAATGACACTCAGTTTTCAAACTTAGGATTCAGGAATTTGTCCCCCCCCCCAAAAGGTAAATAACAAATTTACCTTTAAATTTGTTATTTACAAAGGTAAATAACAAATTTACCTTTACCAAATTTACCAGAAAAAAAAGCATGCAAATTTAGGAGAAAATAGTATAAATTCACAAGAAGAAAGTAGGAACTTGATGACAGTCAAAAAAAAAAAAAAAAAAAAATTAATTCAGAAATTTTAATGATTTTGCAAATATGGAAGGTAAAAGGCTTATTTTCCATGACAAAAAAAAATGCAAATTTGAAAAAAAGCTACATTTTTGAGAAACTGAATTTAGGCGGGAAACAACATGGGGGAAATATTGCATTTTTATATAAAAAGGTAGGCAAATTTACAAGAAAAAAATTGTCTCTGATTTACAAGAAAATCTGTAAAACTATGACAAAAAAGTTGCACACACAGAAAAGTGACATCAGAAATGTCACAGTGCTACATAAAACACTGATGAAGTTTATTAAGAGAGAAAAAAGATTGGACAGAATATTCACAGCCCCAAAAGTTGGTAGTGAGGACAGCTCTAACTTTAAATTGGTTTATAATATGCTTTTAGTTGATATACACACACATATATTTGATATTGAAGTAACCATACAGGAAAAGCAACAGGCTGGAGGAGATGACTAATGCTGCAAGAAAAGAAAAAAAATGCTAGAAAAAGCACTGCAACTTTTTATTTATCAAATTATTTATTTTTTAAAAGCACTCCTTTTATTGCAAATGGACCCTTAAACACCAAAAAACTCAAAAGGTGTGGTGTTAAGGTGATGAATCTTGTTATACTAGGAGCTAAACCACTATACAGTGATGATAATAAGCCATCAATATCTCAGTGTTTGATCACTGCCTAATGCTGTCTCGTGATTAAATAAAATGGGAATGGAAAACTAGAAATGTGATTTTAAGCTTAAACTTTATTTTTAATTTAAACTCAATAATTAAATTCCAAATAAATCAGTGATGCTGTATTGCAGTGCTTTTGAACTCATTTTAACGCATTATGCCTATGGATAAAATTTAAAGTGCTGTATTTTCCTTAATGAGATATTTTTAAAAAGTTTAGGCTGATGAAATGCATCTGTTATGACATTCATCTATTTGGTGTTTATTTCTTATATATTCATTTAGATACTATTTTGTGCAGTTGTGGTATTTTAGGGCAGCACGGTGGCAGAGTGGTTAGCACTGCGGCAGCACAGCAACTCACCCTTGGCCAGAGGATCCTGGGTTTGATCCCAGCCCCCGACCAACAGTGATCTGTGTGGAGTTTGCATGTTCTCCCTGTGTCTGCGTGGGTTTACTCCGGGATTTCTCCGGTTTCCTCCCACGAGCCAAAAGCATGCAAGTTAGGTTAATTGGCATCAAACTGGGGATTCTAAATTGTCCTTAGGTATGACTGTGAGAGTGAATGGTTGTCTGTCTCTCTGTGTTGGCACTGCAATAGACTGGCAATCTGTCCAGGGTGTACCCTGCCTCTCGCTCAAAGATGCTGGGATAGGCTCCAGCCCCCCCGTGACCCGAAAAGGATTAAGCGGAAGAAGATGGATGGATGGATGGATGGATGGATGGCTGTGGTATTTTAACAGATGATAGAAGATCTAAAAATGATCTGAAGGGAAAATAATCAGTTTCTTTTAACGTGGATATTTAAGAATAGCCTTCAGAGTGACTTAGTCTATAATTGAAAGAGGTAAAACTTGCTTTCTAATTGAATTTTATAATTATCAAAATCATGACATTTTAAAAATACAGAACAGTTTAAGGTTAACTTGAATTTTGTGGGGATGATAAGCAATATTTAAAGGGATTTATATTTAAGGACCAGTGGTATAGAGTTTGTTTGTCCTTGATAAATGTTCGGAGCTGCTAACATTTAAATGAGCACTGAAACATATGTAAATTTCACTCTAACAGCTGACGAACAAATCCATTCTGATCACATTTCATGAATGATTAATGCAATGTAAAGCCAAAATTTGCGTGAGAAGAGCTAATCGTTTCTCAGATCAGCTACAGTATCTCACAAAAGTGAGTACACCCCTCCCATTTTTGTAAATATTTTATATCTTTTCATGGGACAACACTGAAGATATGACACTTTGATACAATGTAAAGTAGTCAGTGTACAGCTTGTACAACAGTGTAAATTTGCTGTCCCCTTAAAATAACTCAACACACAGCCATTAATGTCTAAACCGCTGACAACAAAAGGGAGTACACCCCTAAGTGAAATTCTCCAAATTGTGCCCAATTAGCCATTTTTCCTCCCCGGTGTCATGTAACTCGTTAGTGTTACAAGGTCTCAGGTGTGAATGAGGAGCAGGTGTGTTAAATTTGGTGTTATCGCTCTCTGTTGGATTAATTTGTATTAAAATTAATCTGAGTCAAAAAACCAGGCAGGATGAAAAGATATGAGTATATTTATTCTTCTGGCCAGGAGAAGTGATACAGGTAGTAGTCCCAAGTCTACACATGCACACTTCTAAAACATTCACCCATCACTCAGTCCTTTATAGCTCTCAGTGTTGGTGGGGAGCAGGAAAGAACGTCCTTGACAGTCTAGCTCAGTACATCTGGAGAACAACAGATAGTTTAATCTCCCAGGAACTAGGGAGTCACACATCTTCATTTACACAAGAAACTAACAGGATGAACCCAAAACAAGGATAAACAGTTTGACACCTGTATCATCATTATTTTTCTGCTGACCTAGTCTCACACACACACTGACTCTGGGGCATACTGAAGGCCACATGGAGAATAGTCACACATTGAACAACATGAAACTCAATAGTATATCAGACATGGAAATACAAAACAATAATATAGAATAATATGGAATTTTTCTTTCACTCTCACACTCTCTCATACTGGTCACTGGAAATTCAACATGGCACCTCATGGCAAAGAACTCTGAGGATGTGAAATAAAGAATTGTTGCTCTACATAAAGATGGCCTAGGCTGTAAAAAGATTGCCAACACCTTGAAACTGAGCTGCAGCATGGTGGCCAAGACCATACAGCAGTTTAACAGGACAGGTTCCACTCAAAACAGACCTCGCCATGGTCGACCAAAGAAGTTGAGTGCACATGCTCAGCATCATATCCAGAAGTTGTCTTTTGAAAATAGATGTATGAGCGCTGCCAGCATTGCTGCAGAGGTTGAAGGCGTGGGGGGGTCAGCCTGTCAGTGCTCAGACCATACGCTGTACACTGCATCAAATTGGTCTGCATGGCTGTCGTCCCAGAAGGAAGCCCCTTTTAAAGATGATGCACAAGAAAGTCCGCAAACAGTTTGCTGAAGACAAGCAAACTAAGGACATGGATTACTGGAACCATGTCCTGTGGTCTGATGAGACCAGCATAAACTTATTTGATTCAGATGGTGTCAAGCATGTGAGGAGTACAAAGACAAGTGCGTCTTGCCTACAGTCAAGCATGGTGGTGGGAGTGTCATGGTTTGGGGCTGCATAAGTGCTGCCGACAATGGGGAGCTACAGTTCATTGAGGGAACCATGAATGCCAACATGTACTGTGACATACTGAAGCAGAGCATGATCCCGTCTCTTCAGAAACTGGGCCGTGGGCAGTATTCCAACATGATAACCAACCCAAACACATCTCCAAGACAACCACTGCCTTGCTAAAGAAACTGAGGGTAAAGGTGATGGAATGGCCAAGCATGTGTCCAGACCTAAACCCTACTGAGCATCTGTGAGGCATCCTCAAACAGAAGGTGGAGGAGCACAAGGTCTCTAACATCCACCAGCTCTGTGATGTCGTCATGGAGAAGTGGAAGAGGATTCCAGTGGCAACCTGTGAAGCTCTAGTGAACTCCATGCCCAAGAGAGTTAAGGCAGTGCTGGAAAATAACGGTGGCCACACAAAATACTGACACTTTGGGCACAATTTGGACATTTTCACTTAGGGGTGTACTCACTTTTGTTGCCAGCTGTTTAGATATTAATGGCTGTGTGTTGTTATTTTGAGGGGACTGCAAATTTGAATGAATGAATGAATTCAGGAATAATAAATTCATTCATTCATTCAAATTTGCTGTCCTGTCAAAATAACAACACACAGCCATTAATGTCTAAACAGCTGGCAACAAAAGTGAGTACACCCCTAAGTGAAAATGTCCAAATTGTGCCCAAAGTGTCAGTATTTTGTGTGGCCACCGTTATTTTCCAGCACTGCCTTAACTCTCTTGGGCATGGAGTTCACTAGAGCTTCACAGGTTGCCACTGGAATCCTCTTCCATTTACACTATTTTTAAGATAAGATAAGATAAGCCTTTATTAGTCCCACAACGGGGAAATTCCAGGATTGCAACAGCACAGGGATAGCAACACTCAGAGCAACAATCAGAAGGCAAGAAAAAAAACAAGCAAGCAAGAGCAGCTAATAAACATATGTACGTATTACTATAAAATATATATATATATACACACACACACAGACACACAGTGCAGAGCATTGTAGCTGGATGGAATAAATATATGAATATATGAACACACAGTGCAGAGCATTGTAGCTAGATGGAATAAATATGTAAATATATAAACACCCACAGTACGGAGCATTGCAGCTAGGTGGAATAAATATGCAAGTATATAAACACACACAGTGCGGAGCAATGTAGCTAGATGGAATAATATGTAGATATATAAATATATAAACACACCCAGTGCTGAGCATTGTAGCTAGATGGAATAAATATGCAAATATATAAACACACACAGTGCAGAGCATTGTTGCTAGATGGAATGAAACAGCATAACCGTCTACTTAGTTATCCTACATGGTATGATTATGTGCCCATACATATTCTCACCCTCCATAGCGACCGGTATGTTCCTAGTTGTATGCCGGAGGGGACCATTGTGTAAGTCTATTGCATCTTTTGCATTCAAAAAACTATTAGTTTGTTACGTCTTTTTGCTATCTCTGCGAGCAGCCCTGCTTAGGTTGTACAGTCTGACAGCCGTTGGTAGGAAGGACCTACGAAACCTCTCGGTTGTGCACCTGGGATGATGTAGTCTGCTGCTAAATGAGCTCCTCAGTGCATTCAGTATGTCCTGCATAGGGTGGAACTCGGACTCAGCAGAGATGACAGTTTAGCCACCGTCCTTCTCTCTCCTATCTCCTCCATCGGATCAAGGCGCTGCCCCAGGACAGAGCTAGCTTTCTTAATCAGTTTGTTCAGTCTCTTCCTATCGGCTGCAGTAATGCCACTGCCCCAGCAGACCACTCCAAAAGTGATGGCTGATGCCACCACCGTGTCATAGAATGACTTCAGCAGCGCCCCTTGTACACCAAAAGACCTGAGTCTCCTCAGCAGGAACAGCCTGCGCTGTCCCTTCTTGTAGAGTGCATCAGTATTGTGTGACCAGTCTAGTTTATTGTTCAGATGAATACCCAGGTACTTATAGGATGTCACCATCTCGATGTCTGTTCCCTGTATATTTACTGGTACTGTGAGGGGCTGCCCATGCCTGCGGCAGTCCACCACCAGCTCCTTAGTTTTCCTCGCGTTGATCTGGAGGCAGTTCCGATGGCACCAGTCCACGAAGTCCTGGATAAGCCCTCTGTACTCAGCTTCATCTCCATTGGAGATGAGGCCAACGATCGCAGAGTCATCAGAGAACTTCTGTAGATGGCAGTGTGTTGTGTTGTGTGAGAAGTCCGCAGTATAAAGAGTGAACAGGAAGGGAGCCAGCACCGTTCCCTGGGGGGCCCCCGTGCTACTGATGATCATGTCGGACACACAGTCCCGGGTTCTCACAAACTGAGGCCGGTTCGTGAGGTAGTCCAGGATCCATGATGACAGGTGCTGGTCCACCCCTGCGCGCAGCAGCTTGTCCTTCAGGATCATCGGTTGGATGGTGTTGAAAGCACTGGAGAAGTCAAAGAACATGATCCTCACCATATTCCCGGGCTTCTCCAGGTGGGACAGAGAACGGTGAAGGAGGAAGATCACCGCATCCTCCACCCCAATGCCATGCTGGTAGGCGAACTGGAGTGGATCCATCGCTGGTTCCACCAGGGGGCGGAGGTGAGCAAGGAGCAGTCTCTCCAGGGTCTTCATCAAGTGGGACGTCAAGGCCACCGGTCTGTAGCTGTTCAGGTCTTTGGGGTGGGAAGTTTTTGGTACAGGTACCACACAAGATGTTTTCCACAGCTGTGGTACCCTCCCCAGTTTCAGGCTCATGTTGAAGATATACATCACAATCCCACACAGCTGGTCTGCACAGGACTTGAGGAGCTTTGCGCTGATGCCGTCCGGTCCCGGCGCCTTCCTCGCCTTGATCTTCCTCAGCTCCGTCCTCACCTGGGTCCTGGTCAGGGTCAGGATGGGGGGCTGTGTGTTGGGAGTGGGGGGGTGTTGGTGGAGTGGGGAGTGGGCAGCAGGACTTGATTTCTTTAGAGGCAGCAGTGGTTGTTGTGCAGTCAGGGGGGAGGGCGGTTGGTCAAATCTATTGAAAAACAGATTCAGGTTGTTCGCCCACTCCCTGCCCCCTGTGGCCTGGGGGGAGGTATTCTGGAGCCCCGAGATGGTTTTGAGGTTTCTCCAGACCCCGCTGATGTCGCTCTGTTGCAGCTTGTCCTCCATCTTCTTCCTGAAGCTGTCCTTGCCTCCTCTGATCTTTCTCCTCAGCTCCCTCTGTACGGACTTCAGCATCTCCCTGTTCCCTGACCTGAAGATCCTCTTCTTCTCTCTCAGAAGTGTTTTTATCTCAGGGTTGATCCAGGGTTTGTTGTTTGAGTGACGCCGTATGGTCTTGGTGGGAACGGATTTGTCCACACAGAAGCTGAGGTAGCCCGTGAAGGTGTGAATGAGGCCATCGATGTCCTCACCATGTGGATCGCAGAGCTGCTTCCAGGCAGTGGCTTCAAAACAGCCCTTTAGGGTGTCCATTGTCTCCTCAGACCATAACTCCACAGTGTGCATGGCCGGAGGTTGTCTGTGCACTAGGGGTTTGTACACCGGCCGGAGATGAACCAAGTTGTGATCCGATCTCCCGAGTGGGGGGAGTTGTGATGAGGTGTACGCCTCCTTAGTGTTTGCGTAGAATAAATCCAGTGTTTTATTGTCTCTAGTGTGGCATGTGACATACTGGGTGAACGTGGGTAGAATAGGAGACAGTGAAACATGGTTGAAATCGCCTTTTACACTGTAAAACTGTAAAACGCCTTTTACACTGTAAAACGCCTTTTACACTGTTATACAAGTTGTACACCAACTACTTCACATTGTATCGAAGTGTCATATCTTCAGTGTTGTCTCATGAAAAGATATAATAAAATATTTACAAGCATGTGAGGGGTGTACTCACTTTTGTGAGATACTGTAAATCCTATCAGGCAGCACATATGGTGTACTCCCATAGCTTTAACTCATATTAGCAAACTAGCAATCAGCTAACTCCAGACAACAATTCACCAGCTAAATCAACAATATATTTACCTCCTTTTGGACACAGAGGTTTGTCCTTTTACTTGACAACTAACAATTTAAAATGGTTTGTTGCCCTTGTCAAGCTCTTTTTATTCTGTCTCACTTGTGAGCTGCTCCTGCTGCGTCAACGAGCGTCCTCACCTGCCGCTGCTACAAATGACTGAGTATTGACCAGAGAAGGCATGGACCGGTTGGGCAATACCAAGTCTGCAGGGGGGATGGGGGGCATTGGTTAATTATTAGAAATGTTGCTTTTCGTTGCTTGCAAATGAAAAAATGACAACTTCTTCACTCTCTTGTAGATATTTTTTATTAATTATAATTATATGATTATTGGGGGGGTTGTATTAGATGGATTTGATTGGGGGGGTTGGAACCCCCACCCCCCCATAAATTATGCCTATGGGCACCATTATTTTCAAGTACTGCTTTAATTCTGTTGGGCATGGAGTTAACTAGAGCTTCACAGGTTGCCACTGGAATCCTCTTCCACTCCTCCATGACGACATCATGGAGCTAGTGGATGTTAGAGACCTTGTGCTCCTCCACCAGCTGTTTGAGGATGCCCCACAGATGCTCAATAGGGTTTAGGTCTGGAGACATGCTTGGCCGATCCATCAACCTCTGGAAATGACGCTGAGCACTTGCACTCAGCTTCTTTGGTCGACCATGGTGAGGCCTGTTCTGAGTGGAACCTGTCCTGTTAAACCGCTGTATGGTCTTGGCCACCATGCTGCAGCTCAGTTTCAAGGTGTTTGCAATCTTCTTATAGCCTAGGCCATCTTTATGTAGAGCACCAATTCTTTTTTTCAGATCTTCAGAGAGTTCTTTGCCATGAGGTGCCATGTTGAACTTCCAGTGAGAGAGCGTGAGAGCGATAACACCAAATTTAACACACCTACTCCCCATTCACACCTGAGACCTTGTAACACTAACGAGTCACATGACACTGGGGAGGGAAAATGGCTAACTGGGCACAATTTGGACATTTTCACTTAGGAGTCTACTCATTTTTGTTGCCAGCAGTTTAGACATTAATGGCTGTGTGTTGAGTTATTTTGAGGGGACAGCAGATTTACACTGTTATACAAGCTGTACACTGACTATTTTACATTGTATCAAAGTGTCATATCTTCATTGTTGTCTGATGAAAAGATATAATAAAATATTTACAAAAATGTGAGGGGTATATTCACTTTTGTGAGATACTGTATAACTTAATGTATTGTTCTTTTGAAACCAATCGGAGTTGTGACACTGTTGTATGGTTACCATGTGTTTAACACCTCATAGACACAGATACTGATGTTTCAAGTTGTTGAAAACACTTAAAAAAGATCGCTAATTGTACTAGCCGCGAGCTTACTGCTAACATCTTGTGCTGCTTCCTGTTGACTTGTAACACTGTTATTTGGCTAAGTTAGCTACTGTTAGCTCTTTAGCAGAACATTGGCAGCATTTCATACTGACAAAAATGTTTCATGTTTGGTTGCTGACTTAAAAGTTATTTAATTGAGACCATATTTAATCTTTTATTGTTACATGTCAAATTTGAGTGAGCTATATCACTTGATGGTTAAAATGTATATGTTTGCAATGAATATTAATCAAAAGGAGTTACTATAACTCATTTCAACAGTCAAAAGTGAATATATTAAAGCAGATGCATAAATAGGTTTAAAATATTAAATTGTGAAAATGTTTCCAGTATTATTATATGGTTCCATTGTTTGTTTAATGTTGTGAAAAGGGAATCCATGATTAGTTACTCAATTGCGCTAAAATATGTGTTATGTGATGTGTACCTATTTGTTTCATGACAGTTAGAGCATTGTATACCCTTAGTAGTTGGTTATACTTGAAAAGAGGGTTTGAGTGACGATAATAAGATAATGAGATCGAGAGAAGATTTTGACTTTTGCATTCTACACTGTGTGCATAGATTGGTTTTTTGACCCGGACCAGATAAGTCGGGATCTGAACCTTTGGGTCCAGTGGCGAACCAACCCAATACAAACTGACTGTGGAGGAGCCTATAATGCGTAGTGTTGGACATTGAATAGAGACGATTAAAACAAATACACTACCGTTCAAAAGTTTGGGGTCACCCAGACAATTATTTTGTGTTTTCCATGAAATGTCACACTTATTTACCACCATGAGTTGTAAAATGAATAGAAAATATAGTCAAGACATTGACAAGGTTAGAAATAATGATTTGTATTTGAAATAATATTTTTTTCCAGATACTAACCTGTTCAAAGGAAGGTCAGTTTTATAGCTTCTCTAACCAGCTAAACTGTTTTCAGCTGTGCTAACATGATTGCACAAGGGTTTTCTAATCATCCATTAGCCTTCTGACGCAATGAGCAAACACATTGTACCATTTGAACACTGGAGTGATAGTTGCTGGAAATGGGCCTCTATACACCTATGTAGATATTGCACCAAAAACCAGACATTTGCAGCTAGAATAGTCATTTACCACATTAGCAATGTATATTAGATATTAGAGTGTATTTCTGATTAGTTTAAAGTTATCTTCATTGAAAAAAACAGTGCTTTTCTTTCAAAAATAAGGAAATTTCTAAGTGACCCCAAACTTTTGAACAGTAGTGTACATTCTTACACACACACACACACACACACACACACACACAGTGACTTCAGCTCTTTCCCATAGAGGAGCAGTGCACATTGGGAACTGAACTAAATCTGGCACTTTGCGTTTTGCTAAGAAACCCTCCCAAAGGGGACGATTTTGTTTTATTTTTGGGCCCATTTAATGTGCGCCTGTGCACTCTAGGAAGCCAGCTTAGGTAGGCAGGGAGTGTAATGGTTTCTTTTTGTACAATACACTTTTATTGACACTACCTTACCTTGACTCTTGTGTCTGGTTTCTCTGCTAACACTACTCTTACAAGCTCCGGAGTCGTTCCTGGATCTTCTTGATACTGGCCTATTACTAAATTATAACTAGCCTACTACCTATTAGTTACCAATCAGTGGAACATCCATTACAATAGCACTCGTCCCCAATGAGCTTCGTCTTAAATGTCTTAAATCATGTTACCATTATTTTTGAATCACACTTGCAATGACGTCGATTTTAAAATTAATAAGATTTTAAAATCCATCCATCCATCCATCTTCTACCGCTTTTCCGGAGGTCCGGGTCATGGAGGCAGCAGTTCAACCAGAGAAGCCCAGACTTCCCTCTTCCCAGCCACCTGCTCCAGCTCTTCAGAGAGGATACCAAGGCGTTTCCAGACCAGCTGGGTGACATAGTCTCTCCACCGAGTCCTGGGTCTGCCCCGGGGTCTCCTCCCAGTGGGACGTGCCTGAAACACCTCAAGTGGGAGGCGTCCAGGAGGCATCCTAATCAGATGCCCATACCACCTCAACTGACTCCTTTCAATGTGGAGGAGCAGCGGTTCTACTCTGAGCCTCTCCCGGATGACTGAGCTCCTCACCCTATCTCTGAGGGTGAGTCCAGCAATCCTACAGAGAAAGCTCATTTCAGCCGCTTGTATCTGTGATCTTGTTCTTTCGGTCATTACCCAAAGCTCATGACCATAGGTGAGAGTAGGAACGTAGATTGACTGGTAAATTGACAGCTTTGCCTTAGAACTAAGCTCCCTCTTCACCACAACAGACCGGTACAACGTCCGCATCACTGCAGATGCTGCTCCAATCTGTCTGTCAATCTCTCGCTCCATTTTCCCCTCACTCATGAACAAGACCCCAAGATACTTAAACTCCTCCACTTGGGGCAGGAGCCTGTCCCCAACCCAGAGAGGACAATCCACCTTTTTCCGGCTGAGGACCATGGACTCGGACTTGGAGGTGCTGATTCTCATCCCAGCCGCTTCACACTCAGCGGAAAACTGTCCCAGCAAGAGCTGTAGGTCATTGCTGGATGAAGCCAACAGGACAACATCATCTGCAAACAACAGAGATGAGATCCTGTGGTCACCAAGCATGACACTCTCCATTCCCTGGCTGCGCCTAGAAATCCTGTCCATAAAAATTATGAACAGGATCAGTGATGAAGGGCAGCCCTGGCGGAGTCCAACTCTCACTGGGAATGACTCCAACCGAATGTTGGCAATACGAACCAAACTCTCACAATGGTCGTACAGAGACCGAATAGCTCGTAACAACAAGCCCGATACCCCATACTCCCGAAGGACCCCCCACAAAAAATCACGAGGGACGCGGTCAAATGCCTTCTCCAAGTCCACAAAACACATGTAAACTGGTTGGGCAAACTTCTACAAACCCTCAAGAATTCTCGAGAGGGTAAAGAGCTGGTCTGATGTGTCACGGCCAGGACAAAAACCATATTGCTCCTCCTGAATCCGAGGTTCGACCAACGGCCAGACTCTCCTCTCCAGTACTTTGGCATAGACGATTTTAAAATGAAAATATAAAAACAATTAAAAATAAAAATGTTTAATATACATATACTCTGATTTACTCTGGTTCAAAGGTCAGTATTGTGTGCATGACAAATTTTAGCATTTGGTGAGATAAGCTAGCAGGTGACGCGATTATGAGGAGTTAAATGCAGATTCTACCTCCAAAATATGGCAGAAAAAAGAAAGAAAACTTATCATTTTAATAGCAAATGGGAAGAAAAGTTCTTTTTTACTACGGTGAAAGAAAAATGTGTTTCTCATTTGCGGGGCGACTGTGGCAGCGGCAAAGTGACACAGCGTCGAAAGACACTTCAGTACGTGTCATGAAAGCTACCATGCTAACTACCCATCTGGCAGCGCACTGCTGGCAGAGAAAGTCCGTGAGTTAAAAGCAACTTTGGGCAAACAGCAGTCTTTTTTCATAAGGCCACTGAAAAAATTCCCAGAAAACAATCAAAGCCTCATTTAGAGCCACACAGTTTTTGATAAAGAAGAAGGCATTTACAGACGGGGAGTTTTTCAAAGAAGCAATGGTGATAGTTGCAAACACTGCATTTAAAGACGCAAAGAATAGAACTGATGTCATCTCCACTCTCTCCGATGTGCAAATGGGGCAAGTACCATGGTTAGAAGCATGTCAGCAATGTCTGAGAATTTGGCCGAGCAGCTGGACCGGGATCTAGCAAAGTGCCAGTGGTTCAGCATCCAGTGTGACAGGTTTGTGGACAGCAGCAGTACAGCGCAGCTGATGATCTTCATTTGGATGGTGCTTGATGATTTCTCCATGAAAGAAGAACTCCTGACACTACTGCCTCTTAAAACAACTACACATCATCATCATCATCATCGTCATAGCAGTCTGTCGGGGGCGACAATGACTGTTTCATTTAGGTCTGATCAGATTCCTCCACACATCTCTGTAATTCGCCTTCCACTGCCAGGAACTCCTGACCTTGTTAATCCGGGCGATGTCTGAGCTGGTATGAGTTACTCTCTGACTGACCATTTCATGAAACTGCTTGCAAAGTATTTAAGTACTGCTAGCTTTTGCTGGACTAGCGACACATTCTTGGCAGATAGAGGTATTATCAGTGGCAAGGACAGGCCAAGACAAACTGACTCCAGTATCTGTTGCAGTGACTGACCAGATGATAGGTTTGTTTACCTCTGCTCTTTGTCGACTGGCAAAAGTCCACCACAGACCTTGCAACAGATGTACTTATCTGCCAGGATGTCCAGTCTCACCCTGTGTAACTGGGAGTGGTCCACCACAGACCTGGTTTTACCCACGAGGCATTTTTCTCCCTCCGAGATGTGCAAGACAGTCGACTCCCTCATCAAACTTCTGTGTGGCACAAAAATAGCCATATCACCTGTAATACTGAACAAGAGATGGAATAATGAAACCTTCCTCTGCTGTCTGAAGTACCTCCAGTCAGAGGACACGAGCATCTTTAAATGCAGCACAGTCTCCGACTACAGGACCAGGGTGGAGGATCTTCTGGCATTTCTCGGTTTCGTGGTGGAGTGTGGAAAGGGGAGTAGAAATCTATCATGTGGTGAAGAAGTTTTTTAGCAGAGAAAAAGATACCATTGAAAAAGCTGGTATTAGTGACTATAGACGGGGCTCCTGCTATGACTGGTCGACATGCAGGTTTCATAGTGCACTGTAAAGGTGACACAGACTTCTCGGTATTCCTGCATTACCACTGCATTATTCATCAGCAGGCTATATGTGCAAAAGTGACTGGATTTGAGCACATGATGACTCCGGTCATGAAAATCATAAACGGCATCCACTCCAAATCCAAACAACACAGGATATTCAAGGTGCTATTGGAGGAGCTATCAGCTGAATATGGTGATCTTTTATTACACAAAGAAATCCAATGGCTCAGCAGGGGATGAGTTTTGCAACGTTTTTTGTCACTTTTATGTGAAATCAAAGAGTTCATGGATTCCAAAGGCGAAGACATCTCACTGCTGAACAACCCTGAGCGGATACTTGACCTTGCATTTTTAACAGACATCACCAGGAAACTACCTTTTGAACTGTGAGCTGCAAGGCAAAAGGTAAGACTGTTGCTGACATAAGTGCTGTAAATGCATTTAAAGCCAAAATGAACATTTTCTCTTTGATGTTACAGAGAAAAAAAGTGCTGCAGTGTTTGTATCTATTTCCTAGCTTGTTAAATCATTTTTAATAATTATTGCAGGAATTTATTAATGTGATCAGTGTCTTCACATAGATGAAAATCAGTAATCAATAATAATAAGAAATAAATTTAAACGGTGCAACTTTTTTTGCAAGTGTGTATCAAACTGGTAGCCCTTCGTAGTACTCAGTACCCTTGAAGCAGCTCTCGGTTTCAAAAAGGTTGCTGACCCCTGGCCTAAAGAGACGGAATCGCGAAGAATCTGACCCGTCTCTTGTTAATTCAGCCTAAATAGCGAGTCTTCCTACGGGGGAAAAAAATGAATTAACCATTTTAAACCTCATCTGTAAGGCTGTGAATCTAGCTAATTCAAGCTGAACAGCAGTAATAAAAGTTACTGAAAGGAAATTGTTTGAGGCAACAGCGCCAAATCGTACATGAAGTTAAAATTGTAAGATTATTCTTGCATGAATAATCTGAGGAACTTATAGAATTGTCAAGGGAGTTTGGCTCATGACAAACCGGAATAAAGTGAGACCAGTTCTCCATTCTTTTAGAAAGCTGCTGGCAGAAACAAGCCAGTAGAAGTGTAAAAGAAAGCAAGGTGCGGTTTATTGTGGAACAGGCCATGTCACGCATTCGTGGGTGACCAAAAGTGCTTCGTTGTACATTAAACTTTTTTTGAAGCTGCACGTGCGGTCCAAACCAGGCAGTGCAACTGTCATTTTGGGGACCACCATTTTGGGTTGTGCCTTCATCCTGGCCACCATTTTGGGGTAGACCTCAGTTGGACAACCTCCATGTGACTGACATCACTGTTGTCTCCTCCTCCTTGACTGCAGAAGGAACTGCCTCCATCTGGTGGTCAACTATAATAACCGCATCCTTTCATAGAATTACATCTAAAACTTTTAATTTGTTAAGCTGACTTCTAACCAAATCAAGTTTCCAAATTAACTTCAAAGCAATCCATACTATTCAGAATAACCCAAATTTAAAACAAATGTAAAGTTTCTATGCCAAAAGCAGTGAAAAAGAAACTTGTTGGTGTATAAAGATTATTTGCACTGGTGGATCAAATCGGCCCCATTGTACATGAAAATCAGAAGTGTATAAAAGCATACACTTCGCATTTACAGGTATGTCTCAAAAAATTAGAATGTCATGAAAAAGTTCAGTATTTTTTGTCACTCATTTCAGAAAGTGAAACCCATATATTATATAGATTCATTACACAGAGAGTGATATATTTCAAGTCTTTATTTATTTTAATTTTGATGATTATGGCTTACAGCCCATGAAAACCCCAAATTCAATTTCTCAAAAAATTTGAATATTACATAAAATTAAGTTTAAAAAATAGTTTTTTAATAGAAATGTTGGCCGGGGGACTTCCAGTTATGGCGGCCACGTAGGAAGACGTGTTTCACTCTGCTCTGCTCCTAGAAAATAAAAAGTTGGCAAATAACTCTCTCAATTGGAACAAAACCTATCCCAGCGTTTGGGCGCGGATATGGTAAAGCCTAAGGCTGGGAAATTAGGTAGAGGAAAAACTGAATCGTCGAAACAGTCCAAGCTAACAGATTTCCACGCTTGTGACGAAGCAGAAAAATCTCCAGAGACTATGGCGGAGGAAGCTAGCGGCGGAGCAGTGACTGCTGGGGAAGGCAGCTGCCATTAGCTCAGTGAGAGCAGACTTTTCCTCTAAATTTGATGGGATTATAGCAGCGATAGAAGGAATGAGAAAGGAAATAAGCGACTGTATGGAACGAGTATCGCAGGTGGAGCTCCAAATTTCCAGCGCTGAGGATGACGTCACCAGCTTACAATTAAAGGTGCGCACATTGGAATTAAAAAATAAACGTCTGGAAGATAGTGTCCTGGACTTAGAATCCCGGTCGAGACGGAACAATCTGAGGCTGGTGGGCCTCCCGGAGGGAACGGAGAGACGGGACACATGTTCCTTTTTGGAAAAGTGGATTCCAGAAGTGCTGAACAACGCGGAGCTGCAGTCATCGGTCGTCTTAGAGAGCGCCCACCGAATCGGCCCACCGACAGATAATAAGGCACCACCGAGGATGCTGATTATGAAGTTCCTCAGCTACAGAGGCAAGATGACGATCTCCAATGCGGCGCGAGCTAAAGGAGAAATTAAATACCAGGATCAACAGGTGCGGTTCTACCCAGATTTGGCCACAGGAATCCAACAATTAAGGAAACAGTTTGACCCCGCCTGTAAAGAGCTGCACAACCTCGGGATTCGTCACGGAGTGATTCATCCGGCAAGACTGCTGGTCACATATAAAGGGAGAACCCACACGTTCAAGACCCTCAGGAGGCGCAAGTGCTTATCAAGCAGATCCAAGAAGAGACTGGTGGGAGCTAAGCATGAAGCATGAACAAGATATAAAGGTAGAATATTTAAGCATTTGCACAGGCATCTGACTGATCTGAAGCATATAGCAAGTTTACAAAATATAGATTGTATTATATATAAAAAAAACCTATGATGTACAAAGTTGCTATAAAATTTTGGAGTTAAGTTGGAAAACTACAGAAGAGAGTTAATGTTATGTCATTAAAAGCAGTAGAGTCAGGGTGATTGAGAGGAGAAAGAAAGAGTGGTTTGACTGATCCTCGCGGATGTGGAGCAGTCAATGGCTATAGCGGGAGACAGAATTTTTTTTTTGATTTTGGGGGGATTACCACGAATGTGGGGAGGGGGAATTTGTTTGTGTGTAGTTTGTGGGATGAATGTTCAACCACTCATGTTTTTGCTTTTCTGTATGAGCATGTTTATATTGCGAGGTAATCTCAAACTCCTTATTGATCATAGACCAAAGCGTTAATCTTAATTTAACTTCATGGAATTGCAGAAGTCTACAAAATTTAAAAAAAACTTAAACAAGTTATGAATAAAATAAAAGACATAGGTTCAAAAATTGTGTTTTTACAAGAAACTCATCTAATAGAGGAAGAAGTAAAAAGAATTAGGAGAAGATGGCAGGGAAGTGTGTTCACCTCATCATTTTCATCCCGAGCTAGGGGAGTTATGACTCTCATACATAAATCAGTCCCATTTCAAGTGAAAAATGTAATTGGAGACAAATTAGGAAGATATCTAATCATCCAAGGATCTTTGCTATTAGAAAATATAAATCTGGTGAACTTATACGGTCCCAATATAGATGATCAAAACTTCTTTGCTAATTTATTTCTTATTTTATCATCACTTACAGGGCAACACATAATAGCAGGGGATTTTAATTGTACATTGAATCCCGGTATAGATAGATCAACAGGACTGGACTGTACGCACAATGGATGCAGGATGACCATTAATCATTTTATGAAAGAATCAAGATTGTAGATTAGTTTATTTGACAGGGACAGTGCAATAAACATAGACAATTAATCAAAGACAATCAATCTGATGTGTTGCACATAGAGTGTATAGCTATTAGCTAATTCGCAACTCTTGTCCCTGGATGGGCTTTAGAAAAAAGAATCAAGATAAAAAATATACACAATAACCACATACATCAATGCAGAAAAATTATAAATACACAATTATAAATATTATAAATACACAAATATAACAGCCTGACTCACATTTAACATAAATATTATAAATATTATAAATACACAAATATAACAGCCTGACTCACATTTAACACATATAACATAACTCACATTTGCCTATTTCAGGCCTTCCTCCCTCCGTCACTCACTATAAACAAACACATTTATTCCTTCCCTTCATTCACTCTCACTTTGCAGACAATTAATTCATACATGAGTACATTCTTGTTTATTTTTCAGCCAGTTTTTAACATTTTTAGTGAATGTTTTAAAGTCCGTTATTATTTTAATTTCATTTGGCATTGTGTTCCAGATGTGACTGCCCTTTATAGAGAAAGCTGTTTGTCCAAATGTGGTTCTGCGGTGGAATATTTTACAGTTATTGTTAACAGAACTCCTGGTGGCTCTGCTGCTGTCCTGTCTTTGGACGAAACCAGCAAGTGGCTCGGGTGCTGATTTATGGAAACATTTGAACGTTAATTTCAGAAGACAGAGGTCAATGAAGCTCTCAAAACTCAATAGGTTGTATTTTTTTAAAACATTACAGTGATGCCACCTAATGGGCTTTTTGTCCAAGATTTTTAGGGTTTGATTATATAATGAACCTATATGTCTTATTGTGGAAGGGGCTGCTTGAGCCCAGACTGTCAAACAGTATGATATATGAGAAAAAACCATAGAATGCATATACAGTGCAGCTGCTTCGTAAGGTATGTAATATCTAATTAATTTAAAGCAGTTCAGATTTTTTTTTACTGTTTTTGAAATTTTCTTTATATGAAGATTAAATTTGAGTTGAGGATCTAGTACAATGCCAAGGTATTTGAATTCTGTAGCTAAACTGATGTCATGATCATGTATATTAACTTTAAAATGTTGCAGGTTACATTTTTTGATTGAAAAGCACATTGAGACTGTTTTCTGAAGGTTCAGCAATAGATGGTTCTTGAGGAGCCACTCTTGGACATCAACCATACTTGTAGACAGTACATCTGCAGCCTGTGCTGGAGTCTTGGCAGCTGTGTAAATAACTGCATCATCTGCATAAAGTTGGCATGTTGCAGCTGAGCAGTGTAACGGCAAGTCATTAATAAAAATGCTGAAAAGTAAAGGACCAAGAATGGACCCTTGTGGGATACCCATGCGGTTGTTTAAAAATGAGGATTTATCCTGGTGAACTTTTACACACTGTTCTCTATTCTGGAGATAAGATGCAAACCATTCTAATGTATTTGGGGAGAAGTTAAAAGATACCATTTTGGATAAAAGCAAACTGTGGTTTACAGTATCGAAAGCCTTTTTGAGATCTAGAAAAACAGCTCCTACCACATTACCCCTGTCCAAGGACTGTTTGACGTTTTCAATAAGGCAACAATTTGCTGTTTCTGTTGAGTATCCTGGTCTAAAACCAAATTGATGTGGATGAAGAAGTTGACTGTCTTGTAAGTAGTCTATCAGCTGTGTAGCTACAACTTTTTCAAGAACCTTAGATAGGACTGGTAAAATAGAGATTGGGCGGTAATTGCATATATCGTCTTTACTGCCTGATTTATGAACTGGTATGACGACAGCTAGATATATGGAGAGAAATGAAACCACAAGTTAAAGCCTACTCTTGTTATTCTAATACCTACAAGACATTCTCACGTATTGACTATTTTTTCATCTCCACAGAATTAAGGTCCAAGATTCAAAACTGTTTCTATGATAACATTGTGATCTCTGATCATGCACCCTGCTGTCTCATATATGTAGATAAGAAATTGACAAAGGAACCAGGTAGGTGGCAATTTCAGCATTAATGGCTTCAGGATGAGGAATTTGTCAAGTACATAGAAAAACAGATAGATGAGTTCTTTGATATCAATACTACACAAACATCAGCGTGTATAAAGTGGGAGGCTTTTAAAGCTTTTATTAGGGGGCATATTATTAGTTATACAGGTTCAAAATCTAAGAAGACTCAAGAGGAGAGAGTCCAATTGGAACATAAAATAAAAATTCTTCAAGAAAAAGTGTATGCAGGAAGTGACCCAAAGTTAGAGAACGAATTACTGATTCTGAGAGCTGAATATGACAAAAAATCAGCGAATAGAGCTGCCTCGAGTCTTCTAAGATTGAAGCAATCTTTTTATGAACAAGGTGAAAAATCAGGGAAATTATTGGCATGGCAGATTAAACAATTAGAATGTAAAACACCAATTACCAGTATTACAAGTAACGGACAGGCAGTTGTAGATCCTTTAGAAATTAACAGTGCCTTTAGAGATTATTATGAAAAACTATATGATACAAAAAATGAAACTGACTTAACAAAACTAAATGGGTTTTTGGACGGATTATCTATACTGTGTATTCCAAATGAAAACAGGGAGATACTGGAGTCTAAAATTAGTCAAGAAGAAGTTGGGCTAGCCAGTGATAATATGAAATCAGGAAAAAGTGCAGGACCAGATGGTCTTCCAGTTGACCTCTATAAAAAATTTAAGAATAAATTAATAAAACCATTTTTGGAAATGGTTTTAGAAGCATTTCAAAATAGTAATTTACCACTATACATGAATAATGCCTTAATTATACTGTTGGCAAAACCAGGTAAACCCTCTAATAAATGTGAAAACATGAGACCAATAAGCCTATTAAATGCTGACCTTAAGATAATCTGTAAAATTTTAGCAAGACGACTACAAGAAATATTACCAAATATTATTAATTAAGATCAGAATGGCTTTATAATGGGAAGACAAGGCTTCCATAATGTAAGAAGACTATTTAATATTATTTATTCTAATAAAGAAGCACCGGATACAGCTCTCCTATCATTGGACGCCGAAAAGGCCTTTGATAGGGTCGAATGGCCCTTTCTTTTTGAAGTCCTACAAAGGTTTGGACTTGGAAATAATTTCATAAAATGGGTTCAGATAATATACAATAATGCTACAGCAGAAATCCTAATAAACAGCAATATCTCAAAATCAATAAATATCAATAGAGGATGTCGACAAGGCTGTCCACTTTCACCTTTACTGTTTACTATGGCAATTGAACCTTTAGCGATGGCAGTACGTTTACATCCACAAATATATGAAATTAAAGTAGGACCAACAGAACATAAAATCTCCCTGTATGCCGATGACATAATTTTGTTTATGTCGAATCTTAAAAAATCAATTCCGACCTTGTTGAATTTAATAAAGAATTTTGGGGAAATATCAGGATATAAAATAAATAAAACTAAATCTTCAATATTAATGCTAAATGAGACCCAGAGAAATAACCCAGCTCCTGAGGTAAATCAATTCAATGTTGTAAATCAGTTTAAATATTTAGGAATTCAAATTGTGCCTAAGCTAGAATCAGTCGCCAGTGCCAACTATGAAGCCTTAATGACAGACATTAATGAGTTACTTCAGAGATGGATGTCACTACCAATGTCGATGATTGGGAGAATTAATATACTTAAAAGTAATATCTTACCCAAAATACTTTATTTATTTCAATACATTCCTTTACCACCACCTTCAGATCTATTCTCAAGAATTAAAAAAAAGTTAGTGGAATTTATATGGAACAATAGGAAGGCTAGATTACGTCTGTCCTTACTATATTTACCATTTGATCGTGGAGGTCTGAAATGTCCAAACTTTATGTTGTATTACTGGTCAGCACAACTGAGGTCTATGACATATTATTTTTCATCAAATGATCTCCCTCACTGGACTGAAATGGAATCATACAATTTACCTTTACCTCTTCCCATATTCATATACTCAGACTTGGCAAAAAAAATTACAGAAACAAGTTAAAAATCCAATTGTAAAGCACATGATCAAAATATGGTGTGAAACCAAAAAATATTTAAAAGAACCACACTTATTGTCACAATTTAGCCCAATATGGAGTAATCAATATTTTAAACCAGGGAGAGCTGATGCTGTATTTAAAGTATGGAATTTAAAAGGGATTCAAAAGATTCAAGACTTATATTTGTCATGTTCAGATAACATAATGTCTTTTGAAGAACTGAGGATCAAATTTAATCTTAATAGAACACATTTTTTAAAATATCTTCAGCTTAGGAACTTTATTCGATCAAACCAAAATAATGCTCTCACCCGACCTACTTATTCATCCTTGGAAAAAATTTTGATGAAAGATAGTAAGAGAAAGGGTATTATTTCAGAGTTTTATAACTCATTGACATTATCCTCAAGTGAAAACTCACAGAAAAGACTGAATTATTGGAAAGAAGACCTGCAAACTGAAATTTCAGAGGAACAATGGGAATTGGCTTGTACAGAAGCTCAAACCAAATCAATAAATGTATGTCTTAAATTGATACATTTTAAATGGTTAATGCGGATGTATGTTACACCGGTGGAGTTAAATAGATATAACAAAAACATACCAGATACGTGCACAAAATGTATGGAAAGTAAAGGAACCCTATTTCATTGTTTATGGGAATGTAGAAAAATTAGAATGTTTTGGGAAGAGGTGAGGGTAACAATTGAAAAAATAATTTCAAAACAAATCATATTGAATCCTAAATTGTTTTTGTTGGATCTGTATCCAGAAAAGCATAACTTTAATAAGAGTGAAAGAGCATTCATAAACCTCAGTTTGCTTAACGCCAAAAAATGTATGGCACTACTGTGGAAAAAGACTCATAGACCAAATGTGACTCAGTGGTTAAGACAGATGTTAACAAACCTTCCACTAGAAAGAATAACATATATACTGAAATCAAAGGAAATTGTGTTTGAGAATATATGGAGACCTTTCATTGATTATGTAAAGAATTTAAACATAACTTTTGAAGAAGAAGGTGAATGATGTGTGTGGACCTTGTAAATTCCAAACTGGTGAATGTATAATATGTATACTTATGTAATGGATTGCCTAGATTAAACAGAGGAGCATTGTTGAAGACCTGCCTTTGTTAGTGGTTGTTGGTGTTTTTAGTACATTTTTTTAAAAATTACTTTAGTGTTAGTGTTTGATTGTTTGTGTTATGTTCGTTAAAAAAAAGGTTCAATAAAAAATATTGTGGAAAAAAAAAAGAAATGTTGGCCGACTGAAAAATATGTCCATGTACACATTCAATACTTGGCCAGGGCTCCTTTTGGATTAATTACTGTATCAATGTGGCGTGGCATGGAGGCAATCAGCCTGTGGCACTGCTGAGGTGTTATAAAGGCCCAGGTTGCTTTGATAGTGACCTTCAGCTGGTCTGCATTGTTGGGTCTGGTGTCTCACATCTTCCTCTTGACAATACTCCATAGAATCTCTATGTGGTTTAGGTCAGGAGATTTTGCTGGCCAATCAAACACAGTGATGCCTTGGTCATTAAACCAGGTTTTGATACTTTTGGCAGTGTGTGTGTGTGGGGGGGGGGGTGCCAAGTCCAGCTGAAAAATGAAATCAGGTTCTCCATAAGGCTTGTCAGCAGAGGGAAGCAAGAAGTGCTCTAAAATTTCCTGTAAGATGACTGCGCTGACTTGGGTCTTGAAAAACCACAGTGGACGAACACCAGCAGATGACCTCTGTTCAGATAAAAGTTAATTTTGCATTTCATTTGGAAATCAAAGTCCCAGAGTCTGGAGAAAGAGTGGAGAGGCACAGAATCTAAAGCCTGTTTTCCACTAGCCCAGCACACCTCGGTACGGCTCGATTCACTTCAGTACGGCTCGGAATGCTTCTGTCTCCATTAGCACAGTGTTGCGGGGCAGCAGCAGATTCTCAGCGAGGCGGGGCCACACTCCCGTGATGTTATGCACCGGACTGAGTCCTTATTTACACGAGACAAAAAATGGAGGATCCAAGGATTATTGCCTTGCTCGCTCTGTGGTTTTATCTCACAATTAATTTTATCTCATAATTAAGCTGCAACAACACAAGTCACTTTTGTTTTGAATTAACTGCCAAATGACCTAGAAATAATGAGCTGAAACTTGTTTTTATTCGTATTAAATAATGAGACGGTGGCACACTG
The DNA here is from genome assembly GCA_020510985.1 of Pholidichthys leucotaenia. Taxonomy (NCBI): domain Eukaryota; kingdom Metazoa; phylum Chordata; class Actinopteri; order Cichliformes; family Pholidichthyidae; genus Pholidichthys; species Pholidichthys leucotaenia. The sequence continues at coordinate 158,150,319 of CM035849.1, forward strand.
TCCAACACCACATCCTAGGGCATTTTGGATGTACTGAATTAAAAAAATTCATGTTTTTCACCTTCAGGTCAACGTTTGGAACAACAGTATTATTATTTTCCGTTTAGATGATGTTACACTCCTTCTAAAGTATTGTAAATCTCTGAATTTGGAATGCCGATAGAACATTCAATTTACATATACTTGTACCTTTGACTTGGTGCTAATTTTTTATGATATTTCAATAAAAAGAACAGAAAGCTTACAAAAAGATTTCTTTTTTGGTCTAGTTAAAAATTACATTACCTTTACAATGGTTGACCCTCAGCATCATTTTGATCAGACTAGGCAATGGAATTTCTATGTAATTATACTGTTTTATAATTCAGTGTTATAACAGACAAACCACACTTTCCAAAACAATTCCATTTTATTATATACAAAATATTAAAATTAAAAAAAAACTTTGCAACACAACATGAAGGTTAATCGACATTTTATACACGCCGACCACTGAGTGCTGAGGCTCGGTAGAATTAATCCGTCTCTGCCAGCTGTGGGTCAGGAAGGCTCGGTTGAATAATCCCTGCTGGCTGTCGCGGCGGACGCGTGGGATGATTCTACAAGGAAAATGCACACAATAAAATACAGCACGAAATATATACAGAAAAGACAATAGTTTTTAACAAGAATACATAAGCTTATTTCAGCGTATTGTTCACATGAATAATTACAATAAAAGCTTTAGTCCGCAGTGTGCTGCAATAAAGCAGCGATCCATCCACAAATGAACAGCTTTTTTATTGCATAAATAAACTGAGCGTCTTACCGAATATATTTGCGAAAAAACGCACAATAAAAAAAAATTAAAACTCACCGTTAAAGGACTCCGATGTCGAGACCTCCCGGTATATTTTTTCATTCCGGGCGGCTCCTTCTAACTCGCGCTGAATACGTTCGTCTGACAATGCAGTGAGCAGACACTGCAGCTCCTTACTGGTCCATGGAACACCCTTATTACGTGAAGCCATTTTTGATAGAGAATAAATGAAAATAGCACAGCAATACACTGAAAAGGAACCGCCAACAGTGGTTGCGTGCTGAGTAAAGGCGGTCGTGAAGATTCTTTTTTTTTTTTTTTTTTTCAAAAACTTTATTGAGAAGGTCGTGAAGATTTGGTAGATGAGGAGGAGGAGAGGGGCGGTTACAACCTGACCAATCAGCGCCGGTTACGACCTGACCAATCAGCGGCGACCAGTCTGTTGACTGGGCGCCGCTCACAACACGGCACAGCTCAGCACTGCTGTACCCTGCCCTTCAGCGGGGCTGAGAATCGCGGCTGTTAAACCGTGTTGGGGCTTGTGGACAAGCGTACAAAGCGTGCTGAGCCGTCCCGTGTCACGCTAAAGCGTGCTAGTGGAAAAGGCCCTTAAGTTGCTTGAGGTTTACTGTGAAGTTTCCACAGTCAGTGATGATTTGAGGAACCATGTCATCTGCTGGTGTTTGTCCACTGTGTTTTATCAAGACCAAAGTCAGCGCAGTCGTCTACCAGGAAATTTTAGAGCACTTCATGCTTCCCTGTGCTAACAAGCTTTATGGAGAAGCTGATTTCATTTTCCAGCTGGACTTGCCCCCCCCCCACACACACACACTGTCAAAAGTATCAAAACCTGATTTAATGACCATGGCATCACTGTGCTTGATTGGCCAGCAAACTCTCCTGACCTAAACCCCATAGAGAATCTATGGAGTACTGTCAAGAGGAAGATGAGAGACACCAGACCCAACAATGCAGATGAGCTGAAGGTCACTATCAAAGCAACCTGGACCTTCATAACACCTCAGCAGTGCCACAGGCTAATCACCCCCATGCCACGCCACATTGATACAGTAATTAATCCAAAAGGAGCCCCAACCAAGTATTGAGGGTGTATATGGACATACTTTTCAGTTGGCTCACATTTGTATTAAAAAAACTATTTTTTAAACTTAATTTTATGTAATGTTCTAATTTTTTGAGAAACTGAATTTGGGGGTTTCATGGGCTGTAAGCCATAATCATCAAAATTAAAATAAATAAAGACTTGAAATATTTCACTCTCTGTGTAATGAATCTATATAATATATGGGTTTCACTTTCTGAAATGAGTGACAAAAAATATTGAACTTTTTCATGATATTCTAATTTTTTGAGATATACCTATAATCACTTATTTTAACCACACATTTTAATCTTTAAAGTTAAAAGTGCATATATTTACACATTTTAAGTGACAACTGCAAACTTTTAGAGCTATATACGTGTGCTTTAAGTGCTGCATTGTTTGATTTCTCCCATAGGAAGTCCACTTCAACTTAAGAATTCAAATAAATGCCAATATTTATTCATAAGTGACCTTAAAGTAGTGTGAAACCTGTGCATGCTGGTAAAAGATTTAGTGAGTCACTGAATATTTACCAAAATTTTTCAAAATAGGAAACCACATTCATCAGTTAACACTTAAAGTGTCTGTGACACAATGTAAGAACTATGGATCAATATTCAGTATGAATTTATTTTCAATCGTCCACATAGTTGGTTCTGTTGACTTAGAATGCTAAATAAGTGGAAAAATATTTCTAAGTGAATTCAAATTTAGCGCCATGTTGCAGTAATGCGATATCCGGAGACTCGCCTTGTTTCCGGATATGACGTCATGAGGAGAGTTTCCTCTCGGCTGATCCGTGTGCTGTCAGTGTAAACAAGCTGTTTAGCTTCTATATCAGCGAAGAAATGCAGAAACGTTGCATGGCAACTGGGTGTTCTCATCATCATCATCATCATCATCATCATAGCAGTCTGTCGTGGGTGACAATGACTGTTTCATTTAGGCCTGATCAGATTCCTCCACACAGCTCTGTCCTTAGCCTTCCACTGCCAGGAACTCCTGTCTATGTCCAACTTCTTCAAGTTTCTTTTCACATTGTCTTTAAATCTGAGCCTTGGTCTACCCTGATTGTGTTTGCCCTTGCATAATTGTGAGTAGAGTAACTGCCGAGGGAGACGCTGGTGGTCCATCCTCTAAACATGTCCGAGCCATCTCAGGTTCGTCTGTATTAGCATGTCCTCCATTGATGGTAGACCAGCTCGTTTCAACACTTCTATGTTGGTTATCTTGTCTTTCCATGAGATGTTCATTATGGCTCAAAGGTGTCTGATCATGTATGCGTGGAGTTTCTTCACCTGCTCTCTGTAGACAGTCCAAGTTTCAGCACCGTACAATAGAGTAGCCAATACTGTCACTCTGTACACTTTGCATTTCACACGGATAGACACATGTCGATTGTTCCACAGTCTCTCCCTCAAGTTTCCAAACACAGCGCTCGCTCTTCCCATTCTGAGAGATAGTTCATCCTCCAGCCTAGCATTCTCTGAAACAGTACTCCCTAGGTACTTGAAAGTCTTGCACTTGACTAGTGGCTCTGTACCATTGCTGATCTTTTCTGGTAGTGATGTTGATAATTGGAACTTTGGTGGTTAATAAAGGCACTCTGTCTTCTTGATGTTGATTTGGAGGCTGAATTGGCTAGCTGCTCTTGCAAATTTCTCCACTAAAGATTGCATATCTTCCACACTGTGTGCAACTAGAGCACTGTTGTCTGCAAAGAGCATTTCTCTTACTACTTTTATCAATGTCTTACTCTTGGCTTTAAACTGTGCCATATTGAACTAGTCTGCTTCTTTCCTTGTTTGAATGTATACTCCTTCTGAAGTGTCTTTGAAGGCCACCTCAAGCATGGCTGCCAGATATAGCGAGAAGAGTGTAGGTGCCAGCACACACCTTTGTTTCACCCCGTTGCTTACTGAAAAGTCTTTAGATACTGAACCAGTCACTGCTACATTTGCTTGCATACCTGTATGGAGTGCCTCGATCAGGCTAACAAACTTCTCTGTACAGCCATATTTCTTGAGTACCTGCCAAAGTTCTTGTTGCAAAACAGGATCGAAGGCTTTACTGAAGTCTATGAAGACTACATACGTAAAGCGGCATGTTCTGTTCGATACACTTTTCTTGAACCTGTTTCAAGCAGAAAATCATGTCCACTGTGCTTCTTCCACTTCTAAAGCCGCACTGGGTATCTGGTAGTACATTCTGCGAGATGTGTTCATTGAGTCTGTTCAGTAGTACACATGAGAGAATCTTACCAACAGTGGCTAGCATTGATATACCTCGGTAATTTCCACAATCTTTCCTCTCACCTTTCTTGAACAACGGCACAATACTTGCATCCTTCCAGTCTTGAGGTACTTTCTGGGCATCCCATATCTCTTGGATGAGCTTATGCAGGCAGTTGGTCAGCTGAACACCACCAAATTTCCACATTTCTGCTGGAATTCCATCCCTTCTTGGAGCTTTACCATCCTGTGTTGTCCTGATAGCTGCCATTAGTTCATCAAAATTTGGTGGTTCGTCCAGACTTGATACAGCTGGTCGCTGCACTAGAGCTTCTTTAGCCTCTTTAGTGAGATCTCCAGGGTTGTTTAGTAGTTGGTTAAAGTGGTCTGCAAATCTGTCCAGGATCTTGTCTTTCTCCTGCAAAACCATTTCACCATCCATAGCCTTTAGTTGGACCAATCCTCTTGGTTTAGGCATGTTCTAATTGCTCCAATAAAGGTATAAGCCTGTTTTCATTCCCAAAAGATCCAGATCTTCTTAAAAAATTGGCGAAGCAAGTACAGAGAACAAGGGACAAATGGCAACCAACACCATCTTCTGTACTCTGTAGCGATCATTTCACTGCAGACAGTTTTAAGGAGGTGCCTGCTATACAGGAATCTTTAGGCTTGAAAGTTTGTTACAAACGGGTTCTAAAACTGACTGCCATACCTACGGTTTTCAAACAAAAACCTACAGCTCAAGATGATATCAACATATCAAAACAGCACAGAGAAGCAACAGTGTCAAAACTTGCCCGGAAAAGACTTTGTGTAATTGATTTTTTTTTCCATATATGGTGATCGTGATTTTATTATATTTTTTCCACCCAAAGTAAAATCCTCCCCTATGAATTTTGAAGCCAAGTGTTGACTTTACTCCAAACGGAACGACTTTGTGTTAAAAAAAAAACGTTATATTACTTTTTCAGTTTTCATTTTTATAAATCTCATTGCCTACCGAAACTGAATATCTATTTCCCCAACCACCCGATAAGGGAAATTAAAAAAAAAAAAAAAAAAAAATGAAGCCAAAATTTCTGTAACCAAACAATTAAATAACGATCGCCTTATGTGGGGAAAAAAATCAATTACACAAACTCTTCTCTGGGCCAGTTTAGACACTGTTGCTTGTCTGCGCTGTTTTGATTTGGGCGATCGTCCATATCAAAACAGTGCAGAGATACAGACAATCGGCCATATCAAAACAGCGCAGAGAAGCAACAGTGTCAAAACTCGCCCGGAAAAGAGTTTGTGTAATTGATTTTTTTCCCACATTGGGCAATCGTGATTTTCTTATATTTTTCCCCTGAAAGTAAAATCCTCCCCTATGAATTTTGAAGCCGAGTGTTGACTTTACTCCAAATGGAACAACTTTGTGTTAAAAAACGTTATATTACTTTTTTCAGTTTTCATTTTTATAAATCTCATTGCCTACGGAAACTGAATATCTGAGCATTTTTTGTTTATTTCCCTGACCACCCGATTGGGGAAATTTAGATCTGTCTGTATATTACCATTCAATGTTTTGGAGGTGACCGATGTCCATCTCTAACCCTTCACATCGGATCCTTCATCCTGTGAAATGTGTGAGTCATCTTCGCTTCCTGAAAGATATGGTTCAAATAAATAGAGTTACGGTCCTTCGTTAGAACCAACTCGCTCTTTTTCATCACTCGATCCTGCTTCTTCCTCAAAAACTATCGACAAATGTCTCAAATCTTCGCTGAAATCGCTCACAACTTCCTCTGCTTCAGTGTACTCAGCCATGCTTGTTTACATTTTTGGTTTCCCTCATTACGTCACAAAATGGTGGCGGCATTTGACCCAATTTCAACAAACGAACATTGCAATCGTCTGCATCACGATGTAATTTATGGTAGTATATGGAAACAAAATTTTATTGAATTTTTTTGTCTACACAGAATAAAAACACAGTAGTTCTTCTTTCTAATGATGTCTTGGTTGAATTATGTCACAGACTCTTTAAGGCTCTAAGTGTTCTATAAAGTCATTGTGCTATTCTTGGTTCATGTTTTTTCTCCACAGGAAAAGGAAAACATTAACTAACTCCCTACTTCTCACCAGGATTTAAAAGAGAAAAGTAAAAAGCTGAATAAACATTGATTATTCTGTAAATAAAATCTTTATAGATAACAATCAAGCAAATCACCATTAGCTTTAATCCTTAGAAATCCTTGGAGGCAATACATAAAAAACAATTCACTTGTGTTTTCTAATTTGTAAATATTAAAACATTTAAAGCTTTAAATGACAACATGCTTTAACAGTAAAGACAAAAATCAACCTTAACTTTAAAAGAAAGTGGAAACTTATAACCTTAAGTCGCTAAAGAATTTAACCCTTTCTATTTTTGTTGTTCCCTTTTGTAAATAAAATCATCACTTTAAAGTGACATCCAACAAAATTCCAAAGCTAGTTATTGATGACAATTCCAATACTAGGTTTTGAAAATTTAAGTAAATCAGTCAATCCACACAAATTTTTAAACTACAAATCAAAATACAGTTCCAAGAAACAAGTAAACTAACACATCTCCACAGTTCTACAATAATTCCAAAATTCTACCTCCCTTCTTACAAGCCTGTAAGTTGGAACAAGTTCTAAAAGAGCTTATAACTACGACTACTATAAAATAACAATTAAAGTTAACCCTTGACTAACAAATTTAGCTATAATCAACAAGTTGATTTTTAAGCTACAAACAACCGACCGAGTTACCGAACTGGATGACCTTCAAACAACACTGGAAGAATTGACTTCTGGCTTTATATGTAGCTTCATAATATAGGTCAAGAGAACACAGCCCGAATATCTGAAGAAACTCACTGAAGAACTTTTGGGTGATTACACAGGAAACCCACCAAAAGGAAAGGATCTCCCCAACGTGTTTGGAAAGTTCGCACTAGCATTAGTCACAAGATTAAAAGTAACTGAAAACGAGCTAGGGAATCAGCAATCAACAATCCTCTCTCTACAGGAAGAGAACAAATCACTAAGGAAGAAACTCGAACAATCTCAAGATGAAAATGACAATACTCAAGCTCAACTTGATGACACGTTACAAGATTTGAACCAGGCAGAGCCAGAAAAGCGACAGTTCACTCACGACAACGACTTGCTTTGCCAAGAGAACAGTGAACTTGAAGATGCCCTTCAGGACACGAAGAAGGAACTCAGAACAGTTGTGCCCTTCAGAGGTAAAGTGGGCTATCCCACAAAACCATTATTTTGAGAAAATGAGCTCTAAAGTTGAAATATTCTCAAAAAATCAGTGTGCCTATATCATTAAAAAGTTACCCCCTATAAATACCTTCAAGGTTTATGCAGAGCTAGGCAGTTTAAGAAAATGATAGACCCTTAACAATTAGTGTAGTACAATTAACTCATTTTTGACCTACATGTGGGATAGCCCACTTTACCTCTGAAGGGCACAGTTGAAGGTCAACTTGAAAACATGAAGTCTGACTACAAGGAATGTCAACTGCTTCTACAGGAAGCACATCAAGGTCTAAAAGATTTAAAATAAGAAGTGGAGGAATACCGACAACAAAAGGAAGAGGACCACATTCGCTTTCACAACCTCCAGAAACTCCAGCTACTCCCCATCCAAGACCATGAACCGTGAACGGGTTGGTTAGGCCAAAAGAAGAACACATCTTATCAGACTGGGACTTCACTGCGCTCCGTCGCCCGATTTCCGTTTTGAGCACAAATGATTGTGTGAAAAGCATGTGTGTGCCCCTTCAGACCGCAACCTTGACAAGATTGCGTGAAATCTTATGAAATTTGATCCAGGCCCTACTGGTTCACCTGATATCAGAGCTTATTTACAAGACATTGACTACTACCTGCGTAAGTACCCTGATGCTACGGTCAACGATTGCATCTATTTAATTAAACTAGCATCTAACAGGTCAGTGTCAAAATTTATAGACAGACAGCCATCAGATATCAGGACAGACTTCATGCAATTCTGTGAAGCCATCGAAAAGGAATTCTCTGACGACTGCCTACAGTCAGGGCTATCGGTAGCCCTGGCCGTGAAACAAGGTTGCACCGAGCCTCCACAGGCCTACTACCAGTGACTCCTTCTTGCAAATTTCGGCTCTCAAAATACACCAGGGATGGAAGAAGACCATAATTTTAAGTCCCTCTTCATCCAGAACCACCATCCCTCTGTGAGTCACTACCTTGGAGTTACAGCTAACCCAAGGTCATGCTCAATAGGCCAGCTGAGAGAGTTTGCACATTATGCTTTCCAAAAACAGCAACAAAGCCACAACAAACACGCTGAGCCTGCCACCGTGTTAGCTATCAGCGCTGCTTCTGAAACCCTGGAGTTGAAAGGAGCCCCTCGCCCTACTCCATCTCCTACACCGCAATCACATGAAAGTCTGAGACGTTTCTCCAAACAACCTCATCAAGTTCACAACAAAACTAGGTCCTCTGGATCCCACTCAGGACCAACTTTGCGAAAGCCCGACTACTGCCATAGGCCAAATCCACCAGATAGATCGCAAGAATACGGTATAGACTCTCAAGATGACAGATACCAATCCAAAGACATGCATAACTGCGGCGAATGGTCTCCTCCACCTCATCACAGAAGCTCAGAAGCAGAGACCAACCAGAAGCCTTGGAAGAAGAAAGAAACTCCTACTCTCAGTAAAAAAGATATAGAGTGCTCTCAAACATCTCCTAGCAAAGATTCAAAACAGCAGAGAAAATGAAACAGCTGACATCCTAGCTATCGCAGCAGTGCCAACTCAGAATAAATGCTTTAAACCACGAAGAAAAGGCAAAAGGAAAACCACTCCTACAAATGGAGAAGAACCAAAGATTCAATGTAGTCCAGTGCTGTTATGGGAGCCCAACCACAAGCCAAAGACCACTCCTCTAAAAACGACATTTTGCAAATCTGTGTTGAACCACCAGTTCTACGATTTCTGTGCAATTTAAATGAGAGGGGGGTGCCGCAAAAATTTTACCTTCCACTGACCTTTGAAGATGTGATGTTTCAGGATGCTCTTTTAGACACCGCTGCTGACATCACTCTCATGTCACACAAGCTTTTTGACAAACTGTGTAGCTGCTAACCGCGCTCACAAAGATTTAAAACTGGAACCTTGTTCGTTAGCTGTTCAACCATACGTGCTCACTAACACGACTCTATCGGGCATGTCACTAATCAAAGTCTCCATTGGCCCCATGACCTTGACTCATCCGGTCTATGTGTCCAAACTTGACTCCATTCCGTTGCTCATCGGCAAAGATCTACTAAACCGCTTTGAGCCACTGATTGACTTCAAGAATCTCAAACTATGGGCTCAAACTCAACACCCTCACCCAATCCACCTTCGAAAGACAAGTGAATGACAGTGCTTTGTTCTTGACACTTCAAACACCCGAGTCTCACGCAACTAGCGCTGTTGGAACAACTGAACCCAATCGAAAGCGACCACAAAAACCAAGGTGAACACTGTCCTCAAGAAGTCAAAGGTCACCTTCAAACACAAGGTTGAGACAAGGAATCGAATGACCTTGGGAACTCATTGGCCGAGCAAAAAGCGCCACATGGCCCCCTTTGTACCTTTGACCCAATGGTGTCACCTTCTCAATCTCACCCACACACTCCTGTGACCTGCATGGTCACAAGAGCCAAATCAATTGGCTCCCCGAACCCTCCGCAACCTAAGGGTTCTGCATCGGTGGACCCGACTTTTGTGAATGTTAGATGTGAATCTACTCAGGCCCATGACCCTGTGGTCCATAAAAAATCGTCTCACACCAGTCGGACCCAATCGTACATGCGCTACCCGAGTCAAATTTCTCTAACATACCAAAATTGAAAACACTTCCTACGATGCGACCTTCTCTGCAGCTGTGCGTCAGCATTCGTATTCATGCTTCAGACGAACAATCATCGCCACCACTCGTAGTTCCTCGAAACCAGAGGGGGGTGATGACTGCCAACGCCCATGACCCTCCAGCTGCGGGACACAATGGCATCAAAACGACGTACCACACTCCTAAAACCACATTTCAAAAGCATTTGGACTGATCTGCCAAATGCCGCAAAGCGTACAACGACCAAAAAGTCTCCCATGGAAAACCTCAACGGGGGGACAAGGTCTTCCACTACGCATTTGCACCGCAAATGCAACAAATCAATCTACAGGCAGGGAAAATCACTGCTAAATTCCTGCCCGGGTGGACGGATCCATACATTGCCAACAACAAACTTTGACCACTTAAATACCAAATCCAGGACCCCGTTTTCAAATGGACCCATCACAATCAAACTAAACTTTACAAAACCCCCATGGGACTTGTCGGGGACAACACTGTCACAGTAAGTCCATAAATAAGATTAAAATCAGACCTGCAGCCACTAAATAACCGTTAGCTAACTATTAGCCTCCGGTATACTCGGTCGCATTTCTCCAAACCAATCAGTTAACTGCATCAGAACTGACAAAAGTAAAAAAGGGTCAATTAAAATCAAATTATCCCTTAAGCTAATCTCAAAAGACTGCAAAATCTAATCAATTTCAATCAACTTACTATTTTCAGATAGTACACACAAAACATCCCATACCATTAGCTTAAGCTAACAACATCAAAATTCCCATTAAAGGGGATAAAATACCTAAGGTTTAGATTTCAACCTCTAAAAGAAATTGTGCCACCTCTTGAGAATAATTTTCATCTGCCATTCAGGTGTCTAAAAAAAAAACCCAACAAGGTTGAGATTAAAATCACTCACTTCTATTTGTTTGCCAGGATGATGGCCCTCCTGTTTTTCAGTTTAGCCCTCTACCTAGCAATCACACCTACTGTCACCCAGTCAGAACTGGGCAGAGCCAGGACAAGAAGTCAACAATCCTTAGGTGGATTCTCAGTCACAGCCTCAGCATTAGGGCCTCTTGTTAGCCTTGGCACATCCACTGATAACTCGGTCAACACCGCCACACTGAAACGTCAGGTAGTTGAATCACAAACCATTACCAAAACTTTGCAAGATATGGTGTTGGTTTTGAATGTTTGCTCCGAAGCTTCAGTCAAACTCAACAAGATCTTGAACTTTCTGCTCTTCGTGTTAAAGGTTAACTATGCCCACACACAGCTGGTGTCTGTTACTCTCAGGTGTAGTGAGAAATATTAGCTTTTCAGTTAACACTTTAGCAAGGAGCCAGATTTCACCTCATCTTGTCCCTTTTTCAGTGGTCACAAATTTACTCTTCGTTGCCATTTAACTGGTTGAACTCAGGAGATTCCACGGGCAGTCACGTCTGTGCGTCTTAGTGCGTCTCAGTGCGCACTGGAAAAAAAAGCTGTATTTCCGGTCTTCCAGTACAGACACAGCCCTAAACAGAAAGCCAAAGGAGTGTTTGATTGGTTTAGAATGAGATTGACATCTCATTCGACCAACAAAAGCCTTGATTTGGGTTTTTAAACCTTGAATAACCAATGATCGTAAACCTAGCAAGAAGTATCTGCCCATCAACAACCGCGAATACAACGAGCCAGTTGAAGCCGAGTAATCTGACGATGGATGTGTCGTTTAGCCAATCAATTTCTGACTTCAGTGACATCCTACATGCCTAGTTCAGTGTTTATATTTCCGGTAAAATACCATGCGTTCTCGTGCGTAAAATGTCTTTTGACTCCGCCGCTGTGTGACGCGCAGTCCTTTGTGATACTGTGCAGAAGGGTCAGGGTAAGATTATGTAACGGCAGCAGCTGTGTTTGTTTGATCCATGTGAGAAACATGGCAATTCTTGTGACTGTTGCAATTTCCCCGCTATATATGTCAACAGTGACATCCTTTCTAGTATTTGACCTTTGGTTGTACAGCAATGCCTCCCAAAGATTTGTTTTGGCAGGTATATATACTCACAGCCTGGCTCTGTGTGCCAGTCAAAAGTTGTTTACTTTGTGTCTGGGGGAACCCCCAACATGGAAATGACCTTTGACCTCTGGGGAATCCCTTGGGAATTCCCTACCTTTTTTTTATTTATTCCCTCCATATTTTCTTTTAAAAACCTAGGTTTGGAAATTTGTCCTTTGAGATTTAAAAATTATTGAAATAATTTGTCATCAAAAATACATGAGGTATAAGCATTATTCACAACAGGAAGTAGACGATTTGAGACTTCCTGCCCATCAGAACATGACAACGGACGGATTGAGCATGGCTGGCTAAGACAAAGATCCAAAGCCATCCAGCTGCTTACCTCAGCCCAGGTAGGGTGAAACTGCCATAATGATGAAATAATCCCTCATATCCAATTATCTACCCGATATTTTGTAGGTTGTTTGAGACATGATGATATTTTTGAAGTTTGTTGAAGTGTGACTAGACCATGTGACTGTCAGTGGTAATCCATACCTATGTAACATTTCACCTAGTCTCCATGCATGTGCGAAAAACTGTAATAGTTGTGAGAAAGTAATTTTTGAAGCTTCATTCTGTGAATAGGGATGTATTTTTGACTTGAAGTAAATGCAGTATTATTCTGGTCAGTCACTGCTACAACTTCCGGCCTGCATGGCCTTGGTAGCTTTTAGAAGTGCAAATCTGGCAATCCTTCATTATTTACTGGATGCCTAGTTCTAGTCAATTTTATTGTTATGTTTTTGAATTGACATCTTGACTTTAAATTAGCTGAAATACCAATTTACAAGGTATTTATTCCGGGCTATTAATTGCAGACAAAATGTGAGAGCCTGCAAGGAATTTCTGCCCTTGGAAGGCTGCGACCCGGCAAAGTGGTTCGTGAAATGTTTAACTCTGTTGAAGCTTAATGATGGTTGTTTGAATATGCACATGTCCAAAGAATAGAAACTTTTTGTGTGTGTTTTTAATATGAAAATCTGATGTGCACAAGCCATACAATTTTAAATGTGGATTTGATAATCTGTTGTATTTGTTTACAGTAAATGCTGGATAATTTTTGCTGGTAGCTTTCTTGCAACAACTCAGTAAACCTAAAAAATCTATCAATTTGAGATCATAAATGTTTACATTTGTGTGTATGCAGTATGATTTAATTTCTGTAATACTAGAATTTTGTGTCCACAGCTGAAATAATGTTTCTTGTGTTTGATATGTTTCAGTCTTTACGGTGTTTGATGCATTAAAGTCAAAAGCAAGGACATTAAAGATGTGTCAAACATCAGTTATTGCACACCAAAATGCAACTCATAATCCGGGGCCGGAACAATGAGATTGACATCTCATTCGACCAACAAAAGCCTTGATTTGGGTTTTTAAACCTTGAATAACCAATGATCGTAAACCTAGCAAGAAGTATCTGCCCATCAACAACCGCGAATACAACGAGCCAGTTGAAGCCGAGTAATCTGACGATGGATGTGTCATTTAGCCAATCAATTTCTGACTTCAGTGACATCCTACATGCCTAGTTCAGTGTTTATATTTCCGGTAAAATACCATGCGTTCTCGTGCGTAAAATGTCTTTTGACTCCGCCGCTGTGTGACGCGCAGTCCTTTGTGATACTGTGCAGAAGGGTCAGGGTAAGATTAGCCATTATTTTACTCGTTTTGAAAAATGGTTCACAAAATAAACCGAAAGGGCCTGCATGAAATCGTATGACCGGGTTCGGTGACTAGACGATGGATCAGTAAACAATGGAGGTTTCCACTGATCAGCGGAATAGCTGACGATTGTCACACGCCAGTGGACAGTACCAGCAACAGTGCGGTTGCGGACAGGTAAGTCTTATAATCTAAATTATTCTTTATCGATAAAATTAGTAATAAAAATAACTTTTGACCAATCGTGGTAATTACAAGGGTCCCGCATGGCGACGTTTATGTGTGCGCCATGGGGGGGGGGGTATTTGTTACTGTGTATATTGCAGAAAAATTTAATAATTCCATCCATCTTCTTTGTAGGCTATTTTTTTCCTGTAAAAAAAAGGAACTGTGCTGTGTATGTCTGGGTTATTATGCCTTTGTTTTACTGTGTAAACGTGATCTGGTGAAATGGAGCCCTGACCATGTGAGTACACTATTGTGAGCACCCCAGGTGGACTTCGGTATTCAATCTGTACATTTTCAATCCAGTGATTTACAGAGTGATTCATAATTTTCTAAAGCCTCATTCAGAACATTATAGTCCCACATACTGGTTTTCATCTGGGGCAGCATTTATAAATCACTGGATGGAGAATGTACCTGTACATGTACAGATTGGATTTCGTGGTCCACTTGGGGTGCACACTTGGTCAGGGGTCCAGTTGATCTGTATCTGTGTAAACTGGTGAGATAGTGAACTCTGGAAAAATTGGAGGGGGGAGAGGGTTGTTTTTGTGTATACTTTAGTGAAATGTATTAATTTTTCGCATAATTTTTCTTACACTGTAGGCTATTTTTGCCTGTAAAAAAAAAAACAGGAACTGTGCTGTGTATGTCTGGATTGTTACCCCTTGGTTTTACTGTGCAATCTGCTGAGATAGTGAACTCTGGAACACAGCTTTCCAAACATTTGGCACAGTTTGGCACAGTTCAAGAATGACTTGTTACAACCTGAGAAAAAAGCTGTGTAATATATTCATTTTTTGTGGTATTGTTACAAAATTTTGACCTGAGCTTGAAAACACTTGGTTCTACATTTCTGTTGTTTTCCAGCAAGTTTCACACAGCTGTATGTTATTTGCAAGCATTTATATCTAAAACTAGAAAAGCACTCGGAGAGCGCAGACCTTCGCCAAGCGCCACAGTTCCCCCCATACAGTGTTTGTGTGTACGTTTTCAGATTCCTTGACCATGAAAACATATGACTAGCAATTGGATTCACAATGATAGGATTAGTGGTTCAGTAGTTATTGACGAAAATGGCATTTTCCGTAATGGCGGTTTAGCGCCACAGTTCCCCCCATACAGTGTTTGTGTGTACGTTTTCAGATTCCTTGACCATGAAAACATATGACAAGCAATTGGATTGACAATGATAGGATTAGTGGTTTAGTAGTTATTCACGAAAATGGCATTTTGCGTAATGGCATTTTTCTTGTAAACGGTGATCCGGATCACCACCAAAATCTAATAATCTGTAGGATACCCCATTTCTGACAATCTGAGAAAATTTCATGAAAATCCGTCCATAACTTTTTGAGTTTTCTTGCTAACAAACAGACAGACAGACAGACAGACAGACAGACAGACAGACAGACAGACAGACAAACCAACGCCGATGAAAACATAACCTCCTTGGCGGAGGTAAAAAACACCCAGGTGAACTTTATTTTCTTCAAATTCAGTATGTTTAGATGATTGTTACTCAGTAGCAGGAGCACTTAGAGAGATTATGACTGTTTTGCCAAAAAATTCGGAGTGTTTTCTTTTAAATGAGACCAACCCCATGAAGATGCTGCAAAGGGTTGAAGAACAGCTTTTGATTTACTTTGGGCATGTTATTTTTAGGCATTTTTAGGGAAATTGACCAGAGTTCAACAGGATAAAGAACAATGATGACACTACATGTTCGCTCAGTTTTCCAGAACAAAGGTCTCGAACAACCTATGATCCAGACATCTGTGGAACCATGGTTTAGTCCAGCTAAACCATAGCCATATAATATGATAGTTGCAACGCTCTGATAGACATTTATAGAAACTGTGGAATGCAAAAGTCACGTGGGTCATGGAGCAGCAGATAGATCCAAACAATGATTTTTCCCCATAGATCGCCATTCATTTCACGGAGTGTCTGCTTAATAATCCTGGGAAAGTTAATGAATGGCCGTTGTTTTGGTCATTTTACCACTTAAGTTAACATGTAGATTCTGTAGTCTATGATTTTGTTTTCTTTTGCCAGCTTTTTTTTCTTCTTTATGTGCAGTAAAAGCTCATAAACTTGCTACTTGTTATTAGCGTGTGCTAGCTCGACAAGCTCAGGCATTGGCTTGCTTGCTACCAGATAACCATGAAAACCGGTACTACCTGTCTCATGGGTCGGGCCGTCGGCGACTCAACCGGCATCCCTGCCCTTCTGAGGGCGTGGAGGGTGAAACAGGGCATCCTGGCAGAACTAAAAACAATATCTGCCACAGGTCTGTGGTGGACCACTCCCAGTTACACGGGGTGAGACTGGACATCCTGGCAGATAAACACATCTGTCACAAGGTTTGTGGTGGACTGTGCCAGTCGGTGCATTGTGACATGCACTACACAAAGAGCAGAGATAAACAAACCTATCATCTGGTCAGTCACTGCAACAGATACTGGAGTCAGTTTGTCTTGGCTTGTCCTTGCCACTGATAATACCTTTATCTGCCAAGAATGTGCTGCTAGTCCAGCAAAAGCTAGCAGTACTCAAATACTTTGCAAGCAGTTTCATGAAGTGGTCAATCAGAAAGCAACTCATACTGGCTTGGACGTCGCCCGGGCTTACAAGGTCCACGCTGATCTGTTCAAACTCCGACAGGCAGCGAAAAGTAAGCTAGGAGCAGGAAGACAAAAGAAGAGGAAAACAGAAGCTTTGTGTGTCACAGAATGGAATGTGCGCACTCTGTTGGACAGAACAATATCACAGCACCCAGAAAGACAGCCCACACTTGTGGCCCTGGAAATGAACAGGTACAATGTAGACATAGCTGCACTTAGTGAAACAAGATTGCCTGGATATGACAACTTGGAAGACTATGGGTACATCTTCTTTTGGAGTGGGAGATCAACTCAAGAAAGGAGAGAAGCAGGAGTGGGCTTTGCAGTTAGAAAGGAGATAGCAGCAATGCTTGATGAGGAACCGGTGCCAATCAACGACAGGATAATGACTATGAGACTCCCACTACAGCGGAAGATGTATGCCACACTCATCAGTGTATATGCCCCAACAATGACCAACACAGAGGAGGTGAAGAAAAAGTTCTACAGTGATTTGTGTGAGACTATCAGGCATGTACCGACTGATGACAGGCTGATACTCATCGGAGATTTTAGTGCCAGAGTTGGTTCGGACACTGAGAAATGGAAAGGAGTGCTAGGCAGTCATGGAGAAGGCAAGTGCAATGCTAATGGAGAACTTCTACTTGCACTATGTTCAGAGTACAACCTTGTGATAACCAACACTATTTAAGCACAAGGACACACACAAGAAGACATGGATGCACCCAAGATCCGAGCACTGGCACTTATTAGACTACATCATAGTCAGGCAGAGAGACATAAGGGATGTATTGGACACCAGAGCAATGAGAGGCGCGGACTGTGGTACTGATCATGTTATGCTGAGATCTAAATTAAGGATTTGCAGACGAAAACAACACTGCATGACGGGTGCGAAGCCACCACGGAAGCTAAACACTAGTGCACTGAAAGGCCAAAAGAAGCAGGAAGAACTTACACAGGAAATGGATGAAAACTTGAAAGACTGGGACAGCAACAACTCAGAGAATGACAGAAGAGAAATGGGCAACACTGAAGGATACGGTGTATCAGACTGCGAGTGATGTATTAGGCTACCCTGAGAGGAAACATCAAGATTGGTTTGATGAGCATGATGAACACCTGAAGAAACTACTAGAAGCGAGGAATACAGCTAGGCAGGAAAATCTACAGTGTAACACAAGGTCGAAGAAGAAGAAATACTCAAAGGCTCAGAGTGAGCTACAGAAGTACACCAGAGAGATAAAGTCCAACTGGTGGGATGAAAAAGCGGAGAAACTTCAAACTGCAGCAGACAGGAAGGACATGAAAACATTCTTCACAGGTTTGAAAGAAATCTATGGCCTTAAACCAAGAGGACTGATCCAACTAAAGGTTGGTGAAGATGGTGAAACGGTTTTGCAGGAGAAAGACAAGATCCTGGACAGATTTGCAGGCCACTTTAACCAACTACTAAACAACCCTGGAGATCTCACTGAAGAGACGAAAGAAGCTCTAGTGCAGTGACTAGCTGTATCAAGTCTGGATGAACCACCGGACAACACAGGATGGTAAAGCTCCAAGAAGGGATGGAATTCCAGCAGAAGTGTGGAAATTTGGTGGTGTTCAGCTGACCAACTGCCTGCACAAGCTCATCCAAGAGATATGGGATGCCCAGAAAGTACCTCAAGACTGGAAGGATGCAAGTATTGTGCCTTTGTTCAAGAAAGGTGAGAGGAAAGATTGTGAAAATTACCAAGGTATATCACTGCTAGCCACTGTTGGTAAGATTCTCTCACATGTACTACTTAACAGACTCAGTGAATACATCTCGCAGAATGTACTACCGGAAACCCAGTGTGGCTTTAGAAGTGGAAGAAGCACAATGGACATGATTTTCTGCTTGAAACAGGTTAAAAAAAAGTGTATCGAACAGAACATGCCACTTTATGTAGTCTTCATAGACTTCAGTAAAACCTTCGATCCTGTTTCGCAACAAGGACTTTGGCAGGTACTCAAGAAATATGGCTGTACAGAGAAGTTTGTCGGCCTGATCGAGGCACTCCATACAGGTATGCAAGCAAACGTGGCAATGAGTGGTTCAGTATCTGAAGACTTTTCAGTAAGTAATGGGGTGAAACAAGGGTGTGTGCTGGCACCTACACTCTTTTCGCTATATCTAGCAGCCATGCTTGAGGTGGCCTTCAAAGACACTTCAGAAGGAGTATACATTCAAACAAGGAAAGAAGCAGACTAGTTCAATGTGGCACAGTTTAAAGCGAAGAGTAAGACATTGATAAAGGTAGTAAGAGAAATGCTCTTTGCCGACAACAGTGCTCTAGTTGCACACAACGTGGAACATATGCAATCTTTAGTGGAGAAATTTGCAAGCGCAGATAGCCAATTCAGCCTCCAAATCAACATCAAGAAGACAGAGTGCCTTTATCAACCACCAAAGTTCCAGTTATCAACATCACTACCAGAAGAGATCAGCATTGGTACAGAGCCACTAGTCAAGTGCAAGACTTTCAAGTACCTAGGGAGTACTGTTTCAGAGAATGCTAGGCTGGAGGATGAACTATCTCTCAAAATGGGAAGAGCGAGCGCTGTGTTTGGAAACTTGAGGGAGGGACTGTGGAACAATCGACATGTGTCTATCCGTGTGAAATGCAAAGTGTACAGAGTGACAGTACTGGCTACTCTATTGTACGGTGCTGAAACTTGGACTGTCTACAGAGTGCAGGTGAAGAAACTCCACCTGTACATGATGAGACACCTTTGAGCCATAATGAACACCTCATGGAAAGACAAGATAATCAACACAGAAGTGTTGAAACGAGTTGGTCTACCATCAATGGAGGACATGCTAATACAGACAAACCTGAGATGGCTCGGACATGTTGAGAGGATGGACCACCAGTGTCTCCCTTGGCAGTTACTCTACTCACAGTTATGCGAGGGCAAACACAATCAGGGTAGACCAAGGCTCAGATTTAAAGACACTGTGAAAAGAAACTTGAAGAAGTTGGACATAGACCGGAGTTCCTGGCAGCAGAAGGCTAATAGTGGGGGGCCTGAGGTATCAGTCACTTCAAGTTTTTGCAAAAGTTTGATTTTTGGTACCAGGTTGAAGCTTAGGGTCTAAGTAACAATTTTGTTCCGAGTGGACAAAGATCACATGGAGTCTTCATACATTCCCGCCATTTTCCAAGATGGCCACCATCAAAATCTAATAATGTCAATATCTCGGAAACTATTCAACCTAGAAACATGAATTTGGTGTCTATACCTAGGTTTTCATGGTCAAGGAATCAGATAAAACCATTTCTGACAACATCAGAGTATTTATTTGTCCCGAAATGGTAAATTACACAACAAACGTTATAGTACAATGTAGCAGAATTATGCATGTTAACAATTGAACACATACGAACATAAATTCTATAAAATACCATGAATATAAACTGAACAGTCTATTTTCATTGTTCTTAGTGATATTTCATTGATTAGGTAAGTGCAACTAAAAAATCATTACTCATTCTCACTACAATCATGGTCATTTAGTTAGGACATTTACACTTGCATAAACGTGAGCACTTCAAGTCAGCCTTTTTGCACTTGCATGACAAGCAGGGTTTTGTGCACGCGCATTTTACGTCTAGATCAAACACATCCCTGGCAAGGGGCAACGTGGTCCATATGGGAACCAGTTGGCCATCTTTTTCCATCCATCCATGATTGCTTAGGCTTGGGACTAGTGCCAGCGGCTCGTGCGCTGTAGTCCAGATGCTCGCCTGGAAGACACTCCTTTTGAGATGTTGGTCGAGCGCATCACTTGTAGGGGGTATTCTTTCCACATCCCGAGTCCTGTGACAGAAAACTCTCATTTGAACAAGGTCAACGTTGGTGTCATCAGTGATGGGTTCGTCGGAGTACATTTTGCAAACAAAGTGACTCACCACTTCCCTCAACTCTGGCGATGTAAGAAACGGGGTGCTAGCAATTGTCGCAAACTCACTCAAGAGGGATGGAACCTCATCTTTCCGCTTGAAGCAGTATCGCTTGCCTTTGTATTTGAAAGATGACGTGCTGTCTGACCCAGTGTATGCATGAAAGAGAGCCAAGGCTTTGCACGTTGTCACACCCAAACTTGAGGCAATGTTGTTGAGGGATATCATGTTGACTGTCTTTCCTGTTTTGAAAGAAATCCAGATGTTTGACTCCGGATTCACTGCCATGATGTGGTGGAAGTTACACAGAAGTATTACGACAACATCTGTGTCGCCAGTATAGACCATTCCCAGTGATGAATATTGGAGGGCATGAAGAAGATGTACCAGGACACGAGTATCTGCCTCCTCATGATTACATCGTCCCATGGGCGGTCCATTCCCTGCATTGAGGACTTGGTCACCAGAAGTTATATAAACCTGTTTGCCATCTTGGAATGGTGTTTGCACAATGCTTGTTGACAGGAATGAAAAGAGCCCTTTTTTATTTTCGGCATTAGACAAAAAGTTTTGCCAATTTCCAGGCACTTTGGCAGAACCAGATACTCGCTGTCGTGTGCCTTTTCCTCGCTTTTCTCTTGTGGTCGCTTTGATTGACATTGAGCGATACTGATCCCATACAATATCCACTCTCGCTGCTCTTTTCAACTCATGCTGGATTCTTGGGCAGAAAACTTTGGTGAAATATTCAGCAAATGTTTTGCCTTGGACAGTTGTGCCAGGAAGAGAGTGGATCAGTGCACCGCCATCAATAACGATGACCCCATAATCATCTGGTGCGACGAGCTCCGCATCCGCGGATAGTCCGGTACTTGCACTTGCTTCCATAATGCACGCCAATAAATCTGACTTGTTGCAAGAGTTGATGGACCCTTCAGAAGCCAGTGCAGGTGGTGATGAGGAGGATTAGTTTCCGAATAGTTTCCGAGATATTGACATTATTAGATTTTGATGGCGGCCATCTTGGAAAATGGTGGGAATGTATGAAGACTCCATGTGATCTTTGTCCACTCGAACCAAAATTGTTACTTAGACCCTAAGCTTCAACCTAACACCAAAAACTAAACTTTTGCAAAAACTTGAAGTGAAAATGAAAATTTGCTCATGGTGGGAACCCCACTATAAGGACAGAGCTGTGTGGAGGAATCTGATCAGACCTAAATGAAACAGTCATTGTCACCCACAACAGACTGCTATGATGATGATGATGATGAGCTTGACAAGCTAGCCGGGTCAGCCCTTTTTTCAAAAATCTGTTGTACAGTTATTGGTTGATTGCTCGGTTTCTGAGAAACATTAGAGATTAGTAGTGGCAATACACGATGGGACATGTCATGAAAACCTGTGACAGAGCAGATGTGACTTATTATTTTGTTCATAGCAATTGTAGTAGAATTAGAAGCATGACAGGACTATGGCGGTGGATTTAAAAGATGGCTTACAAAAATGAAATTGTTCTACTTTTCTATAGAAGAAAACATGAAACCATGAGAGACTGACATGTTTACCAGCAAACCTGCTTTCTACAAAGAGGAAATGTGGAACAAGGTTGGAAATTACCAAATACAGTTCTTTACATTCTCCAAAGTCTTCATCATTAGTGTTAACCCTGATGATGGCAATGCTATTTTTAACATCCATAAATCAACACTATTAATATTTTATGATTCAGCTTAAATAGTCTATACTTATTTGAACAAACTGTTGTGAGAAATACGATAAGAAAAGTCCTCAGGATGAAGACTGGTTTAATTTTTTTAATGCAATTGTAAACAAAGTGGAAACAATGCAGAGCTACACAACTTAATGGAATGGAAGTAATGGAAGTTGTATTAATGTGTGTTTATTTTAACAGGAAATCAAGAATTGAATGCCAAAACCAATCAAAAATATTCTGGAAACAACTGGCATATTTATAAATGTAAAATATTCTCTTGTATCAAATAGCTCACCTGAAATTAATTTTTAAAAAAAAACTTACTGAACTACGAACACAGAGGAAGAATATTTGGTTTCCTTCTTTTCTAATTTCTATATTGTAATCCAGAAAACAGTTAATTTTGACTTTTTATGTATATATAATTTGAATTGTATGAGACGCTACATGTAGATTTTTTCACCCTCATGTGAACACATTTAAGAGAAATATCTAAAAAAAAATTCAAATATTTCTCTAATGTATGCATAAAAACTAAAAATGAGCATGAAAAAGTAATGAGTTATTTTAAAACATTTCAATTTTTTTTTGTATACTTTATTGATCCCTAGATATAAAAACCATCTCAAAAGTAGCAAATTTATGCAAAAATTATTCAAATTTAGGAGGAATAAATAAAATTAGAATTAAAAGAAAAGGTACAGATTTGAGACAACCCTTCCTATTTGGGCAGGAATCAAGTATTAAGGGACAGTGACATGTTTTTTTTCCTGTCATTTCTCTGCAGCTGATAGAGGGTTGTTGGAGACTGGAGCAGTGACCATCGGGCCTGGAGGAGTCTTCATTATTGTGAGCAGTGATATCACAGTAAGGGTTTGTGGGGCAGCTGGAACAGTGGAATGATGGAGGAACTGTGGTTTGATGATGATTAAGCTGTCAGAGTAAAATGGAACACAATATTGTGCAGAAATAGTTAAGTGACTGACACTAAACTAAATTATTTCTAAAGAAGTTTTTGACCTCTGAAATGACAAGATGGATGTGTCAGTGTTACAGGACAAGTGGGTGTGACATTCATTGCATTCAGATATTTTGGTTAATTTTTGTGACTCATTCATACCAAAGTTATTTTGAGAACACTACATGTGGTCTGTCATCACATGCAGTAAAGGTTCTAGTACATACGTCACTGACCCTGGTTACAGGGTCACAATAAACCAATCTCTGGGAATAAGCCAGTAATGGTTTTGTAGTGTTTACATGCACTAATTAAATGGATTATTGGAGGGTTAACCACTTGAGTTAATGACCATAGTGTCATGATTTAATATTTTGAGGAGACTTAAGTGCTGGGCAAACCACTTCAGATGAACACTCAGACTCAGATGAAAGATTAACACCACTTTAATGAAACCCCAAAAACCCTATACAAACACGCCAACTTAAAGAATATGTACATACACCACAATTAATGAAACCCGCAACCAAAACACCAACTTATATACGTAGAAAACAGATGCACGCTGGAGCCACATGCAGCCTAGAAGAAAGGAGAAGAGAGGAATGGTTAATACTGAGTACGGTCAATGGGGAAATGACAGCAGAGGGAATGAGTTTTACAACACTAGCAGAGAGCACGGCAGTGAACTCCAGCATGGAAGAGCTGAAGGGGAACTAGAGACTGCAGGGAAGGAGGAGGAAGAGGAATGACTGGGTGACCTGGGTGGAGAAGCTGTGTCTTGAAGGTAGTTTGGTTCAGGCGAGCGTGAACACACAGCTCCGGAGACACACCACTGGAGGTGGCAGCAAACCTGAGGAGAGGAGAAAACAAAAAGGTAGGACAACAGGGAGAAACAATACACACATGACTGATTCATTATACTGACGAAAACAATCATTCACTGCTCTCTACTGCTTCTGTATGTTAAGTGTGATACATTGTCTGCTAATTGTGCATCGAGGGTTTTTTTTTCTGGTGATCATAATTCGGCTCACTTATGAGCATTATTTTGATTAACTATGTTTTTTTCTCTCTACCTATTGTTTTGTTCCTGACCTTTGCCCTCTATTCTCCTCTGTTGACAGGCGCCTTCATGGCTTGCCACGTCATTGGGATTCGCCTATCAGGCGTTTTCCAATGTCAAGTCAAATTCCTCGTATGTTTACCTGTTGTTTACTTGTAAATGTACTTGGCAATAAACTTTATTCTGATTCTGATTCTGATTCTGAACAATAAACTTGTCAAACAACACTGACTACTTGTTGTGAGGCAGTAACACCCAACAATCCAACAGAGAGCACTTCACACTCTGGAGTTAAATACACAGGTGAATCAGGAAGCACAGGTGTGTAATCACACAGATGCGCTGATGAGCTCCGGAACTGGGAAAACAGAAACAGGAAGGGAGGGGGAAGGCACGCTCAACTGATCTTGACACATAGTTACGTAGCTATGGGCCTGCACATTGATTCAGTTTAATTTCCTCATTAATATCATTGTTTTATTTCAACATAAAAAAAATCGGGCAGTGCGGTGGCAAAGTGGTTAGCACTGCAGCAGCACAGCAACTCACCCTTGGCCAGGGGATCCTGGGTTTGATCCCAGCCTCCAACCAACAGTGATCTGTGTGGAGTTTGCATGTTCTCCCCGTGTCTGCGTGGGTTTATTCCGGGATTTCTCCAGTTTCCTCCCACATGCCAAAAACATGCAGGTTAGGTTAACTGGCATCAAAACTGGGGATTCTAAATTGTCCTTAGGTATGACTGTGAGCGTGAATGGTTGTCTGTCTCTTTGTGTTGGCCCTGCGATGGACTGGCGATCTGTCCAGGGTGTACCCTGCCTCTCGCCCTAAGATGCTGGGATAGGCTCCAGCCCCCCCGCGACCTGAAAAGGATTAAGCGGAAGAAGATGGATGGATGGATGGATGGATAAAAAAAATCACAATTTATGTGCCGTCATAAATGTTTGAATTTGGAGATGGAAATCTTTTGTGGAAATAAAGGTACTGCATAAAGTTTTCTGTTGTTGTACTCTTTCATTAAAGTCATGCTGTTTTTGTTAACTTGTCTCAGACATTTTTCCTCCTTTCTGTGTGTGCTGGGAACCCAACCATCTGGATTACTTTCTGAGCTTGATTTGTGCATCCATAAGCTGCACAGATAATCATGCAGAGAACTTGATCTAAGAACATTTTAGGATTTCATTGTTTTTGGCATCAAAATACAATTTGTGAAATGAAACCCTTCTGACATTGGAGGAAAATATTCATTTTCTACAATTATGTAATGTTACAATATGGATGAATAAAAAATAGAAAAAAAAAGGCTTGCTTTTATCTGAATCACTGGTGCTGTTATTATCTATTTAAATTCAATCATGTAACCCCAGTCCCACCTGGAAGAGGAGGCAATGGTGCCAACATGCTGCTCACTGGTATTAGCTGACAGTAATTTGTCAGGCAGAAGAGTGAAAAATGATAAAATGAGAGCATGTCGTTGCATTTTTATTAATTTTTGTTTTAAAAAATACAATTTCATGGCATTTATACTGCATTGAATATCTTCATATAACAGACTGTTGCACCTTGACTACATTGTGTTACAAAGGCTTCTGCTTTTATTTAATATTTTCCACCCTGCTTCGTCAGTAGTTTTCAGAGTGCAGTGTAGTGTTTATGTACTAGTACATCTCAGTAAATATAATATCATGATTTTCATTTTAATTAAAAAAAACTATTATCAAAATTGAATTTAAAAAAGACCTGAAATATTTCCTTGTGCCTGTAGTGAATATTTAACATATGAAAATTTATTTTTTTTTAATTATAAATAATACATTTTTCCACAATATTCAAATTTACTGAGAGGCACTAATGCGCTATATTTGCATTCACACACAGAAAATCTTTGATAACTTGATAGCTTTAGGAGTAAAGTGCATAACCCCTAGTAACTTAATTAAATCACATTAAACTGACTGACAGAAGTTATTTACCACATATTTTCAATTTAGATAATTCTGTCTAATCTTACAAAATAACCCATTGTATTTAAAAGATGATAATTCAGTAATCAGTCCACTGAAGCCATAATATAAGGCTGCACAGCTAGGCAGTGATATTTACACTGCAGCTTTCATCAGTGTGAATCAGCAGTTCTCCTTTCCTCCAAAACATACTTTGACTGTCTTTTTAAAGCTGCTCTTTATATCATAATCCATTTAAATCTGTTCATTATAAGTCTAAATAATGTACCTACCGATAGGTATTCTGAATATTTGCCTAATATGGCTAAAAAAATGCTGTTAATACTGCAGATTGTCACAGCTGCCATTTACACACCATTACAGAAAGGCTGTTGTTTGGAACTATTTGGAGTTCCATGAACCACGTGACCAGGCAGTGACTAGATCAAAGCGTGTCGCAACTATCATATTATGCTCTTCTCCTCATCTCAGGCGATTTCAACCATGTTTCACTGTCTCCCATTCTACCCACATTTACCCAGTATGTCACATGCCACACTAGAGACAATAAAACACTGGACTTATTCTACGCAAACACTAAGGAGGCGTACACCTCATTACAACTCCCCCCACTCGGGAGATCGGATCGCAACTTGGTTCATCTCCGGCCGGTGTACAAACCCCTAGTGCACAGACAACCTCCGGCCATGCGCACAGTGAAGTTATGGTCTGAGGAGGCAATGGACACTCTAAAGGGCTGTTTTGAAACCACCGCCTGGGAGCAGCTCTGCGATCCACATGGTGAGAACATCGATGGCCTCACTCACACCATCACGGACTACATCAGCTTCTGTGTGGACAACACCGTTCCCACCAAGACCATACGGTGTTGCTCAAACAACAAACCCTGGATCAACCCTGAGATAAAAACACTTCTGAGAGAGAAGAAGAGGATCTTCAGGTCGGGGAACAGGGAGATGCTGAAGTCCGTACAGAGGGAGCTGAGGAGGAAGATCAGAGAAGGCAAGGACAGCTTCAGGAAGAAGATGGAGGACAAGCTGCAACAGAGCGACATCAGCGGGGTCTGGAGAAACCTTAAAACCATCTCTGGGCTCCAGAATACCTCCTCCCAGGCCACAGGGGGCAGGGAGTGGGCAAACAATCTGAATCTGTTTTTCAGTAGGTTTGACCAACCGCCCTCCCCTCTGACTGCACAACAACCACTGCTGCCTCTAAAGACATCAAGTCCTGCTGCCCACTCCCCACTCCACCAACACCCCCCCACTCCCAACACACAGTCCCCCAACCTGACCCTCACTAAGACCCAGGTGAGGACGGAGCTGAGGAAGATCAAGGCGAGGAAGGCGTCGGGACTGGACGGCATCAGCGCAAAGCTCCTCAAGTCCTGTGCAGACCAGCTGTGTGGGATTGTGGAGTACATCTTCAATCTGAGCCTGAAGCTGGGGAGGGTACCACAGCTGTGGAAAACATCTTGTGTGGTGCCTGTCCCAAAGACTTCCCACCCCAAAGATCTGAACATCTACAGACCAGTGGCCTTGACGTCCCACATGATGAAGACCCTGGAGAGGCTGCTCCTTGCTCACCTCCGCCCCCTGGTGGGACCAGCGATGGATCCACTCCAGTTCGCCTGCCAGCATGGCATTGGGGTGGAGGATGCAGTGATCTTCCTCCTTCACCATTCTCTGTCCCACCTGGAGAAGCCCGGGAATGCGGTGAGGATCATGTTCTTTGACTTCTCCAGTGCTTTCAACACCATCCAACCGATGATCCTGAAGGACAAGCTGCTGTGCGCAGGGGTGGACCAGCACCTGTCATCATGGATCCTGGACTACCTCACTAACCGGCCTCAGTTTGTGAGAACCCGGGACTGTGTGTCCGACACGATCATCGATAGCACGGGGGCCCCCCAGAGAATGGTTTTGGCTCCCTTCCTGTTCACCCTTTATACTGCGGACTTCTCACACAACACAACACACTGCCATCTACAGAAGTTCTCTGACGACTCTGCGATCGTTGGCCTCATCTCCAACGGAGATGAAGCTGAGTACAGAGGACTTATCCAGGACTTCGTGGACTGGTGCCATCGGAACTGCCTCCAGATCAACGCGAGGAAAACTAAGGAGCTGGTGGTGGACTGCCGCAGGCAAGGACAACCCCTCACAGCACCAGTAAATATACAGGGAACAGACATCGAGATGGTGACATCCTATAAGTACCTGGGTGTTCACCTGAACAATAAACTAGACTGGTCACACAATACTGACGCACTCTACAAGAAGGGACAGCGTAGGCTGTTCCTACTGAGGAGGCTCAGGTCTTTTGGTGTACAAGGGGCGCTGCTGAAGACATTCTATGACACGGTGGTGGCATCAGCCATCACTTTTGGAGTGGTCTGCTTGG
Source organism: Pholidichthys leucotaenia (assembly GCA_020510985.1). NCBI lineage: Eukaryota > Metazoa > Chordata > Actinopteri > Cichliformes > Pholidichthyidae > Pholidichthys > Pholidichthys leucotaenia. The sequence continues at coordinate 158,178,962 of CM035849.1, forward strand.
GCAGTGGCATTACAGCAGCCGATAGGAAGAGACTGAACAAACTAATCAAGAAAGCTAGCTCTGTCCTGGGGCAGCGCCTTGACCCAGTGGAGGAGATATGCAGGACATACTGAATGCACTGAGGAGCTCATTTAGCAGCAGACTACATCATCCTAGGTACACAACCGAGAGGTTTCGCAGGTCCTTCCTACCTACAGCTGTCAGACTGTACAACCAAAGTAGGGCTGCTCGCAGAGATAGCAAAAAGACGTGACGACCTAATAGTATTGAATGCAAAAGACGCAATAGACTTACACAATGGTCCCCTCCAGTATACAACTAGGAAAATACCGGTCGCTATGGAGGGTGAGAATATGTATGGGTACATAATCATACCATGTAGGATAACTAAGTAGACGGTTGTGCTGTTTCATTCCATCTAGCTACAATGCTCCACACTGTGTGTGTTTATATATTTACATATTTATTCCATCTAGCTACAATGCTCCGCACTGTGTGTGTTTATATATATATTTATATATTTACTCTATCTAGCAACAATGCTCCACATTGTGTGTGCTTATATATTTACATTTTTATTCCATCCAGCTACAATGCTCCGCACTGTGTTTATACATTTATATATCTATCCCATCTAGCTACAATGCCCCGCACTGTGTATATACTGTATATATATATATATATATATATATATATATATATATATATATATATATATATATATATATATATATATATATATTTATATGTACATATGTATACTTGCTGCTCTTGTTTTTTTCTCTTGCCTTCTGATTGTTGCTCTGAGTGTTGCTATCCCTGTGCTGTTGCAATCCTGGAATGTCCCCATTGTGGGACTAATAAAGACTGACCTTCTCTTATACGGCTATGAGCTAAACCAATCCAGTTTGAACCTCCTTGAGTTACCTCAATATTACTTAGCTGAAACATTTACCTCAAGTATGTAAAAATTACATACTTTTTATTTTTGTACTTTTGTACCCAGAATTTTTGAGTTTTTGCATGCGTATACAGTATATCCTTTTCAGACAATTTTACAATTTTATATTTGTCCATATTCAAAGTATTTTTGAAGATTCCTAGAAGTTGTTTTTTTTTTTTTTTTTTGGCTGTAAACCAAACCCAAAGATCTATACTCAGGAACAAATACTGTTTACAAGCTTAATGCTTATGGACATCAGAACCGTTAGCTCAGCAGTTGAGTCAGTGGTCTTCAATTGGAACCAGCTGCCAAGTATGTGTACCAAAGATGATTGAAGTTCATCATTGATTCAGAGGGGGGAATATGTAGTGTTAACCACTGGGTTCCAATTTATTTTTGCTGAGGAGAAATTGTTTCACCCAAAAGTCTGGTCTGAAGAAAAGAATTGCTTTTCTTGACCCAAGATGAGAGCTGTGAAGCCCTACGCCACCAGGCCACAAAGTGGATAAGTTAATCCCTGCTCAAGACCTGGAGTCATTTCCCCTCACATCCATTTGTCAAAGGAATGCGAAAATGATAGGTTTGCGATGACGTTCCACAGACCCTGCCACCTCACTGAAACTGAAAAGTCCAACATTGCTATCCAATGGATAACATAGGAATATTTATCTCTCTGAAGTTAAACTCTGAATTGTGAACAACGAATTAACTCATACCCTTCTCTGCAGACAGTATCCGCTATTGAAGATATGGTGGGACCCTGTGATGGACAATTATAGTTTGAAATGCTTTTATTGATATGTGTTGCCTTATTTTCAGGAAGAATTCATTTTTGCATGCCTACCATAAAGAAATGATCACATTTACAATGTAGACACATTGTTTGTTCCTTTATTATTAAGTAGAATATCTTAGTCACTAAAGGTAGTGGTGAAGTGTACGTGAAGTGTGTGTGGAGTGACAGATGGGTTCAAGGTGGGGTGGGGTTACATCAGGGATCAGCTCTGAGCCCCTTCTTGTTTGCCATGGTGATGGACGGGCTGCCAGATGAGGTCAGGCAGGAGTCTCTGTGGACCATGATGTTTGCAGACAACACTGTAATCTGTAGTGAGAGTAGGGAGCAGGTAGAAGAGAACCTGGAGAGGTGGAGGTATGCTCTAGAGAGAAGAGAAATGAAAGTCAGTCGAAGCAAGACAGAATACATGAGTGTGAATGAGAGGGAGGAAGGTGCAACGGTGAAGATGGAAGGAGTAGCGGTAGTGAAAGATGAGTTTAAATACCTGGGGTCAACCATCCAAAGCAATGGAAAATGCACAAGAGAGGTGAAGGAGAGAGTCCAAGCAGGGTGGAGTGGGTGGAGATGAGTGTCAGGGGTGATTTGTGACAGAAGAGCAGCAGCAAGAGTGAAAGGGAAGATTTACAAGACAGTAGTGAGACCTGTGATGATCTATGGTTTGGAGATGATGGCAATGACAAAAGACAAGAAATGGAGTCGGAGGTGGCAGATCTGAAGATACTAAGACTTTCATTGGGAGTGACTAGGAGGGACAAGATTAGAAATGAGTCTATCTGAGGGGTAGCTCAGGTTGAGTGGTTTGGAGAGAAAGTAAGAGAGGCAAGGCTTAGATGGTTTGGACATGTGCTGAGGAGGGATAGTGAATATATTGGACAAAAGATGTTGAAGATGGAGCTGCCAGGAAGGAGAAAAAGGGGAAGACCACAGAGAAGATTCATGGATGTAGTGAAGGAGGACATGGAGAGGGTTGGTGTTACAGTAGGAAGATGCAAGGGACAGGGTGAGATGGAGACAGATGATCCGCTGTGGCGACCCCTAAAGGGAGCAGCCGGAAGAAGAAGAAGAAGAAGAAGAAGAAGAAGTGAAACTAGCAGTTCTGAAGAATGCTGCAAAAGATGATTCACAATTATGCAGCAATAATGAAAATATTAAAGAAAATTTGACCACAATAGAAATATGTGTGCACACTTTTTTGTGTCATCCCATTGTTTTAAATACATGTTGTGTCTTTTACACAGTTATTTCAAACGATGAATAAAATCAATCAATCAACAAACAAAATATGTTGCAAAGATGTCAGTAAGACCTGTGGGAGCTGTCAAAATGTAGGAAAGTGCAGTCAATGACCCCTTTAAATACATTTGTCATTATGTCAAGGCTTTATGCATGAATGTATACGTTGAGTGCTTGGATGTGAAGTAGCTTTGCACATGTGGGATACCAGTCTTGTTGTGGATACCAATCTTGCATCCACAGCATCAAAAGTGCAATCACATACAGCTGTTACAAAAAAAAAAGGCTACGGAGGCTATTACAACACCAAGTTTTAAACGCTTTTTAATTAATCTATTACATTTCTCGACTATTGTAAAATGAGTTTAAATAACAGCCTCCAAGATTCCCTCTGACTTTCCCTCCCCCCCCACCACCATCAAATGGCATGTCACTCAAACTTTAACTCAATTTTCACTGGATTACCTCTGACTAAGCACCGCCCATATGCCCCCGTGGCCCCGCCCCTCTCTCCCTGGTGTGAAAATGATCTCAGCAGGATCACATCAGACGTTTTTCAACTGTTGCTCGAACTCTGCGCTGCCAGTTCGCGTCCACAGCCTTTCCTGCGAGGAGCGTCTGAGATCACTGCAGAATGAAGCGGAGCCACAATTACAGCTCATCCGACAGCGACCTGGAGGACAATGTTGAGGTGGAGAAAGACAGTGGCGACGAAAATGGGTATGAGAAATATTTATAGGCAGTTTTAATAAAGAAGTGTTTTAATGAATTTACTTCTAATGTTAAATTGCATTTAATCCTGAGCCTCATTTAATCGATGCGTCAAAAAAAAATTACTTTTCATTTTGACTTGTGTTTAGAAATTTAACAAACTGTTTTCTAAAATCCATGTCTGCTATATCTTTCAGGCAGCTTGACTCTCACGGATCGATGTCACCTTCCACAACCACCCAAGTCCAGGCCAGAAAAAGGCGCAGAGGGGTATGTCAGCTGCAGCCAAATTGTCCACACATTTTTCATTTCTTTTACTACAAATTTATATATATTTTTTCATAGATTATAGAGAAAAGGAGACGTGACCGGATCAATAACAGTCTCTCAGAGCTGAGAAGACTGGTGCCAAGTGCCTTTGAGAAACAGGTAAAAATCACTCTTTCATCATTTGCGTACAGGCACACTTTTTTCTTGATGCATGCTATGAATAAATCAAAAGTGACATTTTTTTTTCTTTTTCATCTTCAGGGATCAGCTAAACTGGAAAAAGCAGAAATTTTGCAGATGACAGTGGACCATTTGAAGCTGCTTCATGCGTCTAGTGGGAAAGGTACCTGAGATTTTCTTTGGCTTTCAATGAATGTTTCAGTTGCATTAAACATAATTAGTGTCATACATACTTAATAGTTCTTTGTTTTCCACTCCGTAGGCTACTTTGAAGCTCACGCGCTTGCTAAGGATTACCGCAGCCTGGGCTTCAGAGAGTGCCTGGCAGAAACGGCTCGCTACCTCAGCATCATGGAAGGTCGGGAGAGCACAGACTCCCTGCGTCTACGTTTAGTGTCCCACCTCAGCAACTACGCCTCTCAGCGGGAAGTACACTCTGGACTGGAACACTTAGCCTGGGGCTCTGCCTACGGGACTCCCCCTCCTCATCTGTCCCACACCCTCCTTATACAGCACCCCCCGGGCAGGACACTTGCATCCAGAAGCAACAGCAGCCCACCTGCAACCTCCCCTCCTGCATCTTCATCTTCTCCCTCCTCTTCATCCACCGAGGTGTCTGGGACATCCAGACTTGGGGTGATGCCCCCAACCGAATCCCTCAGGGTGCCTCCAAATGGCTCCCTGCCCCTCAGTCTGTCCGTGCCAGCGTCTAAGCTGTCTCCGGCGCTCATCTCGTCGCTCTCCTCGCTTTCGGCTCTCCCCCTCCCCTTTGGTGCTTTTCCTCTTGTCTCCCCAGCGGCCAGCAGTTCAGTGAGTCCCTCTTCCACCCTGTCAAAGCCTTACAGGCCGTGGGGCATGGAGATTGGGGCTTTCTGAAGCCAGCCACTAGACTGAACTAGAGATCTATGCACTCTGTCACAGACAGAGCAGAGTGGACAAACAGTTTAAAATGCTTTTATTTAAAGAAAACACACACACACACACACACACACACTGAAGAAAACTGGTTTTATTTGGCGTTGGAGAAGTTCAGGATGCCATTTCTTTTGAGTGTGTCGGAACAAAATCATGTTATTGATTGAAAATTGAAAACTAATTTAGCATCCATGCACTGCCTCCAGGTTGAGGACTGATGAGATTCGATTTGATTGATTTGACGAACAGGCTGTGAATAGAATAACTTCAAGCACATTTTTTTTTTAAACAGAAAGGTCCTTGTAGGCTATAAACTGACATACATTTGTTGAGAACAGAAGCTTTCTTTTAACATGAATTGTTTGCTTTTTCCAGGATAGAAGATTTTGGAATTGCAGGTAAATGAGCATATTATGAGCACCATGGTTTGAAAAACTACTTGAGAATTGGCAACTTGCATTGTGCTGTCTTTACAGTATGTAATATTTTTGTACCAATAAATTCTTTCCAGTTGTACAAAACTTACATTTTGATTAGTGTTTTGTTTGTTTGTTTCTTTTCCACTTGTCTCTTCAGTTTTACCATGCGTAATAAGTTTCGCTTCACAAGTAATAAAGACCACACTTCTCAAATGATGTGTAATCTGCAGGTTCATTTGTTTCTTTCCCATAGACGTTAATCACAGGCTAATAAGGTCCTGGTTATTGACTGAAAAGCAATTCCTTTACTCCGTGCCAGGTAAGTAACCCAATTCGAAAGCATTGTTGGCACTATGAATGCACAGGAAATCATTAAGAGCCAGAGGAAATCCTTTACAATGTTGCCCTGACCTCACCAGCTCGAGTTAGTCTGAAACAGAGACAATAGTGTGAACAGTATGAGCACATTGGAGGGAAACAGTTGAAAAGAAATAATAAAATATGGACAGCTGGTCCAGTAAATCACTGCTCAGCACCAAGGTATTGTTTCTAGACATGAGTTTTTAGGGGTCACTTTATTTTCACACATTAATGTCGTACAGGTGAAGCAGTAATAAGTTCCCGTTTGTAATAATGAAATAAACCATGAAGCAAAATCTGAGTGCTAGATCCATTATAGACAAGGTACAGCTGCAGATAATTCTGTAGTTTACTCAAGAGTGAAGTGGATTGTAGTCCTGTTATGACTGACTTTATGCCAAGGTATAATCATTTTTTTCCTATGCCTAAATGTGTCAAAAACAAAATATATGATTTCCTGATTTTAGAAAATGTTCTCCATCTCCAGAGCCAAAAGAGTGTTGGCATCAGTTTGGTTGAGAGATACAAGTTTTGGGGAATAGTTCTTGATATCAAACTTTGTTTTGACTTTCTCACAAAGGTCACAGCACAGGAAGTTCACCAAAGACTATTTTCTCTGACAATAAAGAATTCTCTCAGTGTTTCTACGGAGATGATGACTCGTTTTCACAATAGGTTCATTTAATAAATCTTAAGCTTTTATGTAATTGCTTGGGTTGGGAATATAAATGTCCAACAAATACAGACTAGAAGTAAATTTCAGAGAAGAGTCACATCAATAAATTAGAAGCAGGCCCTGAACCATCCTAGATGAACCACCCGCTTCACAATCAGGTTTGACTTACTGCCTTCAGATCATCGTTTTAGGTCACCTGAGTGGACAGCACAGGGACAGTGTGTGTCTTATTCTGAGCACCATAAAAATGTTTTATGGAAAACAGCACCGATTTCTATAGTGAGACTGTTTTGCACAATTCTCCTTTCTGGTTACACATTTAGTTCTTCCTATTGGTATTTATTTTGAAGATCTATGCACAACAAAGTGCCCTTGATGGAACAATAAAGATATTGTAGAACTTTGAAATAAGTCAAATACTGCCATCTGCTGGGCAAATAGCCTAACTTGGCCTACTTGGAGAAAGTTCAGAGTAAACAATTTTGAAAATCATGAGGAACTTTGATTCTCTCCAGTGAAGGGACATAATGGCTCAGAGTGTATTTTGTTGGTATAGTTTGAGTCCACCTTAGAGGCCAAGGTCATAGCCAATTAAGTAATCAGGGACAGCTGTGGCGCAGGTGTAGTGTGGTGGACTAATGATCAGTGGTTCGATTCCTGCTCTGTCTGCAGTCTGCTAGTTGAAGTGTCCTTGAGCAAGACACTGAATCCCTAGTTGCTCCTGCTGGGTCAGGCCAGCACCTGTGCATCATCAGTGTGTGAATGGGTGGACCGCAGGATCTGCAAAGTGCTTTGATCATCTAGAGATGAGTAAAAAGGTGCTATATAAGTGAATGCCAATTACCAATCAATCATATCTTATGCTAAAACATTTCTACCCTTTTATAAAATGCTCTAAAAACCATTACAATGGAAGATTTGCTCTCGGGGTCTCCCTAGTGGTGAATAAATCGAAGCTGTCTGATGCACCGAACCACTTGCCCTGAAAATGAGTCACTGCTTCGAACATTTGATGCAGTTTTGAATCATGACATCTGCTGACTGTGCGTAAGTACTACATCTGACTCAGAGCTGAAGGTAGTCTGTAATAAGATTCAAAATACCATGGCCTCACAGATTCCTGTTTAAGTGTGCAATAAAAGTTATTTTCTGAAAATCTGGTAAATTTATGTCCTTCATTAGATCATTCTGACACACATATGACATCACAAAGCCTCATTTTGGAATGGTCACACAATTTTGGCCAACCTGAGGCAGGTATTGAGTCAGGTCTCCATGACACTTCTGCTTCAAATGCTTCAAACTGAGAGACGTGGCTCGAGTGTAACATCACCAGGTCCTCCTGCAGTTGTGAAATGCAATTATCACGGTGTAAGCTCCTATTTGTCACGTGATTATTGAAAAAACATAAAAACGCTCACTTAATGAAAAAGACACACAGTTTTTATATTGTTTCTGTGTCCGATTAGCTAATTTAACTCTTTCAGGTTTGGTCGGTATGCCAAGTAAAGGTAAGCCCAGCCTGCTCTAATGGCCAGCATATCTGTCTGTCTGCAAATGTAGATGAGCTGGGAGCTCAGCCAAGGGGCTAGTTTCAAAGCTAGGGAGTTGGTTTTCCAAGGCGGTTATAGTGTTATTTTTTCAATTTTGGGGGGTGTTTTCCTCATAAATTGTCATTTTTTTCCTAATTTTTTTTTTTTTTACTTTTGGCAAAAATGCTCTTTTCTGATAAATTTGTTACACTTTTCTTTGTAAATTTGTCACCCCTTTCAGGTAAAACTGCAACATTTTTCCATTGAATTTGTATTTTTTTTTTTTTTTTGCAGAAGTTTGTGAATTTTTTTCTTGCAACTGTGTGTCTCTGTGGGGATTAAAAATACTGCAACTTTTTTCCCAAATGTGTGAGATTTTTGGCATAAAGTTTCTGCTTTTCTGTTCAAGTTTAGATAATTTCCCAGTTAATTTGTAACATTTTCCTCATAAATCTGTGGCTTCTTCTCTTTGGAATATGTGAGGGTTTTTGTTTTTTTTTGTCAAGGCCTCAGGGAGCCTCTGGTAATAATATTTCAAAGAATTAACTCACGAACAGTTACAAAACAGGCTATGGGAAGACTAATTCTCAGGACATATAGATAACTTGTTCTTTTATTTGGCAGTTTACAATTCTCCTTGTGTTTTAGCACATAAAAGTATTAGATGGTGCATGCCATGTCCACAGAACCCCAAACCTTTATTCAGCAAAGCTTTTGCAGAGAAATATATGAAGGAAGGATAAAACAAGCAGCAGAAGATGCAGGCAGATGTCAGTGGTACTCGTACTGTATATTAAAGAGACTAGATCAGTGTGCTGAACATTAAAGCATCCTTCACCCATTCTCTGTGTAACCATCTGAGAACAGAGGATGCAAGAAATGCCTCAAGGTAAATCTGCATTCACACACACACGCAAACATACGTTATGTTTACACTATCAATATCAAGATGGAAGCAACGGCACATTCTACTGTCCAAGACACTATATGTGATACCAGTTTGGTGGCGTAACATTCATAAGAACCATTCCCAAATACTGTGTTTTTAACAGAGCTATCATTTTGGCTAAAGATGGATTTATTGAAGAGTGGAGCTGTCGGCGGAAGCAGCAAGTGTATAAACAGTTACTCCCAATAGGCAAAGACATTCTTGCGTAATAACAATAAAGCACCTATCGAGTTCATTATCCAGCTCATTTCAGAGGAAGTGGAAATTAATGAATTTGTGTGAGCTTGGCCTATTGTTGAGTTCCCAGTGTGCGCTTTGAGTATGTGTGCGTGATGGGAGATATGGGTGAGATATCTCGAGGAATCTGCAGTCTAGGTACATCAACTGTCATTCTTCACAAAAGACACAGAAACGTTATCAGGACATCATCAGGAAACACGGTAAATGTGTGCCAACTCACAACACCGAGGGCTTTCACAGTAAAATAGGAAAAGAACTGGATTAATGACAAAAAATGTTTGAAAAGATAGATAGATAGATAGATAGATAGATAGATAGATAGATAGATAGATAGATAGATAGATAATATATTGACAAAATAAAGACCATATTCTTGCATTTTCTCTAAAATCAACAAATCCATTCATTTCTCAAGATGACTGTTATTCATGTTGTGTCCACTGATAATACTGATAATAGTGATTATTGGTGCATTGTGATGTGGTAATGGAGAGGTGGTTGAACCTCTCAGCCTCCGGAGTTGAGTGTCTGTTATGAAAAGGGTGAGGGCAGATGAAGGTACGGGGACGGGCCTGGGTAAAAGGACGGATGGATCAGAAAGGTCTGGACTTATGTGAGGCTCATGCTGTCAGCTCTTCCCGTATCTCTTTGTTCCTGCGCACCGCAGCTGCGTGCCTCTCCTGAAAACAACACACCGACACAGTGAGAATGATTAGTCACCGGGGCAGCGGCCAGTCCCCATCTGACTCTTCTCCCTGAAATTCTGCACAAGCTCCCACCTTCTCCTGCAGACGCTCAAGCATGGCTGCTAGGTGGGCTTCGCGGTTCTCCTTAATCTGCTCCATCTTCATCTGGAGCTTCTCCTCAGCCATCCTGCTGAAATTGCTGTTCTCTTCCATGGCCTTCAGCAACACGTCCCTCTCATGATCTCGCTTCTCGGCCAAAACCCTTAGCACCTGGGCCTCCTGGTACTGAATAGGCAAGGAAAAATATACATTGATTTACACACATTGAAACATCAGCACCCCAACGTTGCTCTTATTTTTTTAAATTATTGTGATTTGTCACAGGTAAAACACTCACCTTCCTTCGCTCTTCTGCAGCTTCCAGTTTCTTCTCAATGTCCTCCAATGAGATGTCCCTCTTGGGAGGTGAGGGGAGGTTGTGGGCCATGTCGGACACCGGAGACACAGGTTTAAGAATCACCTCAAAGGCCTGTCCCGAGGCCCGCTTGTTTATAGGTTTCACCTCCATGTCTGTAAAAAAAATCACAGCAGTATTAGCAAGAAATCCATATTGAATGCGTTATTTTTTTTCCTAATGTCTGTATTTTAAAGGGCAAAATGTTTTGGTTAAAAGAAAATTGATGTTTCAGCAGATCTATACCTTCAAACACGCGCACCAACTTGTTCCGTGACTCCGGGTAGAAGCAAGAGCAGATGAGGGAGAGGACGGACAACTCCTTCATCTTCTCTTTGTATGCTGTGAAGGCATTCAAAACACCAGAGTGTCCAGATGAGTGTCAAAAAACATGCAAACAATGATGTTACACAAATACAACATAAAGCGATACACACAGAGTCCTACACTGGGTATTAATCATTCATCCATTTGATAAATGTATCCTGGAATGGTGATCAAATTAAGGTTGTTGGATTTAAGAGCAGCTAAGCAGATGTCATGATGGGCCAAAGTTGTTGCATCTCCTGCACGATGGTGACAGTGATCACAGGCTTCTCTATTCAGCCAACTGTGCTGCTGGGGTGGAGGCTGCCGCAGCTAATAAACAATCACAAACGTTCCTTTTTTCCTATAGAAGTGGCGCCAAAATTCCTTCACATTTCTCATGCTCTTCCTGTATTTGACAGAGAGCCCACAGGACTCTCCAGAGCCGCCTCTGGTATGGCTGAAGCCCTCTGGTGGAAAGGCCAGAGTGTGGAGCAGAACCCCCCCTGCTGCTGGGCCGGCCTGCCTCCCACCCTGCCATCACACCTGTCCACTACACTACACACCCACACTGATGATCCCAGCTGGCACATCATACTGGGTTTATAGACGACCAAACGGGCTATGTCAAATAAATGCTTCAGATATGGAGATGGAAGCTAAACCTATGAAGACATATACGTAGCCTACACTGCACAATAGCTGCCTGCCATAGATAATTAATCTGTGGGTATCCATTATTGCCAGAAATCAACTTTTAATTTAAGCACGTGTTATGTGTCTTTTAAAATAAATTAATGGACCTCCCCCAAGACTGGTGTGTCTTGTAATGAAAGCTAACGGCGTGAATGAAGGGAGAAGTCTCGTGCATAAATCGATTAATTAAACGATACTGTCCAGGCTATTTAAAAAAAAAAAAAAAAATTCCAAATTGGTTACAATCGCTTGGGTTCAAATGGAGCACATTAAATAGAAAGACGAATAGATGGAGGCTTGTGGAGGCTTTTAGTGTCGGATAAATGATCGGAAGCCCAGCATCATGGGTGGGGTCCGTCTGCATTATGCTGCATGGGGCCGCTGAAGACAGAGCGCAGGTGCAGCATTTTAGGTTAAATACAGCCTTGAACGCCATCGTGTCCGCTATCACACAATGTAAAAAGGCGCAAATAAGGATTAATACATTTATATGAACGACGACGGCAAGTAAGACATGCATGCAACCTGCCGATGGGGACGCTTCTCTTCTGCAAGTCCACATCCTTGTGATATGGGCCTGGATGTAATTGTGCAACGAAAAATGGTCAGAATAAAAGGGTAAAACACGAGTTTTGATTTCGTCTCATTTTATGCACTCAAAGAAGCCATAAAAGCACGACCACCAGCTGGTAGGTTACACCGAGCCCATACAGACAGGCACGAGGCGCCTGTGACACAAGAGCATTCATCCTTCCATCCTCTCATCCTCTCATCCGCAGAGGATCAGCCTTGTGCTTACCGGTTACTGTTTTGGCCATGGCTGAGTCTTCTCCGAGGATGCTGTAGCGCTGTTCCGGTGAACCGTGATGCTGCTTAAGGCACTGAGTCAGCGAACAGACCGGGAAAGGACCGGAGAGAGGCAAGCTGGGCGCGCGCGCACACACGGGAGCGCGCAGGCAGATCCGCCTCTGCTCTCTGAGCACCGAGCGGCTATAAAGCGTCATCTGCTGCTGGTTAAAGTGTACTGCTGCTAACTACCTTAAATCACGATTAATTCATACTCTGCATCTGATACTAGTATATAATTGCTGTAATTGCTGCAGTACGCATTTAAACTAATTTTAGAAATTTGCTCTTTTCTGAGCTATCTGTGATGTATTAAATATAGTTAATATTATATTATTGTGTGTTATGGGTAGTGGCTTCACCTTCACCTTTCTGGTTCCGCCACCACCCACAGTATAAAAGGTTGATGCAGAAGAGGGACGGTCTCTTTTGACCTCACCTCTGCCTGGACGGGAGCGCCTTTATGGTACTCTGAGTTATATAATGAAGTCATGTTCTACTGCACTTCCGGCCTCATTATTGGAGTGTTGGTTATGGACATAACATTTGGCAACGAGGATAAAAGTATGGATAAGGGAGTTTCTAGTATTTGGCCATTTTTGGAACTCCCAGGCAAGCCGCCAGTTCTCAGGGCGAGGTGGTTTGCCGCATTCCAAAATTATTTGGTGGCATTGAACCTCAGCAAATTGGAGAAACTGTGTGCACGAGCGATACTGGTCCATAATCTCAGCACGGAGGGACAATGTATTCTTGGCACACTGGGTGAGAACGATAGTTTTGAGGATGTGGTTGAGCTAATGGCGTGCTACTTTTACACTCCTGAGAACGTCATCATCCGGAGGATCCAGTTCCGGCAGTGCCGCCAGCGGACTGGAGAGTTGGTGCAGCGATTCATCGCAGACCTGCGTCAGCTGGCTGGAGACTGTCAATTCGGGGCTTTGGAGGAAGAAATGGCCCGCGATCAGTTGGAGTACACACTATGTTTTGCAGCATGGTCAACACTCCTCACACACTCTGGTGAACTGACATTAGCCATGGCTGTTGAGATAGCTCAGCAGTATGAAACAGTAGATAAACTATCAAAGGACCTCGGTGAGAGAACTACATTGAGGCAAACTGAATCACAGTCAGCCACACAGGCTGTGGACCCGGGTAGCGATGATAGCACTGAAGACACAGAAGAATACGCTACAGCTATTACAGTAGAATAAGGTCCATCCCGGAGTCGCCCAGATGTATGGGCTGCGGGTCCACCAAGTGTAACGGATGCCAACAAGTACTGTTCGGCGTAGAACGTTAGTAAACCTCCCTCCCAAAGCCTCATACAGTATCGGTAGCGCTGAGCTACCGGTCGGACCTTTAGCTCAGCGCGATCGTGCTGTGTCTCCCATGCTCGAACTGTGTAGTTGACTGAGAGGTCGCGGGTTCGTGTCCCGTGTGGGGCGAACTGCGCAGGATGATCTCTGTCACACAAGCACAGATACAAAGCAAGAGAGTGTCCAGCAAGGGGAAAACACTGAGGCAAGTGTGGACTCCTACGCCATTTCGCCATGGCCTGCAGAAAATTCGAGCGAGGGGAACAGCGACGGGAAGTGGATTCCCCCGCCAAGACTTCTACAGTTATTCACACCGTCTCCCCGAGCACAGCTGGCCGGATATACTGTGTGGTGAAACTGGATGGTGTGGAAGTGCCATTAGTGGTTGACACAGGCGCAACAAGGTCCGTGTTGAGTTGGCCTCCTGTGAGGAGCTTCTTCCTGCATTACCATGTGAGGGGCCTGTTGACGCCATTTTGTGGATACGAAGGCAACAGGCTAGCCATCGTGGGTTTGCTGGATTTGACAGCGAAGTACAAGTCAACGGTGGTGTCCAACATACAGTTCGTGGTGACCCTCAGTGGGTCGAATGTGATGGGCTGCGACCTTTTCCACAGACTGGGCTTCACGATCACCAACGGTATCGGAGAGGAGTGGTTGGGCCGTGGTTTGTGGGACCACAGTTGCTATGTGAAGTGCCCAATTTACAAAAGAATTTTACCAAGGTGTTTAAGTTAAGATGTACATGAAATTGCTGAGAGGGCTGCCCAGGTTTTGGGGTGTTCATAGTATGACATGGGTGTGGATATTGACATATGTGATGGTTGCATTTTGAATTCATGATTAAGGATTTATCCTGTTTGTATATACGTTTACAGGATTGTTTTATGTTTATAGTAGGAACACAGCAGGGTTTTTCCATTTCATGGACTATACATAATAATAAAAACGGCAGAATAATCCGTCTAGCCATGTGGGGGAGGGACAGTAGTCCACCTGTCCTCCTCTAGTTTTAGTTATTTGTGTGCATGGGTAGGCCTTAATTATTCTGTTTATTAGTGTGTGAGTCAGGTTATAAATTTGGGAAGGCCTAGATGGAGTATGTGTGTTTTGGACTTTTCTGAAGGGGGGCGGGGTTGTGATATATTAAATATAGTTAATATTATATTATTGCGTGTTATGGGTGGTGGCTTCACCTTTCCAGTTCTGCCGCCACCCACAGTATAAAAGGCTGATGCGGAAGAGGGACAGTCTCTTTTGACCTCACCTCTGCCTGGACGGGAGCGCCTTTGTGGTACTGTGAGTTATATAATAAAGTCACATTTTGCTGCACCTCCGGCCTCATCACTGGCGTGTTGGTTATGGACATAACACTATCCACCTTTTTCCAAGGCCCAATGATGCCTTGTGTGAATTATGGTAGCAACTTCTGGTACTAGTTTAGAGCGTATGGTTGTCACTGAAACGGGACACTTTTCCTTGTTAAAAAACAATGACTTCGGCATCAGAAATGCGGGAACATGGCCTTTTGCACCTCAAAAACAGTAATATAATCATACCACTTCCAAAGACTATCGACGGATGAGAAGATGACCTTAAAAAGTGGCCTGGCAGACTGTAGCTCCATTTCTTAGCGCCACTGCTAATATGCTAACACTGTAAAAAAAAAAAAAAGGCCCATGTGTTGTGTTGGGTTTTGGGGACCTTTATTGTGTGACACGGGTGGTGGCTCCACCTTTCCAGTTGGAGAGGCGGTCTCCTGGCCTCCTCTCTGCCTGGCAGGTGCACATGTAATGTGAGAAGGAGTCACAAATAAACCTCTGTCCAGTTCAGCGCTCAGTCTTGTCCTTGGCTCCTACCACTGACATAACATTTGGCGAAGAGGATAAAAAGTATGGATGTGTGTGTCACTTCGATTTGGACGTTTTTGGAGCTTCCTGGTGAGCTGCCCATCCCTTGGGTGAGGTGGTTTACAGCTTTTCAAACATATTTAATGGCATTGGACCTTGGAAGACTGGAGAAGTTGAGGGCATGAGCACTGCTGGTTCATAATTTAGGAATGGAGGGACAGTGTGTTTTAAGCACTTTGAGTGAGTCCAATAGCTTCGAGGAAGTTGTGGATCCTGGAAAACGTCATCGTCCGTAGGATCCAGTTTCAACAGCGCCGCCAGCGGACTGGCGAGTCAGTGCAACAGTTTGTGGCAGACCTGCGCCAGCTTGCCAAAGACTGTCAGTTTGGAGCGTTGGAGGAAGAGACGGTCCGCGACCAGTTGGCGGAACATACTATTTGCCCAGCTACGAGGTCGAAGCTCCTTACATTCTTGGGTGAACTGACATTATCCAAAGCCATCAAGTTAGCTCAGCAGTTGGAGGTTGCAGACAAGCTATCGCGGGAGCTCGGCGAGAGAGCTGCACATCGCCAGTTTGAACCACAGTCGACAGCGCAGGCAGTGGACCCGGACAGTGACGACAGTGTGGAAGATGAGGGAAGCTACGCTAATGCTGTCAAGATGAGGTCCACCCCGGGATTCCCCAGGTATTTGGTTTGTGGGTCCACGAAGCACCGTTACAAGGCCAGGGAGTGTCCGGCAAGAGGGAAACACTGCGGCAAGTGTAGACTCTTGCATTATTTCACCACAGCATGCCACAAGTTCGAGCGAGGGGATCTGAGACATAAGGAGGATCTTCCCACCCCCACGATTATTCATACTGTATCCCCAAGTACCAACGGCCATTCCTACTGTGTGGTGGAACTGGACAGGGTAACAGTGCCATTGCTGACTGACACGGGAACGGTGAGATCCGTGTTGAATTGGGCAACCAAGAGAAATTTTTTCCCCACATTATCATATTAGAGGTGATTCAGCGCCGCTGTGTGGTTATGGTGGAGGACGATTGGCCACGTTAGGATTGGTGGAACTGACGGCTAGGTACAAGTCGGCAGAGACGTGCAACCTGAAGTTTATCGTGACTGCCAGTGGAGAGAACATAATGGAATGTGATTTGTTATATGGTCTGGGCTTCGCCATCATGAGAGATGGCTCATGGTGGCATCCTAATGAGCTGCGGCACGCCCGGGAGAAGAGGAAGGTGCTTGGGCCTGAACGTGGGTCGTCCCTGGTGGTGAGGAAGAGGAGGTGCACCGGAGTCGAATCAACCGACGGTTATCCAGGGAGTGGTTCTTCTCCTGGGGCAAACTGACAGTTGGGCAGTATGTGTAAAGCATGTGTAAGAAAGGGAGACAACCGTTATGTTCTTTAGTTCTGGTTCATGGGGATTATTTTGTGTTTTTCTATTTATTTAGGAACATGGCAGTTATTTTCTTTAGTTGGACTGTTTATTTAGTATAGACAGCAGAATAATCAGTCTTGCTGTGTGGGGGGTGGGACGGTAGTCCATCTGTCCTCCCCTAGTTTTAGTTGTTTTGAGTGACTGTGATAGGCCCTTTAAGGTATTTCTGTTTAGTTTTCCTAGTGCCTGATTCGGGTTCCAAATTGGGAAGGGTCTCAATTGTATGCGTGTGTTTTGGACCTTTTTGAAGCGTTGTGTTGGGTTTTGGGGACCTTTATTGTGTGACACGGGTGGTGGCTCCACCTTTCCAGTTCCGCCGCCACCTAGGGTATAAGAGGGCAGTGAGAGGGAGGGGTGGTCTCTTGGCCTCCTCTCTGTCTGGCGGGTGCACATGTAATTTTAAGAGCAAAACAGAATTATAAATCAGAATTGGAAAGCAAAATGGCAGCAAAGAAGCTTGGTTCAGCCTGGGCTAGTATGAAAACTATTGCAGGCCTTCAGAACACAGAGCACAGTAATCGTGTGTTTTTAGATGGTTTTAATTCAGACACAGAGCTGGCTAATGCTCTTAATTGTTTAGATATGTTGATGGACTCTGTTATTATTCCCTTGGTGAAAAACAAGTGTGCCAGTCTTTCTGATATGAACAACTACAGACCCATAGCTATTGTAAATGTTATATCTAAACTGTTAGAGGGCTTAATCCTGAACAGAATTGAGGATTATCTGTGGACAAACGACAATCAGTTTGGTTTCAAGTCAGCTCTTTCTACTGACAAGGCTGTTTACCTACTCCATGAATTTGCTGACTACTTCAGAAGCCATTCCACTAGTGTCTATGCTACATTCCTAGATGCTAGCAAAGCCTTTGACAGGATTAACCACTGGTGTTTGTTCAGAAAATTGATCGATCAAGGTATTCCTATTTACATTGTCAGCATCCTGCTATACTGGTACAGAAGGCAGTCTATGGTTGTTAGATGGGGCAATGTCACCTCATCCAAATTTCATGTGACCAACGGTGTTAAACAAGGTGGTATACTGTCACCCTTGTTGTTCAATGTCTATGTTGATGATCTCAGTGTACTGTTGAACAATACCAATGTGGGTGGCTCCTTTAACGGTGCACTGTTAAATCACATCTTCTACGCTGATGACCTCTGTTTGTTAAGTTTGTCTACTGCAGCGATGCAACATCTCCTTTCGGTATGTGAAAAATTTGGAGAAAAAAATGACATCTTGTTCAACTGTACTATATCTATGTGTATGGCTTTCAAACCAAAGGGTGTCAATACGTCGAATCCTGTTATGCCACTTTGTGGTAATAGCTTGAACTTTGTTGAAAAAGTCAAATACCTAGGTGTGTGGATTGAATCTGATAAGACCAATGTTGATTGTAACAGGCATCTCAGGAAACTGTATGCTCAAACAAATTTACTGTTGAGAAATTTCCATAGATGTTCTCCTGATGTCAAATGTATGTTGTTCAAGACCTTCTGTACCTCAATGTACTGCTCGCCTTTATGGTTTAATAGCAATGTTGCTGTTAGGAACAAAATCCACATTGCATATAATAACTCCCTAAGAAGGTTGTTAGGTGTACCACGAAGGTCGAGTGCAAGCAAGATGTTTGTGTCTGTGAACATTCCGTCTTTTGGCGAATTGATACGTAAGAATGTTTACAGTTTTATGAGAAGGTTGCTGGCATGTAACAATCATCTTATATCAGCAATTGTCAACTCGTCACTCACACTTCATTCCAGCATTTGGAAGTGGTGGCGCTCCATTTTATACTGAGCCCATTACTGTATGTTATTGTTGTTACAAGAGCGCCGAGTGTCTGCTGATCTGTATATACTTTTATTTATTTGTTTATCTTTTTTCTACTCGTTTTGGTTTTGCTCTTGATATGAACCCTGAGTTTGAAATAAATGTTTAAATTTGAATTTGAATTTGAATTTGAATTTATGGTCGTTTTGATTCCATTGATTTAAGCATAGAAACCCAAGATTTGAAACAGAAACTCAAAGACAATCAGCACTTTAATATTGAGTTGCAGGATGTTAAAAAGGCGTTCTGTGCTGTAAAAGTCAGGGCCCTGATAATATATGTGGGCGCTTGGTAAAGTTCTGTGCACATGAACTGAGTCCTGTGTTTCACTGCATTTTTAATAAGTCCTTACAGACACAACATGTGCCTAAGGTCTGGAAAGATGCTGTGGTTGTCCCTGTTCCAAAATCCAGCTGTCCTAAAATGGTAAATGATTTTAGACCGATTGCTTTGACTTCAATTTTAATGCAAATTTTTGAAAAAGTAAAGTAGAAGAACCCTTTTGTCTGACCAAAAGGGTTCTTCTACTGGCTCTCCTCAGGGGTGTGTGTTGTCATCACTACTCTTCATCCTGTACACAAACATGTGTCAGAGCAGACATGACAACAGACACATTATAAAGTGTGCTGAATATTCAGTTATTGTCAGTCTCCTTCAGGATGGTGAGAGTGGCCATGGTCCAGTAGTTGATGATTTTGTTCACTGGTGTGAGGATTCCTACCTGCAGCTGAATACGACAAAAACTAAAGATATGATTATTGACTTTAGGAGGAAAACTCCCAGGCACAAAGTCACTGTAGTAAAAGACCAGACCATTGAATGTGTGCAATCTTACAAATATCTTGGGACGATCATTGATAGTAATTTAAACTTTGAAGAGAACTGTGAAAGGGTGTGCAAAAAGGGTCAGCAACATTTGCATTGTTTAAGGAAATTTGCACGCTTCCAAATTGACCGAACCATAATGACAATGTTTTATCGGGTTTTTATTGAATCTGTTTTATCCTTTTCTTTAGTGTCATAATTTGGTCAGATAAAACTGAAACAGAGGAAATCCGTAGACCAAGTAGTTAGATGGTCCAGTCGTTTGCTTGGTGAGTCACAGCTGAGCCTGACATCCCTGTACACCAGACAGGTACAGAGGATTGCTACCTCCATCTTAAATGATGACTCCCACCCTTTGCACTGCCACTTTCAGCTTCTTCCCTCCAGACGGAGGATTGTTTAACAAAATGTAAAACCCAGCACTACAAAAACAGCTTTGTTCCTGCTGGTGTCAAAGAGTTGAACAAGATGTAGCAATATATTGCACATAATTTAGTTATCTATTTATGAATTTTATTCTATATCTATTTATTTTTGTATTTTTTTATTTGGGTTTTAAATCTTTTAATGGGTTTTGGACCTTTATTGAGTTTCTAATCTCTTTGATTTAGCTTTTAACTTTTTACTATTGTGGAGAAGGAAGCAGGCGAGGCAACGAGCTGAACGACACATGAACTTTATTCCATCTCCAACATACAATACAGTAAAAAGAGCTCCAGGGTCTCTGTGCATTCCTCTTTTATACCTTTATTCCCATGCATTGAGACCCGGAACTTCTGACCATAATGCTCTGTTTGGAACGAAGACCTGTGTGGCACATTAACATCCTAACTTCTTCTTCTTTTAAATTTGATTGGTGGTTGGCGATCAGCTTACAGGTGCATTACTGCCACTGACTTGATTATCATCACTCTATATCTTTGTATAAGGAGTTCTTATAAGGAGTTCTGAACAACTCCTTATGTGTGAAAAAATTATCCATCCTTGGACTGTGTCCTCGGGGGCGTCAATAGCTGTGCCAGCCGCCAGCGCTGCTGCTCACACCCTTCTCTCTTCCAGCGGCTCTGGCGGTTCCTCCTCTCCCCGGGGGTGCATAGTCCATACTGTCCTGTTTGAGACCCCCCGGTGGCACTTCCTCCTCCGGTCCATTGTTCCCCCTTATCCCAGCTGCCTTCTCTGGGTGGAGAATCCCCCACCTGTGCCGCCACACTATGACCCTTCTCTCTGATCTCTTTTTTTTTGTGTCTTATGTTCTGATTGGTGGAGCCTTGAGTACTTTTATTGTGTTTATAGTCAGCTTCATGTGTGCCTGTGTTTGTGTTCATGTTGAATGTAATTGTGTTTTGTAAATATGTGTCTAAAAGGATGTCATCTGTCTGCAAAAAAAATCTGCCTACGGGTACAAATAAAGTAACCTGAACCTGAACCTGAGAAGGAGTCACAAATTAACCAGTGTCCAGTTTAGCACGCAGTCTCGTCCTTGGCTCCCACCACCGACATAACACCATGCTGGCAAAATGAGTCACTTTGAGGACATTTTCAAAACTGATGTAACGTTATTTCCATATTCTGCATTGAAAGACTTTCAAAATGATATTTAATTTGTAGGAAGTGTGCAAAAACGGACCCGGAAAAAGCCGATTTGTTTATATTTTGGCTAGGTTGAAAACTCACGTTCGATCAGTCGGGACTTATGTCTTCCACAAAAACATATGTATTTTTAGAAAGTATGATTTCTAAGCTTTCCAGTGATACCAGGCACTCATGGGGGTTTTCCCAGGACTTGCCGCTAGCAAACAAAGAAAGAGTCACGATTTATGACTTCTCTGCCTGTAGCTTGTAATGATGCGATGCACATTTCGACTCATTTTGCCAGCACAGGTCACATATATCAATGTCTCCACCGCAATAAAGTTGGCTGCATTTTGTTAAAATATGTTGGCCATAATCAGATTTACCTTAGAGCAGACGTAGAGTCTAGTCAGAGCCACAAAGAACCACAACACCATGCTTGGGCGCTTTAAATTCTGGGTAAAACATCAGATCTGTGACATTTATACAAGTGAAAACATATCTGTGTCTGTACCACCGATCACACAAACAGTCCTTTGGTTTTCAGTGCATGATCTACTCATTGCTGTTGAAGCCACAGATTCAGCTGTGCTTATCTGTGAGGAGCCTCACACCACGAACAGCAGCATGTACCAGAACTACGCAAAAACATTTAAAAATACAAAAACTACAAGTGCTAAAATTAGGTACCACTTGAGTGCAAAACACGTTTTTTTTTTTTTTGTTACTTATTTGTACCCGTAGGTAGACTTGGTTTGCAGTCTGGTGACTGTGGTGTAATCTAAGGATTACATATGTGGAGCCACTAGGGGGCGACACAGACCGGATGTTGTCAGGAGTACAGCATGACGGATATTAATATGGCGGAGTTCGTGTATTAATGTTGTTCCAGCCAGTCAATAAAGGAGGCTCTGTGTTCACCCAAAGCAGCAGTCTTTATTTATAAAAGAACCCAACACAACATGGTGTCAGAAGTTGGTGCGCTTTGAGGTGAGAAAAGTCAGCTTTGCAACCGGAGCCCTTCGACTTTGCGAGACCCCAAGAGTGGGAAAAGTGGATAAGACGTTTTGAGCGTTTTAGACTGGCAAGTAACCTGAATAACTCAGCTGAGGCGAACCAAGTAAATACGCTGGTTTATTGCATGGGAGATGAGGCTGACGACGTGCTAAGAGGGCTCGAGCTAACGAGTGTGCAGCGCCAGCAGTACGATGCCGTTAAAACAGCTTTTGATAGACATTTCGTTCCCAGAAAGAACGTGATTTATGAACGAGCAAAATTCAACAAGCGAGTGCAACAGCTGGCAGAACCAGTAGACTCGTTCATAACAGCACTCTATGCACTGGCAGAAAACTGTGAGTACGGTGCACTTCATGATGACCTCTTGAGAGACAGGCTTGTAGTGGGTCTAAAAGATTTGTCGCTGTCAGAAAGAATGCAGCTTGACAAAGATCTTACCCTAGCTAAAGCTGTAACAATGGCAAGACAATCTGAAGAAATAAAACGACAACAAACTGACCTAAGAGGTGAAACTAGCGTTAACAG
Source organism: Pholidichthys leucotaenia (assembly GCA_020510985.1). Taxonomy (NCBI): domain Eukaryota; kingdom Metazoa; phylum Chordata; class Actinopteri; order Cichliformes; family Pholidichthyidae; genus Pholidichthys; species Pholidichthys leucotaenia. Next base: position 158,201,550 of record CM035849.1, read on the forward strand.
AACAGCCGTGGATGCGCTACACATCAGAAAAGCCAAGCCAAACAAGTTCATAATCAAGGAACAAAAACAGATTAAGTCCTCAAGGCCTCAGCAGACAAAACAAGACAGTAAAGTTTGTTCCAAGTGTGGCAAAGCACCAGCACATGCAGCAGTACAGTGCCCAGCTAAAAACGCGGAATGCCATAACTGTAAAAAACGTGGACACTATATTAGAGTCTGTAGGTCCAACCCAACTGTGAATGAGGTCACTGACAATGCAGATGGACTTTTTCTGGGTGAAGTGGATCTAGGGGAGGATCCATGGCTGGCAGACATAAACGTGAGAGGAAATAAAGTGACTTTTAAGTTAGATTCCGGAGCGGACGTCACAGCGGTTTCTGAACAAACATTTGAAACCTTCAAGAAGAAAAATGAACAGTTGGAAAAGGCACAAAAACCACTCTACGGACCGGGTGGAACTGCACTAACTGTGTTAGGGTCTATGACAGAGACTGTTACATACGGTGACAAGAGCGCTACTGAGAAAATCTATATTGTCAAAAATCTGCGCATGGCACTACTGAGTAGAACAGCTTCCGTGAGACTGAAACTAATTGCCAGAATTGACACTATAGACCAAGAGACAGTGAGAAAAGTGTACCCCAAGTTATGCGATGGACTTGGGCTCGTCCAAAAGCCATACACAATTAAACTGAAACCTGATGCTAAGCCCTTTTCGCTCAAGGTGCCAAGGCGTGTGCCACTGCCGCTCATGGGTAAAGTGAAAGAAGAGCTCGAGAGGATGGAAAAGTTGGGAGTCATCAGTCGCGTGGAGCAGCCAACAGATTGGTGCTGTGGCATGGTTGTAGCTCCCAAAAAGGACAAAGAAAAGGTGCGTATCTGTGTGGACATGACACCTTTAAACGAGTCAGTGTGTCGCGAAAGATACATCCTCCCGTCTGTGGACCAAACGCTAGGCATGCTCACAGGTGCTCAGTATTTTTCAAAGCTTGATGCAAATATGGGATTTTGGCAAATACCACTGTCTAAAGAGTCGGCCTTTCTCACCACATTCATTACGCCATTTGGCAGATACCACTTCAACCGTTTGCCATTTGGTATTTCCAGTGCTCCTGAACATTTCCAAAACATGATGGTAACAGAGGTTACAGCGGGTCTCGACGGAGTCGTCTGTCACATGGATGATATCCTGGTCTGGGGATCCACCAAGGAGCAGCACGACGCAAGACTGCACGCTGTCTTGAAGCGCGCGGAGAAAGCCGGCGTTACATTGAATATGTCAAAATGTGAGTTTGGCAAAAGAGAGGTTAAATTTCTTGGGTTTATTGTTTCAGCAGAAGGAATGAGGCCTGATCCAGACAAAACCAAAGCTGTTCAGGACATGAAAGAGCCAAGCAACGTGAGTGAGCTCAGGAGCTTTCTCGGAATGGTGAACCAGCTGGGGAAGTTCATTCCGAACCTTTCTGAAAAGGACAAACCATTGAGAGACTTGCTTTCAACAAAGAACATGTGGTACTGGGGGCATGAACAACAAAATGCGTTTTGTAATCTCAAACAAGAACTGTCCTCTGCTCCTGTATTGCAGCTCTATGACCCAAACAAACCACAGAAAATATCTGCAGATGCCTCTTCATACGGATTGGGGGCAGTCATGCTACAGAAGGAGAGAGACGTGTGGTCACCAGTTGCTTACGCTTCTCGATCATTGACACCTACAGAGCAGCGCTACGCACAGCTGGGAAAAGAAGCGCTGGCTCTCACGTGGGCCTGCGAAAGATTCAATGACTTTATCCTGGGTCTGCACTTTGAACTAGAAACTGATCATAAGCCACTAGTGAGCCTACTGGGAGGACAAGCTTTGGATGCGCTTCCACCGCGTATACAGAGATTTCGTATAAGATAAGATAAGATAAGCCTTTATTAGTCCCACAACGGGGAAATTCCAGGATTGCAACAGCACAGGGATAGCAACACTCAGAGCAACAATCAGAAGGCAAGAAAAAACAAGCAAGCAAGAGCAGCTAATATACATGTATTAGGCGCATACATGTATGCGCCTAATGAGGTATTCATACACTATAAAGCACATCCCGGGCAAAAGTCTAACCACTGCCGACACGCTCTCACGCTTACCGCTCACAAACAGTGTTACTCACACAGACACAGATCTTATGGAGGACACTAACATTTATGTTGACTCTGTGCTAGAGGGACTCCCTACAAGCAGCAAATATCTTGCAGATCTCCAAGAGCAACTGCAGTCCGACAGCGTCTGTTCACAAGTCATGAAATACTGCACAGAAGGCTGGCCGGATCGTAACCAGCTACAGGGAGCGGTGAAGCATTACTGGTCTGAGAGAGCCGTTTTGAGTGTGCATAACGGACTACTACTGAGAGGCACGAGGTTAGTTATCCCTGCTAACATGAGAAATGCAGTTTTGGATAAGATACATGAGGGCCACCAGGGGGTGGTTAAATGCAGAGAGCGCGCCCGTCAGGCTGTATGGTGGCCAGGTTTAAGCAACCAGATCAGTGAAGTTGTACTCAAATGCAGAAAGTGCATACAGGAAAGAGTTAATGTGAGAGAGCCTTTAATGCCCACAGATTTACCAGAAAGGCCATGGCAGAAGTTGGGAGCTGATTTGTTCACGCTACAAGACAAAAACTACCTGTTATTAGTGGACTACTTCTCTAGGTATATAGAGATCGCCCAGCTCAGCCCAACTCGCTCTGCCAATGTCATTGTGCATTTAAAATCAATGTTTGCACGTCACGGAATACCGGAGATACTGATCACGGATAACGGCCCGCAGTTCGCAAGTCAGGAAATGGAAGACTTTGCAAAGGAGTACTGTTTTGAGCACGTGACCAGTAGTCCCAGGTACCCCCAAAGTAACGGTGAGGCAGAAAGAGCTGTCAGAACAGTCAAAAATCTTATCAAAAAAGCCAGTGATCCATACCGAGCACTGTTAGCCTACAGAACCACAGCGTTGGCAAATGGCTACAGCCCAGCACAGCTTCTCATGGGGCGTAGACTTCGTACCACCCTGCCAATGCTTCCAGAGGCCTTGCAGCCATGCGTGCCGAATCTGCAACAAATTCGTCACATGGAAAAGGAGAGACGGATGAGGCAAACAGAATGTTTCAACAAAAGACACAGAACGAGAGATTTGGATAAACTGTTACCCGGAAACTCTGTTTGGATTACAGATGCAAAAGCACAGGGCACAGTGACATCTGTCCACAAAACTCCACGGTCCTATGTCATTAGTGGACCACAAGGGACAATCAGGAGGAATCGCACTCATCTTGTGCCTATGTCGATACCAGAGACTGAGATGGAACCACAACGGACCCAGTCAAATGGAAAAGACACTCCTACAGAAACTGTTTCTGAGCCCGATGCACAGGAAACACCAGGTGTTGTTAGAACCAGGTCTGGTAGAGAAGTGATAAAACCAAAGAGACTGGATCTGTAGAGTTGCATGTTAATATTTGTGAAAACAGTGTTGAAGAGAAAAAAAAAAAAGAAATGTTATATTTTGTGTTTTCAGCTAAAAGGGGTCAACTTGGCTTCAGTAAGGGGGATGTGGTGTAATCTAAGGATTACATATGTGGAGCCACTAGGGGGCGACACAGACCGGATGTTGTCAGGAGTACAGCATGACGGATATTAATATGGCGGTGTTCGTGTATTAATGTTGTTCCAGCCAGTCAATAAAGGAGGCTCCGTGTTCACCCAAAGCAGCAGTCTTTATTTATAAAAGAACCCAACACAACAGTGACAAGCCACCGGCTGCTATGTATGCGGACTATTCATTAAAATAAATTTGAAAAACTTTTAAAAACGCTATTTTAAATGCGCTTGCTACTCCACTCTTACTGATTTAACACTATGTCAGCCGAAACCGGAAGCTCTGCCCATAATCGTTCCTACAGCAGCACTCCCAGGAATAAGGTGGATTGAGGATTTGCAGAAACGTCACAAAGTCACGTGATGTTCTGTCTGTGCCATTTGACGGTAGGCAAAAAAACGCATTGCTTCCAATGCAGTTGTGCTAGATTTGAGCACTTTTTTAAAAAAAATACTTTTGCCAACTTTTTTATGCAGTCTATGAGTGGCATAAATTTCAACTCTGACCATGGTCACTACATGCATGGCTTTAAGTTGTTATAATTCATAGTTTTAAAATGATGTCACATGGCTGCCAGTCTTTTTTTTTTTTCCCGGTTCCAGTTCTGCCGGAACCGGCGGCGCCACACGAGTTGGCTGCCTTTTGCAACTGCCTTTTTTTTTTTATCTTCCTTCTTCTTTCTACACCTTTCACTCTATATATATATCACGGACACACAGATCGCCCAAAGGTCTCCCGAGTCGGCGGACGGAGCCACTGTTTACAGCAGGAGACGATACAGCAGGGAAGAGCTAGCTAGCACTCAACCGCCACCCGGTGCTAACGGAGAAACTCGACATACCGGGGAACTGTAGCGAAAACGACGTGGGTGCCGGGCTGGAGTTTAGGCGGCGTGCAAGAAATATAAGACAGAATAATAAAGAGCGATGGCAAGAACCAAGCAGACCGCCCGTAAATCTACTGGAGGAAAAAGCCCCCCAGGAAGCAGCTAGCCACCAAGGCTGCTCGGAAAAGCGCTCCAGCCACCGGCGGAGTGAAGGAGCCTCACCGTTACAGGCCCGGTACCGTGGCTCTGAGAGAGATCCGTCGCTACCAGAAATCCACGGAGCTGCTCATCCGTAAGCTGCCCTTCCAGCGCCTGGTGAGGGAGATTGCTCAGGACTTCAAGACCAACCTGCGCTTCCAGAGCTCCGCCGTCATGGCTCTGCAGGAGGTCAGCGAGGCCTACCTGGTGGGTCTCTTCGAGGACACCAACCTGTGCGCCATCCACGCCAAGAGGGTCACCATCATGCCCAAAGACATCCAGCTGGCCCACCGCATCCGAGGAGAGAGAGCTTACACTTTCTGCTGCACATTCACCAACCACAATGCTCCGCACTGTGTGTCTATATATACATATATATATATATATATATATATATATATATATATATATATATATATACTGTATATATATACTACCGTTCAAAACTTTGAGGTCACTTAGAAATTTCCTTATTTTTGAAAGAAAAGCACTTTTTTTTCAATGAAGATGACTTTAAACTAATCAGAAATACACTCTAATGTCTAATATACATTGCTAATGTGGTAAATGACTATTCTAGCTGTAAATGTCTGGTTTTTGGTGCAATATCTACATAGGTGTATAGAGGCCCATTTCCAGCAACTATCACTCCAGTGTTCTAATGGTACAATGTGTTTGCTCATTGCGTCAGACTTGTGCAATCATGTTAGCACAGCTGAAAACAGTTTAGCTGGTTAGAGAAGCTATAAAACTGGCCTTCCTTTGAGCAGGTTGAGTATCTGGAAAAAAATATTATTTCAAATACAAATCATTATTTCTAACCTTGTCAATGTCTTGACTATATTTTCTATTCATTTTACAACTCATGGTGGTAAATAAGTGTGACTTTTCATGGAAAACACAAAATAATTGTCTGGGTGACCCCAAACTTTTGAACGGTAGTGTATATATATATTTATAGTAATATGTACATATGTATACTAGCTGTTCTTGTTTTTTCTTGCCTTCTGATTGTTGCTCTGAGTGTTGCTATCCCTGTGCTGTTGCAATCCTGGAATTTCCCCATTGTGGGACTAATAAAGGCTTATCTTATCTTATCTTATCTTATATGGGCCGCCATATTGGTAGGGAAGCTGCAGGGGGTGATTCTATTTCATTAAAACCAAAAATTATGTAACTATAATGCACTACTGTGGAATAATTGGTTGTACAATTGGTGGGAAGGAGAAAGTGTTTTTTTTTTTTATCAATACCTGCAATTATTTTGAACCAAGGCCAGTCAACTCGGGAACTATCAGAGAAACTGAGGAGAATTTGGCTTTCTCCTATTAGTATTAGTAGAGCTGATGTGGCGCCTTCCTAGTATTCCAACTTGAGGGTGCTCTGACCATTTTGTAATAGGTTTGTAGAAATAACTGACTAATAATATTGTTGAAGAGTCTGATGTTCTGTGGACATTTTCACAGATTCATAAGTTCCCTGTTCTGATCAGCTCAGCTGCTGCCAGCTGCACATGCACACACCCACACCCACACCCACCCACACACACACACACACACACACAGAGCTAAGTAAATGTACTTGTTCGTCTAACAGGACCTATCCGAGCTAACTTAAGTGTCACACGTTCAAGCTGCAGGATATAATGAAGATCCAAATCACTATTTATCCCTCATTACCAAGTTCTTACCTTTAACTGCAATCTGTACTATCAGCTGTGTCCACACAGGCGAGACAGAAAATGTTGCCTTCCACTCAGCTAGACAAATGCTTCTAATCATTCCAGCTGATTAGACCGCCGTACAGACCACACTTGGATCCTGCTCACCTCCTGTTTCCTTTCCAAGGAAAGAAGACTCCAAACAGGAGAAAAACAACACAACTTTATTCTTGAGGCTGCTGGCAGGAAACCACAAATAAGGGACACTCCATGCTGGAACAGGATAGCTACTAAAGCTAACCTTAGCTGGAGTTAAGGCTTTTCAACAGTGACACTGACATCCGGACTTCACCAACATTCAAGAGTGTCACTCGCTTGGGAAGTCTTATTCTTCTGAACAACAAATGAAGAAAATGATGGAGTAGTAACCCAAGGTTTGCTGTTCTGATGCCAAAATGTCAGAACACTGGCTAATTAGCCTGTAGCTTTGAGATTATTACAAGTAGGTGGTGTGATGGCAGCACTTATTGTGAGGTGCAGTGTGATGACGCCGACTTCCTGTTGCGTCACCGCACTGCCCTATATAGTGGGGTGGGCCACCATAGGCACTTCCTCTTGTGCCGGATGATCCCACTGGGTGCTTGCCGTGTACTGTTACATCAGCTTCTTAATAAAGCAGTGTTCCACGTTACCACTCTCTCCACCTTGTTCGTCACCAGGTTTGCGGACATAATATTTGGCGAATGAGGATTAACGTATGGAGGCGTGCGTTACACCACTCTGTCCCTTCCTTGAGCTCCCAGGTGAGCCGCCGGTGCCTTGGCCACGTTGGTTCGAGGTATTTCAAACTTACATCACGGCGCTGGACCTCGGGAAGCTCGATAAGGTGAGGGCATGTGCGCTTCTCGTCCACAGCCTGGGTATTGAAGGCCAGCAAGTCCTACGGACGCTTGGCGCATCAGACTCCTTTGAAGACGTTGTGGAGGTGCTAGCTAACCATTTCACCACTCCAGACAGCGTGACTGTATGGAGAATTCGCTTTCGCCAGTGACGCCAACATGTAGGTGAGCCCATCCACCAATATGTCGCTGACTTGAAGCGGCTAGCTAGTGAGTGCCATTTTGGGCCACTTGAAAATGAGATGGTGTGCAACCAACTAGCAGAGCATACGTGTAATGCTGGATTGAGAGCTAGGCTACTAATGGCGCCAAATGACTTGACGTTAGCTAGAGCCGTCGAGCTAGCTCTCCACTTGGAGGCCGCAGACAAGCTAGCTTTGGAGCTAAACTGGCACCAGTCATAGAAGCCGCCGGAGCCGCCCGCCACAGCAAATGTTGCAGACTCGGATAGTGAGGATAGATTGTAGTAGTAGTAGATTAGTTTATTTGACAGGGACAGTGCAATAAACATAGACAATTAATCAAAGACAATCAATCTGATGTGTTGCACATAGAGTGTATAGCTATTAGCTAATTTGCAACTCTTGTCCCTGGATGGGCTTTAGAAAAAAGAATCAAGATAAAAAATATACACAATAACCACATACATCAATGCAGAAAAATTATAAATACACAATTATAAATATTATATTATAAATACACAAATATAACAGCCTGACTCACATTTAACATAAATATTATAAATATTATAAATACACAAATATAACAGCCTGACTCACATTTAACACATATAACATAACTCACATTTGCCTATTTCAGGCCTTCCTCCCTTCGTCACTCACTATAAACAAACACATTTATTCCTTCCCTTCATTCACTCTCACTTTGCAGACAATTAATTCATACATGAGTACATTCTTGTTTATTTTTCAGCCAGTTTTTAACATTTTTAGTGAATGTTTTAAAGTCCGTTATTATTTTAATTTCATTTGGCATTGTGTTCCAGATGTGACTGCCCTTTATAGAGAAAGCTGTTTGTCCAAATGTGGTTCTGCGGTAGAATATTTTACAGTTATTGTTAACAGAACTCCTGGTGGCTCTGCTGCTGTCCTGTCTTTGGACGAAACCAGCAAGTGGCTCGGGTGCTGATTTATGGAAACATTTGAACGTTAATTTCAGAAGACAGAGGTCAATGAAGCTCTCAAAATTCAATAGGTTGTATTTTTTTAAAACATTACAGTGATGCCACCTAATGGGCTTTTTGTCCAAGATTTTTAGGGTTTGATTATATAATGAACCTATATGTCTTATTGTGGAAGGGGCTGCTTGAGCCCAGACTGTCAAACAGTATGATATATGAGAAAAAACCATAGAATGCATATACAGTGCAGCTGCTTCGTAAGGTATGTAATATCTAATTAATTTAAAGCAGTTCAGATTTTTTTTTACTGTTTTTGAAATTTTCTTTATATGAAGATTAAATTTGAGTTGAGGATCTAGTACAATGCCAAGGTATTTGAATTCTGTAGCTAAACTGATGTCATGATCATGTATATTAACTTTAAAATGTTGCAGGTTACATTTTTTGATTGAAAAGCACATTGAGACTGTTTTCTGAAGGTTCAGCAATAGATGGTTCTTGAGGAGCCACTCTTGGACATCAACCATACTTGTAGACAGTACATCTGCAGCCTGTGCTGGAGTCTTGGCAGCTGTGTAAATAACTGCATCATCTGCATAAAGTTGGCATGTTGCAGCTGAGCAGTGTAACGGCAAGTCATTAATAAAAATGCTGAAAAGTAAAGGACCAAGAATGGACCCTTGTGGGATACCCATGCGGTTGTTTAAAAATGAGGATTTATCCTGGTGAACTTTTACACACTGTTCTCTATTCTGGAGATAAGATGCAAACCATTCTAATGTATTTGGGGAGAAGTTAAAAGATACCATTTGGATAAAAGCAAACTGTGGTTTACAGTATCGAAAGCCTTTTTGAGATCTAGAAAAACAGCTCCTACCACATTACCCCTGTCCAAGGACTGTTTGACGTTTTCAATAAGGCAACAATTTGCTGTTTGTTGGATGACGAGTTTATGGAAACCAATGCTGCCAGCCGAAGGTCTGCCTCGGGAAGACCCCTGTGCAAGGGTTGTGGGTCCGCGACGCACCGCCATAAAGCGAAGGAGTGCCTGGCAAGAGGAAAATGTTGTAGCAGATGTGGACGCTTGAATCACTACCCCAGGGTGTGCCGCTTATCTGATGTGGAGAGCCCACGGAAGAAATCACTCCACCCGCCCCCGACAACCATCCATACGGTGAGTCCCAGTACTAACGGGTATACGTATTGCGCAGTGGAGTTGGATGGTGTGGAGGTGCCACTGTTACTCGACACGGCGGTGGTGCGGTCAATGCTGAATTGGGCCACAGTGAAGAAGTTTTTCCCCCACCACAGGGTAAGAAATAACCCGGAGCCATTGTATGGCTATGGAGGTAGCCAGCTGTGCACTGTTGGAACTATGGAGTTAACTGTTCGTTACAAGTTGGCCATGATGACTGACTTCACTTTCCAAGTGGCAGCGCCCAGCAGTAGCATCATGGGGTGTGACCTATTCTATGGACTGGGTTTTGCCATTAAAGACGGTGCTGGGAAAGAATAGTCGGGTTGTGGCTGCTGGAACCCGCAGGCTCCGGTGGTTCAAGAGGACGTGGTTTGGGACGAAGGACTAATGGACACTCTTGCTTTCGAGCCAGACCAGCCTCACTTAGGTTCGGTGCGAGAAAGTCTCAGTGCCGGCGCTCGGGAAGTTGTAGTGGGGGGTACCAAGCGTGACAGCCGGACACCCGCACTGGCGAATGACACCATGCTAGCCCTAGATGCCTCTGGTACTCGGCCGCAGTTGGGTGGGGGGTCTGAAGCTACAATGGTGACCGCTACAACGTTTATAGAAGATGATGGGGTTAGACCGACGAGCATGGAGTTACTGCATGCTCAGCAGCAGCACACCAGGCTGAGTAAGGCCCCACTTAGGGTTATGAACTTGGTTCTGATCCAGGGTGATGAATGACCACGGCAAAGATGGGCCAGACGACAGCCAGCAAAACATCAAGCACGTCTGCGGATAGTGGCGAAGTTGGGAGCAGCGTGCTTCCGGTTGTCTGACGGCTCGTCGAGGCATGCCAACCAGCTACAGCGTGTCCAGGAGGACGCTCCAGGTGGCGAGGCTGGACAGGAGTCGGTGAAGGTGGTGTGGGATCCAGGCTTTGTTGTCCCGAAGATCAGCCATCGCTCTGGGGGCCTGTTGTCTCCAGGAGCGTGCCTGCTGAGGGGTTGCCCTGGGCCCCCCATGCCAGTTCCACCTCTCCCACCCAATTGACTGTGCTGTGACAGTTTTGTTTATAGTTCTGGTGCTATTGTGTGTTATTGTGTTTAGTTTAGGAACACTGCAGATATTTTTAGTTGCAATAAAGCCTTTTTTAGTTTAATTCGGTGGCAGAATAATCCACCGTGCTGTGCTGGTCGTGTGGTAGTCCACCCACCAGCCATATCTTAGGTTGTTTTGTGTGAGTGTGTTAGGCCTTTTAGTACCTTAGTTTATGTTTTTTTTAGAGTGTGTTTCGAGTTCCAAATTGGGGTGGGTTCAAATTGTATGAGTGGTTTTGGACTTTGTAAAGGGGGGGAGAATGTGATGGCGGCACATACTGTGAAGTGCAGTGTGGTGACTGTTATGTATGTAAAACCTGGTGATGAATGAGGCAAGATGAGGTAGCGTCAAACACAGCTTTATTGATGAACTATGTACACAGCAATACATGGCAGGCACCAGCGGGATCATCCAACATAAAGCGGCCAAGCCATGGTGGCTCGCCCCTATACAGGGCAGTGCGGTGGCGTGACAGGAAGTCCATGTCATCACACTGCACTTCATAATAAAGTGCCCCAAATACACATACCACAGTGACGCCAACTTCCTGTCGCATCACCACACTGCCCTACATAGAGAGGTGGGCCGCAATAGGCACTTCCTCTTGTGCCGGATGATCCCGCTGGGTGCTTGCTGTGTACTGTTACACCGTCTTCTTAATAAAGCAGTGTTCAACGTTACCACTCTCTCCGCATCATTCATCACCAGATTTGTGGACATAACAGGTGGGAGTCTACAAATCATTTGCTTAATTGTTACCAATAAAGGATAACAATTAGACACCAAGACAATGATGTCTAACTTCATCTGAAAGCACCTGGACAGGTGAGTGTGCTGAATGAAGCCAGCCTTTAGCTAATACTAAATCACATTGACTCACATATAAAAAAATACTGAGCAAAAACAAAGAAAAACAAACAGGAGAAGTTAAGTTGGGGGTTCTGTGAATAATTTATGGGCTGATGTGGATAAACATGTATGGGAAGTGTTATGAAGATCAAGAAATATATTTTGCTTTGTACATGTCTGGATGGGTGATGCTAGCCCACTTCTCCATGTCTTTTGGCCAGTTTTGCTTTGGAATGAGATAGGGGGCCTGCTTCTCAATTAAAACTAATTTGTCGTCATACTGCTGTTTGTCATTATCAAGAGTTTCATAATAAATTTTGGATATTTTCACTTTTTTTTGTTCCATTTTACTCCGTGATTATCCTCCCAAAATGGCCGGTGATCCTGTCGGAAGTCACGTGATCGAAAATTATGAATAGGTAAGATAAAACCACAGGAAAGTCTTTTTATTGCTTTCCATCGGATCTAGCTCAGAGACAAGTATGCAGGCAGATGGAGGGTTGACAGCAGGCCACAACACAAGTCAGATCTGCAGCAGTCATTTCATTTGGGTAAGTATGTGTACAAATCATGACCCGAGGATAGTGATGGTGGGTCTTGCTGTGTCTGAGAATTAGGACAGCGGAAGCAGGAGCTGTACTGAATGATGGCTTTATTGACACATACTGTTAACAGCACGTGTTACAGCACGCTAGCTACTGAGCTAACCCGAACAGGTACAGGCTGGTGTTGGCATAGAGGCGGCGCGCCAAAGAGATAGGGGACTAACGGCGGGAGACTAATAGTCACGGCGTGATGACATCACATCATGCGTGCGTCCCCACGTCCGTGATGTGTATGGTGGTATTCCAAAATGCCCCCCCCCCCCCCGAGAAAAAACAACTCTGCTGGTGATGGTTAACCTTAGCTGGGTACCTTGATTGTGGCATATTGCTAGCATAACACATACACGTTCACCAGTACCAGCAGTGTTGCCAGATGGGAAATGCTGGAGTATCGTACCAGCGGCTTAAAATTATCGTATTTTGAGGAAAATTATCATACACACCCAGTTTTCATTCTGACATACATAACCAGGCCTGAGGTGAAGTGAAGGTAGCTTTATTATAACAACAACTATATACAATGCAGCTATGGTGCTCCTGCTTGCAGGGGCTCAAAAGCAAAAGAGACATGGAAGCCTCCCGCCGTGCCCTTTATACCCCGGGTGACGCCACCACCAGAAAGGCGGGCCACCACCCCTCACTATTCCCTAGGAGCCCTGGCCATCATCTTACTACTACTTTCCATACATAACATTATCACAGGTCATGCATATTACAGCCTATAACGCAGTTTTACCTTTAAATAATTTAACAGATCGGTTAAAAAAAAAGGCACTTCTACCTGTGTTCAGTACAGGATCAGCCTGTACTGAACGGCCCAAAATATCAGTCGTAACTATCTTCTATATGCCTTCTGTTGAATCATCATATATCAAGGTCTTGCCTCATAAATATTTTGAGAAGTACTCTGTTTATACATTAGGAACAAACAATCAATCCACCTAAATTACTAAAATGCCTCTGATAATTGAAACAGAAACCCATTTCAGTTTTATTGAGAACTACAATTCAGTGACATTTTTGCAGACATTGGCACGTTGCAGCAGCGACAGAAAACTTTAGTTCTAATGCCAACAACAGGTTTGAACTACACAGTACAACTGGGCTCTGCCCCCCCCCCCCCGTTTCTCAACCTGCTCGTGATGTTGCTTACTTGTGGAATCTGCTGTGCCTGCATTGGTGCTGTAACGTACACGAACGATTCAGTCGAGTGTACTAGTTTTTATGGATGAATGTTCTGTACTGGCCCTGCGATGGACTGGCGATCTGTCCAGGGTGTACCCTGCCTCTCACCCAAAGATGCTGGGATAGGCTCCAGCCCCCCGCGATCTGAAAAGAATTAAGCGGAAGAAGATGGATGGATGGATGAATCACTCACCGGAGATGTACTGGAAGACCCCGCCTGAGCAGCAAACGAGCCCCGCCTGTGGTGTAATCTAGGCATTACATATGTGGAGCCACTAGGGGGCGACATAGACTAGATGTTGTCAGGAGTACAACAGGATGGATATTAATATGGCGGCGTTCGTGTGTTAATGTATTGCAGCCAGTCAATAAAGGAGGCTCCGTGAACACCCAAAGCAGCAGTCTTTATTTATAAAAGAACCCAACACAGCATGGTGTCAGAAGTTGGTGCGCTTTGAGGTGAGAAAAGTCAGCTTTGCAACCGGCTAGCGGCTATGCCAGACGAAGTTCAAAGGGCTGCAGCTGCGCCAATTGATCCTGTAATGGCGGCGGCTATTCCAGCGGCAACCTTCACCATTAAACCACCAGAGCCCTTCGACTTTGCGAAACCCCAAGAGTGGGAAAAGTGGATAAGACGTTTTGAGCGTTTTAGACTGGCAAGTAACCTAAATAACTCATCTGAGGCAAACCAAGTAAATACGCTGGTTTATTGCATGGGAGATGAGGCGGACGACGTGCTAAGAGGGCTCGAGCTAACGAGTGTGCAGCGCCAGCAGTACGATGCCGTTAAAACAGCTTTTGATAGACATTTCGTTCCCAGAAAGAACGTAATTTACGAACGAGCAAAATTCAACAAGCGAGTGCAACAGCCGGCAGAACCAGTAGACTCGTTCATAACAGCACTCTACGCACTGGCAGAAAACTGGTGCACTTCATGATGACCTTTTGAGAGACAGGCTTGTAGTGGGTCTAAAAGATTCGTCGCTGTCAGAAAGAATGCAGCTTGACAAAGATCTTACCCTAGCTAAAGCTATAACAATGGCAAGACAATCTGAAGAAATAAAACGACAACAAACTGACCTAAGAGGTGAAACTAGCGTTAACAGAACAGCCGTGGATGCGGTACACATCAGAAAAGCCAAGCCAAACAAGTTCATAATCAAGGAACAAAAACAGATTAAGTCCTCAAGGCCTCAGCAGACAAAACAAGACAGTAAAGCTTGTTCCAAGTGTGGCAAAGCACCAGCACATGCAGCAGCACAGTGCCCAGCTAAAAACGCGGAATGCCATAACTGTAGAAAACGTGGACACTATGGTAGAGTCTGTAGGTCCAACCCAACTGTGAATGAGGTCGCTGACAATGCAGACGGACTTTTTCTGGGTGAAGTGGATCTAGGAGAGGATCCATGGCTGGCAGACATAAATGTGAGAGGAAATAAAGTGACTTTCAAGTTAGATTCCGGAGCGGACGTCACAGCGGTTTCTGAACAAACATTTGAAACCTTCAAGAAGAAAAATGAACAGTTGGAAAAGGCACAAAAATCACTCTACAGACCGGGTGGAACTGCACTAACCGTGTTGGGGTCTATGACAGAGACTATTACATACGGTGACAAGAGCGCTACTGAGAAAATCTATGTTGTCAAAAATCTGCGCATGGCACTACTGAGTAGAACAGCTTCCGTGAGACTGAAACTAATCGCCAGAGTTGACACTATAGACCAAGAGACAGTGAGAAAAGTGTACCCCAAGTTATGCGATGGACTTGGGCTTGTTCAAAAGCCATACACAATTAAACTGAAACCTGATGCTAAACCCTTTTCGCTCAAGGTGCCAAGGCGTGTGCCACTGCCGCTCATGGGTAAATGTGAAAGAAGAGCTCGAGAGGATGGAAAAGTTGGGAGTTATCAGTCGCGTGGAGCAGCCAACAGGTTGGTGCTGTGGCATGGTTGTAGCTCCCAAAAAGGACAAAGAAAAGGTGCATATCTGTGTGGACATGACACCTTTAAACGAGTCAGTGTGTCGCGAAAGATACATCCTCCCGTCTGTGGACCAAACGCTAGGCATGCTCACAGGTGCTCAGTACTTTTCAAAGCTCGATGTTAATATGGGATTTTGGCAAATGCCACTGTCTAAAGAGTCGGCCTTTCTCACCACATTCATTACGCCATTTGGCAGATACCACTTTAACCGTTTGCCATTTGGTATTTCCAGTGCACCTGAACATTTCCAAAACATGATGGTGACAGAGGTTACAGCGGGTCTCGACGGAGTCGTCTGTCACATGGACGATATCCTGGTCTGGGGATCCACCAAGGAACAGCACGATGCAAGACTGCACGCTGTCTTGGAGCGCGCCGAGAAAGCCGGCATCACGTTGAATATGTCAAAATGTGAGTTTGGCAAAAGAGAGGTCAAATTTCTTGGGTTTATTGTTTCAGCAGAAGGAATGAGGCCAGATCCAGACAAAACCCAAGCTGTTCAGGACATGAAAGAGCCAAGCAACGTGAGTGAGCTCAGGAGCTTTCTCGGAATGGTGAACCAGCTGGGGAAGTTCATTCCGAACCTTTCTGAAAAGGACAAACCATTGAGAGACTTGCTTTCAACAAAGAACATGTGGTACTGGGGGCATGAACAACAAATTGCGTTTTGTAACCTCAAACAAGAACTGTCCTCTGCTCCTGTACTGCAGCTCTATGACCCAAACAAACCACAGAAAATATCTGCAGATGCCTCTTCATACGGATTGGGGGCAGTCATGCTACAGAAGGAGAGAGATGTGTGGTCACCAGTTGCTTACGCTTCCCGATCATTGACACCTACAGAGCAGCGCTACGCCTAGCTGGAAAAAGAAGCGCTGGCTCTCATGTGGGCCTGCGAAAGATTCAATGACTTTATCCTGGGTCTGCACTTTGAACTAGAAACTGATCATAAGCCACTAGTGAGTCTACTGGGAGGACAAGCTTTGGATGCGCTTCCACCGCGTATACAGAGATTTCATATGCGCCTAATGAGGTACTCATACACTATAAAGCACATCCCTGGCAAAAGTCTCACCACTGCCGACACGCTCTCACGCTTACCGCTCACAAACAGTGTTACTCACACAGACACAGATCTTATGGAGGACACTAACATTTATGTTGACTCTGTGCTAGAGGGACTCCCTACAAGCAGCAAATATCTTGCGGATCTCCAAGAGCAACTGCAGTCCGACAGCGTCTGTTCACAGGTCATGAAATACTGCACAGAAGGCTGGCCGGATCGTAACCAGCTACAGGGAGCGGTGAAGCACTACTGGTCTGAGAGAGCCGTTTTGAGTGTGCACAACGGACTACTACTGAGAGGCACGAGGTTAGTTATCCCCGCTAACATGAGAAATGCAGTTTTGGACAAGATAGATGAGGGCCACCAGGGGGTGGTTAAATGCAGAGAGCGCGCCCGTCAGGCTGTATGGTGGCCAGGTTTAAGCAACCAGATCAGTGAAGTTGTACTCAAATGTAGACAGTGCATACAGGAAAGAGTTAATGTGAGAGAGCCTTTAATGCCCACAGATTTACCAGAAAGGCCATGGCAGAAGTTGGGAGCTGATTTGTTCACGCTACAAGACAAAAACTATCTGTTATAAGTGGACTACTTCTCTAGGTATATAGAGATCGCCCAGCTCAGCCCAACTCGCTCTGCCAATGTCATTGTGCATTTAAAGTCAATGTTTGCACGTCACGGAATACCGGAGATACTGATCACGGATAACGGCCCACAGTTCGCAAGTCAGGAAATGGAAGACTTTGCAAAGGAGTACTGTTTTGAGCACGTGACCAGTAGTCCCAGGTACCCCCAAAGTAACGGTGAGGCAGAAAGAGCTGTCAGAACAGTCAAAAACCTTATCAAAAAAGCCAGTGATCCATACCGAGCACTGTTAGCCTACAGAACCACAGCGCTGGCAAATGGCTACAGCCCAGCACAGCTTCTCACGGGGCGTAGACTTCGTACCACCCTGCCAATGCTTCCAGAGGCCTTGCAGCCATGTGTGCTGAATCTGCAACAAATTCGTCACGTGGAAAAGGAGAGCCGGATGAGGCAAACAGAATGTTTTAACAAAAGACACAGAACGAGAGATTTGGACAAACTGTTGCCCAGAAACTCTGTTTGGATTACAGATGCGAAAGCACAGGGCACAGTGACATCTCTCCACAAAACTCCACGGTCCTACGTCATCAGTGGACCACAAGGGACAATCAGGAGGAACCGCACTCATCTTGTGCCTATGTCGATACCAGAGACTGAGATGGAACCACAACGTACCCAGTCAAATGGAGAAGACACTCCTACAGAAACTGCTTCTGAGCCCAATGCACAGGAAACAACAGGTGTTGTTCGAACCAGGTCTGGTAGGGAAGTGATTAAACCAAAGAGACTGGATCTGTAGAAGTTACATGCTAATATTTGTGAAAACAGAATTGAGTTCTAAAAATGCCTTCTTTAAATAGAAAATAAGAGGCCTTTGCATAATATGTTCTTACATGGCAACAGTGTTGAAAAAAAAAGAAATGTTATAGATTTGTAAAAGGGGGTGATGTGTTAAATTTATGCTGTCATAGTTAGTTGACAAAAGGGAACAGAAACGATCTCATATAAAAATGTATTTTGTGTTTTCAGCTAAAAAGGGTCAACCTAGCTTCAGTAAGGGGGATGTGGTGTAATCTAGGCATTACATATGTGGAGCCACTAGGGGGCGACATAGACCGGATGTTGTCAGGAGTAAAACAGGATGGATATTAATATGGCGGAGTTCGTGTGTTAATGTGTTGCAGCCAGTCAATAAAGGAGGCTCCGTGAACACCCAAAGCAGCAGTCTTTATTTATAAAAGAACCCAACACAACACCGCCTGCTTGGTTCAGCCGACTCTCAGTTCGGTGAGTGGTAGACAGTTAGGCTACGGTCACACTGCAGGTCTTATTGCTCAATTCTGATTTTTTGCTGAGATCCGATTTTTTTGTGTGGGCGTTCACATTATAATTTAAATGCGCCCCCCATCAGACTGGAGTATGAATGGTCTCCAGCTATGAAGTGACCCGCATGTGCAGAAGAAAACGTAACGTCAGACACACCGTTGTATTGAGCCCCCAATGACTGGGGGGGGGGGGGGCAAAACTTCTTCACCTTGATGCAGCGCAGCAAAATAAATGTTAAAAACATTCAGAAATGTTTATGCACAAAATAAATGAGACCAGCTTCGTTCCTCTACCCGCCAGATGATCGCTGTGATCAGCTCTGCTTTAACAGAACAGATCAATTAAACAGCTGTCTTGAAAATGACACCCTGTATCTCAATGGGATTACCTGTATAAGTAAGGTTAATAATAAATAATCCTAGCGATTACAATAGGGCTCTTGCCCTAATAAACAGCACGGATCGTACCAGCGGCGTAACACCGATCCTGCACAGGAGCCGCCAGAGACTCCCCTTTCCTGGACTGTGTTTTCGTATGCCCCTATCTGGCCATTCTGCTCCGCAGTCATTTACATATTGCGGTGCCCAGGACTGTGCAGCTTACAGCATCCAGTAAATGTGCCATTACTTTTTTTTTTTTAAAGTGCTGTTACTGTGCACCTGCAATGTCTGATGGTTTCAGCCCCGAACTCCCCCCCCACCTGCAATTTTGAAGTTGTTGTGCTGTGGGAACCGACAAAATTATGATCCAGTGATAAAGGGAAGAAGACTGATTATAAAAGAGAGCACAAATCAGCTGTCTGCCATGCCTGCGGCATCTTCCACAGTAGAACTATAGTGTCAGTCTCACTTCAATGAGGAAAAAGTCGAATGACATGCAACATGACCGTTCAGACTGAGGTCGCTTTGGAAAATATCAGATACGTTGTGGAGAGAATGAACCAGATGAGGCAACGAGCTGAATCAGCACAGGCTTTATTCTCTCTGACAAGTTGAATTCACAAGAAGAGCTCCCAGGTCACAGTGCATCTCCCTTTTATACCTTTAATCATTTGCATAGTGGCCTGGGGCTCAGACATCATACATGTTACAAGACAAAGCCCGTATGGTGCATTAGCATAACAGTATGCTGGTGCCTCACCACTTCCTTCTCCTGGCAGTCAGCATCTCCACTTCTCCCCGGGGGGTGTTCCACCTCCGCTGCTCTGTCTGGAACCCCCGTCAGCCTCTCTTCTCCTGGGCCATTACTCTCTGGGTGGAGAGTCTAACACCTATCTCCCCCCGCCCCGAACACCCAGAATGGGCCTTAACCTCCCCATCCTTTGGGCTTCAGCCGACGTCCATAGCGGCTGTAACGGGGGAGTTGCCGGCTCTGTGGCGCTGCTCTGCTGATGGGGTACCCTGGGAGGCATGTCCGTCTGTGGGGGGAAAAGGGGAGGGGGAGAAAATACATCCTCAACAAGAATTCCTGTCCCTGCTGACGAGTCACTAACTTGCAGAGCCCCCAACAGGGGGTGTCCACGCCGGGAAGCTCGGGCCAACACCACCTGCTTGTCTGCCAACACAAAAGCAGGCTTGAGTCTGTCAGTGCAGACGGTTTCTCTGCATCCCCCCAAGTCTAACACGAAATGTTTCGCTCCAGGTTCCAACACTCTGAATGGCCTGTCGTATGGTGGGCACAACGGGGTCTGGCGTGCATCGTATCTAACGAACATGAACAATGCATTCCGCAAGCTTTTTGGGACGAATGCATGGGGAAAACAGTGGTGGGCCGGGCCCGGTACGCTCCCTACCTCTGCGCCACGTAGAGAATGCGGGGACGGCTCGGCGTCAGGTGCGAGGTTGTCAGGTAAAAACTCTCTGGGGATCCGCAATGGTTGAGAAAAGACGAGTTCTGTGAAAATGAGGCTGCCAAATCCTCCTTCGGTGAAGAACACAACCCTAAAAGAACCCACGGCAGACGGTCTACCCAATTTGCGTCCGTAAGTGAAGCCCTGAGCGCTACCTTAAGTGACCTGTGAAAACGCTCGCATAACCCGTTGGCCTGGGGGTTGTACATGGTAGTAATGTTGACCCCCAGGCTCCGGGCCATCGTGGACCAGAAATCGGAAATGAACTGTGGGCCCCTGTCGGACGTGATGTCTAACGAAGCTCCAAAGCGTGCCACCCAAGTTGACAAAAAAGCACGTGCTACTTCCGTGGACGTGGTAGAAGCTAGCGGCACCGCTTCGGGCCAGCGCGTGGTGCGGTCCACAACTGTCAAGAGATGCGTAAACCCCTGCGACAGCGGTAGGGGCCCCACCAAGTCCATGTGGACGTGGTCGAACTTCTTAGCCAGGATGTGGAACGGTTCGAGGGAAGCCTTTGTGTGCCTGTGCACCTTGGCTCGTTGGCACGCGACGCAAGCTGCTGCCCACTCTTTCACGTCTTTACGCAAACGTGGCCAGACGAACTTCGCCCCCACCAGTTTGACTGAAGCGTGCACTCCTGGGTGCGCAAGGGAGTGGACCGAGTCGAAAACTCGACGGCGCCAAGCGCACGGGACCACAGGCACAGGTGGCCTTTGGAGATGTCACAGAGTAGGGGAAGGCCCCCTTCTTGCAGTACCCTGCTCTCCAGCCTTAACCCTGTTGGTACAGACTGGAGCGCGCAAATGTCCGCATCCCCGGCTTGCTCAGCGGCCATGGCGGTGTAATCTATTCCCACATAGACCGGGGCCACCAATGCACGCGACAGGCAGTCTGCCACCACGTTGAGTTTACCAGCCACATGCTGAATGTCGGTCGTAAACTCCGAGATTGCAGCCAGTTGTCGTTGCTGCCGGGCTGACTACGGTTCCGAAACCTTGGCCATGGCGTACATTAGCGGCTTGTGGTTCACAAACACGGTGAAGTTGTGCCCTTCCAGCCAGAACTGGAAATGGCGTATCGCCAGGTGGAGATCCAGCAACTCTCTGTCGAACGCGCCGTATTTGCACTTGTTGCACAAAGACCTGCTGAAAAACGCGAGTGGCTGCCGAGAACCTGCGATGCACTGCTCCACTACGGCCCCTATGATCATGTCCGATGCGTCCGTAGTGAGCGCTATCCGTGCCGATGGATCTGGGTGCGCCAGTAATGCGGCCATCGGCAGCGCTGTTTTGGCATCTGAAAAAGCCTGACCCCGCTCGGGAGTCCAGTCAATGTTGTCCGCGGGTCTCTTTTTTTTTAAGCGCAGTGTACAATGGCTGCATCAGCTGAGCTGCGCGGGGGGGGGGGGGGGGAATGGTTGTTAAAATTAACCATCCCTAAAAACTCCTTAAGTGCCCTTACCGTCTGAGGATGCGGAAAATCTGCCACTGCGCGCACCTTGTCCGTTAACGGGATCGTGCCCTCCGGTGAGATGCAGTGGCCCAAAAAGTCAATCGCTGCCGCCCCGAATTGGCACTTCACTGGGTTCATTATTAAACCGTGCACTTCCAACCGCTGGAAAACCATCCTTAGGTGGGCGACGTGCTGTGTCTGTGTCTGTCACATTTATAGGACATCATAGGACAGCCTATGATAGGACGTCCTATGAACTCAGGCATCATAGGACTCGCGATGCTGTCATAAAGATATTCGCAATGCCGTCATAAAGATATGATGTCTATATGATGGCACATAGACAAATGTGTCTTTATGATGTCATATAGACCATCACTCACGATGCCTAGACTAATGTGTCTTTATGATGTCATATGGCTCAAAATTGGCAAGGTGAATAAGTCACAGGGTCAGTCTTTACAGTGCGTTCGTGTTTTCTGCACAACAGGTTTCTGTAGCCATGGCCAATTCTACGTTGCTGCGAGCAGAGTTGCCAGATCAAGCAGTCTTTGTATTGTTGCTCAAGATGAAGAAACTAAGCAAAAGCGTCGCTTTCTCAGCAATGTCGTTTTTAAAGAGGTGCTGACACAGTAAAAGTGCATAGCCTTGAAGAATGCCAGTCTACACTGCAAATGTGTAAAATGCCAAGCAAAGTGCTGATTGGTGCTCCAGTTTCTTGGTTTCCACAGGCATGCAGGGGCCTTCCTGAACAGGGTCGAAAGCCACTTTTTGCTCAGAACTATTTTCATGATTCTGCCCATGAACTGGAATTATGACGCACCTATCCCTCAACCAGTGGTCTGAACAAAGAAGAAGAAGACCCACCAGATGCAGAGCAATAGAATGAGGAGAACTGCTGTACGTCAGAAAGGATGTCGTGAACATGAAACACCTCAGGTTCCACCAGTACGCCGCAGGCATGACAGTGAACAACACAGCCGTCTGAGACCCTTCAGTGGTCTGAATGAAGAAGACCCAGCAGATGATGTCCATAGACAGAGCACATGAATCCCTACAAGACATACAGTATACAGTATATAGACACAGGTAAGCAACATAACACAGAACAGTGACAGGCAGGAGAAGAAGTAACAAGCAGGGGCAAACAGCCCCAGATGGCAGGGCATATTTTGTGTGATTTTTATGTTTTGCTGCATACAAAAGCCATCACATGTGATTGCCACTTAATGCTGTGTTGCTATACCAACTGTCCTGTAACTGGCAAGAATTCTGTTCCAATGTATCCCCTCTACGGGCATGCACAGGTGTGCACTAGTATATATAGACACAGGTAATCATCACTCTATAAATTCAAGAAATCTCTTGTCAGTGCCAGTGTATGTGTCTGTCAGTGTGTCACGATCATAGGACATCATAGGACAGCCTATGATGTCTGCATGATGCTCCTATGATGTCGGCGATCATAGGACCATCTACATGATGTCTATATGACGTCAGATAAATCATACTCGACGCCAGATAAACTATAAGGCTGATGTTCCTATGATCTCTACGGGATGTCTGTATGATGTCATATAGACCGCAGGACTCGCTAAAAGACATATCATGGTTACAGAAAACTGGATGGGTGGGGCTGCACAGATAATCACACACAGGGGACCAGAGGGGAGACAAGACTAAGGCAATAATGATAATGATGATAATAATAATAATGCTGATATAATAACAATAATAGCAACCCAGGATAATAACAATAAGGTGAAATACAGAAAATCCTCACTTAAAGCGAGGATGTGGGCTGGGACCCATGCCCTGGAGACAAGGAATATCACTCTATATAGAATTCAAGAAATCTGTCTGTCACGATGTCATGATGTCACAATCATAGGACTTGCTATGAGATCAAAGGCAGGCTTCATTGCTGATCATAGGACTCGCTATGACATCATCAAAAATCAAAGGCAGGCATTATTCATGATCATAGCACTTGCATTGACATTATCAAAGATCAAAGGCAGGCATCACAGATCAAAGGCAGGCATCAACAAACGAGTGATGACGTCAAAGATCCAAGGCAGGTTTCACCATGGTTGCTGTTGCCATGGTAACAGTAACTTTCTACGGGCATGCAGAAATGTTTGCTTACACTTGCTTTCTATGGGCATGCACGGGTATGCACTAGTTTTAAATAAATTATCAACTAAAAAAGTGAAAGATGTTTTTTGACCACTTTCCACGTCCCACTGGCTGGTGTTGCTTGTGTTTGTTAACTAGATTTAGGATATTTTCTAATTGTGAATAGTTGAAACAAGGCTTCCTTGTCGGAAAATGGGGCTGATGAGCTGTGGTACTGGTCAGTAAGCTCCAGCAGCCGGTGTTTATATGATCCATAAAGGTCTCCACTGCTCACTTGAAAAAATATTCTAGCAGTACAATATGCAATATAAACCTAGGAAGCACTTTGATAGTGCTATGAGATGACTGTTGTTGTGAAATGGTGCTATATAAATAAAGTTGAATTGAAGGTGAAAAAAATAAAAAGGTGAATAGAGCCAGAGCCCTGTCATCACAGTGTGGCTTAATTGTTTTCAACTGTTCAGTTGGAAAATATCCTCAATTTAATTTTTAAACTATTTTATGCATATTTTGTTGCCACTCATTAACTATTAATTACCTGTTTTTATTAAAATGTATGCAGCCTGCTCAGATAAGTGACAGCTTCCACCTCCCTTCAAGCCTCTGCAGAACAAGGCCATTAATCACCCATTTTTGACTGGTGTAGCATGAATACTACAAATTTCTTCTGTATTTATAAGTCACAAAAATACATAAAAACTAAGAATTTTGTGGCCTTAGTTGGGGAGTGGTAAACATCCCTACTAAAACATACATCTTTTTTTTTTTGGGGGGGGAGTATTTTTTATTAACCTTATTTTTCAGGAGTATTAAGGATGGGCTTGATTGTATCAGATAACAACACAACAAAAAATTTTCAAATGTCATGGAGACTCCAGCTTAAAGGGTTGCAACTCCACACTGCTTCTGCCACTTTAAAGAGCAAAGAATTTCAAACTTAATTTTTCACAAAGCCTCAATTCTTCTTCTTCTCTAGGAGTCGCCACAGCGGATCATCTGCTTCCATCTCATCCTATCCCTTGCATCTTCCTCTGTAACACCAACCCTCTCCATGTCCTCCTTCACTACATCCATGAATCTTTGCTGTGGTCTTCGTTTCCGTCTGCCTGACAGCTCCATCTTCAACATCGTTTGTCCAGTATACCCACTATTCCTCCTCTGCACGTTCGAACCATCTCAGCCTTGCCTGTCTCCTTAACCCAGTGCTTCTCAATTATTTTTTGCAAAGCCCCCCCTAGGAAAGAGAAAATATTTCGCGCCCCCCCCCAACTCGCCGCAGTGACTATAAATAAGATCATTATCTATAAAAATTGTATAAGTATACCTAAAATTGTATCCTTTTTAACATTAGCAAAAGAAAAAAGCAATATAAATCAACTTTCAACAAATATTAACTTTATTTTGCCACACAGAAACCCTATTATAGTCTAAAACAGAAAAAAAAAACTTAAAGTGCATCAAAGTGCCTGAAATAAAAAATATGTCAATCCTTATTTAAACTAGAAACATTTTTGACCAACTGAACCATTTGATGCTGAGAAAAATAATTCAATCAATAAATAATATTAAATGTAAATTGATCTGGAACATTAACACAGGAGTACCAATATATTTAACATTTTAGTCTGAAGAAAAAGGTAGAAAAAGGCAGTATCAACTCCTCTGCAATTGTGTGGGGTTTTTTGCACTGCGCAATTTGGTACGCCACTTTAAATGATGCTGAAAGTGCTCGCTGGTTTACTGATGTAGCGTTCACAAAGTGGGATGATTGTTGGCCGTACTCCGCACGTTTTCGCTGAAAAAAATCAAGCGGCTTATCAACGTGTTGAGGATGTAATGTCTGTAGGTGACGTCTTAATTTATTTGGCTTCATGCTGTCCGCTGCCAACACTTTCAGACACAGTGAACACACCGGTCTTTCCTCGTCTCCCACCGTAGTCACAGTGAAGCCAAGCGCTAGATAAGCTTCGTCATATTTCCTTGTCTTAGCTTTTGGGAGACTTTCATTTGTCTCTTTACCTCTGTCTCTCTCCGCCTTTCTTTTCGTTACTGTTAAATATTTCTCCATGGTGTCTCTCGAGGGGTTTGTTGACAGCAATTTAAAAAGTTTTAAACTCCCGCACAGACTTTGACAATGAGAGCGCCACTGCACCACCTGCTGCCGTGGATGTGCAATTACACTTTACATGGCAAAAGCAAAGCCTGTTCCCCGGGGTCACACGCCCCGGGCCCCCCCCGGCATCGCATCGCCCCACTATTTGAGAAGGACTGCCTTAACCTGAGCTGTCCCTCTGATACACTCATTTCTAATCTTGTTCCTCCTAGCCACTTCCAATGAGAATCTTAGCATCTTCAACTCTGCCACCTCCAGCACTGACTCCTTTTTGTCAGTGCCACTGTCTCCAAACCATACATAACAGCAGGTCTCACTACCATCTTGTAACTCTTCCCTTTCATTTTAGCTGCTACCTTTCTGTCACAAATCACCCTTGACACTCGTCTCCACCCACTCCACCCTGCCTGCATTCTTCTTCACATTTCTTGTCCATTTTCCATTGCTTTGCATGGTTGGCCCCAAGTATTTAAGCTCTTCTACCGTCCCTACCTCTGTTTCTTGCATCTTCACATTACACCAGCAGGTGTAACCACTTCTGTAATTTCCCAGTTTGGGATCAATAAAGTACATCTATTTACCCTCTCATTCACACTCATGTATTCTGTCTTGCTTCTATTGACTTTCATTCCTCTTCAGAGCATACCTCCACCTCTCCAGGTTCTCTTCCACCTGCTCCCTACTCTCACTACAGATCACAATGTCATCTGCAAACATCATGGTCCATGGAGACTCCTGCCTGATTTTGTCTGGCAGCCTGTCCATTGCCATGGCAAACAAGAAGGGGCTCAGTGCCGATCCCTGATGTAATCCCACCCCCATCTTGAATCCATCTGTCACTCCTACAGCACACCTCACCACCATCTCACTGTCCTCATGCATATTCGGTACCACCCTCACATACTTCTCTGCGACTCCTGACTTTCTCATACAGTACCACACTTCCTCTCTTGGCACCCTGTCATATGCTTTCTCTAGATCCACAAAGACACAGTGCAACTCCTTCTGACCTTCTCTATACTTCTCCATCAACACTCCGAGAGCAAACATTGCATCTGTAGTACTCTTTCTTGGCATGAAACCATACTGCTGCTCACTGATTGTCACCTTTCCTCGTAACCTGGCTTCAACAATTCTTTCCCATATCTTCATAGGGTGACTGATCAACTTTATGCCCCTGTAGTTACTACAGCTCTGAGCATCACCCTTGTTCTTGAAAATTGGTACCAAAACATTTCTTTTCCACTCCTGAGGAACCCTCTCACTCTCCAGGATTGTTTAACAAAGTCCACTGCTATGGGGCACCCCCACAACAGACTGGGACAAGCAGAGCGCTCGGCTAGAGCGATTAACATAACAGTGAAATGTGTGTATTAATGTCAACAGGCAGCCTCGCTTCATCTGGCTCTTTCCTGCTCAGTACTGTGATGTTAATGTGCCATTCATGCATTGTGTTCATGCTTCCTGCTCTTACTGTGATGCAAATGTCCCATGCCTTTCATGTATTGTCTGTAATTGGGTATATAAGCTGACTGAAATTCATGTTCACTCTCTCTCTTGACTACTGCTGCTGACACACGCATTCTGTGTCTCCTCACGAGAGCCTGAGGACCCGCTCCAGCCCGCCTGCACAGGGCTGGAGTGAGTCTTATGATGGCGGGATGAATGATATTAAACTCCCTTTTAAACTCTCACTTCGCTGCATATTATTCTTCCGCCACAACTGCCACCTCTCCTAAACATCTCTATACCTCCACTGGTATGTCATCTGGACCAGCCACCTTTCCATTCTTCATCCTCTTCAAAGCTGCCCTCACTTCTGCCTTGCTAATCCTCGGGACTTCCTTGTTTGCCATCTTTTTTTCATCCATCCTCCTCTCTCCCATTTTCTTCCTTCTTCAGCTCCTCAAAGTACTCCTTCCATCTTCTCAACACACTGTTGTCACTTGTTAGTACATTCCAATTTCTGTCCTTAACCTAACTTGCTGCACATCCTTGCCAGCTCCATCTCTCTGTCTAGCTAATCGACAGGGTCTCATTTATTCATTTTTATTTATACAACATAACTTGTTTTCAAAAGGAAAATTTGTTGCAATTTCCAGTCTGAGATAAACGTAAAAAATTAATCTTAAAGACTCACTTAAGACATTAACTAAGTCTTTCAGAGGTTCAAGTTTTATTCATCAACACCTTTACATATGAAACAAAACAAATAAAAAATACTCTTAAATAAGATTTAATGACAGACGGCTGCTACATTTAAGAAAAACTCAATTCAAGTGCATTTAAGATAAATCAATCCATTATTCATTTATTGTAAAATAAAGTACAGTGCATGCTGATTTATAGTAGCAAAAATATATCAACTAAATTATTCTAACAAAGGTGACCATGACAGTATATTTTTGAATAAAATGTGTTTAAAGCAATAGCAGTGGAGCGTGTCCTCAGTGTTTAGTAATTTTCAAGAGAAGATAACTAAAATTTAGAATAAGCTTGACGTAAACAGTAACTGCACTTAGGAATTTTCTGATTTGGCCTTTAACTGCTTCTTGATGAAGGAGCCCACCAGAATCTGAGGACGCTGTTGGTAATTGTGAAGAACTTCATGAGAGCTGCTCAGCTGGTCCCCCTTCAGCCGATCCAGTAATGTTACACAAACCACAGCAGCTTCAGACAAAAACAGACACAGGGTAGAAATTCAATGACGCCATAAGAAAACACTGTTCACGACACACTGAAAATATTGCGAGCTAAAGCACAATGGCGAACGCATACGTTACCTCGCAGACTACTCAGTTTGCACATAGCAGCAAAAACTGATGATTCCATTTCAATGTTGCAGACTCCTGCTTCCCTGGCTTTACTAAGGTAGTCCTGTTTATCCTTCTCAGTGTAGGAGCAGAAAGCACCATCCAAACGGGCCTGTCCTGCATGTTTGAGCAGATGCAAAGGACTGAATGCAACCTGAAGACTGCACAAAATACTGTCTAAAGTATCACTGTGTTCAAACTAGTACCCTCATAGAAATCCAGAGTACACATGGTGTTGCCTATCACCGTCTCAAACTGGTTCAGCTCCTTGCTACACTGCAGCAGCTCCTCAGCAAGGCTTTGATCCAGATCAGTATTACGCACCACAGTTTTTCCCAAGATCACCTGCTCAAACTTTGGCAGGAAGGTGGCATCCACCGACTGTTTGGTAACAACTATGGTTCCAGGCTCAAGTCCTGAAATCCAGTAAGATCAGCACATACAGTAAGTAATGCTTGAATATAATCATCATCTACAGAAAACCAGAATACTATGTAAAATATGTTCATTCTTAAATCAGTCCCAAACCAACATTAAAATATAAACTTTCTCCGTTACCTATAAAACTAAAGGCATGTGATTTTTTTAAAGGCAAGCATTTGTAATTACTCAGTCTATAGGTTTGAGGGTTTTTGGACTTTTACCTGTTGTAAAACAAGATGCTTTGCAAGCAAAACAAAGGTACTGCTTGTGACCAAATACAAGTCATGACTATCCAATTGATGTGATTTCATATTAAGTCCAATTGCTTCTTAAATGATGCCCATCATCATAATCAGCTATAATCTTCAGAGTATATAACAATAAAACAATGTGTGTGTATCTATCAACCTTTCCTGAAATGCTGTGGATTTGGTGTATGCATAGAGTTTAGTTAGTGCTAGTTTCCCTTTTCAAAGTCATTAATATACACACGTGGACAAAATTGTTGGTACCCCTCTGTTAATGAAAGAAAAACTCACAATGGTCACAGAAATAACTTGAATCTGACAAAAGTGGTAATAAATAAAAATTCAATGAAAATTAATCAATGAAAATCAGACAATGCTTTTGAATTGTGGTTCAACAGAATTATTTTAAAAAACAAACTCATGAAACAGGCCTGGACAAAAATGATGGTACCCCTAGAAAAGATTGAAAATAATGTGACCATAGGGACATGTTCAACCAAAATGTGTCCTCCAATTAACATCACAGGTGTCTACAAACTTGTAATCAGTCAGTCGGCCTATTTAAAGGGTGACAAGTAGTCACTGTGCTGTTTGGTGACATAGTGTGTACCACACTAAACATGGACCAGAGGAAGCAAAGGACAGAGTTGTCTCAGGAGATTAGAAAGAAAATTACAGACAAGCATGTTAAAGGTAAAGGCTATAAGACCATCTCCAAGAAGCTTGATGTTCCTGTGACTACAGTTGCACATATTATTTAGAAATTTAAGATCCACGGGACTGTAGCCAACCTCCCTGGACGTGGCCGCAGGAGAAAACTTGATGAAAAATGGAAGAGACGAATAATATGAATGGTAACAAAAGAGCCCAGAACAACCTCTAAACACATTCATGGTGAACTCCAAAGTCAAGGTACATCAGTGTCAGATTGCACCATCCGTCATTGTTTGAGCCAAAGTGGACTTCATGGGAGACGACCAAAGAGGACACCACTGTTGAAAACAAATCATAAAAATGCCAGACTGAAATATGCCAAACTGCATGTTGACAAGCCACAAAGCTTCTGGGAGAATGTCCTATGGACAGACGAGACAAAACTGGAACTTTTTGGCAAGGCACATCAGCGCTATGTTCACAGACACAAAAATGAAGCATACCAAGAAAAGAACACTGTCCCTACTGTGAAACATGGAGGAGGTTCTGTTATGTTCTGGGGCTGCTTCGCTGCATCTGGCACAGGATGTCTTGAATCTGTGCAGGGTACAATGAAATCTCAAGACTATCAAGGTATTCTACAGAGAAATGTGCTACCCAGTGTCAGACAGCTTGGTCTCAATCGCAGGTCATGGGTCTTGCAACAGGATAATGACCCAAAACACACAGCTAAAAACACCCAAGAATGGCTAAGAGTGAAACACTGGACTATTCTAAAGTGGCCTTCTATGAGCCCTGATCTAAATCCTATTGAACATCTGTGGAAGGAGCTGAAGCATGCCGTCTGGAGAAGGCACCCTTCAAACCTGAGACAACTGGAGCAGTTTGCTCATGAGGAGTGGGCCAGAATACCTGCTGAGAGGTGCAGAAGTCTCACTGACAGTTACAGAAATTGTTTGATTGCAGTGATTGCCTCAAAAGGTTGTACAACAAAATATTAAGTTAAGGGTACCATGATTTTTGTCCAGGCCTGTTTCATGAGTTTGTTTTTTAAAATAATTCTGTTGAACCACAATTCAAAAGCATTGTATGATTTTCATTGGTTAATTTTCATAGACTTTTTATTATTACCACTTTTGTTAGATTCAAGTTATTTCTGTGACCATTGTGGGGTTTTTTTTCATTAACAGAGGGGTACCAACAATTTTGTCCACGGCTGTACTTTCAAAACATTTCCAACTGCTGTGGGAGTGTGGAGTCCCTTTACAGAGAAAACAGGCCATAAACTAAAGACACAACACAAAGCATTCCTGGACAAAGCCTTTAGCCCACATACATTCTGCAAGTATAACCAATGAAACACACCAGACATTAGCGAATTGGGACAATATCAGTGGGTGTGCAATACCCTCCTTGATTGTTAATGTTTAATTAAAACTGTTATATCAAAAGCATTGTGTCATCTTAATGCTGAACACCAGTGAAGTTTATGGGGTTTGTACTGTATAACTGCACTGTAGGTGATAATAAAAACAAGTAAATGATAAACAGACTTACCGATACCACCTGATGTTCCAATGCGTATTATAGTAACATCTGTGCAATGTGCGTGATGGAGGAGCTTTATAAGTTCATGTAACATTATGGCAATGGATGGAATCCCCATACCATGCTGCAAAATCAAGCACAAGTACACAGAAATAACTTATAACAAATTAAAATACAAGCAGAAAAACACCAAGTAACTGTAATAAATTTTGATAAAATTGTGCTTTTACTTACGCTGACAGAAAGGACAGGGCCAACTTTGTACATGGCATAACGGTCAGTTCCCGCACAAATATTTGGATACTCTGAATTGGGGTCTTTCATCCCAAGTTCTGTAGCAATGTACTCTGTAAAAGCCTTCATTCTCCAGGGACTGCCACCAACACAAACAAACTGAAAATGAAAAAAGAAAAACAAAACACACAAACAAAAAACAAAAACAACACACAGGGACACATGAATTCTTACTGAACTGGGAACATTAAGTGGTTTATGCTACTGTGCCTCCAAAATAATAATTACTTTGACATCACCAAACATTGCTGGTAGGTTGTGAGTTCCAGTTCCAAGGCTGAAGTGGTACAGGATATCCTCTTTCAGGGCATCCAGGTGAGGGTTGTGCACACAAACAGGGCTTAAATGGGGAAAAGGACAGGAGCGTAAGGGAGAGTGAACCTGCTGGGGAAGCTAAACTCCTACACTGGTTGTACAATTAAATCGCAAAAGCTGAAACTACTAATTTCATGTCATTTGCTTATTTTAAATATCCTGAATGAATTATCACTTTCAGTCAATCAGACAGCTGTATAAAAGTTTTTGCCACCTTCTCAGGTTCTTATATTTTTGCATATTTGTCACACTTGTCAAACAAAGGTAACCCGTGTAAATACAAAATGCAGTTTTTATATGATGGTTTCATTTATTCAGACAAAAGCTATTCAAATCTACCTGGCCCTATGTGAAAAAGTTATTGCCCCTAAACCTAGTAACTGGTTGTGTCACGCTTGGCGACAACTACGATCAAGCATTTGTGATAACTAGCGATGAGTCTTTCACATCACTGGCGAGGAGTTTTGGCCCACTCATCTTTACAGAACTTTTTTTTTTTTTCTTTTTTTTTTTTTTTTATTCGGCCACATTGGAGGGCTTGAGGTCACAAATTGACGGCTGGATATTCTCCTTCAGGATTTTCTGGTAGAGAACAGAATGCATAGTTACATCAATTACGGCAAGTTGTCCAGACACTGAAGCAGCCCCAGACCATCATACTACCACCACCATGTCTGACTGTTGGTATGAGGTTCTTTTTCTGAACTGCTGCATTAGTTTTACGTCAGATGTAACAGGACCAGTGCTGGAAGTAACACGTTACTGTAACGCCACTACTTTTGAAGTAACGTACTATGTAATAAAATTAGAAGAAGAAGCCATCTCTGTTGTCATTCTGTCCATACAGCCAATCATGAACAGTAGAACAAAATTATATTTCTCCTATCTACAATGTTGATCACATGTAGAATCATGCTGCCATGCAAGGCGCCGCCACAAACAACTTCTCCTTCCCCCATTCTATTATGCTGAGCACCAAGCTAGAAATGAATTATAGTAGTTATAGAGATTATAGTAATTATACACTGCTTGTTGCACAATGCTCAT
Organism: Pholidichthys leucotaenia; assembly: GCA_020510985.1. Lineage (NCBI taxonomy): Eukaryota > Metazoa > Chordata > Actinopteri > Cichliformes > Pholidichthyidae > Pholidichthys > Pholidichthys leucotaenia. The sequence continues at coordinate 158,234,680 of CM035849.1, forward strand.
TTGCACACTGTACATACACATGTGGACAAAATTGTTGGTACCCCTCTGTTAATGAAAGAAAAACCCACAATGGTCACAGAAGTAACTTGAATCTGACAAACGTGGTAATAAATAAAAATTCTATGAAAATTAACCAATGAAATTCAGACTGCTTTTGAACTGTGGTTCAACAAAATTATTTAAAAAAAAACAAACTCATGAAACAGGCCTGGATAAAAATGATGGTACCCCTAGAAAAGATTGAAAATAATGTGACCATAGGGACATGTTCAACCAAAATGTGTCTTCTAATTAACATCACAGGTGTCTACAAACTTGTAATCAGTCAGTCGGCCTATTTAAAGGGTGACAAGTAGTCACTGTGCTGTTTGGTGACATGGTGTGTACCACACTAAACATGGACCAGAGGAAGCAAAGGAGAGAGTTGTCTCAGGAGATTAGAAAGAAAAAGGTAAAGGCTATAAAACCATCTCCAAGCAGCTTGATGTTCCTGTGACTACAGTTGCACCTATTATTCAGAAATTTAAGATCCACGGGACTGTAGCCAACCTCCCTGGACGTGGCCGCAGGAGAAAACTTGATGAAAAATGGAAGAGACGGATAATACGAATGGTAACAAAAGAGCCCAGAACAACCTCTAAACACATTCAAGGTGAACTCCAAGGTCAAGGTACATCAGTGTCAAATCGCACCATCCGTCGTTGTTTGAGCCAAAGTGGACTTCATGGGAGACGACCAAGGAGGACACCATTGTTGAAAACAAATCATAAAAAAGCCAGACTGAAATTTGCCAAACTGCATGTTGACAAGCCACAAAGCTTCTGGGAGAATGTCCTATGGACAGACGAGACAAAACTGGAACTTTTTGGCAAGGCACATCAGCGCTATGTTCACAGACACAAAAATGAAGCATACCAAGAACACTGTCACTACTGTGAAACATGGAGGAGGTTCTGTTATGTTCTGGGGCTGCTTTGCTGCATCTGGCACAGGGTCTCTTGAATCTGTGCAGGGTACAATGAAATCTCAAGACTATCAAGGTATTCTAGAGAGAAATGTGCTGCCCAGTGTCAAGACAGCTTGGTCTCAAGTCACAGGTCATGGGTCTTGCAACAGGATAATGACCCAAAACACACAGCTAAAAACACCCAAGAATGGCTAAGAGTGAAACATTGGACTATTCTAAAGTGGCCTTCTATAAGCCCTGATCTAAATCCTTTTGAACATCTGTGGAAGAAGCTGAAACATGCCGTCTGGAGAAGGCACCCTTCAAAACCTGAGACAACTGGAGCAGTTTGCTCATGAGGAGTGGGCCAAAATACCTGCTGAGAGGTGCAGAAGTCTCATTGACAGTTACAGAAATCATTCGATTGCAGTGATTGCCTCAAAAGGTTGTGCAACAAAATATTAAGTTAAGGGTACCATGATTTTTGTCCAGGCCTGTTTCATGAGTTTGTTTTTTAAAATAATTCTGTTGAACCACAATTCAAAAGCATTGTCTGATTTTCATTGGTTAATTTTCATTGAATTTTTATTTATTACCACTTTTGTCAGATTCAAGTTATTTCTGTGATCATTGTGGGTTTTTCTTTCATTAACAGAGGGGTACCAACAATTTTGTCCATGGCTGTAACACTGTACATAGTGTTTTTATCAGTACTCATTAGTCTTAGCATTTCGTATCAAGGTGTGCTTAAGGAGTCCTAACTGCCTAACAGTGTGTGTTATTAGCATCCATTAGTATTAAGATTGAGTTACTGTGTTAGTGTGTCATGACCTTATTAGAATTGTTGTTTCTGTACCTTTAACTTGGCATTCGTTCGGAGAGCAAAGTAAGAATTTCATTGCTCAGGAAATGTAGCATTTCTTAACTGTGCACATGATAATAAAGCCTTTGAATCTTGAATCTAGAAGGCGGGAAGTACCATTTTAATGTGGTCTTTGGTATGACCCGGCTGGGACTTGAACCCCCAACCTCCTGATTGTGGGGTGGATGCTCTATCAACTAGGCCAGCTACTGTTTAAAAATTCAGTAATGCATTACAGTTACTGAAATTTGATCAGATGTGTTACTCGTTACATTAATATGGATAGATATTTTTAGCGCAAATAAATGAATATACAAACTGACCCTACTGTAGATGAGATGTAGCTGTCAGTCGATGTGACCTGTTGCAGAGAGCCGAGTCTTCACTACTGAGCAGAAGAAAAGATGAAGCTACTTTGTTTTTGTGGAAAAAGAGATTATTTGTCCTTTGTCACGGTTAAGGACAAAAGTATATTGTTGGGTTGCAAGCTAAAGTGCCGGCTGAAACCTACTGCAATCTTCAGAAGATCTGAAAACAGCAACAAAGCTCCAACAAAGCTGGTGCTAAGTAACGGCTAGCTATGCTAACAACACAGTGTTAGTAGATCTATTCTATGCCACCTGAACAGCCCTGGCTGGATGTAGAGTGGAAATACTCGTCTCAACAGCCACGGCTGGATTTCAAGCACAGGTATGCATCTGGACAGTTTGTGACCCAGCAAGAATTAAACCCGACTAATTGCCAGATATGTCAGAATCAGAATCAACTTTATTGCCAAGTATGCTTACAACATACAAGGAATTTTACTTATCACTAAGGTGCGCTCGTTTCTAAGCGCTCCCTAATGACGCGGCAGCCATACAAGGCGATATGTCATTACAGACTGAAGATGTGATTACAATCACTTTCCATCAGACAGCTGAAACTGTGATCCACTAAAGTTAAAACACATTTACTTGCTACCTGGATAAAGATTATTCAGAAATGGATTTTGATCTCCAAAAGGAATTGGAGGGGCTGGATCATGTCTCTGTCACAGCAGACATTTGGACTGTGGATAATGGACATTTTCTTTGGATCACTGCACATCGGATTAAATCCATATCATAAAGGTAAGATAAACATGGACAGCTTTATGCAGTGTTGCCAACTCTCACTCCAAAATGAGGAAATTACTGGCAATATCATGCTGATTTTCTTCAGATTTTTCCCACAATAACAGCTCTCAAGGCAGGATAAAGCAGACTAAACATGTTATAAAAACTGTCTGAAACAGTCTTGTTTTAAGCCTGACATTAATAAGCCCGTAATATAATCCATTAATTAAATTATTTTGCTATGTCTGCAAGATGATTTAGGCATGCATTTAAAAGTAACGTGAAAGTTATTTTTCAAAGTATCTAGTTATTTTAATCATGCAGTAATTGGTAAAGTAACTCAATTACTTTTGAAAAGACTAGTGTATACCCGTGCGTGCCTGTAGAAACCTGTGCATGCCCGTAGAGGGGATGCATTGGAACAGAATTCTTGCCAGTTACAGGACAGTTGGTATAGCAACACAGCACTAAGTGGCAATCACATGTGATGGCTTTTGTATGCAGCAAAACAAAAATCACACAAAATATGCCCTGCCATCTGGGGCTGCTTGCCCCTGCTTCTTCTCCTGCCTGTCACTGTTCTGTGTTATACTGCTTCCCTGCAGTATAACCGGCCACTTTATTAGGTACACCTGTCCAACTGCTCGTTAACACTTAATTTCTAATCAGCCAATCACATGGCGGCAACTCAGTGCATTTAGGCATGTAGACATGGTCAAGACAATCTCCTGCAGTTCAAACCGAGCATCAGTATGGGGAAGAAAGGTGATTTGAGTGACTTTGAACGTGGCATGGTTGTTGGTGCCAGAAGGGCTGGTCTGAGTATTTCAGAAACTGCTGATCTACTGGGATTTTCACGCACAACCATCTCTAGGGTTTACAGAGAATGGTCCGAAAAAGAAAAAATATCCAGTGAGCGGCAGTTCTGTGGGCGGAAATGCCTTGTTGATGCCAGAGGTCAGAGGAGAATGGCCAGACTGGTTCGAGCTGATAGAAGGCAACAGTGACTCAAATAACCACCCGTTACAACCAAGGTAGGCAGAAGAGCATCTCTGAACGCACAGTACGTCGAACTTTGAGGCAGATGGGCTACAGCAGCAGAAGACCACGCCGGGTGCCACTCCTTTCAGCTAAGAACAGGAAACTGAGGCTACAATTTGCACAAGCTCATCGAAATTGGACAATAGAAGATTGGAAAAACGTTGCCTGGTCTGATGAGTCTCGATTTCTGCTGCGACATTCGGATGGTAGGGTCAGAATTTGGCGTCAACAACATGAAAGCATGGATCCATCCTGCCTTGTATCAATGGTTCAGGCTGGTGGTGGTGGTGTAATGGTGTGGGGAATATTTTCTTGGCACTCTTTGGGCCCCTTGGTACCAATTGAGCATCATTGCAACGCTACAGCCTACCTGAGTATTGTTGCTGACCATGTCCATCCCTTTATGACCACAATGTACCCAACTTCTGATGGCTACTTTCAGCAGGATAATGCGCCATGTCATAAAGCTGGAATCATCTCAGACTGGTTTCTTGAACATGACAATGAGTTCACTGTACTCAAATGGCCTCCACAGTCACCAGATCTCAATCCAATAGAGCATCTTTGGGATGTGGTGGAACGGGAGATTCGCATCATGGATGTGCAGCCGACAAATCTGCGCCAACTGTGTGATGCCATCATGTCAATATGGACCAAACTCTCTGAGGAATGCTTCCAGCACCTTGTTGAATCTATGCCACGAAGAATTGAGGCAGTTCTGAAGGCAAAAGGGGGTCCAACCCGTTACTAGCATGGTGTACCTAATAAAGTGGCCGGTGAGTGTATATGTCTTGTAGGGAGTCATGTGCTCTGTCTATGTGCCATAATATACGTAGACATCATCTGGTGGGTCTTCTTCTTCTTCGTTCAGACAACTGAAGGGTCTCCTCCTGTCTCTTCTTCTTCTTCTTTTAGATTTGATTGGCGGTTGGCAACCAGCTTACAAGTGCATTACTGCCACGTACTTCACTCTATATCATCAGATATAGAGTGAAGCTTCCCCAAGAAAACAAACAACAATTGCAGTCTGTTACAGTCCAGAAAACAATGGAACACAGTCTCTTTCTGAGGACAAAATGGACAAACCTCAACAACATTTGGGTTTAAAATAGAGATAAAAGCATTTACAGCCACAGCACCATGTAAAACTTGCCATTGCAGGTCTCCCTACCTTCTTAGTTAATGGTGGTTTATAGAGTGCTCCCCAGGAAGGCCTCACCTCTGAACCCAAACCCAAGTGTTTCCTCCATGGTGTATCAGCTCGACCTTTTAATTTATTCATATTTAGAACTTTCATCAAAAGTCCATACATTTTTTTTTACCAGAAGAGCCACAAAAGTTAATGTGTTCAGAGTTTAAAAACACACCAGTGCCATCTTTAAAATCAGGAGATAAAACACTAAAAGCAAAAGGCTCATCAGCAGTTCGCACAGAGTTTTTGCAGTGTAAAACAACAGCAGAGTGTTCTTCTGCAGAGAGGCAGTCTCTCCAATCTTTCAACAAGTTCATTATAACTCTCACTGAAGAAATCCCAAGAGCCGAGCACAGGGCAACAGCATTGTCCAGGTTACGACCACATAAGTTCATCAAGTGTCCCAGTGTTGTAACCTTTGCAGAAAGGACCTTTTTTTTTAAAAACAGAAGGTTCTAAAACATTGCCCACACCAAAACAGGCCCCAAACACAAGTGGTTCCTTTAAAAGCCAAAAAGGTGACAAGGAAGCCTGGGGAGAGTTCTTTTTAAAAAGTCCCCAGATTTTAAAAGCACTTTGATAAAACTGGGGAAGTTCTGGGAGTTTTTGGTTCTTTAAATCCATTAAAAACAATGACTCCTCTAGTCCAGCCCTCCACAGCGAGCTAGGACAGCTCTGGCAACAGGTCTCCACACAAGGTCGAGAAGGCCACTCAGCAGTCGCTGAATGAACTGCAGGCGAAAGACAGCACCCCTGCTGGCCAGATGGATGAGTCCTTGACCACCTTCTTCCCTAGGTAAAAACAGGATGCTCTGTAGAACCCAGTGAAGACGGTCCCAGAAAAAGTCCACGACTATAGATTGTATTCTGGCCAGCAAATTGGTTGGAGGGTCCAGACAAGACAGTCGATGCCACAGCATTGAAGCAATCAAGTTGTTGATGATTAAAACATGACCTCTGAAGGACAAGTTTGGCAAAATCCATTTCCATTTTTTTAATCTTCCTTCAACTTTTTCCAAAAAACACTCCAAATTTTTCCCAGTAAAAGTCTGATTTCCTAAAAACACACCAAGATATTTAAAACCACCTTGTGTCCACGAAAGGCCACCAGGTAGGGCAATTTTTTGTAGTCTACCCCCCATCACTACAGCTTCACTTACCCCAATTCACTCTCGCTCAGGAGCACTCACCAAAAAAATTAACAGTTCTTAAAAGGCAGTCTACATCATTTTGATTTCTTGTGAAAACAACAACATCATCAGCATATGCAGACACTTTAAAAACAGAGTCAGAGTTGGGGACTTTAAAACCAGTGAGGCCTTGCCTTGGTTTACAAAGGAGGGGCTTGATGGCAAGAGAGTACAGCATACCTGAGAGGGGGCAGCCCTGTCGGACACCCCTCTCAACTTTGAAAGGAGCACTCAAACCACCATTAATCTTAAGAATACTCTCAATGTCTCTATACAAGGCCTGGATCTTGGCAATGAACCCTGAGCTGAAACCGAAGGCTTCTCGTGTCTGCCAAAGGTATGGATGTTCAACTCGGTCAAACGCCTTTTCTTGGTCTATTGAAATGAGACCAAGTTCCTTGACCAATGAGCTGGAGAGGTCCAAAACATCACAAATTAAAAAAATGTTGTCTGTAAGCAACCTACCAGGTACAGTAGGTCTGGTCTACATGTATGACCTGCTCCATCACCTTCTTCAGTCTAGTAGCCAACACTTTGGAGAGAATTTTGTAGTCAGTACAGAGGAGGGCCACTGGACGCCAGTTTTTAAGGTCTTTCAAGTCGTCTTTCTTGGGAAGGAGGGTGAGGACTGCCGTCCTACAACTTAGGGGCAGGTGACCCTTCCACAGACTGTCAGACAGTACTTCCAGCAAGTCCTCACAGATCTCAGACCAAAACGTCCTGTAGAACTCCAATGGTAAACCGTCTATCCCTGGGGCTTTTCCACACTGAAGAGATTGGACAACCACTGCTAGTTCTTGCAGAGTGATCCCGCTGTCCGGCTCTGCATTCATACTAGCCATCACCTTCGGCAAGTCCATCAAAAAATGACTCAGCACATGCGGTTTCTCAACAAATTCTTTCTTAAAGAGATCTTTATAGAAAGCAGCTGCAAAGCGACGGATCTCTGCAGACTCATGGATCAGCCGCCCGTCTTCGGCGCTGAGAGAGTGGATCATCCTCCTCTGACCATTCTCCCTCTCCAAACCAAAGAAAAAATGAGATGGAGCGTCCATTAGTGCGATGTTCTGGAACCTACTGCGTACCACAGCGCCCCTAGCAGCCACGCCCAGTAAGTCAGTTAAAACAGACTTTTTGCCATTGAGGGCTTCAAAGTCATAGAATTTAGGGGTCGGGCTCAGATGACATTATAATGTTACACACTCTTGTACAGTAGGTGGCGGTATGCGCCTTTCAGTTGTTTGCTAGCCGCCAGTAACCGAGAGAAGAAGAAGAGGGCCTCAAAATGTCCTCTTTCTCCTGTGGAGCCTGCCAAAGACTGTAGCTCCACTACTTCTCTCTCAAGGTCCCTGACAGACCTGGCCAAGTCTCCAGAGACATTGCGAGTATACTGTAGGCACAGATTCTTTATTTGGCTCTTCCCTACATCTCACCACTGCTGCAAAGAACTAAAATTAGATTTTGTTAATTTAAAATTACTCCAAAAAAAACATAAAAGCAGTTTTAAAATCATTTGTCTATAAAATTGTTATAAATACACCTCTGCATAACATTGTATCCTTATTAACATTAAAGAAAACAAAAAAGAAAAATATAGATCAACTTACAACAAAGAATAACTTTATTAACATTGTTTTTTAGTCTGTAACAGAAAAGATTTAAAGTGCATCAATTTGCCTGAAATTCAAAAAAAAAAATCTTTATTTAAACTATAAACATTTTTGACATATTTACAAAAAAGTAGATCCTCACACAGGAAGTTTGTCATGTCAAAACGTACATAAGCAATAAACAAAGTCTTTGTTGCTGTCAGTTGCTTCATCGAATTGTAAGGCAAAACGTTTGTCCTTGAGCTTATCTACCAGCTGTTCTTGAAGATCATCAGCAATGTCATTTATACGCCTGGCGACAGTGTCATTGGACAGAGGGATAGTTTTTAATTTTTGCAGCACTTGCGTCATCCAGCATGACAGAGACCATGTCTAATGCTGCAGGCAGTATCAGCTCCTCTGCTATGGTGTGGGGTTTTTTGCACTGAGCAATTTGGTATGCCACCTTATATGATGGTAACAGTGCTCGCTGGTTTACTGAAGTAGCATTCACAAAGCGGGATGATTGTTGGCAATATTCGGCACGTTTTCACTGAAAAAACTCAAGCGGCTTATCAGCGTGATTGGGGTGTAATGTCTTTAAGTGACGCCTTAATTTATTTGGCTTTGTGCTGTCCGCTGCCAACATTTTTAGACACAGTAAACACACCCGTCTTTCCTCGTCTCCCATCGTAGTCACAGTGAAGCCAAGCACTACATACGCTTCGACATATTTCCTCGTCTTAGCTTTCGGGTGACTTTCGTATGTCTCATTATCTCCATCTCTCTCCGCCTTTCTTTTCATCCCTATTAAATATTTTTCAATGGTGTCTCTTGAGTGTTTGCTCACTGCACTTCATAGCTCCTGCTCTGTGCTGTGTGTGCGCACGCTCGGTGCAAAAAAACCCCTACACCATAGAGCTAATACTCCCTGCACACACTCTGACAATGAGAGAGCCACTGTCACCTACTGCAGTGGATGTGCAGTTACACTTTAATCTAGTACGGCAAAAGAAAGCATGTTCCCCGGGGTCACATGCGCCCCCCCCCCCCGGCATCGCACCGCGCCCCCACTATTTGAGAAGGACTGTGCTACAGAATCCAAACATGGGGTTGAACATTTCATAACCACAAAAGGCCCACTGGTGTTGACGCGACCTCGGCGCCTGGACGCGGTTAAACTAGCCAGCGTGCGAGGAGTTTACCAACTTAGAGCAGCTGGGCATCGTTAGGTGCTCCAACAGCCCGTGGGCATCCCCACTACACATGGTGCCTAAGGCCGATGGGTCGTGGCGACCGTGCGGCAATTTCCGGTGCTTTAACAATGCCATGGAACACAATCTGTATCCCATCCCGCACATCCAGGATTCTGTCATGCACCTGGCTGGGAGGCGTGTTTTATCGAAAGTGGATCTGGTCCGCGGTTACCACCAGGTCCCAGTGCACATGAAGGACGTTCACAAAACAGCGGTAATAACTCCTTTTGGCCTTTTTGAGTTTTTACGCATGCCGTTCAGTTTAAAGGACGCGGCGCAAACCTTCTAAAGAATGATGAACACGGTGCTCCGTGACCTGCCTTTCGTTTTTGCCTACTTGGATGACATTCTGGTGGCTAGCGCGTCCAAGGAGGAGCACCTGGCCCATCTCAAACTAGTTTTCCAGAGGTTGGAAGTGCACGGGCTTATCGTTAACCCGGCAAAGTGCCAGTTTGGTGTGCCAGTGATTGATTTTTTGGGTCATCGCATTTTGCCGGAGGGCGCGATTCTGCTGCCTGATAAGGTGCGTGCCGTGTTGGCTTTTCTGCGTCCGCAGACCGTGAAGGCCCTGTAGGAATTTTTGGGCATGGTCAACTTTTACAACCATTTCCTCCCCCGAGCAGCCCAGCTGCTGCAGCCGTTGTACGTCGCGCTCAAAAAAAAAAAAGAAGTCCGCGGAAAACATCGACTGGACCCCCGAGCGAGTCCAGGCTTTCGCAAACGCCAAAACAGCGCTCACTAACACTGCTTTGCTAGCCCACCCTGCCCCGTCAGCGCAGACAGCACTCACCACTGACAAGTCTGACATTGCCATAGGGGCTGTGGTGGAGCAGTATGCTTCCGGTGCGTGGCAGATGCTCGTATTTTTCAGCCGTACTTTGCGCAACAATGAACACAAATACAGTACATTTGACAGAGAGTTGTTGGCCCTCCACCTGGCAACACGCCACTTCTAGTTTTGGCTGGAAGGGCGCGAATTCACCGTGTGTGTTGAGCATAAGCCACTAACGTATGCAATGTCCAAAGTATCGGAACCGTGATCGGCCCGGCAGCAACAACATTTGGCCGCGATCTCGGAATTTACAACCGACATCAAGCACGTAGCTGGTAAGCTTAATATTGTGGCTGACTGTCGCGCGTGTTAGTCTCCCCGGTCTACATGGGAATAGATTTCCCCGCCATGACTGCGGAGCAAACGGGGGACGCTGACATTTGCGTGCTCCAGTCCGCGCCTACTGGGTTAGAACCGGAGAACAGGGCGGTGCAAGAAGGGTGCCCCCCTTGCTCTGCGACGTCTCCACCGGTCACCCATGCCCGGTGGTTCCGAGCTCTTGGCGCCATTGCATTTTTAAGTCAGTCCACTCCCTTTCACACCCTGGCGTGTGCACCTTGGTTAAACTGGTGGGGGTGAAATTTGTCTGGCTGCACTTATGCAGGGACGTGAAAAAGTGGGCTGCAGCTTGCGTCACGTGCCAGCGGGCCAAAGTGCACAAGCACCCCAAAGCTCCCCTTCAGCCATTCCAAATTCCGGGCAGGAGATTCGACCACGTCCACGTGGATTTGGTGGGCCCCCTCCCACCGTCACAAGGTTTCACGCACCTTTTGACAATTGTGGACCACACTACACGTTGGCTTGAAGTGGTCCTGCTGGCTTCCACCACATCCACGGAAGTGGCTCGTGCTTTTTTGTTGGCTTGGGTTGCACGGTTCGGATCCCCGTCGGACATCACTTCCGACAGGGGTCCGCAATTCATTTTGGAACTCTAGTCCACGATGGTCCAGAGCCTGGGGTCAAAATCCACTGCACCACCGCGTACAACCCCCAGGCTAGCCGGTTATGTGAGTGTTTTCATAGGTCGCTTAAAGCAACGCTCAGAGCTTCACTCACGGATGCAAATTGGGTCAACCGCCTGCCGTGGGTCCTGTTAGGGTTGCGTTCCATGCCTAAGGAGGATCTGGCAGTCTCCCCAGCAGAACTCGTTTTTTCTCAGCCGCTGCGGATCCCTGGGGAATTTTTACCGGAAAACCCCACACCCAGAACCAACTCTGTAAATATAATCCGTACAAGCATTCATTCATTCCATTGTCGGTGAAGCTCATTAATAAGCGGATAAGTCGTGAACAAAGTTAGGGAGACTGTGAGGTTGAGTAGACAATGGCACTGTATTTGTACCTTGGTGAATTATGTTGATTTTATTTTTGGTGGTTATTTATGTATTGGTTGTATGTACTATATGTGTTTTTGTTGTGCAGCAGATCCCTCAGTCCCAGACAAATCTCTCCTAAAGGAGATCAGTAAAGGTACTTTGACTTTGACCGGCCATGTACCGTGAAAAAATTGTGTGGGCAAGTCAATGTGCTGGGCCCGGCGCACCATTGTTTTCCCCACACCTTCGTCTCAAAGAGCTTACAGAGCGCCAAGTTCGTTTTTGTTAGGCACGACGCACACAGAACCCCGCTGCACCCACCATATGACGGACCGTTCAGAGTGCTGGAAACTGGGGAAAAGCATTTTTTGTTAGACTTTGGGGGGGGGGGCGTAAGGAAACTGTCTGCATTGACAGGCTTAAGCCTGGTTATGTGTTGGCAGACGAACAGGTGGTATTGGCTCAAGCTCCCTGGTGCGGATGCCCACCTACAGTGGCTCCGCAAGTTGGTGTTCCCCCTGCAGAGAACTGTTGGCAGCAGACTAGGTCTTTCCCCTCCCCACCCTTTCCCCTCCTCACGACTGTGTGCCGGAAGCCAAGTTTGTCTCCTGCCCACCTCAATAGCAAGACGCTTCGGCCGGTCCGGCGACTCCATGTTACAGCCGTTACGGGCGCCGGCTCAAGCCCAAGGCGCCAGAGGGTTAGAGCCCCTTCTGGGTGTTCGGGGGGGGGACTGTGTGGTGGACACAATAAACATGGCACTCCACCCAGAACAATGGGACTGGTGGGGGAGAAGATAGAGATGCTAATGGAGAAAGGTGAGCAGAGTTGGGGTTGGCATTGGGGTGGAGGATGCGGTGATCTTCCTCCTTCACCGTTCTCTGTCCCACCTGGAGAAGCCCGGGAATGCGGTGAGGATCATGTTCTTTGACTTCTCCAGTGCTTTCAACACCATCCAACCGATGATCCTGAAGGACAAGCTGCTGTGTGCAGGGGTGGACCAGCACCTGTCATCATGGATCCTGGACTACCTCACAAACCGGCCTCAGTTTGTGAGAACCCGGGACTGTGTGTCCGACTTTTGGCTCCCTTCCTGTTCACCCTTTATACTGTGGACTTCTCACACAACACAACACACTGCCATCTACAGAAGTTCTCTGACGACTCTGCGATCGTTGGCCTCATCTCCAACGGAGATGAAGCTGAGTACAGAGGGCTTATCCAGGACTTTGTGGACTGGTGCCATCGGAACTGCCTCCAGATCAACGCGAGGAAAACTAAGGAGCTGGTGGTGGACTGCCACAGGCAAGGACAACCCCTCACAGCACCAGTAAATATACAGGGAACAGACATTGAGATGGTGACATCCTATAAGTACCTGGGTATTTATCTGAACAATAAACTAGACTGGTCAAACAATACTGACGCACTCTACAAGAAGGGAAAGCGCAGGCTGTTCCTACTGAGGAGAGTCAGGTCTTTTGGTGTACAAGGGGCGCTGCTGAAGACATTCTATGACACGGTGGTGGCATCAGCCATCACTTTTGGAGTGGTCTGCTGGGGCAGTGGCATTACAGCAGCCGACAGGAAGAGACTGAACAAACTGATCAAGAAAGCTAGCTCTGTCCTGGGGCAGCGCCTTGACCCAGTGGAGGAGATGGGAGAGAAAAGGATGGTGGCTAAACTGTCATCTCTTCTGGAGTCCGAGTTCCACCCTATGCAGGACATACTGAATGCACTGAGGAGCTCATTTAGCAGCAGACTACATCATCCCAGGTGCACAACCGAGAGGTTTCACAGGTCCTTCCTACCTACAGCCGTCAGACTGTACAACCTAAGCAGGGCTGCTTGCAGAGATAGCAAAAAGAAGTGACAACCTAATAGTATTGAATGCAAAAGACGCAATAGACTTACACAATGGTCCCCTCCGGTACACAACTAGGAAAATACCGGTCGCTATGGAAGGTGAGAATATGTATGGGTACATAACCATACCATGTAGGATAACTAAGTAGACGGTAGTGCTGTTTCATTCCATCTAGCTACAATGCTCCACGCTGTGCGTTTATATATTTACATATTTATTCCATCTAGCTACAATGCTCCGCACTGTGTGTGTTTATATATTTATTCCATCTAGCAGCAATGCTCCACACTGTTTATATATTTATTCCATCTAGCTACAATGCTCCGTACTGTGTGTGTTTATATATTTATTCCATCTAGCTACAATGCTCCGTACTGTGTGTTTATATATTTATTCCATCCAGCTACAATGCTCCGCACTGTGTTTATATATTTATATATCTATTCCATCTAGCTACAATGCTCCACACTGTGTCTATATATATATATATATATATATTTAGATGTAAATATGTATACTCGCTGCTCTTGTTTTTCTCTTGCCTTCTGATTGTTGCTCTGAGTGTTGCTATCCCTGTGCTGTTGCAATCCTGGAATTTCCCCATTGTGGGACTAATAAAGGCTTATCTTCAGAGTTAAACAAAGATGTGCCTTTCACACCCCCCCCCCCACCCACCGCCCTGCCAGGTTCACACCTGAAGATGCAGGGGTGCAAATGTATGGTAGCAAGACCTGCTGTGTGACGTCTGGGTCAATGTCATGTTAATGTGTGTACATGTCTTTCATGTCTAGTATGTTAATGTGTTTACCCTGTGTGCCGGAGGTGGGAATAGAAGTGTATAAGAGTTCGCTCAGGAACTCAGAGGAGAGTTTCTGCGTTTTATGTTGGAAGAGGAACAAAATTTTAGTGTCGTCCAGCTTGCTGCTTTCATCTTCCACAGTGTAATATTAAATTTGGTGATCTGAACCATTTAAGTGTAACAAATATGCAAAAATTTAAGAATGGGGGGCAAATATCCTGCTTTTGTACACTGTAGATTATCCTGTTACACCCAGCTTCCTGCATCTGGAGATGAGCTTGCAACATACCTCGTGACCTTGTGTAGTTTAAAATAAATTTCTAAAAAATACCGGAACTACTCACCTGCTGCACGGTACGTTTTGCTTCTCCTTAGGATCCATTTAAACAGCTGCGTACCCGCGAGAGAAAAAAATCGTTAAGACAACAAAGCAAGCTCTAACACCACCTGAAAGTCACATCTTTTACCTTGTAGATATGTGCCCACATGTCTAAATTTTCCTCTTATAAATTAGCCAGGAAAGTCGCACAACTCAGGTGGTTTTTCAAATTAATATTAGTCACCATAGAGTCGCACATCATCGTTCACACAGAACTATACACACATAAAGAGAGAAACGAGTTTTATCTTACCTCCGAGAAAAGTCAACGGGACACGCTAATGTGTAAAGCAACTGTAAGAACAAATAAAAAAAATGTTTGGTTCTTATGTTTTCTATTTGAATATTTTCTTCTTCCGTTTCGGTCAAATTTATGATCGTGTGAATCTGACGTCGACTTCGTAAGAGCCGGCCCATGATGGCGTCACAGCCCCAGCGAGCCTCTCCCATTGGACGCTACTGGTCCCCAGTCACGTAGAGGGGGGACTTACACAGATGTGTAACCGGAAACCACAGCCTGTTGGGAAAATTTAAGTAATTTCAACAGTTAAGTCACTCGTGTCATTTTTGTGGAATACAGGCAAATAAGGATAAAGCACTGTACAGAGGTGGGCAGTAACAACTTACATTTACTGAAGTACATGTACCCAAACAAATTACCTTTTCACAAATTATTTTACTAAGTAGTTTTGTTGTAGGATCTTTTTTGTCTTTCTTGGGTATATTGTCAAACACAGTATTTTAGTACTTAGGTAACTATTCCCTACACCCTTTCCATGGTAGAACATTCATCAATGATTCTGTATGAGAAAATTTCAAAGTAGCACAACCCTGGTCATATCCAAAATTTCTCACTCATTACCTATTCACTATATAGGGATTTGCTGTTTTATATAATTATGATCAGTGAAGCTGTCATCCATCTTCTACTGCTTTTCCGGAGGTCCGGGTCACGAAGGCAGCAGTTCAAGCAGAGAAGCCCAGACTTCCCAGCCACCTGCTCCAGCTCTTCAGAGAGGATACCAAGGCATTCCCAGACCAGCTGGGAGACATACAGTACATAGTCTCTCCAGCGAGTCCTGGGTCTGCCCCGGGGTCTCCTCTCAGTGGGACGTGCCCGAAACACCTCAAGTGGGAGGTGTCCAGGAGGCATCCTAATCAGATGCCAATACCACCTCAACTGACTCCTTTCAATGTGGAGGAGCAGCAGTTCTACTCTGAGCCTCTCCCGGATGACTAAGCTCCTCACCCTATCTCTGAGGGTGAGTCCAGCAATCCTACGGAGAAAGCTCATTTCAGCTGCTTGTATCCGCGGTCTCGTTTTTTCGGTCATTACCCAAAGCTCGTGACCATAGGTGAGAGTAGGAACATAGATTGACTGGTAAATCAATAGCTTTGCCTTAGAACTCAGCTCCCTCTTCACCACAACAGACCGGTACAACGTCTGCATCACTGCGGATGCTGCTTCACTGATGCTCGGAGCAGCATCAGTGAAGCTGTAACATAGATTAATGCAGGTGAAAAAGTGAGTGCCAACATGTATTTTAAAGTAGATTACAGCCCCTCTGTGTATCGCCCCCTTATCTTGGTGAAGGGGTGTGTATGCCCTAATTATCCCAAGAGCTATGTTGTTGGGGGCAAGTTGCCCCTGGTAGGGTCTCCCAAGACAAACTGGTCCTGGGTGAAGGGCCAGACCAAGAGTGGTCCAGTTAATCTGTATGAAAAAAGTTACAAGGACCCAGTGTACCCAAGGGAGGCATGTGGGTCTGCTCTCCAGTGGGCTCACCAGCTGCAGAAGAAATCAAGGAATCATGGTGCTATGTGAACGGGTGGCAGTCTGGGCTACTCCATTTGGACCACTGCCCCCATGACCTGGATACCCGGATAAGTGGCAGAAGATGGATGGATGTGATATACATTACATACAGTAGTCATTTCTTCTCCTTCTTTTAGATTTGATTGGCAGTTGGCAACCAGCTTACAGGTGCATTCGTGTCACTGACTAGATTATCATCACTCTATATCTTTGTATAAGGAGTTCTGAAGAACTCCTTATACAAAGAGTTCTGAAGAACTCCTTATGTGTGAAAAAATTATCCATCCTTGGACTGCGTCCGAGGTGCAAGAAATATGTGTGTCTTCTCTCTGTTACTCTAATTCTTCTTCTCTCAGTTACTGGCGGATAGCAAACAACTGAAAGGTGCATACCGCCACCTACTGTACAAGAGTGCGTAACATTATGTCATCTGAGCCCAACCCCTAAATTCTGACTTAAAGGGCCGATGACACGATTTTTACATTTTTTTTAGGATGTTGTGTAAACCCAAAAGTCATTGTCGATGATCAATATAACATTTACAACCATGCCTGCATAAACTAGTTATCATCAAAAAACAGCAGCCACTGACTGGACTGTGGTGCCGCCCACCAAATTAAAGGCGGCACCCCCATGACGTAAGTGGGAGAAAGGACTCCGGTGTTGTTGACTGGAATGACAGCAGCTTTGTAGCTCAGTTTCTCTGGTTTCTTGTTTTAATTTTATGGCTGTGCCTTTGCATTGTGTCGCAGGCTTAGATAAACAGCAAAACGTGAAAGACCACATCACACGCTTCAGCTCCAACTGTTTTAAGTCTTCTTGTGCACTTTTATGCAGGAGGAGCGGAGGAGGGGAAGGATTAATGGATTTATGCGCAGCTTTGACCTACTTTCTGTGATCCCATGCTGACATCTCGCCGGTCCAGTCACGTCCCCTCTCTCATTATCACCAGCTGATTCAAACTCCTGCTGATCATGTTTCCCGGTCCTCGCCCAGGTGCTTCTCATCACACAATCACCAGCAGCAGTGCGTGTACTTCGCGGCTGTTTGCCAGTCATGCACTAATGGTCCATAGTATTGTCATCTGTGCTGTTTGTCTGCCAGTATTTTCAGCACTCTCACGACACGCCAGTCACGCCATGTTCGCCGTGGCTCTCATGCGTCCTTGAAGCGATGTCGGCTCTGGGGCGTACCTGTGGCAAACACGTCTCCTCTCATTTGTTCGCTGGGTGATGCCGGCCCCCGAACACCATCAGCAAGTGTGTCTGTGTTTCTTGTTCACCTTTCAGGGAACTGTCTTTCTGTATTAAATGTGCTGTGGTGAACCCTGCACGCAAATCTTCATTATTTCATCCTTCCTCTCCCTGCCCTGCGTAAGAGCACACGGAGGGTCATGATGAATGGATTTACGCACAGAATTCACCACAGCACATGCATTGAACATGAATGATGACAACAGTTCCCAAAAAGGTGAAGACCCACAAAAATAAACAGAAACACCCACAGTTGGCGTTCGGGGCCAACATCGCATAGCGAACATGGAGAGGAGACGTGTTAACCACGATTGCGCCCCAGGGCCGACATCGCTTCAAAGGGCGCAACAGAACCATGGCTGTGTGGAGCGGCCAACACGTCGTGATAGCGCTGGCAACATTGGCTGGCTGACAACACGGCAGATGATGCACACAAACCACAAACCATGAACAGCTGACTGTCAAAAAGAGAGGGCGCATGTGTTCGGACTGGCGAATCTTGGACAGTGCCCACCTGAAAGTGGGTCAAAACGCACATAAAACACATGAACAAAAAAACAACAAGAACTCAAAATATAATCCATAATAAACCCGATGCCTGAGTCACAGAGAATACACTGCTATGATTTTATTGAAAATCTTGTTTAAATAAATTATATTTATGAACAAATAATTTGTTGCAATATCTGTAACAAAAGAATAACACTGTGTTCCCCTGCCGTGTGTTTGTCACTGCTGCTGCGGCCAGCATGTGTGCCCCTCCACCAGTCACTCTCTGTGGGTGACTGGCTTGGCACAATGCCCGCTTTGCACTGCTCAAACCTATAAGTTCCGATGCCCCCAGATTCTTCATTATCATCCCATTCTTCGGAACTATAATCGTCTGAAGACTGGACAACACAAACCAATTCCAGACTACATGTGCTGGAACCATTGTCGATGTTTTCAACCGCTTCCATCCTGAGTGTACTATGGGCACCCAAGCGCTCTGTTCTCCCAATGACGTGACTACATGGTAGCAGGGTGTTCCAGCCACTGACGTAATTGGTGATGTGGCGCTCATGAAAACGTTGGATATTCACGTGACAAAAGCCTGTTTGACTTAGAACTGCACAGACCAACCTATTTTGTCATATTGTATTATGTGTTGAAAAATTAGAGGAAGTCAAAAACGTGCCATCAGCACTTTAATCCTGTTATTTAAAAAAGAGAAAAGAGCCCTTCTCGTGATTCTTATTGCCTCTCCATCTGTTCCCAGAATCCCAGTTAAATCCCATTGCCTACGGGCCTCTCGAACTTCATTTTCCATTATCTGTCTTTCATTTCCATATTTGTGACAGTGTAATAAGATGTGCTTGACATTTTCTTTTACTCCACATTTTCTACATTTGTCACTTTCGCTTTTCCCCATGGTGAATAAAGTGCTGTTTAAACCTGTGTGATCTTGTCATAATGATGTCTTCCCTCCTTTTGGTCGTTATGAATTCTTTATTGCAATAGATTTCTGTATTTTGTAATATGATCTACCTTTATGATCTTCATCCCATCTTTTTTGCCATAGCTCTTAATTACTGCTTTCCCTTCACCTTTTCCAAGAGACTGGTATAGTTATCTTTTCCAACAGCACTTTTTGCTCATTTATCTGCACAATCATTCCCTTTCAAACCTTCATGTGCAGGAACCCAACAAAACTGAACTTCTCCACCACCCCTGTGTACCCTAAATAAACTGTGATATCGCTCAATTACCAAGTCTTCCCTTGTAGATTTTAGTGTCTGTATGGCTGTGTTGTGAGACATGTATATGTTGGACACTGCATATGTGATTTAACCACGATGAAGGAGAGCCAGCCCCCTGCGGTGCGGAGCCACAGAGCCTGGACCCCCTGCGGAGGACAGGGGACAGAAGACTTCCTGACCACTGAGGCTCGGGAAGAGAGGAGGGGGAGTTATGTAAATAAAAGGCTAATGAATGTGAATAAAGAGACTTTGATATAGATGTGTGATTTCCCCCGCGAGGGAAATGGTTTGATGTGAGAAGGTTTAAATGAGAGAACTTTGGTGTGTTCACCCTCTTTGTTCGCTGCTCAAGAATAAGAGCAGACAGTGGAATGATTTCTTGAATAAACTGAAATGAAAGACAATTCGGTTTCGTTATTCAAGTCTCCCCACATTGGTGACTGACGACGTTGAGAATGAACGAAGAAATTCTCAGGGTCCCGGACTCACAGCGCTCAGAGCTGGCGAGCGCAGTGGCCGTTAGGCTGCCTGATTTCTGGCAGGATAACCCACGGTCGTGGTTTCTGCAAGCAGAGTCGCAGTTCGCGCTCGCAGGAGTAACGGTGGATGACACTAAGTTCCACCATGTCATCGCTAAACTGGACAACAGCACAGCTCGGTGCGTGCAAAGCTTGGTGGAGCAGCCACCCGCGACCGACAGGTACAGCAAGCTGAAATCCACCCTCATCAAGTTTTTCACCCCCTCGGCTGAAGTGAGGGCGAGGAGGATCCTGTCTTTGCTAGACCAAGGTGGACACAGGCCGAGCGCCCTGATGGAGGAGATGATACAGCTGAGAGGGTTGGACAACGATGATTTCATTTTTCAGTTCATCTTCCTCTCCAACCTCCCGGCGCATGCGAGAAGCACGCTGGCCGGCAAAAAGTGTCACACCCTGGAGGAGTTCCGGGAGCTGGCCCAGGAGGCAGACGGGATCCTGGACGCCTGCGGCGGGCAAGCAACCACAGCAGCGACCCGAGACAGCGGGGAGCCAGAGGCGGCAGAACCAGACTGGCCGACGATGGCGGCAACACGGCCGCGACGAGGGGGAGCCAATAGCCCGGCGACAGAGGCGCGGGCACGACACAGCGGAGGAGAAGATCTCTGCTTTTACCATCGGAGGTTCGCAGAGAAGGCACGCAGGTGTGTGCCGCCCTGCATCTTCAGGAGTTCGGGAAACGGCAAGACCGGGGGTCGCTAGCAGCTTCGACCCTCGGAGAACGCAACAAGCTGCTCTACATCACGGATGCGCGCTCCGGACGAGTGTTCCTCATTGACACCGGAGCACAAGTGAGCTTCATCACCCCAACATACGCGGACCGGGTGGCTGGACCCCACGGTGACGGAGCTACAGCGGCAAATGGCTCGAACATCAACACCTACGGGAGAAGGACCTTGCCTTTATGCTTACATGGCCGCACATATGAATGGACTTTTGTAGTAGCGGCGGTGAGTTTCAACATGTTGGGCGCGGATTTTTTGTGTTCACACAATCTGTTAGTTGATCTTGCTAATAGACGGCTGGTAAATGCACTCTCTTTTTACTCTCTCCCCTGTTCAGCTCGAGTGTCCCCGCCACCAGTACAGACCCACGTCGCTACAGCAGGTGGTAAGTTTCACACACTCCTCACCCAATTTCCAGCGCTCACTGTGCCCACTTTTTCAGCGACGGTCGCGAAGCACGGGGTGAAACACTTCATCCCCACTTCTGGTCCTCCCGTGTTTGCAAAAGCTCGGCGCTTGGATGCAGTTAAGCTCGCCATTGCGCGCGAGGAGTTCGCCAGCCTGGAGAGGCTGGGCATCGTTCGTAGGTCGAAGAGCCCGTGGGCTTCGCCGCTGCACATGGTACCGAAAGCCGATGGCTCCTGGAGACCGTGCGGGGATTACCGCAGGCTAAACAACGCTACGGCACACGATCGTTATCCCATCCCGCACATTCAGGATTTTTCGGTGCACCTGGCGGGGGCGCGCATTTTTTCAAAGATTGATCTAGTTCGCGGCTATCACCAAGTCCCGGTCCAACCGGAGGACATTCCTAAAACAGCGGTAATAACCCCGTTCGGACTTTTCGAATTTTTACGCATGCCGTTTGGTCTCAAAGGGGCGGCGCAAACATTTCAGCGGATGATGGATGCCGTGTTACGCGATCTCCCTTTCGTGTTTGTGTACCTCGACGACATTTTGGTCGCGAGTACTTCAGAGGACGAACACGAAACGCACCTCACAGCAGTTTTTAGGAGGCTGGGAGAGCACGGCTTAATAGTTAACCCAGCCAAGTGCCAGTTCGGCGTTGAGCGGATTGATTTTTTGGGTCACCGCGTCTCCCCGGAGGGAGCGGTTCCGTTACCAGAGAAAGTACGCGCGGTAGCGGATTTTCCCCGTCCACAAACGGTCAAATCACTACAGGAATTCTTGGGGATGGTGAATTTTTATAACCGGTTCCTGCCCCACGCAGCTCAAATCATGCAACCGTTATATGCCGCGCTCAAAAAACAAAAGCCGACCCAGGCGGTCGAATGGTCCCCGGAGCGGGAGCGCGCGTTCACAGAGGTTAAAAAAGCCTTGGCTGACGCTGCGCTCCTGGCCCACCCAGACCCTGCAGCACGTATCGCGCTGACGACAGACGCTTCAGATTTAGCCATAGGGGCCGTTATTGAGCAACAGGTAGCCGGAGTTTGGCAGCCTTTGGCTTTCTTTAGCAAATCTTTAAGCGCGGCTGAGCGAAAATACAGCGCGTTTGACAGAGAACTGTTGGCGCTGCATTTGGCTATTCGTCATTTCCAGTTCTGGCTGGAAGGACGGTGCTTCACCGCTTATGTGGACCACAAGCCGCTCACATACGCCATGGCCAAAATTTCAGATCCGTGGTCCGGCAGGCAGCAGAGGCAGCTGGCCGCAATCTCGGAATTTACCACTGACATTAGGCACGTCGCGGGCAAATTCAATGTAGTAGCGGATTGTCTCTCACGCGCGTTCACGACCCCGACACGCGCAGAGGCAGAACGGGCCACCGTGACCGCGCCGCAAGGGAGCGGCACGGTAGCGCGCGCAGCCCCGGTGCACGTGGGTATAGATTACGCAGCCATGGCAGCGGACCAGGGGGCGGACGCAGACGTGCGCGCGCTCCAGTCTGGACCAACAGGGTTGAGGCTGGAGAGCAAGTGTTTACAAACCGGTATGCCCCCCCTGATCTGCGACATGTCGA
Organism: Pholidichthys leucotaenia; assembly: GCA_020510985.1. NCBI lineage: Eukaryota > Metazoa > Chordata > Actinopteri > Cichliformes > Pholidichthyidae > Pholidichthys > Pholidichthys leucotaenia. The sequence goes on from CM035849.1 coordinate 158,257,095, forward strand.
CGGGGCGCCCGCGTCCGGTGGTTCCGGCCACGTGGCGCCGCCGTGTTTTTGACTCGGTCCACTCACTGGCGCACCCGGGGGTGCGCGCGTCGGTGAAACTAGTGGCGGAAAAGTTTGTTTGGCCGTGCCTGCGCAAGCACGTGAAGGAATGGGCAAAAACCTGCATTTCCTGTCAACGGGCCAAAATTCACAGGCACACAAGAGCCCCGTTAGAACCGTTCCGCATTCCGGCCAGAAGGTTCGACCATGTGCACGTCGACCTTGTGGGCCCCCTACCGGCATCACAGGGGTTCACGTATCTTTTGACAATGGTGGACCGCACCACACGTTGGCCGGAAGTGGTCCCACTTGCGACGACCACGGCCGCGGAGGTGGCTCGCGTTTTTTTAACGGCTTGGGTGGCGCGCTTCGGGGTTCCGTCGGACATTACGTCCGATAGAGGACCGCAATTCATCTCTGAGCTGTGGTCAGCGATGGCCAACGGCTTAGGAGCCAAAATTCACCGCACTACGGCTTACCACCCTCAGGCTAATGGTTTATGCGAGCGTTTTCATAGGTCTTTGAAGGCAGCACTCAGAGCGTCGCTCACGGATGCAGATTGGGTAAATAAACTCCCATGGGTTTTATTAGGGTTGCGTTCTGCGCCTAAAGAGGACTTAGACGCCTCCCCAGCGGAGCTGGTATTCGCACAAACTCTGAGGCTGCCGGGCGAGTTTTTACCAGAGCACCCAGAGCCCCCACCTCTCTCTGCTCTGGGACCGTTAGTTGGCACGGGGGCAGACACGCTCCCGGGTCCGGTTCATCACGCTTTTCCACGAGTTTTCGTCCCCAAGGCTTTGAAAAATGCCGATTTCGTTTTTGTCAGGCGCAAAGCCCTTAAGGCAACGCTCAAACCACCTTACGAAGGGCCATTTCGAGTGCTGGAGGCAGGTGATAAGCAATTTGTGCTAGATTTTGGGGACAGAAAAGAGACAGTCAGTATTGACAGACTAAAACCTGCTTTTGTCATGAAGGACGTGTCTGTACCGGTCGCGGTGGCGCCTCGACGAGGCAGGCCCCCGCAGAGGGCAATTAACCACTCTCTTCCTCAGTCAACAGACCCGAAGCAGAACAGCACCGCAGGCAAGGCGGGGCCAACGCACAGCAGATTCGGCAGACGGCTGAAGCCCAAGCGGCGCACAGACTGAATGTTGGTGTTGATTATTCAGTAGTGAGTAAGGTGCTATTAAATTTTGGGAATTAGTCTGTTCTTCATCGTTTGGGGGGGGGTTATATGGCTGTGTTGTGAGACATGTATATGTTGGACACTGCATATGTGATTTAACCACGATGAAGGAGAGCCAGCCCCCTGCGGTGCGGAGCCACAGAGCCTGGACCCCCTGCGGAGGACAGGGGACAGAAGACTTCCTGACCACTGAGGCTCGGGAAGAGAGAAGGGGGAGTTATGTAAATAAAAGGCTAATGAATGTGAATAAAGAGACTTTGATATAGATGTGTGATTTCCCCCGCGAGGGAAATGGTTTGATGTGAGAAGGTTTAAATGAGAGAACTTTGGTGTGTTCACCCTCTTTGTTCGCTGCTCAAGAATAAGAGCAGACAGTGGAATGATTTCTTGAATAAACTGAAATGAAAGACAATTCGGTTTCGTTATTCAAGTCTCCCCACATCCCATCTTTTTTGCCATAGCTCTTAATTACTGCTTTCCCTTCACCTTTTCCAAGAGACTGGTATAGTTATCTTTTCCAACAGCACTTTTTGCTCATTTGTCTGCACAATCATTCCCTTTCAAACCTTCATGTGCAGGAACCCAACAAAACTGAACTTCTCCACCACCCCTGTGTACCCTAAATAAACTGTGATATCGCTCAATTACCAAGTCTTCCCTTGTAGATTTTAGTGTCTGTATGATTTTTAGCGCTGCAAGTGAGTCCATGCACACCACCACCCAGTCCGTTCTGACCTCCTCCACCCACTGCAAAGCAATAATTATTGCCACCATCTTTGCTGTAAACACGGATGTATTGTTGAAGAGTCTTTTTGCGATGGTCACTTTAAATTCTGGGATGTATACTCCCATCTCCAACAGAGCCCTCTTTATTCTTTGAACCGTCAGTATAGCGCTGTAAGAAGTTATAGTAATTATTCCTGAGGTAAATGCTTGTTTTAACACCAACTTCACTCAAATGCCAATTCTTTTTCCTCATTAGTAGACTAGCATCTACTTCTATTCCTGGAAACAGCCAAGGGGGAACATTACTCACTGGACTGGCATTAGCTATATCAATATTGTGCAACCCATACATTCTGGTCCTTCTTTCAATTGTCCACCCAAACCCATGTCACTGGAAATTAAGAGTATTCCCAGCAGTCTTGTGGTGCTGTTTTTGAAATATTTGCTTCGTCACTTCCTTTCAGCTTGACCCAGTATGATAATGCGAGTTTATCGCTTCTCAAATCCAATGGCATTTCTCCTGCTTCTATTAAAACTGCATTGTTTGGTGTCGTTTTGATGACTCCAATGCACAGGCGAAGCACTCTATGCTGCATTCTGTTTTTTCCAGAGTCATCTTTGCCGCTGCTCCATAAATCATGCATCCGTAGTCTATTGTCGATCGCATTAATGCCCGTTTATCTGCACCCCATTCGTGTCCAGCTACAGCTTTTATGAGATTGACTTTTTTGCATTTTGTCTCCAGATTTTCAACATGAACTCTCCATGTGTATGCACCATCAAACCACAATCCTAGATATTTGAATTCACTGACTTTCTCTATTGGTTGATTATATTGTAGAGGATGTGATAATGACGAGGCATGAGTTTATTTCTCAAGTCAGATTTATTCACATTCTCTAACATCAGCAGAACAGAAAGAGAATGAACTCCAGACATTTGTCCCTTTTTATACCCCGGGACATCAAAGCACAGTAACATTGTATTTTAATCCTACGTAACAACGCATCCCTTTCAGCCTTTATCCCCTTCACCCAAAGTCACTGGGAGTCAGGAAATCTCCCCAAGGCCATCTCTTTGCTCCACATTTCACATCTCCCTGTTATCCCCCAGGAGGCTCAGCCCTTTGTTCAACTGAGACGTGAAGCACACAGTAAGCATATAGTGGTATACATATGAAGCATCAGGTTACATACATTTGTGCATACAGAACCCACATATGTGTCCCACATGACCCCCCCCCCCCAAACGTCTAAGATGGAACAACGTAATAACAGCCTGCACTTTACGATAGAAACATTACACATCAGTCCATGTGCTGCTTGGGTCGCAATCTCCTCCCGTATCTGCTGTAAGCAGGCTTCACCACTTCCGCGGTGCCATCCCGCTGGGGAGCTGCTGTCTGAGGATTAGAACTGTTAGTCAATCCCTGTGGGTGTTCAGGGAAATGATCTCTAGGGGGTCTGCCGCGCCAAGGAGCCTTAGCCAAGAGCACATCTTCGTCAGCCAACACAAAAGCGGGTTTGAGCCTGTTTATGCCAATCTTTTCTTTTCTGCCCCCCAAATCTAGCAAGAAATGCTTATCCCCTGTTTCCAGCACTCTAAATGGTCAATCGTAAGGAGGTCGCAACGGCGGGCGATGGGCATCGTGTCTGACAGAAACAAACTCCGCATTTTTTAAAGCCTTAGGCACAAAAACGCGCGGAAAAGCGTGGTGAACGGGGCCAGGCAGCGTGCCCGATTCCGTGCCGCTCTGCAACCGCTGAACCGGGGAACATTCTGGGGCAGGATTGTCTGGGAGAAACTCCCCAGGCAGCCGAAGTGGCTGCGCAAAAACTAACTCAGCCGGGGAGGCTTCTAAATCTTGTTTAGGTGCAGAACGCAACCCCAATAAAACCCATGGTAGCCTGTCCACCCAATTTGCATCCGTAAGCGACGCTCTGAGAGCCGCCTTCAATGACCTGTGAAAGCGTTTGCATAACCCGTTAGCCTGCGGATTGTACGCGGTTGTGCGGTGAATCATCACCCCCAGGCTGCGGGCTATTGCTGACCAAAGTTCGGAAACAAATTGAGGACCTCTGTCGGACGTAATGTCCGACGGGACTCCAAAGTGCGCTACCCATGCAGTTAAAAACGTGCGCACCACCTCCTCGGCTGTGGTTGACGCCAGTGGGACCACTTCTGGCCAGCGGGTGGTGCGGTCCACCATTGTCAGAAGGTGTGTGCACCCCTGCGACGGCGGAAGGGGGCCTACGAGGTCCACATGAACATGATCAAACCTCTTAGCCAGGGTGTGAAAAGGCTCCAAGGGAGCTCTTGTGTGTCTGTGTATTTTGGTTTGTTGGCAGGCCGTGCAGGCTGCCGCCCACTCTCTAACTTGTTTGCGCAGGCTCGGCCATACAAATTTCTCTCCCACCATTTTGACCGACGCGCGCACCCCCGGGTGCGCCAGAGAATGAATCGAGTCAAAAATGCGGCGGCGCCACGCGGCCGGTACCACAGGACGCGGTCGCCCAGTGGAGACATCGCAGATTAGGGGGGGCATGCCGTCTTGCAGCACCCTGCTCTCCAGCCTTAGCCCTGTTGGCCCAGACTGGAGCGCGCGCACGTCTGCATCGCTAACTTGATCCGCGGCCATGGCTGCATAATCTATCCCTACGCGGACTGGGGCCGCGCGCACTTCCGCGTCGCTAACCTGATCCGTGGCCATGGCTGCAAAATCTACCCCTGTGCGGGCTGGAGCCGCCGTGGCGCGCGAGAGACAGTCTGTCACTACATTAAGTTTACCCGCCACATGCTGGATATCGGTAGTAAACTCTGAGATCGCGGCCAGCTGTCTCTGCTGCCAGCCTGACCACAGTTCTGAAACCTTGGCCATCGCGTAAGTCAGCGGCTTGTGGTCAACGAACGCGGTGAAACGGCGTCCCTCCAGCCAGAACTGGAAGTGGCGAATGGCCAAATGGAGAGCTAACAACTCCCTGTCGAATGCGCTGTATTTCCGTTCACTATCGCGCAAGGTCCTGCTGAAAAAGGCTAGCGGTTGCCAAACCTCGGCTACATGCTGCTCCACGACCGCCCCTATGGCCACATCTGACGTGTTGGTAGTGAGCGCTATGCGGGCCATTGGGTCTGGATGTGCCAACAACGCAGCGTTTGCCAGGGCTGTTTTGACTTCCGAGAATGCGCGCTCTCGCTCCGGAGACCATTCGATTTTATTTGTGGGTTTTTGTTTTTTTAGTGCAGCATACAGTGGTTGCATGAGCTGCGCTGCGTGGGGGAGGAAACTGTTATAAAAATTCACCATTCCCAAAAACTCCTGTAACGCTTTGACCGTTTGTGGCTGGGGAAAATTTGTTACCGCGCGCACTTTGTCAGGCAGAGGAACCGCCCTTCTGGAGAGACGCGATGCCCCCAAAAAAATCAATCTGCGCCACCCCGAACTGACACTTCGCTGGGTTGATTATTAACCCGTGCTCCCCCAACCTCCAGAAAACTGCCGTGAGGTGGTTTTCGTGTTCGTCTTCGGATGCGCTGGCTACCAATATGTCGTCCAGGTAGACTAACACGAAGGGGAGATCGCGCAACACTGCGTCCATCATGCGTTGGAACGTCTGCGCCACACCTTTAAGCCCAAACGGCATGCGCAAAAACTCGAATAGTCCAACGGAGTTATTACTGCTGTTTTGGGTATGTCCTCAGCGCGCACTGGGACCTGGTGGTAACCGCGAACCAAGTCTATCTTAGAAAAAACGCGCGCCCCCGCCAAATGAACTGAAAAATCTTGGATATGCGGGATTGGGTAGCGGTCGTGCGCTGTAGCGTTGTTCAACCTGCGGAAATCTCCGCAAGGTCGCCACGAGCCATCAGCTTTCGGGACCATGTGCAGCGGTGAAACCCATGGGCTTTTCGAACGCCTGATGATGCCCAACTTTTCCAGGTTGGCGAACTCCTCGCGCGCTATGGTCAGTTTAGCTGAATCCAAGCGCCGAGCTTTTGCAAAAACGGGTGGTCTGGTGGTAGTAATAAAATGTTCCACCCCGTGTTTAGCCACGGCCGCCGAAAATGTTGGGACCGTGAGTGCTGGGAACTGAGTGAGCAGTGTGTGGAACTTACCGCCTGCGGCTGTGACGTTGGCTTGTGCTGTTGGCGGGGCCACTCGAGCTGTACAGGGGATAGAATAAAAAGAGAGTGCATTAACCAGGCGCCTGTTAGCAAGATCAACCAACAACCCATGTGAGCACAGAAAATCAGCCCCTAACATATTGAAATTCACTGCTGCTATGATAAAAGGCCACTCAAATGAACGGCCTTGCAGAGACCGAAGCAGAGTCTTCTCACCAAAGGTCTTAATCTCCGAGCCGTTTGCTGCTACCACCCGGGGACCTTTGGAACCTGTCAGCCTGTCTGCGTAGGAAGGTGTGATGAAACTCAGCTGGGAGCCTGTGTCCACGAGGAAGTGCCTCCCTGAGAGGGCATCCGACAAATAAAGCAGCTTGTTCTCCTCCCCGAGGGCCGCAGCTGCTACAGACTCCCGGTCTTGGCGTTTCCCGAACGCCCGAACTGGCACGGTGGTACACATTTGCGTGCCCTCTCTGCGAAACGGCGATGGTAGAAACAAAGGACGTCGTCTAATCCATGTTTCTTGGCCCTTGCCGCTGCCGTCGTCAATGAGTCTGGCACTGCTGTCTCCGGCTCCCTGCCATCTCTGGATGCCGCACCGAGCTCCACTGCCACTGCCATGGTCGCTCGCCGTTTGGTGGCGTTGACGAGTCGTTGCGCCTCCTGGCCCAGCTCGTGGTAGTCCCGTTGGGCCAACAGTGACGAACTGGCCATGGTCGCTCTCACCGCTGACGGTAGGGTCCTGAGGAAGAGGTGGGTGAAGATGAAGTGATCATCGTCAGAGTCCTTCAACCTCAACAGCTTCTCCATAAGGACCGCAGGCCTGTCGCTTTCAAATTCAGTCAGCGCCAGGAGCCCCTCTGCTCGCTCCTCCACCGAGGGGGTGAAACGCCGGACGAGTGCAGCCTTCAACACGTCGTACTTGTTGGTGTCCGGCGGCTGGTTGATCAGGCTCTCCACATGCTGGGCTGTGTGGTTGTCCAGTTTTGCAACCACATGGTAGAACTTTGTGGCGTCTACCGAAATCCCCTGGAGGACGAACTGCGCCTCCACCGCATTAAACCAGGAGCGTGGATTGTTCTGCCAGAAGTCCGGCAGCTGGACTGTGGCTCCATTAGCTCGGTTGGCTCCTGTCGAGTCTGGCTCGGGGGAATTACTTCTGCTCATGATACGTCTTAGGGTCACCAGTGTAGAGGATGTGATAATGACGAGGCATGAGTTTATTTCTCAAGTCAGATTTATTCACCTTCTCTAACATCAGCAGAACAGAAAGAGAATGAACTCCAGACATTCGTCCCTTTTTATACCCCAGGACATCAAAGCACACAGTAACATTGTATTTTAATCCTACGTAACAATGCATCCCTTTCAGCCTTTATCCCCTTCACCCAAAGTCACTGGGAGTCAGGAAATCTCCCCAAGGCCATCTCTTTGCTCCACATTTCACATCTCCCTGTTATCCCCCAGGAGGCTCAGCCCTTTGTTCATCTGAGACGTGAAGCACACAGTAAGCATATAGTGGTATACATATGAAGCATCAGGTTACATACATTTGTGCATACGGAACCCACATATGTGTCCCACAATATAATGTTAATGGTTCTGTACCAGTTCTGCATTTTTTTTGTGAAAGTCATATAGCAGGTGTTACTGTTTGAAAATTTTAATCCCCAGTCCTATGACCACTTTCTCCATTGCTTTCCTGATGTTTTTGAACACAAATTTCTCATTTCTTCCCCTTGTCCATATGGCTCCATCATCTGCATATAGTGCTGTTTTGATGGATCCCTCTTGATCCTCAAAAATGTCATTAATCATTATATTGAATAAAACGGGGCTTACCACACTCCCCTGAGGAACACCATTTTCTATTTCAAAGTAATTAGAAACTTCTGATCCTACTTTAACCCTAATTGTCCTGTGTGTTAAAAAAAATCCATTATCCAATTATACATCCTACCACCAATGTCCATTTTATTCAGTTTCATAAGAAGTCCATCCCTCCACAGTGAGTCATAAGCCTTTTCAATACTTCTTTAATTTTGAGAGTCTTTTCAATATCATTACTTACCCTAACTAGAGCATCCACTGTGAATCTTCCCCTTCTAAAACCATTCTGATAGTCGTTTATTAATCGTTTTTGCTCTAATACATATGAGAGTCTGTAAACTAACACCTTCTCCATCTGTTTCCCTAAATGTGACGTTAATGCTATTGGCCTGTAGCTGCCTGGATGAGCTGGATGTTTCCCTGGCTTATTAAATGGTAAAATTACAGCCTTTTTAAACCCACTTGGGATAACCCCCTCCTTCCATATCCTGTTAAACAATTTCAGCACCAGTTCCATTGATTGCATAGGCAACTGCCGGAACATAGCATAGCTTAACTGATCATATCCTGGAGCTGTGTATCCACTATTTTGCAAAGCTCTCTTAAGCTCTGACATTGTGAGTTCAAGGTCTAACACAGTCATGTCCTCTTTCACTTCATTTTTTAAGTTTGCATTTTCTCTGAGTTTATGCTGCCTTTGCTATGACTCTCACCAAGATGATCTCCTCTATGCACTGCTGCAAATGCTCTACTTCAGACTTCTGCTTTTTCTTTGTCTGATACAGCCATCTTGTCCCCATCCACTAAAGCTGGAATTTTAACTGATACCCTTTTCCCACTCATTTTTTTTAAACATACCCCAGACATCACCTAGTTCTGTTTTCCTATCAAGGGTGGAACAAAATTCTCTCCATGTTGACCTTTAACTGTTTTTAATAATCCTTCGAGCTACTGCCCTTTTCTTTTTACACTCTATTAAGTTTTCACTAGTCATTTTCTTCCTCAGCTCTCTGAATGCCTTGTTTTGCTCTTTTATTGCAATACTACATTCGTCATTCCACCAGGGTACAACCTTCCTCCTACCCCGTGTTGTTTTCTTAGGTATACTTGCTATTGCAGCATTCAGAATATGATTGGTTACCTAACTTGAACACTCTTCTATGCCACCTTCTAATGTTACCAAATGACAAGATTGAACACAGTATTGCCTAAATTTTCCCCAATCTGCCTTGTCAAAACACCATCTTATAAAACATCTTCCCTCTTGTATACATACTTCAGTTTTAATGACTAAGTATTGGGAATACTTAGTCATTAAGTATGCGGTGGTCGCATACTTAATGCGTACTTCCCTGGTGGTCGCAGTGCTGGACGCTCGCACGAATCAGCAAGTACCAAGCCTGCTCCAACAGCCCCCAGCCCACGATAAATACGGGACTCTCAAAGCCGCGCTGACCCAGCGCTACACACTCTCGGACTGCAAGAGAGCAGAGAGGCTCCTGAGGCGCTCCGAGTTAGGAGATGGGTCAGCGGTCGAACTGATGGAGAAGATGTTGGCATTGATGGGCACGGACGACGGACATTTTCTGTTTGCCTACCTTTTCCTCCGGAACCTCTCAACAGAGGCAAGAGCGGTCCTTGCCAACTCGCCGTTGCTGGCCGCGCGTGACTACCGGGCAGTAGCCCAGGAGGCAGATCGGATCATCCTCACCACCAGAGCCCTCACAGTGAATGCGGCGGCGTCGGAACCCAGCGAGACGACCAGCGGAAGCGAGGAGCCGACAGTGGTAGCGGCAGCAGGGGCCAGGAAGCGCCAGAGAAACACGCTCTGCTCCTACCACCGCCGCTTTGGAGAGAACGCACGCCGATGTGTGCTACCATGTCAATTCAAGCGTTCGGGAAATGCCAAGGCCGGCAGTCAGTAGCAGCTGCGACCGCCGGTGAAGAAAACAAGCTGCTCTACGTGACGGAGTCGCACTCGGGGAGACGGTTCCTCGTAGACATCGGCTCCCAAAAGAGCCTCATCCTGCCGTCCTACACCGACCGGCTAGCGGGAGCTCGCGACCCCGAGCTGATGGCCGCAAACGGCTCAGACATTAGAGGACTTTTGGTGAGAGGACAGTGACTGTATCCCTACACGGCCGTATGTACGAGTGGACATTCGTCATAGCGGCATGCAGTTTCCCAATCTTGGGCGCTGATTTTTTGTGTGCACATGGGCTGCTAGTCGATGTTGCTAACAGACGCCTGATCAATGCAATGTCTTTTGATTCTCTACCCTGTACAGCTCGAGGAGCCGGGCCAACAACGCTAGCCAACGTCACAGCCCCAGGCGGTAAGTTCCACACACTGATCACTCAGTTCCCAGCACTCACGGTCCCGATGTTTTCAGAGGCCATCACTAAACACAGGGTAGAACACTTTATCACCACCACTGGGACGCCCGTTTTCGCATGACCTCGGTGCCTGGACACAGCTAAATTGGCCATAGCGTGCGAGGAGTTTGCCAATTTGGAAAGGTTGGGCATCATCAGGCGCTCAAACAGCCCATGGGCATCCCCGCTACACATGGTCCCTAAGGCCGAGGGATTGTGGCGACCGTGCGGAGATTTCCGCAGATTGAACAACGCCACAGCCCACGACTGATACCCGATTCCCCATATTCAGGATTTTTCCGTTCACCTCGCCGGGGCACGTATTTTTTCTAAAATAGACCTGGTCCGTGGTTACCACCAGGTCCCGGTGCGCGCGGAAGACATACCCATAACAGCGGTAATAACTCCGTTTGGCCTGTTTGAGTTTTTACGCATGCCCTTCGGATTAAAAGGCGCGGCACAGACATTCCAATGCATGATGGATGCGGTGTTGCACGATCTGCCTTTTGTGTTAGTCTACCTGGATGACATCCTGGTGGCCAGTGCGTCTGAGGACGAACACGTAACCCACCTCAGGATGGTTTTCCGGAGGTTGGAGGAGCACGAGTTAATCAACACGGCGAAATGCCAGTTCGGCGTGACGGGGATTGACTTTTTGGGGCACCGCATCTCACCGGAGGGAGCGATACCCTTGCCGGACAAGGTGCACGCGGTGGCGAATTTTCCCCGGCCTCAGACGGTCAGGGCGCTGCAAGAGTTTTTGGGGATGGTTAACTTTTATAACCGGTTCCTCCCCCGCGCAGCTCAGCTCATGCAGTCATTGTACGCCGTGCTCAAGAAATGGAAACCGGCGGACAGAGTCGACTGGACTCCGGAGCGGGAGCAGGCATTCTCTGAGGTTAAAACAGCCCTGGCAAACGCCGCACTGCTGGCGCACCCGGACCCGGCGGCTCGGATAGCGCTCACTACCGACGCCTCGGACGTGGCCATAGGGGCTGCTGTGGAGCAACGCGTTGCCGGTTCTTGGCAGCCGCTTGCTTTTTTCAGCAGGGCTTTGCGCGACAGTGAGCGTAAATACAGCGCGTTCAACAGAGAGTTGCTGGCTCTCCACCTGGCCATACGCCACTTCCAGTTCTGGCTGGAAGGGCGCAGCTTCACTGCGTTCGTGGACCACAAACCGCTAATGTAAGTGATGGCCAAGGTTTCGGAACCATGGTCAGGCCGGCAGCAGAGACAGCTGGCCGCGATCTCAGAGTTTACTACCGATATTCAGCAGGTGGCTGGTAAACTAAATGTGGTGGCGGACTGCATCTCGCGCGCAGTAGTGGCCCCAGTCTGCGTAGGGATAGATTATACAGCCATGGCCGCAGAGCAGACTGGCGATGCGGACGTGTGCACGCTCCAGTCTGGACCAACAGGGTTAAAGGTGGAGAGCAGGGCACTGCAAAACGGAGGCCCCCAAATCTGTGACGTCTCCACGGGACGCCTGCGCCCGGTGGTCCCAGTCGCTTGGTGTCGTCGTGTGTTTGAGTCAGTTCACGCCCTGGCGCACCCAGGAGTGCACGCGTCAGTCAAAATAGTGGGAGCGAAGTTCATATGGCCAGGCCTGCGCAAACAAGTAAAAGAGTGGGCTGCAGCCTGCGTAGCGTGCCAGCAAGCCCAAAGTGCACAGGCACACAAAGGCCCTTTTGGAGCCGTTCTGTATCCCAGCTAAGAGATTCGACCACGTTCACGTGGACCTCGTGGGCCCCCTCCCGCCATCGCAGGGGTTCACGCACCTTCTGACAGTGGTGGACCGCACCACATGATAGCCAGAAGCAGTCCCACTAGCAGCAACTACGTCCATGGACGTGGCGCGCGCCTTTTTGACAACATGGGTGGCACGTTTTAGCATCCCGTCGGACATCATGTCCGATAGGGGCCCTCAGTTTGTTTCCGACCTCTGGTCCGCGATGGCCTGTAGCCTGGGTGTCGCAACTCATCACACAACCGCGTACAACCCACAGGCCAATGGGTTATGCGAGCGTTTCCATAGGTCACTGAAAGCAGCGCTCAGGGCTTCACTTACGGATGCAAATTCAATTCAATTTTATTTATATAGCGCCATTTCACAACAACAGTCATCTCATAGCACTATCAACTGTAAGGGGAACCCCCACAGTTGCAGAAAGACCCCAGCAATCATGCGATCCCCTGTGAACAAGCACTTGGCGACGGTGGAGAGGAAAAACTCCCTTTTAACAGGAAGAAACCTCCAGCAGAACCAGGCTCAGGGAGGGGCAGTCATCTGCTGCGACTGGCTGGGGGGTGACAGGATAGAGAAGAAGAAAAGAACAGACATGTAGAGAGCAAACAGCACGATGGGGACTCAATCTATGGGAGAGAACAAACAAATGTTAATGACAAGCAAAAAAAAATATTTCATTGAGAGTGAGAAAAGGAGTGAGGCCCAGTGCATTACTGGAGGCCCCCCGGCTGACTAAACCTATTAGCAGCATAACTAAGGGAGGGTTCAGAAACACATGATCCCTCCCCAATTGTAGGCTATATCAAAAAGGTAGGTTTTAGCCCTATTCTTAAAAACAGAGATCGAGTCTGACTCCCGAATCCAGATTGGCAGCTGATTCCACAGGAGAGGAGCTTGATAACTGAAGGCTCTGCCTCCCATTGTACTTTTGGAGATTCTAGGTATTACAAGTAATCCTGCATTTTGGGAGCGTAGTGCTCTGTTAGGATGATACGGTAGTATCAGATCTTTTAAATAAAAAGGATCCTGATTGTTTAGAGCTTTGTAAGTAAGAAGAAGGATTTTAAACTTAATTCTAAACTCTATGGGAAGCCAATGAAGGGAGGCCAGAACCGGAGAGATATGATCTCTCTTTCTAGTACCTGTTAAAACTCTTGCTGCAGCATTTTGGATCAGCTGAAGACTTTTTAAAGATGTTTTAGGACAGCTTGATAATAAAGAATTACAATAATCTAATCTCGAGCTAACAAAAGCGTGGATCAGTTTCTCAGCATCACTCAGACAAGATGCTCCTAATCTTGGCAATATTACGCAAATGATAGAAGGCAGTCTTAGAAACAAATTTAATATGTGAATTGAAGGACAAATCCTGATCAAAAATAACTCCAAGGTTCCTCACAGAGCTATTAAGAGAAAGAGTAACCGCATCCAAACTGAAAGTTTGATTTGGAAAGGAATTTCTAAGGTTTTTTGGACCAACAAGAATGACTTCAGTCTTATCTGAATTTAATAGCAGGAAATTACAAGTCATCCAAGCTTTGATTTCCTTAAGACAGGCTTCTAACTTGGCTAATTGATTACTATCATCTGGCTTCAGTGACAGGTATAATTGTGTGTCATCAGCATAACAATGAAAATGTATACAGTGCTTTCTAATAATGTTGCCTAACGGAAGCATATATAAACTAAAAAGAGTAGGGCCTAGCACAGATCCCTGTGGAACTCCATGACTGAGCTTTGAGTTGAAAGAAAACTCATTATTTACATGAACAAACTGGAACCTATCAGATAAATAAGATCTAAACCACTGCAACGAAGTTCCATTAAGTCCAACATAGTGTTCTAATCTATCAAGTAGAATATTATGATCGATAGTATCAAAAGCTGCATTAAGGTCTAAAAGGACAAGTACAGAAACTAGTCCATTATCAGATGCAATGAGGAGGTCGTTAGTGACCTTCGCTAAGGCTGTTTCAGTACTATGATGGATTCTAAACCCAGACTGAAACTCTTCAAGTAAACCATTTCCCTGTAGGTGGTCAAATAATTGCGTAGCAACAACTCTTAAGATTTTTGAAATGAAAGGGAGATTAGAGATTGGTCTATAGTTAGCTAAAGCTCCTGGATCTAGCGTTGGCTTTTTGAGTAAGGGTTTAATTACAGCCGTTTTAAAAGCCTGCGGTACATGGCCTAAAGTTAATGAAGAATTGATTATATGAAGAATAAGGCTACCAATAAGTGGGAAGACTTCTTTAAATAACCTGGTAGGAATAGGGTCTAAAAGACAAGTTGAAGGTTTGGATGAGGAAACTTTTGTCTAACTCACAAAGGTCGATTGGAGTAAACTCATCAAGACAGACATCAATAGAAGGAGTTGTTGTAGTTACAGTATTTAAGTTAACTGTGGGAAGAATCTGATTGATTTTATCTCTGATGGATGAAATTTTACTATTGAAAAAGTTCATCAAGTCCTGACTAGTAAGCTCTAAGGGAATGCTAGGATTGACAGAGTCCTGACTCTTTGTCAACCTGGCTACAGTACTGAAAAGAAACCTGGGCTTCTTCTTGTTCTCCTCTGTTAATGCAGAGTAATAACTCGTTTTAGCTTTTCTAAGAGATTTTTTATAAATTAAAAGATGATTTCTCCAAGCTAAATAGATTTCATCTAAATTAGTGGAGCGCCATTTTCTTTCTAATTGACGAGTCTTCTGTTTTAAGCTACGAGTTTCTGTGTTGAACCAAGGAGTTAGAAATCTCTGATTAGACTTTTTCTTTTTTAAGGGGGCCACCAAGTCTAGAGTCTGATGCAGAGAAGCTGAAACACTATCCACCATGTTATCAATTACAGAAGGAGCAAGCTGTCTATAGCTTATTTCCGTTGTGTTGACACATGGCATAGAGGAAACAATCTGCATAAATTTGATAACAGCATCATCTGAGAGGCATCTACTGTAATAATATTTTTCTTTAGGAGCCAAATAGTCAGAAATAGTAAAATCAAAGGTTAACAGACAATGGTCTGACAGTACAGGGTTATGAGGAGACACTACAAGATTTTCTATTTCTATGCCATATGTCAGAACAAGGTCCAATGTATGGTGGAGGTAATGAGTAGAATTTCCTACTTTCTGAGAAAACCCAATCGAGTCTAATATTTAATTAAATGCCACATTAAGGCAGTCACTATCTACATCCACATGTATATTAAAGTCCCCTACTATAATTATTCAGATGTCAGCACTAAATCAGCTAAGAAATCAGCAAATTCAGATAAAAATTCTGAGTAGGTTGATGGGGGACGATAAACTATGGCAAATAAAATTGGGTTTAACCTAAAATTGCTAAAGTGCCCAATACTGAGGACCAGGCCCTCAAAGGAATTATAACATGTTTTTTGCTTTACATTAACTAGTAATTTGGAATGGTAAATTGTTGCTACTCCTCCACCACGGCCAGAACTTCTGGGATTTTGACAATTTAAATAACCAGAGGGAGTTGATTCATTTAAACCAACATAATCCTCTTGCCCTAACCGAGTCTCTGTAAGGGAAATTAAATCAATCTGATGATCAATTAACAGATCATGGACTAACAGAGACTTGGGAGTTAGAGACCTAATATTTAATAAGCCACATTTAATTTTTAAATTATGAGGAGGAACAGAGGCCAATTCATTCAATTTAGAGGCTTTATGTTTAATTTGAGTTTTGCCAATATTTTGCTTTATCACTTTGAGATGCTTATGCATTATATTTTTATTTACTTTGGAGGGAGCAGACAACGATTCTCTGATGGGGAAGTCAGGGGCTAAGCTGAGGGGTGGCGGATGAAGAGGAGCTGCAGAGAGGCGTGTAAGACTGCGACTCTGCTTCCTGGTCCCAACTGGATGAATGCTGTCTCGTCTCATAAGACCAGGTTTTCCCCAAAAAGAGCTCCAATTGTCAATGTAGCCCACGTCATTTTTAGGACACCACACAGCCAGCCAGCGGTTCAAGGATGACGAGCGGCTAAACATGTCATCACTGGTCAGATTGGGGAGGGGCCCAGAGAATACTACAGTGGCAGACATCGTTTTTGCAAAGTCACACACCGATTCTATATTAAGTTTCGTGACTTCCGACTGCCGGAGACGGATGTCATTAATGCCGGCGTGAATAACAATTGTGGAATATTTACAGTTACTTTTAGCCAGCATTCTCAAATTTGACTCGATGTCGCCTGCTCTGGCCCCAGGAATGCATTTGACTATGGCCGCTGGAGTCTCTAGGTTCACGTTTCTGACTACAGAGTCACCAATGATCAGAGTTTTTTCCTCAGCGGGTGTGTCACTGAGCGGGGAAAAACGATTAGAAACGATTAGAAACGTGAACAGGTTGGTGGTGTACCGGGGCTTTGCGACTAGGCTTCCTTCTCACCATCACCCACCCAGTCTCCTCGCTGCTGAGGAGAGCCGGGGGACCGCTGACAGGGGGGCCTAAGCTAGCTAGCTCCGCTGCAGCTAAGGGGCGTCCGTCGAGATTAACTGGCGCAGACGGTGTTTCAATGCAGCGGAGCCGGGATTCCAAATCAGACAACCTCGCCTCGAGCGCCTCAAAAAGACAACATTTATTACATTTACCGTTATCACTAAAAGAGGCAGAGGTGTAGCTAAACATCTGACAGAGAGCACACCAGAGGAGGAGAGGAAAGAGAGCTAGTAGCCATAGCTAGTGGCTAGCTAGTGGCTGGAGAGCAAACCACACAGGCAGACAGCAAAACAGGAAGTGACGATACGTTACCACAAGGAAGTGACGATCCCAGCAAATTGGATAGACCGATTGCTGTGGGTTCTGTTAGGGTTGTGTTTCGCACCAAAAGAGGATTTGGAGGCTTCCCCAGTGGAGCTGGTCATTTCTCAGCTGCTGCGGCTCCCCGGGGAATTTTTACCAGATAACCCCGCGCTGAACAACCATCTGTCCCCGCGTTCACAGCATAGCGCGGACACAGGCACGCTACCTGGCCTGGCCCACCATTGTTTTCTATGCACTTTTGTGCCAAAAACTTTGAAGAACATGACGTTCGTGTTTGTCAGGCACGATGCCCACCGCCCCCCATTGCGCCCACCCTACGATGGCCCGTTTAGAGTGCTGGAACCAGGGGACAAACATTTGTGTTAGGACTTGGGGGGGTTGCTGGGAAAAAATATGTATAGACAGGCTTAAGCCCGCCTTAGTGGTGGCGGACGAGCAAGTGATGTTGGCTTGAGCTCCTCAGCATGGAAGGGTCCCACTCAGAACTCTCCACGTAAACTTTTCATCAGAGCAGCCACACGAGCAAGTTGAATGTGCCCCTCCCCTCGCCATTGCCCACCCGCAGACAGACACAAAGCAGCGCCACAGAGCCGAAGAACCCTCTTTACAGCAGATATGGGAGGAGGCTGAAGCCAAAAGGACGTGAGGGTTAATACTCAGTCTGAGACACTGGGGGGGGGGGGGGGGGGGGGGGCGGTGTGGGGAACCCACGCTGGGATAATCATCTCAGACTGGAAGCAGAGGAGAGGCAAACAGTCCCTCTGCCAGAAGAGTAGTAGTAGTAGTAGATTAGTGTGGGGGATTAAACAGATGAGGACAATAGGTGTTGTGATGGGAGAAGGTGTGGTGATGTAGAACCCCAGGCAGCAGGAAGGAGCAGCTGCGGGGACAGTAGGAGTGGTGATGTGTTAAATGTATTGTGATGCAAGATCTCAGGCAGCAGGGGGGATGAGTCGGGTGATATAAAAGGAGAGACCCTGGTGTATTGAGGGGATGCTTTTTCTATGTATGAATGAAGTGAGAGAGTGAATAAAGTTCGTCTGCCGTGCAAGTGTGGTTTCTTTATTGCACTCTCCACAGTACCATAATTACCTCCGCCAGGCCGAAAAGGCCAGGAGGAGGTAATGTTTTTGCCGCTGTCTGTCTGTCTGTCTGTTAGCAAGATAACTCAAAAAATCTTGGACGCATTTCCATGAAACTTTCAGGCGTTGTTGGAAATGGTACAAGGAAGAACTGATTACATTTTGGGGATGATCCGCATCACCGTCTGCATACAGGAATTTTTTAAAGCATTTTTCCACACACTGACATATGGCCATTTCCAACATGTGCGCAGGCGCAATGGACGGCGCTGGGCGTCGTGTCTGACCAACACAAACTCCGCCTTCTTCAACGTTTTACCCACAAAAGCATGCGGAAAACACTGGTAGCCTGGGCCCGCCAGCCATAGGCGCTGCGCACATTGCGCTGCTTGTCGTGTCTGACCAACACAAACTCCGCGTTCTTCAACGTTTTAGGCACAAAAGCACGCGGAAAACACTGCTGGCCTGGGCCCGCCAGCGTGCCCGCTTTTTCCGCGACGCTGCAAAACCTGACACGGCCACCTGTCCGCCGCCCGATTATTTGCCACAAATTCCCCACCCAGCTATAGGCGCTGCGTAAAAACGACCTCTCTGCCGGGGAAAATTCTAAATTCTGTTTTGCCGCCGAGCGCAACCCCAATATAATATAAAACCCACGGCAACCTGTCTAACCAATCTGCATCCGTCAGTGGAGGAGATGGACACACCAACACTTCAGTTTATTACCTCCGCCAAGGAGGCAATGCTTTTACAACCGTAAAACGGGGCTATAAGGGACGGCGGGATAATATGGGACACTTTTCTAAATGTAATTCTGCTTTTTTAATTTTGCTTCCGCCTACATTTGATGAAGGATTCATGGATATTTGACAATAAAAACACAACTCAGCGTCCTGCTCAAAATAAAAAAAGCACAATTACATTTAAAACATTTCCCAGAAAAGTGTCCCTTATCAACCCGCCGTCCCTTATAGCCCCGTTTTACACTACTCAACCACTAATCCCATCACTATCACATTGATTGCCATTCATTAATTGTCTGTTTATTGCACTGTCCATGTCAAATAAACAAATAATCATTGTGAATCCAATTGCTAGTCATATCTTTTCATGCTCAGGGAATCTGAAAACGTACACACAAACACTGTATGGGGGGGAACTGTGCCGCTTGGCGGAGGTCTGCGCTCTCCGAGTGCTTTTCTAGTTAAGGTCTTGTTTCAGCATGTGCAGTCTCCCCAGTTTCAGCTTTCAATAAAGCATGAATCTGGTCAGCTGTGATATCTTTCACATCTAAGAAGCTTCCTGCTGCTTCCACAATGGCTTTGATTCTGTCACTTTTCTTCTTTAGCTGCACAGCAACATTCATGGTGTGGCAGATACAGTAAAAGCTATAAAGTTTGTCCTCTTAACTATCAATGTTGCCTGAACAAACCGATATATAATGCTTTGTGATTTAAAATCACAAGGCATTAGAATTCTATTAGAAATGGTGAACACACTATATACCGTACGTATGACATTATACAGAGAGTAGAAAGTGATTTCTGACTCACTCTCGCCCCATTTAAAAAAAACCACAAAAAATGCAGATACTTTAGAATGAATTAAAGCCGAGTCCACACATACATGGGTATTTGTAAAAATCGTTTTCCACCTGTTTATTAAAAATACTAGTGCATACCCGTGCATGCCCGTAGAGGGGATGCATTGGAACAGAATTCTTGCCAGTTACAGGACAGTTGGTATAGCAACACAGGACTAAGAGGCAATCACATGTGACCGCTTTAGTACGCAACAAATCATAAAAATCACACAAAATATGCCCTGCCATCTGGGGCTATTTGCCCCTGCAGTGTAGACTGGCATTCGTCAAGGTTACACATTTGCCGTCATGTAGGCATGGTGAGTCGTCCTATGATGCCTGAGTTCATAGGACGCACTATGATGATGAGGCGGAGATCATAGGCCGTCTTATGATGTCCTAGAAACATGCTTTAAAGTCTGTCATACCCTATGCTGGTGAAGGGTGTCCTCCTGTCTCAGACGGGTGCAATGCACTGCTGGAACCTCAGATGTTTCATCTTAATGGCATCTTTGAAGACAAATTCCTAGTTTGTGTACTACATGAACAATGGCAATAAATCTGATTCTGATCTTTTCTGACATGCAGCAGTTGTCGTCATTCTGTTGCTCTCCATCTGGTGGGTCTTCTTCGTTGAGACCACTGGTTGAGGGATAGGTGCGTCGTAATTCCAGCTCATGGACAGGATCATGAAAATAGATCTGAGCAAAAACAGGCTTTCCTGCATGGACTCACTGTATATAACATCATAAAGACATGAAGGCAGCCTTGATGTACATGACATCATAAAGACATGCTTGATGTATATGACATCATAAAGACATATTTGTCTATGTGCCGTCATATAGGCATCGCGAGTCGTTCTATGATGCCTGAGTTCATGGTCTACACAACATCATAAAGGCACATTTGTCTATGTGTCCTATGATGCCTGAGTTCAAAGACACATGGTCTATATGACATCATAAATAAAGGTGCAAGGACAATTATAGGAGGAAGTTGGAAGACAAACTCAGGCAAAACAACACTAAAGGTGTGTGGGAGGGAATGAAACAAATAACTGGGTACAAGGGGAGAGTCAGGCAGCCATCTGGGAGCCAGGAGAGAGCTGAGGAACTGAATCTGTTTTTTAATAGGTTCAACTCACAGTCTGTCACCTGAGCAACACAACCAGACCCCCACGAACCCCTCCCCACCCACGCTCCCGTGCAGAACCTCTCTCCATCTCCCCCCTCCTCCTCCTCCTCAGGGGGCACCAGGACCCTCCCTAACTTCACAGTGACAACAGATCAGGTGGAGAAACAGCTGGAGAGACTCCGTCAACGGAAGGCTTCGGGCCCTGATGGCATCTCCGCAAGGACCCAGAGGACCTGTGCCAACCAACTAGCTCCGGTACTGAAACACCTGTACAACCTGAGCCTGAGTCTGGAGAGGGTACCGGTGCTGTGGAAGACATCCTGCCTGGTTCCTGTCCCCAAGAAGTCATCTCCATCGGATTTGAATGACTACCGACCAGTTGCCCTCACATCTCATGTGATGAAGGTCCTGGAGAGACTGGTCTTAGCCCACCTGAGGCCGCAGGTGAAGACATGGCTGGACCCTCTGCAGTTTGCCCATCAGCCCCATTTAGGAGTTGAAGATGCTGTCATCTACCTGCTGCAACGAGCCCATCTGCACCTGGATGGTGGAGGAGATACTGTGAGAATCACTTTTTGATTTCTCCAGTGTCTTTAACACCATCCAGCCACTGCTGCTGGGTGAGAAGCTGCGGGTGATGGGGGTTGACAGCTCTGTGATCTCCTGGATTACTGACTACCTGACAGGCAGACCACAGTTTGTCAGGCTGGGCAGTGTCTTGTCTGGAGTGGTGGCTAGTGATACGGGAGCTCCACAGGGGACTGTGCTCTCTCCTTTTCTTTTTACCTTATACACCACTGACTTTCAGTACAACACTGAGTCATGCCACCTGCAAAAATTCTCTGATGACTAAGCTGTTGTGGGGTGTATAAGAGGAGGAGAGGAGGGGGAGTACAGGGCACTGGTAGACAGATTTGTGGAGTGGACGGAGCAGAATCACCTGAGGTTAAATGTCAGCAAGACCAGAGAGATGATGATTGACTTCAGGAAGAGGAAGACTCCTTCTCAGCCACTGCAGATTAGGGGGGAGGATGTGGGAGTGGTTGAGGACTACAAATATCTGGGTGTCAGGATCAGTAGCGGGTTGGACTGGAGATCCAACACTGATGCTGCGCACAAGAAGGGGATGAGCAGACTCTACTTCCTGAGGAAGCTGAGATCCTTCAACATGTACAGCAGGATGCTGGAGCTTTTCTACCAGACTGTTGTCGCCAGCGCCATCTTCTTTGCTGCGGTCTGTTGGGGTAGCAGTATCAGGGCCAGAGATACCAACAGACTTGACAAGATTATCAAGAGGGCTGGCTCTGTAATTGGTCTCAGACCGGAGACCTTTGAGACAGTGATGGAGAGGAGAACACTAAAACTGCGATCCATCATGGACAATCCTGATCACCCCCTCCACCACACACTAGATAGACAGCGAAGCACTTTCTCCAGTAGACTACTACAGTTTCGTTGTCGAACGGCCAGGTACAGGAAATCTTTCCTGCCACATGCAATTTCACTGTACAATAACTCACTATGATGTTGTATTCTGGCATAGCTATGCTGCCACACTGCATCTTACAGATTAACTGGTACGTCACTTTTTCACTCTGCTCCTGATAGTCCTTTGTGCAATGGGATGATTCATGTGTTTATACGGGTCATCATATATTAAGCTATGATGTATACAGTATAGGTTTTATAGTCGTGTTAGTTTTTACTTTCCATGGGTAATCCCTTTGTCTGTCATGTGTGTGTTTCTGTTGTTTGGTTGTCAACTGTCATGCTGCTGTTACACTGTAATTTCCCAGTTTGGGATCAATAAAGTACATCTATCTATCTATCTACACTTTTGTCTATGTGTCCTATGATGCCTGAGTTCATAGGACGTCCTATGATGTTCAGGCAGAGATCATAGGCCGTTCTATGATGTCCTATGAATGTGACAGACACACACACACACAGATTTCTTGCTTTTATATGAAGTGACAGAGTGATGTCCACACAGCACTGCTTTCTACAGGTTTCCGGATTATTTTATTTTTTTTTTACAACAGTTGGAGATGTTAAAGTGTTTTTAAAGAAACAGACAAAAAACTTAAGTCTGTTGTACATTATTCCTTTTATTGTGAATCTATGAATGTGACACATGCTCATCAGCACTATTATCGTTCATAAATCACGTCATGACAGCTTGATTGAGGTCAGTATCCAGTCATGTTTAAGCTGTTGTGAGAACTAACCCCTGAGACAAAGTCTTGCTTGTCAATTAAACTGTGACTTCGATGCTTGATATGTAACATTTTCCCCATACCGGTTAAAAGGTTTCTTTAGGCTGGGTTCAGTAAGATTAGAGTTAGTTAAAACTCCTGACAACTCTGTAATTTCCCAGTTTAGGATCAATGAAGTGCATCTATCTGCAAGCACTGAGGAGAAATTGTGATTTTTAATTTTTCGTTCTCTACATAGCTTGTTTTACATGACATCATTGAATAGAATAGAAAAGGCTTTATTGTCATTGTACAATAGTACAGTACAACGAAATTGTGGGTGTTCCACCAGGGTACTGTGCAATAAAGTAAGAGAGAAGAATTAGATAAAACACGGTTATAGAACACACGATTAAACACATGGCTGAAATAAAAATAGAAATGAGAGAAAATAAAATAAAAATGGTCCAGGATTATGGAAATATACACAGGTATGGTAATGGCTACACAGGTGGAACTATGTACATACTGTAAGAGTGCAGACTGCAGAACACACAATTGAACACACAATTGAGTAAAATGGCCCAAGGATTATGGAAAATATATACAGTAGTGGTTTCACGGATGGGTCAATGAACATGAAAGTTTGGAGTGCAAAGACAGGTGTGTTATTGTGATAAAAGGTCCTCAGTTCTGAGCATGTGAGCGTTCGGCGGGAGGGGGGTGGGGCCTCTGACTGTTTGCAGTCCGGATGGCCCAGGGGAAGAAACTATTTGTCAGTCTGGAAGTGTGGGACCTAATCAATCTGAAACGTCGTCCAGAGGGAAGCAGGTTGAGCAGGTGGTGGGCGGGATGTGAGGGGTCTCCTGTGATGGCTTTGATCCTTCTGAGACAGGAGGATCTGGAAATGTCTTCCAAGGAGGGCAGAGGGCCGCCGATAATTTTTGGGCAGTGTTGATGACCCTCTGCATAGCCTTCCTGTTCTTGGCCATGGAGCCGGCGTACCACACACCCAGACAGTAGGTGAGCACGCTCTCCACTGAGCAGCGGTAGAAGGCCAGCAGCAGCTTCTGGTCCAGGTTGTTATTCCTCAGGACATGGAGGAAGTGCAGCCACTGCTGGGCTTTCTTCACCAGGGCCTTGGTGTTGACAGTCCAGGAAAGGTCAGAGGAGATGTGGGTGCTCAGAAACCTGAAGGCGGGAATGTTTTCCACACGGTTGCCACTTATGAGTGGGGGGGGGGGGGGCTGTCTGTTCTTCCTAAAGTCCAATATGAGTTCTTTGGGTTTTTTGGACATTCAGTTTCAGGTTTTTTGCTTGGCACCACAGCAGCAGATTCTCTGCCTCCACCCTGTATGCCTTTTCATTGTCATCGGTGATGAGTCCAACCAAGGTGGTGTCATTGGTGTATTTCACAATGATGGTGGTTGGGTGGGTTGGAATACAGTCTGAGGTGTATAGGGAGTACAGTAGCAAGCTTAGCACACAGCCCTGGGGGGAGCCAGTGCTAAGAGACAGTGTGGAGGAGTAGTGGGGGGCCAAGTCTGACTGTTTGTGGGTGGTTGGTGAGAAAGTTTTTTTTTTTTTTAATCCAGAAGAAGGTGTGTGTGGGGGGGGAATCTGGAGGAGAAGAAGTTTGCTGATCAGGAGTTTGTTGCACCACCGTAAGTGGGGGGAGGTTTTTTCTATTCAGTAAAAGAAAGGTACCAAACTGCTATTAATATTTACTATTGCATTGCCCATAGAAAGCAATTATTCCTGTACGAAACAGGTAGTCCAGTTAGGCTTTGCAGGCCTAAATGTATAGGGTGTGTTTGAAAGAGGAATATAACGAGGTGTACCCTATATGTACGCAATCACATGTGAGACTTTGACAAATACAAAAGGGAAGGAAGCCTGGGAATGGGTATCGGGCCTGTTGTTACGAGCTATTCGGTCTCTGTACGACCGTTGTGAGAGTTTGGTTTGTATTGCCAACACTCACTCGGACTCCTTCCCAGTGAGAGTTGGACTCCGCAAGGGCTGCCTTTTGTCACCGATCCTGTTCATAATTTTTATGGACAGGATTTCTCGGCGCAGTCAGGGAATGGAGGGTGTCATGCTTGGTGACCACAGGATCTCATCTCTGTTGTTTGCAGATGATGTTGTCCTGCTGGCTTCATCCAGCAATGACCTGCAGGTCTTACTGGGGCGGTTTGCCACTGAGTGTGAAGCGGCTGGGATGAGAATCAGCACCTCCAAGTTCGAGTCTATGGTCCTCAGCCGGAAAAAGGTGGATTGCCCTCTCTGGGTTAGGGACAGGCTCCTGCCCCAAGTGGAGGGAGTTTAATATCTCGGGGTCTTATTCACAAGTGAGGGGAGAATGGAGTGAGAAATTGACAGACGGATCGGCACAGCATCTGCAGTGATGCGGACGTTGTACCGGTCTGTTGTGGTGAAGAGGGAGCTGAGCTCTAAGGCAAAGCTGTTGATTTACCAGTCAATCTACGTTTCTACCCTCACCTATGGTCACGAGCTTAGGGTAATCACCGAAAGAACGAGATCTCGGATACAAGCAGCTGAAATGAGCTTTCTTCGTAGGATTGCTGGACTCACCCTCAGAGATAGGGTGAGGAGCTCAGTCATCCAGGAGAGGCTCAGAGTAGAACTGCTGCTCCTCCACATTGAAAGGAGCCAGTTGAGGTGGTATGGGCATTTGATCAGGATGCCTCCTGGACGCCTCCCTCTTGAGGTGTTTCGGGCACGTCCCTCTGGGAGGAGACCCCGGGGCAGACCCAGGACTCGCTGGAGAGACTATGTCTCCCAGCTGGCCTGGGAACGCCTTGGTATCCTTTCTGAAGAGCTGGAGCAGGTGGCTGGGGAGAGGGAAGTCTGGGCTTCTCTGCTTGAACTGCTGCCTCCGTGACCTGGACCTCCAGAAAAGCGGTAGAAGATGGATGGATGGATGAAATATGAAAGGGAGTGAACAGCATTTATTTGATTGTGTGACTATTAATTACAGAATACCTAATTATTGAAAACAAATGGGACATCCTATATTAGTGGCTGTTTTGGAACCCTTGTTTATTTTTTGTTAGATTACTTATCTGTGTGATCATGTGATCTTTTATGACATATATTCACTAGCACATACCTGTGCATGGTTCCAAGATCAGGATCAGGATCGTGAGATCACGATCAACGGTAGACATGATATTCTCCATCCGCCAACTCCAGGAGAAATGCAGAGAACAGAACATGCCCCTGTACGTCACCTTCATCGACCTCACCAAAGCATTCGATCTGGTCAGCAGAGAGGGCCTTTTCAAGATCCTGCCAAAGATAGGATGCCCACTGAAGTTGCAAAGCCTCATCGAATCGTTTCACACCAACATGCAGGGGATAGTGCAGCACGACGGCAACATCTCAGAGCCATTCAACATACGCAGCGGAGTGAAACAGGGCTGTGTACTTGCGCCAACCCTCTTTGGGATTTTCTTTGCTATGCTCCTGAGGCATGCCTTCAGCACAGCAACAGAGGGAATCTACCTGCACACAAGATCTGACGGCAGGCTTTTCAACCTCGCCCGCCTGAAAGCCAGAACCAAAGTACGCGAGGCTCTAATCAGAGACATGCTGTTCGCAGACGACGCTGCAGTCGCAACCCACACACAGCAGGAGCTTCAGACCCTGATGGAACGCTTCTCCCAGGCATGCAAGGACTTCGGGCTTACCATCAGCCTGAAGAAGACTAACGTCTTGGCGCAAAGCACGGAAGCACCACCAACCATCACCATCGACGACTACGAGCTGGAGGTCGTGAATCAGTTCACGTACCTGGGGTCCACGATCAGCAACAACCTCTCCCTTGATACAGAGATCGACAAGAGGATTGGAAAATCAGCCTTCACACTCGCTCGCCTCACCACACAAGTGTGGGAGAATCCCAGACACTCTGTCAAGACGAAGATGGCAGTGTACAACGCCTGCGTCATCAGCACACTGCTCTATGGGAGTGAGACGTGGACAACATACGCCCGGCAGGAAAAGAGACTGAACTCCTTCCACTTGCGCTGCATTCGCCACATCCTGGACATATCCTGGCAGGACAAAGTGCCCAACACAGAAGTTCTGTCCCGCGCCAGCCTTCCCTCCATGTTCACTCTACTCAGGCAGCGCAGGCTCCGCTGGCTAGGCCACATTCACCGTATGGAGGATGGCAGAATCCCCAAAGAAGTCCTCTACGGAGAACTGGCGACTGGCAGGAGAGACGTTGGCCGCCCACAGCTGCGCTTTAGGGACGTCTGCAAGAGAGACATGAAGGCCCTGGAGATCAACACAGAGCGCTGGGAGGACCTTGCAACGGACCGCTCCAAATGGAGAGGCACCCTGATCAGACAGCTCAAGGCGGGTGAAGAGAAACTGACTGCTGCAGCAGATGAAAAAAGGACCCGCAGGAAGAACCGCCACAGACCCAGCAGCACGGAGACCACCCACAAGTGCGACCTGTGTGACAGGGACTGCCACTCGCGCATCGGCCTGTTCAGCCACAGGCGGTGCTGTTCCAGCAGAGTAGACGTTTAGGATTCTATTCCATGGTCATCATAGACCGACGGAGGCCGACGATACCTGTGCATGCCCGTGCATACCCATGCATGCCCACAGAAAGCAAGTGTAAGCAAACATTTCTGCATGTTACTGTTACCATGGCAACAGCAACCATGGTGAAACCTGCCTTGGATCTTTGACGTCACCACTCGTTCGTTGATGCCTGCCTTTGATCTTTGATAATGTCATAGCAAGTGCTATGATCATGAGTAATGCCTGCCGTTGATTTTTGATGTCATAGTGAGTCCTATGATCGTGAGTGAAGCCTGCCTTTGATCTTATAGCCAGTCCTATGATCTTTTAGCGAGTCCTACGATCCAGACATCATGACAGAGATTTCTTGAATTATATATACAGAGTGATATTCCTTGTCTCCAGGGCATGGGTCCCAGCCCACATCTTCGCTTTAAGTTGTGATTTTCTGTATTTCACCTTATTATTATTATTATCCTGGGTTGCTATTATTGTTGCATTATTATTGTTGTTAATTGGCATTAACTGGGGATTCTAAATTGTCCTTGAGTATGACTGTAAGATTGAATGGTTGTCTGTCTCTCTGTGTTGGCCCTGTGATGGACTGGCGATCTGTCCAGGATGTACCCTGCCTCTTGCCAAAAAAGATGCTGGGTTAGGCTCCAGCCACCCCGCGACCCAAAAAGGATTAAGCGGAAGAAGATGGATAGATGGATGGATTATTGCCTTTGTCTTGTCTCCCTTCTGGTCCCGTGTGTGATTATCTGTGCAGCCCCACCCATCCTGTTTTCTGTAACCATGCCCTGCTGTCTGTTTGCCCCTGCTTGTTACTGTTCTGTGTTGTGTTGATTACCTGTGTCTATATACAGACGTGGACAAAATTGTTGGTACCCCTCTGTTAATGAAAGAAAAACCCACAATGGTCACAGAAATAACTTGAATCTGACAAAAGTGGTAATAAATAAAAATTCTATGAAAATTAACCAATGAAAATCAGACAATGCTTTTGAATTGTGGTTCAACAGAATTATTTAAAAAAAAAAAAAAAAAAACTCATGAAACAGGCCTGGACAAAAATGATGGTACCCCTAGAAAAGATTGAAAATAATGTGACCATAGGGACATGTTCAACCAAGATGTGTCCTCTAATTAACATCACAGGTGTCTACAAACTTGTAATCAGTCAGTCGGCCTATTTAAAGGGTGACAAGTAGTCACTGTGCTGTTTGGTGACATGGTGTGTACCACACTAAACATGGACCAGAGGAAGCAAAGGAGAGAGTTGTCTCAGGAGATTAGAAAGAAAATTATAGACAAGCATGTTAAAGGTAAAGGCTATAAAACCATCTCCAAGCAGCTTGATATTCCTGTGACTACAGTTGCACATATTATTCAGAAATTTAAGATCCACGGGACTGTAGCCAACCTCCCTGGACGTGGCCGCAGGAGGAGACGGATAATATGAATGGTAACAAAAGAGCCCAGAACAACCTCTAAACACATTCATGGTGAACTCCAAGGTCAAGGTACATCAGTGTCAGATCGCACCATCCGTCATTGAGCCAAAGTGGACTTCATGGGAGACGACCAAGGAGGACACCACTGTTGAAAGCAAATCATAAAAAAGCCAGACTGGAATTTGCCAAACTGCATGTTAACAAGCCACCAAGCTTCTGGGAGAATGTCCTATGGACAGACGAGACAAAACTGCAACTTTTTGGCAAGGCACATCAGCTCTATGTTGACAGACGCAAAAATGAAGCATACCAAGAAAAGAACACTGTCCCTACTGTGAAACATGGAGGAGGTTCTGTTATGTTCTGGGGCTGCTTTGCTGCACCTGGCACAGGGTGTCTTGAATCTGTGCAGGGTACAATGAAATCTCAAGACTATCAAGGCATACTAGAGAGAAATGTGCTGCCCAGTGTCAGACAGCTTGGTTTCAGTCGCAGGTCATGGGTCTTGCAACAGGATAATGACCCAAAACACACAGCTAAAAACACCCAAGAATGGCTAAGAGCGAAACATTGGACTATTCTAAAGTGGCCTTCTATTGAGCCCTGATCTAAATCCTACTGAACATCTGTGGAAGGAGCTGAAACATGCCGTCTGGAGAAGACACCCTTCAAACCTGAGACAACTGGAGCAGTTTGCTCATGAGGAGTGGGCCAAAATACCTGCTGAGAGGTGCAGAAGTCTCATTGACAGTTACAGAAATCGTTTGATTGCAGTGATTGCCTCAAACGGTTGTGCAACAAAATCTTAAGGGTACCATCATTTTTGTCCAGGCCTGTTTCATGAGTTTGTTTTTTAAAATAATTCCATTGAACCACAATTCAAAAGCACTGTCTGATTTTCATTGGTTAATTTTCATAGAATTTTTATTTATTACCACTTTTGTCAGATTCACGTTATTTCTGTGACCATTGTGGGTTTTTCTTTCATTAACAGAGGGGTACCAACAATTTTGTCCACATCTGTATATAGAGTGATGATGACTGATGCCTGCCATTGATCTTTGATGATTTCATAGCAAGTCCTATGATGTCTGCATTTGATCTTTGATGTCATCGTGAGTGCTGCCCCGGCCATCCAGTTTTCTGTAACCATGCCCTGCCATCTCTGTTTGCGCCTGCTTGTTACTTCTCCTGCTTGTTACTGTGATCCCGTGGATCTTAAATTTCTGAATAAAGTGTGCAACTGTAGTCACAGAAACATTAAGCTGCTTGGAGATGGTCTTATAGCCTTTACCTTTAACATGCTTGTCTATAATTTTCTTTCTAATCTCCTGAGACAACTCTCTCCTTTGCTTACTCTGGTCCATGTTTAGTGTGGTACACACCATGTCACCAAACAGCACAGTGACTACTTGTCACCCTTTAAATAGGCCGACTGAGTGATTACAAGTTTGTAGACACCGGTGATGTTAATTAGAGGACACATCTTGGTTGAACATGTCCCTATGGTCACATTATTTTCAATCTTTTCTAGGGGTACCAACATTTTTATCCAGGCCTGTTTCATGAGTTTGTTTTTTTAAAATAATTCTGTTGAACCACAATTCAAAAGCATTGTCTGATTTTCATTGGCTAATTTTCATAGAATTTTTATTTATTACCACTTTTGTCAGATTCAAGTTATTTCTGTGACCATTGTGGGTTTTTCTTTCATTAACAGAGGGGTACCAACAATTTTGTCCATGTCTGTATATGTCTTTTAGCAAGTTCAGCGGTCTATATGACGTCATATAGACATCCTGTCGAGATCCTAGGAACATCAGCCTTACTAATGCATACCCGTGCATGCCCGTGCATACCCGTAGAAACCAAATATAAGCATGTTTTCTGCACAGATAGACATCATGTAGCGATCCCTATGATCGTTGGCATCATAGGAACATCATCGGACATCATGCAGACATCATAGGCGGTCCTACACTACCGTTCAAAAGTTTGGGGTCACCCAGACAATTATTTTGTGTTTTCCATGAAAAGTCACACTTATTTACCACCATGAGTTGTAAAATGAATAGAAAATATAGTCAAGACATTGACAAGGTTAGAAATAATGATTTGTATTTGAAATAATTTTTTCCAGATACTAACCTGCTCAAAGGAAGGTCAGTTTTATAGCTTTTCTAACCAGCTAAACTGTTTTCAGCTGTGCTAACATGATTGCACAAGGGTTTTCTAATCATCCATTAGCCTTCTGACGCAATGAGCAAACTACATTGTACCATTAGAACACTGGAGTGATAGTTACTGGAAATGGGCCTCCTATACACCTATGTAGATATTGCACCAAAAACCAGACATTTGCAGCTAGAATAGTCATTTACCACATTAGCAATGTATATTAGATATTAGAGTGTATTTCTGATTAGTTTAAAGTTACCTTCATTGAAAAAAACAGTGCTTTTCTTTCAAAAATAAGGAAATTTCTAAGTGACCCCAAACTTTTGAACGGTAGTGTATGTTCGTGACCCGTTCATGCCCATAGAAAGCAAGTATAAGCAAGTATTTCTGCATGCCCGTTGCTGAAGAGTCTCCTCCTGTCTCAGATGGCTGTGTTGTTCACAGTCATGGCTGCGACGTCCTGCTGGAACCTCAGGTATTTCATCTTCATGGCATCTTTTCTGACGTGCAGCAGTTCCCCTCACTGTATTGCTCTCCATGTCGTGGAACATCATCGGCGACTCTATACTATGGTGTGTATATGACGTCCTGTAGGCATCATATGATCGTGACACAGAGACACACAAACTTACAGATACCTGTGCATGCCCGTGCATGCCAGTAGAAACCAAGTATAAGCATGTATTTCTGCATGTCCGTAGAAAGCAGGTGTAAGCAAGGCATGCCTGCGACGTACTGCTGGAACCTGAGGTGTTTCATCTTCACGGCATCTTTTCTGACGTGCAACACAGTCATGCCTGGGAGGTACTGCTGGAACATCAGCTGTTTCATCTTCACGGGATCTTTCCTGACATGCAGCAGTTGTCCTCACTCTATTGCTGTCCATTTATGTAGCGTCTGGTTTAAATTAGTGTGTGCTCTTCTTAATCGGGTGGTATCTCTGCGTTCCTGTTTCTGCCAACTCCCATTCCAGAGTTTACCTGCTTTTGAATGTCATAAAGATGATCTTCCTGTATCTATTGAGTGACAATATTCTTGCCACTTTTCCACTATATAATTTTTAACTAGAAAAGCACTCGGAGAGCGCAGACCTCCGCCAAGTGCCACAGTTCCCCCCCATACAGTGTTTGTGTGTACGTTTTCAGATTCCTTGACCATGAAAACATATGACTAGCAATTGGATTGACAATGATAGGATTTGTGGTTCAGTAGTAAAAGCATTACCTCCTTGGCGGAGGTAATAAACTGAAGTGTTGGTGTTGTGTCCATCTCCTCCATCTCCAAACTCCCAGGCTGCGGGCGTTGCAATTGAATGAATGAATGAATGAATGAATGAATCTTTATTTCGGATAGATTAAGAGTACAGGTTAAAAGAAAGTGAATAATATAACAAAGGGGGAAATAAAATCCAACAAGGTCAAATTAGACAATAACTCCTCTGATTACACAGTTCAACATAAGTTATCCAAAATGGGTGATGGCTGAAGCCGCAGCTTATACTGCCCACCCAAATCCAAGAATCCAAAAGAAAAAACAAAACAAATCATGGCACAACTGCGTACAACCCACAGGCCAATGGGTTATGCGAGCGTTTTCATAGATCACTGAAAGCAGCACTGAGGTTCACTGACGGATGCAAATTGGGTAGACAGGTTGCCGTGGGTTTTATATTGGGTTTGTGCTCCGCGGCAAAAGAGGATTTAGAAGCTTCCCCGGCAGAGAGCTTTCTTTGTGCGCAGCCACTATGGCTGCCCGGGGAATTTCTGCCAAATAATCCGGCGGCGGACAGCTGCCCATCTCAGCTTTTGCAGCGTAGCACATGCGCCGGACAGCTGCCCATCTCAGCTTTTGCAGCGTAGCGCAAACACAGGCGCGCTGCCGGGCCCTGCCCACCACTGGTTTCCGCGTGCTTTTGTGCCTAAAACTTTGAAGAAGGTGGAGTTTGTGTTCATCAGACACGACGAGCAGCGCCCTCCACTGGGCCTGCACACATGTTGAAAATGGCCGTATGTCACAATGTTAAAAGAATCCTTTAAAAAATTCCTGTATCCAGACGGTGATCCGGATCATCCCCAAAATTTAATCAGTTCTTCCTTGTACCATTTCCAACAACGCCTGGAAGTTTCATTGAAATCCGTCCAAAACTTTTTGAGTTATCTTGCTAACCAACAGCCAAACAGACAGCCAAACAGACAGCCAAACAGGCAAACGCTGGCAAAAACATAACCTCCTCCTGGCCTCTGGCCTGGCGGAGGCAATTATTGATTTGCCTTCTGACTTACTGAGATTTCCAGATTTACTGCTTCTTCTTCTTCTTCTAGACTTGACTGGCGGTTGGCAACCAGCTCATCACTGTATATCTTTGTATCAGGAGCTCCCACAAGGAGTTCCCAACAACTCCTCGATTTACTGCTTCATATGATGTTGAGTGAGATTTCCAGAATTACTGGTTCACATGATGTTCCTATGTTGGACCGCCATAGTGAGTGCTATGAACATGAGTGATGGTCTATATGACATCATGTAGACAGCAAGGCAGGCATCACCAACATAGGAACATCATAGGACAGCATGGTCTGTATGACTTCATATAGACATCAAGGCAGGCATCAGTCTATATGACATCATAATAATTACTGCTCTAAGTGTTGCTGTCCCTGTGCTGTTGCAATCCTGGAATTTCCCCATTGTGGGACTAATAAAGGCTTATCTTATAAAGACATCAAGGCAAGCACCATATCCTAAGCTGTCCTATCATGCAAGAGATCACAGGAACATCATAAGCACATCATAGGCTGTCCTATGATGTCCTATGATCGTTTACAGACACACACAAACTGACAATTTCTTGAATTGATAGATATATAGATGGTTTATCTGACATCATATAGACATCATGTAGACATCATAGGAACATCATAGGGGGTCCTATGATCGTCAACTTCATAGGAACATCATAGGACATCATACAGACATCATAGGAACATCATAGGCGACCTATGATCGTGACACTGACTGACACAATAGAGATTTCTTGAATTTATAGAGTGATGATAAGTGTTGTATCTTGCACGTTGGGGAATGGGAGTCTCTGTGTTGGCCCTGCGATGGACTGGCGATCTGTCCAGGGTGTACCCTGCCTCTCTCGCCCAAAGAGGCTGGGATAGGCTCCAGCCCCCCCGCAACCCAAAAAGGATTAAGTGGAAGAAGATGGATGGATGGATGGAGATGTTCAGTCACCATTATAATTGTTTTAGTTGATATGTGTAGTTTGTAGTGTATCTTCAATAAATGCATGCAGTACTATAACAGGACACATTTACAAATATTTGAGACCTATTGAAATGCATCCTTTGATATTTTAGCAATATTATAAGTACAAAACACCCAACATTATTATACACAGCAGAATGACCCCTTTGGCTGTAACCGTTGCATCAGTGTTGCCCATTTGTCAGTAAATATTTAAATAAAAATTATTTATTTCTTTATTTGGGCATTTTTGTGTCCCGTTTGGTCACAATCATTGTTTAGTCAAAGCGTGCATATGTGGCTGCATATGATATGCAATTGATCTGGGCATTCTGCTCCACAGTCATGTCAGTATTATTAACTTTTAATTTTTAGATAGCCGTGTGAGCACACCAAGAGGAGCACTACTGGGGGACTCACGGTCCTGCAAAGGGACTCTCATCTACCCCTGACCAAGCGGGCTGGGCTTGCTTCCCTGCGAAGGACCACGGTCTGCCTGCTGCTTTTCCAACACTGGTGTTCTTTGTCAGACCCTGGGTCTCTGCTGGCGCTGCCCAAATTATCCTTTAGACCTACTCAATTTTCTTCTTTTAGATTTGATTGGTGGTTGGCAACCAGCCTACAGGTGCATTACCGCCACTGACATGACTATCATCACTGTCTGTTTTTCCTCATCGCTCTGTGACGCTTTCCTCATCGCTTTGTGACGTTTTCCTCAGAGCTTTGTGACATTCTTCCGCTTCTGGGATTCGTGGGATTGTGACGTATATCTTCAACATGAGCCTGAAACTGGGGAGGGTACCACAGCTGTGGAAAACATCTTGTGTGGTACCTGTACCAAAAACTTCCCACCCCAAAGACCTGAACAGCTACAGACCGGTGGCCTTGACGTCCCACTTGATGAAGACCCTGGAGAGACTGCTCCTTGCCCACCTCCGCCCCCTGGTGGAACCAGCGATGGATCCACTCCAGTTCGCCTACCAGCATGGCATTGGGGTGGAGGATGCGGTGATCTTCCTCCTTCACCGTTCTCTGTCCCACCTGGAGAAGCCCGGGAATATGGTGAGGATCATGTTCTTTGACTTCTCCAGTGCTTTCAACACCATCCAACCGATGATCCTGAAGGACAAGCTGCTGCGAGCAGGGGTGGACCAGCACCTGTCATCATGGATCCCGGACTACCTCACGAACCGGCCTCAGTTTGTAAGAACCCGGGACTGTGTGTCCGACACGATCATCAGTAGCACGGGGGCCCCCCAGGGAACGGTGCTGGCTCCCTTCCTGTTCACTCTTTATACTGCAGACTTCTCACACAACACAACACACTGCCATCTACAGAAGTTCTCTGATGACTCTGCGATCGTTGGCCTCATCTCCAATGGAGATGAAGCTGAGTACAGAGGGCTTATCCAGGACTTCGTGGACTGGTGCCATCGGAACTGCCTCCAGATCAACGCGAGGAAAACTAAGGAGCTGGTGGTGGACTGCCGCAGGCATGGGCAGCCCCTCACAGCACCAGTAAATATACAGGGAACAGACATCGAGATGGTGACATCCTATAAGTACCTGGGTGTTCATCTGAACAATAAACTAGACTGGTCACACAATACTGACGCACTCTACAAGAAGGGACAGCGCAGGCTGTTCCTGCTGAGGAGACTCAGGTCTTTTGGTGTACAAGGGGCGCTGCTGAAGTCATTCTATGACACGGTGGTGGCATCAGCCATCACTTTTGGAGTGGTCTGCTGGGGCAGTGGCATTACTGCAGCCGATAGGAAGAGACTGAACAAACTGATTAAGAAAGCTAGCTCTGTCCTGGGGCAGCGCCTTGATCCGATGGAGGAGATAGGAGAGAGAAGGACGGTGGCTAAACTGTCATCTCTGCTGGAGTCCGAGTTCCACCCTATGCAGGACATACTGGATGCACTGAGGAGCTCATTTAGCAGCAGACTACATCATCCCAGGTGCACAACCGAGAGGTTTCGTAGGTCCTTCCTACCAACGGCTGTCAGACTGTACAACCTAAGCAGGGCTGCTCGCAGAGATAGCAAAAAGACGTAACAAACTAATAGTTTTTTGAATGCAAAAGATGCAATAGACTTACACAATGGTCCCCTCCGGCATACAACTAGGAACATACCGGTCGCTATGGAGGGTGAGAATATGTATGGGCACATAATCATACCATGTAGGATAACTAAGTAGACGGTTATGCTGTTTCATCCCATCTAGCAACAATGCTCTGCACTGTGTGTGTTTATATATTTACATATTTATTCCATCTAGCTACAATGCTCCGCACTGTGTTTTTATATATCTACATATTATTCCATCTAGCTACATTGCTCCGCACTGTGTGTGTTTATATACTTGCATATTTATTCCACCTAGCTGCAATGCTCCGTACTGTGGGTGTTTATACATTTACATATTTATTTCATCTAGCTACAATGCTCTGCACTGTGTGTTCACACTGGCTTTTCCCTGCACTGTGTGTTCATATACTCATATATTTATTCCATCCAGCTACAATGCTCTGCACTGTGTGTCTGTGTGTGTGTGTATATATTTATTTTATAGTAATATGTACATATGTATATTAGCCGCTCTTGCTTGCTTGTTTTTTTCTTGCCTTCTGATTGTTGCTCTGAGTGTTGCTATCCCTGTGCTGTTGCAATCCTGGAATTTCCCCGTTGTGGGACTAATAAAGGCTTATCTTATCTTCTTCAATCTCATATCTGCGTCTCATGTCATTCTTCTTACTGCCACACACTCCATATGTCTGTTTTTCCTCATAACTCATCGCTTTGTGACGTTTTCCTCAGACCTTTGACATTTTCCTCAGAGCTTTGTGACATTTTCCTCAGAGCTTTGTGATGTTTCTTCATAGCTTTATGATGTTCTTTAATCTCGTATATGCATCTCATCTCATTCTTCTTCTAGCTGTCCATCTTATTGACTCTGATGGCTTTTCCTTGTTGAACACCATCTTTACATGTAACCAGCAACGAACCACTACGAAGAACGCTTGCATTTAAACTTCTCCAAGTAAACCATTAATTGCATTTGTGAGCTTAATTGGGTTCCACTCACAAAGCGATGCCCCTTCCTGAGTAAGTTTAATGATTACTTTCCACTCCTTCTGTTCATTCCGGGATCGTTCATCTTCTGATTCCTCAGCACTTGATAAAGGTCTTGATTGAGTTTCTTGACGTCTACGTTTGTTTCTTTTAGACTCCACTGTGCTCCAAACTTCCTCTTCCCCGCTTCCCACCTCCATTCCTCCTAGTTGAATTATATCCACTTCTAGATTTTCAGGAGCTGTCTTCTTGCGCATCCGCCTTGTCCAGTGACTTGAGTCCAACTTGGTCAACCCATGTTTATCGACCTACGCAATCACGGGAACATCACTCTATAAATTCACGAAATCTCTGTATGTCAGTGTGTCACGGCCAAAGACCATAGAACCGCCTATGATGTCTGCATGATGTCCTATGACGGTCCTATGTATAACGACTTATGTGTGAAATGTCCTATGATGTTCCTATGTAAAAAAGGCAGGCATCACTCACGATCATAGGACTCGCTATGACATCATCAAAGATCATAGGACTTGTTATGACATCATCAAAGATCAAATGCAGGCATCATTGGACTCGCTATGCCATCATCAAAGATCAAAGGCAGGCATCACTCATCACTCTATATATAATTCAAGAAATGAAATCTCTGTCAGTGTGTCTGTCTGTGTGTCACGATCA
Organism: Pholidichthys leucotaenia; assembly: GCA_020510985.1. NCBI lineage: Eukaryota > Metazoa > Chordata > Actinopteri > Cichliformes > Pholidichthyidae > Pholidichthys > Pholidichthys leucotaenia. The sequence continues at coordinate 158,295,111 of CM035849.1, forward strand.
TAGGCCGCCTATGATGTTCCTATGATGTCTGCATGTTGTCCTATGATGTCGGCGATCATAGGACCGGCTACATAATGTCTATATGATGTCAGAAAAACCGTAGTCTATACGTTGTCAGATAAACCGTAAGGCTGATGTTCCTATGATCTCTGAAGGATGTCTATATGACGTCACCGCAGGACTCGCTAAAAGACATCACTCTATAGAAGCAAGAAATATGTGTATGTGTGTGTGGCTGTCTGTGTGTGTCTGTCACGTTCATAGGACATCATAGGACGGCCTATGATCTCTGCCTGAACATCATAGGGCACAGACAGATGTGTGTTTATGATGTCATATAGACCATGTGTCTTTGAACTCTTCTTTTAGATTTGATTGGCAGTTGGCAACCAGCTTACAGGTGCATTACTGCCACGTACTTAACTCTTTATCATCACTGTATATCTTTGTATCAGGAGTTCTTATAAGTTCTGAACAACTCCTTATATGTCGTCTTTGAACTCAGGCATCATAGGATGCAAGAAATCTCTGTGTGTCTGTCATGTTCATAGGACATCATAGGATGGCTTATGATCTCTGCCTGAACATCATAGGACGTCCTATGAACTCAGGCATGTCTTTATGATGTCATATACATCAAGGCTGCCTTCATGACTTTATGATGTCATATACAGTGAGTCCATGCCGGAAAGCCTCTTTCTGCACAGATCTATTTTCGTGATCCTGTCCATGAACTAGAATTATGACGCACCTATCCCTCAACCAGTGGTCTCAATGAAGAAGAAGACCCACCAGATGGAGAGCAATAGAATGACGATAACTGCTGCACGTCAGAAAAGATGCCATGAAGATGAAACACCTAAGGTTCCAGCAGTACATCGCAACCGTCTGAGACAGGAGGACATCCTTCACCAGCACAGGGTACGGCAGACTTTAAAGCACGTTTCTAGGACATCATAGGACAGCCTATGATCTCTGCCTCATCATCATAGCGCGTCCTATGAACTCAAGCATCGTAGGACGACTCGCCATGCCTACGTGATGGCAAATGTGTAACCTTGACGAATGCCAGTCTATACTACAAATGTGTAAAATGCCAATCAAAGTGCTGATTTTCTCCAGGTGCTCTGGTTTCTTGGTTTCTACGGGCATGCACGGGCCTTCCTGAACAAGGTCGAAAGCCACTTTTTCAGGATCGTGCCCATGAACTGGAATTATGACGCACCTATCCCTCAACCAGTGGTCTGAAAGAAGAAGAAGAAGACCCACCAGATGGAGAGCAATAGAATGAGGAGAACTGCTGCACGTCAGGGGACTAGAGGGGAGACAAGACCAAGGCAATGAGCTCTCCTATGATCTCAGGCGTCATAGGACTCATGATGCCATCATAAACATATGCGATGCCGTCATAAAGATATGATGTCTATATGACGGCACATAGACAGAGCACATGACTCCCTACAAGACATCATTCTATTAAAGCAAGAAATCTGTGTGTCTGTGTGTGTGTCTGTCACATTTATAGGACATCATAGGGCGGCCTATGATCTCTGCCTGAACATCATAAGACGTTCTGCACAACAGATTTCTGCAGCCATGGCCAATTCTATGTTGCCGTGAGCAGAGCTGCCAGATCAAGCAGTCTTCGTATTCTTGCTCAAGATGAAGAAACTAAGCAAAAGTGTTGCTTTCTCAGCAATGTCGTTTTTAAAGAGGTGCTGACACAGTAAAAATGTGTAACCTTGAAGAATGCCAGTCTACATTGCAAATGTGTAAAATGCCAAGCAAAGCACTGATTTTCTCTGGGTGCTCCGGTTTCTTGGTTTCTACGGGCATGCATGGACCTTCTTGAACAGGGTTGAAAGCCACTTTTTGGTCATATCTGTTTTCATGATTCTGCCCATGAACTGAAATTACGACGCACCTATCCCTCAACCAGTGGGTCTGAATGAAGAAGACCCACCAGATGGAGAGCAATAGAATGAGGAGAATTGCTGCATGTCAGAAAAGATGCCGTGAACATGAAACACCTCAGGTTCCAGCAGTACGCCGCAGGCATGACTGTGAACAACACAGCCGTCTGAGACAGGAGAAGACCCTTCAGCAACGGGTATGCAGAAATCTCTGTGTGCGCCTGTGTCTGCATGTGTGTGTCACTATCATAGGACTTTGTGTTGCCATGGTAACCATGTCAAAGATCAAAGGCAGGCATGCAGCAGGGGTTATACGGGTAGGCACGGGTACCATGTCAACATCCCCAAATTTTAGCCTCCCCAGATATGCGGAAGTTTGGGAGGGGAAATCTTTAATGAACGTCCGTAGGGGATCCATAGGGGAGCTGTGGGTGTTCATAGCTATGACATCACAGGCGCACACTGTGTTCCTATGATGTCACATGACTATATAAAGCGTTCTGAACAACTCCTTTGAACAACTCCTATTACAGACATCATAGGCACCCTGTGAGGTCAGAACACTTTTTACAGGCATGCAGGAATGCTTGCTTACGCTTGCTTTCTATGGGCATGCACAAATACTTACTTAACCATGTCAAAGATCAAAGGCAGGGATCACCATGGCACTGTTGCCATGGTAACAGTAACTTTCTACAGGCATGCAGAAATGGTTGCTTACACTTACTTTCTACAGGCATGCAGAAATACTTGCTTATATTTGGTTTCTACAGGCATGCATGGGTATGCACTAGTATATATAGACACAGGTAATCAACATAACACAGAACAGTAACAAGCAGGAGAAGAAGTAACAAGCAGGGGCAAACAGAGATGGCAGGGCATGCATGGTTACAGAAAACTGGATGGCCGGGGAAGCACTCACGATGACATCAAAGATCAAATGCAGGCATCATAGGACTTGCTATGACATCATCAAAGATCAATGGCAGGCATCAGTCATCATCACTCTTTATACAGACGTGGACAAAATTGTTGGTACCCCTCTGTTAATGAAAGAAAAACCCACAATGGTCACAGAAATAACGTGAATCTGACAAAAGTGGTAATAAATAAAAATTCTATGAAAATTAACCAATGAAAATCAGACAATGCTGTTGAATTGTGGTTCAATGGAATTATTTTAAAAAACAAACTCATGAAACACGCCTGGACAAAAATGATGGTACCCTTAAGATTTTGTTGCACAACCTTTTGAGGCAATCACTGCAATCAAACGATTTCTGTAACTGTCAATGAGACTTCTGCACCTCTCAGTAGGTATTTTGGCCCACTCCTCAAGAGTAAACCGCTCCAGTTGTCTCAGGTTTGAAGGGTGCCTTCTCCAGACGGCATGTTTCAGCTCCTTCCACAGATGTTCAGTAGGATTTAGATCAGGGCTCACAGAAGGCCACTTTAGAATAGTCCAATGTTTTGCTCTTAGCCATTCTTGTGTGTTTTTAAGCTGTGTGTTTTGGGTCATTATCCTGTTGCAAGACCCATGACCTGCGACTGAGACCAAGCTGTCTGACACTGGGCAGCACATTTCTCTCTAGAATACCTTGATAGTCTTGAGATTTCATTGTACCCTGCACAGATTCAAGACACCCTGTGCCAGATGCAGCAAAGCAGCCCCAGAACATAACAGAACCTCCTCCATGTTTCACAGTAGGGACAGTGTTCTTTTCTTGGTATGCTTCATTTTTGCGTCTGAACATAGAGCTGATGTGCCTTGCCAAAAAGTTCCAGTTTTGTCTCGTCTGTCCACAGGACATTCGCCCAGAAGCTTTGTGGCTTGTCAACATGCAGTCTGGCAAATTCCAGTCTGGCTTTTTTATGATTTGCTTTCAACAGTGGTGTCCTCCTTGGTCGTCTCCCATGAAGTCCACTTTGGCTCAAACAATGACGGATGGTGCGATCTGACACTGATGTACCTTGGAGTTCACCACGAATGTGTTTAGAGGTTGTTCTGGGCTCTGTTGTTACCATTCATATTATCCGTCTCTTCCATTTTTCATCAAGTTTCCTTCTGCGGCCACGTCCAGGGGGGTTGGCTACAGTCCTGTGGATCTTAAATTTCTGAATAATGTGTGCAACTGTAGTCACAGGAACATTAAGCTGCTTGGAGATGGTCTTATAGCCTTTACCTTTAACATGCTTGTCTATAATTTTCTTTCTAATCTCCTGAGACAACTCTCTCCTTTGCTTCCTCTGGTCCTCTTGTCACCAAACAGCACAGTGACTACTTGTCACCCTTTAAATAGGCCGACTGACTGATTACAAGTTTGTAGACACCTGTGATGTTAATTAGAGGACACATCTTGGTTGAACATGTCCCTATGGTCACATTATTTTCTAGGGGTACCATCATTTTTGGCCAGGCCCGTTTCATGAGTTTGTTTTTTAAAATAATTCTGTTGAACCACAATTCAAAAGCATTGTCTGATTTTTATTAGTTAATTTTCATAGAATTTTTATTTATTTCCACTTTTGTCAGATTCAAGTTATTTCTGTGAACATTGTGGGTTTTTCTTTCATTAACAGAGGGGTACCAACAATTTTGTCCACGTCTGTATAATTCAAGAAATCTCTGTCACGATCATAGGACTCACTAAAAGATCATAGGACTTGCTATGACATCATCAAAGATCAAAGGTAGGCATCACTCACGATCGTGGGACTCGTTATGACATCATCAAAGATCAAAGGCAGGCATCACTGAACGAGTGCTGACATGCTTGCTTACACCTGCTTTCTACAGGCATGCAGAAATACATGCTTATTACTTGGTTTCTACGGGCATGCACAGGTATGCATTAGTTATAGTATAATTTTATAAGCATTAAAACTTTAGTATCCTCTTTTTCTGGTCAAATTTGTCGCTTTTCACTTCCTTTTCTTGTTAATGGGACCGCTGTGGTGAGTGACTGGTCATGATGCCGCGTATTATCCAATCAGTATGGAGTCAATCCGAAACCCTGCCCACACTTCCAGAAGCCAGAGCATGAGGAAACACAGCAGTGGCTAAACTTTCATTGATTAAAAATTGCATATTTTGACTGAGCAACTTCATACTTGGAGATGCACACCCTCATAACCTCAGCAAAGTTCTTATAAAATCTGAGGTCAGTCTGATGAACGGTTTGAGAGATATGTGCAGAACACACAGACACACACACAGAGATTCCTTGCATTTATAGATAGATACACAAGTTAACAAAATCTAAACACTTTTATACCAAAGTCTTTTGGTATTGGGTTACAAGAAAATTAGTTACAGTATGTCCAAGCAAAAATAAATGTGCAAATTACACTTTTAACAATTAAAATAAATTGAAAAAGAACAGGTTAATATCACAAAAGACCTTTGTGATTTGCTCACAGTGAATGAAGATCTTCTCCCAATCTAAAACCATAAAATGACAAATTAATTTTTAGGTTTATTTTTCATCAATTTTTAACAGGTATTTGATAATATACAATCTAATCATGCCAGATGAAACAATGTTGTTTTTTTTGTTTGTTTGTGTTTTTTTTTTTTACATAAAACTTACGTTTCTTTGTTTTCATCCACTGCCCACTTTTCCACACAGCTTCAAGTTCCCTGGGTCTCTCTGTTAGGTTGTACAAAAACATAATTCAAACAGTACACTGTGTATTTTCATAGTGACTATTTAATTAGCATATGATAATAATAATAATGACAACAACAACAACTACAAACATTCAACTTACTGCCACTGTTAAAACGATTGGGTGGTCTGGCAAGAATTCCGGCTTCTTTTTGGCCGCAGGACAATGAGCCAGACTAATCAGAAAATCCCTTGTGTAAGAAATTTTCTCTGCAGATACATTTAGGAAAACAAGTCAAAATAGGAAATTAAAAAAAAATATATGTATTAATACTGTAATAAACTGATTACTATGAACATACTTTCTGGGTGTACACAGCATGACTAAAGAAATTATATTGTTCCTAACGAAACAGAAATTGTTCATTTTAATCAGATTTATTCAACTACCTTCCATGGTTCCTTAAAGAGCTTCTCAACTGAACCGAGCAAAGTTTATGAAGGAAGTATGATAAAAGTCTCACAAAGAGTGACAAAAAATGGTAATAAATTACTTGCAGTTATGGTTGAAAGTTTACATATACTGTATAAAAAGACAACCTTTTTTCCCCCCTCACTGTCCGACATAAAATTTAACTTTTCCTGTTTTAGGTCAGTTAGAATACCCCAAATTATTTCTGTCTGCTAAATAAATTTTATATTTGATTAAAAAAAATTAGAGAATTTTTTTTATTACTTTCTTAAAAGTCAGAAGTTTACATACTGTACATTTCTTTAGCATTTGGTAGCATTGCCTTTAAACTGTACTAGTGCATTGCCCGTAGAACGCAAGTATTCCTGTCTGAAACAGGCATCCCAATGGCTTTACAGGCCTAAATGTAGGCTGTGTTTGAAAGTGGAATAAAAAGAGGTGTAGCCTATATGTAGGCAATCACATGTTAGACTTTGAAAAATATAAAAGCGACTAAATGGCACTAAGATTTATTTGTGTGAATATTAATTACAGAATACCTAAATATTGAAAATGAATGGGACATCCAGTATTAGTAACTGTTTCAGATCCATTGTTTATTTGTCAGATCACTTATTTGTGTGATCTTTTATCACTTATATTAAAGATAATAGTGCATCTTGCACTTTGGGGAATGGGAGTTGTTCAGTCATTATTTTAGCTTATATCACTGTTCAGTGATGGAGTTAAGTGCAATATTGAATTTCTTCTGTGTATCGTCAATAAACTCATGCAGTACTATCACAGGAAACGTTTACAAATATCTGAAACCCACTGGCTCCTGCCTTACCCGTGTGCCTGCGAAGGACTGATCCACTGGATCAGCTGCTGTTTCCCCGCCAGCCGCCCCACCCCCCGCGCACCTCATGTTCTTCATGCCGAATTATCCATTAGACCTATGCAATCACGGCAACTTTATGGTATAATTTTTTAAGCATTAAACCTTAAATCTATCTTTTGTCGCTATTTGCACTCCGGATAGCACTACTGTACATGGACTGCTGTTGTTTTTCCAGCTTTATTCCTTTTCTTTTTTATATTGCGCACACCACTGAAGAGAGACAGAAATGCCATTTCAATTCTCCCGTATGTCCTGTATGTATATCAGCTGTTCTGATACATATTGCCAAAATGTCGAACACGGAGGAGGTGGATCCAATCAGCTAATCGCTCAAACCACAGAGCTCAGCTGTTTTTCATGATAAATCAGCCTCAGGGCAAAAGCACACTCCATGCATCCATCCATCCATCCATCTTCTACCGCTTTTCCGGAGGTCCGGGTCACGGAGGCAGCAGTTCAAGCAGAGAAGCCCAGACTTCCCTCTCCCCAGCCACCTGCTCCAGCTCTTCAGAGGGGATACCAAGGCGTTCCCAGACCAGCTGGGAGACATAGTCTCTCCACCGAGTCCTGGGTCTGCCCCGGGGTCTCCTCCCAGTGGGACGTACCTGAAACACCTCAAGTGGGAGGCGTCCAGGAGGCATCCTAATCAGATGCCCATACCACCTCAACTGACTCCTTTCAATGTGGAGGATCAGCGGTTCTACTCTGAGCCTCTCCCGGATGACTGAGCTCCTCACCCTATCTCTGAGGGTGAGCCCAGCAATCCTACGGAGAAAGCTCATTTCAGCCGCTTGTATCCGCGATCTCGTTCTTTCGGTCATTACCCAAAGCTCGTGACCATAGGTGAGAGTAGGAACGTAGATTGACTGGTAAATTGACAGCTTTGTCTTAGAACTAAGCTCCCTCTTCACCACAACAGACCGGTACAACGTCCGCATCACTGCAGCTGCTGCTCTGTCGATCTCTCGCTCCATTTTCCCCTCACTCGTGAACAAGACCCCAAGATACTTAAACTCCTCCACTTGGGGCAGGAGCCTGTCCCCAACCCGGAGAGGACAATCCACCTTTTTCCGACTGAGGACCATGGACTCGGACTTGGAGGTGCAGATTCTCATCCCAGCCGCTTCACACTCAGCGGCAAACCGTCCCAGCAAGAGCTGTAGGTCATTGCTGGATGAAGCCAACAGGACAACATCATCTGCAAACAACAGAGATGAGATCCTGTGGTCACCAAGCATGACACCCTCCGTTCCCTGGCTGCGCCTAGAAATCCTGTCCATAAAAATTATGAACAGGATCGGTGACAAAGGGCAGCCCTGGCGGAGTCCAACTCTCACTGGGAATGACTCCGACCAAGTGTTGGCAATACGAACCAAACTCTCACAACGGTCGTACAGAGACCGAATAGCTCGTAACAACAAGCCCAATACCCCATACTCCCGAAGCACCCCCCACAAAAATCCACGAGGGACGCGGTCAAATGCCTTCTCCAAGTCCACAAAACACATGTAAACTGGTTGGGCAAACTCCCACGAACCCTCAAGAATTCTCGAGAGGGTAAAGAGCTGGTCTGATGTGCCACGGCCAGGACGAAAACCACATTGCTCCTCCTGAATCCGAGGTTCGACCAACGGCCGGACTCTCCTCTCCAGTACCTTGGCATAGACCTTCCCAGGGAGGCTGAGGAGTGTGATCCCTCTAAAGTTGGAGCACACCCTCCGGTCCCCTTTTTTGAAGAGAGGAACCACCACCCCGGTTTGCCATGCCAAAGGCACTGCCCCCGACCTCCACGCAATGTTGCAGAGGCGTGTCAACCATGACAACCCAACAACATCCAGGGCCTTGAGGTACTCAGGGCGAATCTCGTCCACCCCCGGGGCCCGGCCACCAAGGAGATTTTTAACCACCTTGGCGACCTCAGCCCTTGTGATAGGCGAGTCATCCCCCTCGTCCCCAAACCCTGCTTCCTCTGTGGAAGGCGTATCAGTGGGATTGAGGAGATCCTCGAAGTATTCCTTCCACCGGCCGACGATATCCCCAGTTGAAGTCAACAGTGTCCCATCCGCACCATACACAGTGTGGACGGGGAGCTGCTTTCCCCTCCTGAGCCGCCGAACAGTTTGCCAGAATCTCTTTGAAGCCGACCGAAAGTCTTGTTCCATGGCCTCACCGAACTCCTCCCATACCCGGGTTTTTGCTTCAGCAACCACCCGAGCTGCACTCCGCTTGGCCTGCCGGTACACCTCAGCTGCTTCGGGAGTCCCACAAGCCAACCAAGCTTGATAGGACTCCTTCTTCAGCTTAATGGCCCCCCTCACCACTGGTGTCCACCACTTGGTTCGGGGGTTGCCACCACGAGATGCACCGACCACCTTGAGGCCGCAGCTCTGGGCCGCCGCTTCAACAATAGAGGTGGAGAACATGGCCCATTCAGACTCCATGTCTCCAGACTCCCTCGGAATGTGGATGAAGTTCTTCCGGAGGTGGGAGTTGAAGACCTCCCGGACAGGGGCCTCAGCCAGACGCTCCCAGCACACCCTCACTATACGTTTGGGTCTACCAGGTCTGAATGGCTTCCTCCCCTGCCATCGGATCCAACTCACCACCAGGTGGTGATCAGTTGACAGCTCTGCACCTCTCTTTACTCGGGTGTCCAAGACATACGGTCGCAGGTCTGATGATACGATAACAAAATCGACACTCCATGCATTATCTTTTTTTTTCACTTTATTGAAAATAATTTTTTTTTTTTTTTTTTTTTTTTTTTTTTTTTTAAATCGCCATCAGTTAGCATGCCTTTGAGTCAGGTTGTGTCTGGCCGCTGCTTCTCCCGGCATGTTTTGTGTTGATTTGACAGACCCGGTCCCCGCCGACGCCCTGCCCAGTCTGCTCGCACACCTCGTGGTCTGCACGTATGCCAAATTATCCTTTACACCTACACAATCACGGGAACTTTATGGTGTTATGTTTTTAAGCATTAAAAGGTCTGATGACACGATTTTGACTTCATCTAATTTTGCAACACATAATTTCAATATGACGAAATAGGTTGGTCTGTGCAGTTCTAAGTCAAACAGGCTTTTTTTCACGCAGATAGCCGACGTTTTCATGAGCGCCACGTCACAAATTGCGTCAGTGGCTGGAAAACCCCCCGGCCATGTTGTGACATCAGCGACAGAACACAGCGCTTGGCTGCCCATTGTACACGCAGGATGGAAGCAATAAAAAACATCGATGATGGTTCCAGTACATTTAGTCTGGAATTGGTTTGTGTTGTCCAATCTTCAGATGATTATAGTTCCAAAGAATGGGATGATAATGAAGAATCTGGGGGCATCAGACCTCATAGGTTTGAGCCGTGCCAAGCGGACATCGTGCCTAGCGAGTCAGACTCAGAGAGTGACCGTGGTGAGCATACTTGTGGCCAAAACTTATCATTTTAAAGTTCAATTATCTGTAAAACCCCTTTAGAAATTAAAATTATTCTCTGTGTTACTGATGGCAATATCCTTAAAAATAATTCCCTATTATTTATGTCTCATTAAAAACACAATTTTGTTTGTTATCATTGTTTATTAACTGCTTTTGTCTTGTATCAACTAGAATGTGATTGTCAACAATAATAAGAAAATAGAAGCAACTGATAGTCCTCATTTTTTCAAGAGTTTGGTCACAAGAAAAACAATACTCATAACTGGTATAGCACACATGTACTGTAACTATCAAAAATAATAAATTAATTATTATAACAGGAAAAAAGTCCAAATTAGTGGCAATGAATACAATATAGTCAGTTGGTGTCACAAACCGAGCCAGTGTTATCCAGTAGGCTTGGTTCTGACTGTTCTGTGGCTCAGGCATTGGGTTTATTATGTATTATCTTTTGAGTTCTTTTTGTTTTTATGTCTGTGTTCCTTTTCTTTTCCATGCCTGTAGCCGCCGCTCTGGCCGGAGGTTGTTGGGCAGCCGTTTTGACCCACTTTCAGGTGGGCGCTGTCCAACATTCGCCGGTCCAACCACGCTCTTCATGTTTTGTGTGCATCATCTGCCATGTTGTCAGCCAGCCAATATTGCCAACACTATCACAACGTGTTAGCCACTCCACACAGCCGTGGTTCTGTTGCGCCCCTTGAAGCAATGTCGGCCCTGGGGCGCAACCGTGGTTAACACGTCTCCTCTCCATGTTCGCTGGGCGATGTCGGCCCCAAATGCCAACTGTAACTGTTTGTTTATTTTTGTAAGTCTTCAACTTTTTGGGAACTGTTGTCATCAGTCTTATGTTCAATACATGTGCTGTGGTGAATCCTGCACGTAAATCCATTCATCCTTCCCCTCCTCCGTGCGATGCGTAAAAGCGCACGAGGAGCACACAAGGAGGCTTATGACAGTTGGAGCTGAAGCGTGTGATGTGATCTTTCATGGCCTGCTGTTTATCTAAGCCTGCGACAACGCGAAGGCATAGCCATAAAATTAAAACAAGAAACCAGAGAAACTGTGAGCTACAAAGCTGCTGGCATTCCAGTCAACAACACCGGCGTCCATTCTGTTGCTTACGTCATTTCCGACTCCTTCCTTCGGTGGGCGGCACCACAATCCAGTCAGCGGCTGAGGTTTTTTGAAGATAACTATGTTATGCAGGCGTGGTTGTAAATATTATATTGATCATTGACAATGACTTTTGAGTTTACACAACATGCTAAAAAATGTCAAAATCGTGTCATCAGATCTCAAAATCATCAGTATTATGTTTTTCTAGTCAAATTTGTCATTTTTGACTTCCTTGGTTTGTCCAGGGAACACTGTGGTGACTGATAGGTCATGGTGCTGTGTATTATCCAATCAGCATGGTCGTGGTGCCACGTATAATCCAATCAGCACGGAGTCAATCCGAAACCCCGCCCACACTTCTTGAAGCCAGGGCATGAAGAGACAGAGCAGTGACAGAGCGGTGGCTAAACTGTTATTGGTAAAAATTACATATTTTGACTGAGCGACTCCATATTCAGGGGTGCACACCCTCGTAACATCAGCAAAGCACATTTAAAATCTTAGGTCATTCTGATGAACGGTTCAAGACATGTGTGGAGAACACACACACACAGAGAAATGCTGCATTTATAGATAGATGGTCCATTAAAAGGCTGTGTGATGTGTCCAGTGCGTTATAGAAGTGTACACTTTAAATCAAAATTACATTAAATCACCCTTTATTGTCATTCAACCATACAACCAATCATGTACAGTAGAACGAAATTGTGTTTTTCCTATCTACAGTGTTAATCCCACACACCCCATGTGTAGAATCAGAAGGGCCGCTGCCATGCAAGGCGCTGCCACAGATTTCATTACTGCTGAGCACCAAGCTGGACGGCAGGAAGTTCCGCTTTTATATGGTCTTCGGCATGACCCGGCCAGGATTTGAACCCCTGCCTCCCGGGTGTGGGGCGGATGCTCTACCAACTGAGCCACCACTTCTGTCCCGCCACTAGCTAGCCTGCTGTTTACAGCAAGTGAAAAGGAAGCCGAGTGCATAAGTCTCCTCTGCTAGTACATAGCCTCTTCATGGCAAGCCCCATGCATACCTCGTCGTGGTAATGGATGGAAACTGGGTACCGTGAGGCCCCAGGCTAAAATGCAGGGACTCGGAGGAGGTTTGGCCCCAGACTTGCAGTACTCACGGCCCACCGACGTGTGGACATGCCCTGATACCCACGAACCAAATCCCCAACTATGGGTTAAATAGTATACGGATTACATAGTCTGTTAGGAAAGTCCCCAACGGTGAGTAGTCTACTACTTTGGCGGATGAGGGCAGTGCCTGGCGGGCAGGTGCTAGAGAGGCGGGCCTTGATAAACAAAGCACCCGGAAGCCCGTTGCAGCCAACTTCATGAAAATCACACGTTTCGGCCTGCCGAACCGCGTTGGACATGCTGATGGCCAAAAGCGTGTGCGTGGCCCTCACGCAGCCACGACCACCCTAAACAAATTCACAAGTGATTGGCCTTCGCCTTCAACTCGGACGATCCCTTCAAGCCCAATGGCAATGGAACTGTGAGTAACGGGGGCAAGTTTGGTATGACTGGAAGCCTCTAGCTCGCAACCACACATTGGCGGCAGATCTAAGATGATCGCCTTCCAATGAACTCTGCGGTGACATTGGATTTCGGTAGCTGGATCCGCGACTGGGCTGGCCTATTTAGAGCTCCCACAGCCCACCCCATATGGGGAGGCCCCTAGAAAAGGTGGGGCAAACATCGGACACTGCAGACGTATCTGGCTAGCATGCCACGGCTGGCAGATTACCCATCACAGCGGTCGACCTCCATATCAAAACCATAAAAACTCAAACTCAACTGCTCTCGACCACCGCCTGGATTCTCAACCACTGATTGGATCTCTCATTACAAAACCCTTCATCCTGGGTGCTTGGAACATCCGCACACTGCAGGACACGAGGAGCAGCAAGCACCCAGAACATCGTACAGCTCTGGTATGTAAGGAACTTGCACGCTTTAACATCAACATAGCAGCTCTAAGTGAGACTAGACTTGCTGAGGAAGGCAACATCAAGGAAACTGGATCAAACTACACCATTTTCTGGAAAGGATACAGAAGATCCACGTATCCATGGTGTATGCTTTGCCATCCAATCCCAGCTTGTGGACCAACACAACCTTGTCCCAACTGCAATCAATGAGCGAATAATGACCATCCAAATCCCGCTCACCCAAAAACGTTTCCTCACTCTGATCTCAGTGTATGCACCTACACTTACATCTGAAGATGAAAGCAAGACCTCCATCTATGAACAGCTCACACATACCATTCTGACATTCCCAGAATCCGACAAGCTTGTTATTCTGGGTGACTTCAATGCCAGAGTTGGCAGTGACCACCAGCTGTGGAAAGGCATCATAGGCCACCATGGTGTGGAAAGTGCAATGCAAATGGGGAACTTTTACTGGGTTTCTGTGCCGAACACAATCTTGTTGTAACAAACACCCTTTTCCAACTCCCCCATCGCCAGAAGAAGACCTGGAAACACCCTCGCTCCAAAAAGTGGCACACCCTCGACTATGTCCTCACAAAAACAAGAGACCAAAATGATGTCTGCATCACGCCATCCATGCCTGGAGCAGATGACTGCTGGACAGATCACCGCCTCCTGATCTCCTAACTCAATATTACGATCCGGCGACCACCAAAGTGCATTTTGGCAAACGTTTCTCACCGTCGCTTTGACTGTGACAAGCTCTGCGATCCCCAAATGTTGCAGTCCTTTAGAGAGGCCATTGGTAGAAACATGAATGAACTAAGCCTTCCTGACAATGCCTCAGTTGAAGACTGATGGACCACTCTCCATGATGCATTGACTGTGGCCGCCAAAGAAACGATTGGTCACAAACACAAGAAAAACCAAGACTGATTCAACGAGAATGATGAAATAATCACTGACCTCATAGAGACTAAACGCCATGCACGTCTTGCGTATGAAAATGATCCGTCTGCAAAGAATCAACAGAAACACCAGCAAGCAAAAGCGGCATGCCAGAGAGGGATTCATAAAGCCCAAAACACCTGGTGGCAGCAAAAAGCAGAAGATTTGCAAAAAATACTGTATGCCGACCAACGGGATATACGCCGTTTTTATGCTGCAACAAAGGAGATCTTTGGCCCCACCAGATCATCTGTGGGCAGCCTAAAAGATGTAAATGGCTCCACCATTATCACAGGCACCAAGGGGATCCTTGACCGTTGGAAGTCCCACTTTGAGAGTCTGTTAAATAATCACTTTTGCACCCCTAGTGATCTCCTCTGCAAGACCCCGCAACACCCCACTCGCGAGTGGATGTCTACACCACCTTCACTCCATGAGCTAAATAAAGCACATGAAGACAGGCAAAGCACCAGGACCAGATAACATCCTGCTGGAATTCTATCTTCATGGAGGTCCCGAGGTGAAAAACTATTTAATGCAGCTTCTACTTAAAATATGGGAAACCATGATGTTACCAAGTGACTTTAAAAATGCAAATATAGTCACCATTTTCAAGAAAGGAGATAGAGAGAACTGCAGTAACTGCCACAGCATCTCACTGCTGAGCACTGCAAGCAAGATCTTTGCTCGTATCCTTCTCAACCATCTTCTTGTAGTAGCTGAGGATGTACTTCCTGAGTCCCAATGTGGCTTTAGACCCTCTCGTGGTACAGTAGATATGCTATTCTGTGCTCAACAACTCCAGGAAAAGAGCCAAGAACAACAATAACCACTCATGTTCATCTTCTGGGACCTCAAGAAGGCCTCTGATCGAGTTCCTCGCCCTGCTATGTGGGCGGTTCTTGCTCGTTTTGGATGTCCAGATGATTTCATCGCTCTTGTTCGCGCTCTCCACGATGGCATGGTTGGTAGGGTTTGCCACCAAAATACCCTCTCAGACCCTTTTCCCATCACTAGTGGTCTCAAGCAAGGATGTGTCCTTGCTCCAACCTGCTTTTCATTGTATATGGCTGCAATGCTAAATGAAATACCAACAACAACCCCTGGTATCAATCTGCAATACCGCTTGAATGGGGGGCTTTTTAATCTTGCTCGCTTTCGCACAAAATCCAAAACCTCAGTCACCAGTGTCCATGAATTGCAGTTTGCAGACGATAATGCCACACCGGCTCAGACTGTTGATGACCTCCAGAGGATAGCTATCATCTATAATGACTCTTATGAGCATTTTGGAATGGAAGTTAATGTCAGGGTAGAGCAATTTAGTGTTGTGTGTGTGTGTGTATTGTTTTTTTTTTTTGTATGATACAGCTTTAAGGCTGTTCAAAATGAATGGCATTATTAATAGAATGCATATTGGATTTGTGTGTTTTTTGTATAATTTGACATTTGGGTGAGTGTATTTTTGTGTTTTGAGTTGATTAAGATTTACACCTGCGCTGACTGACTGAATCAGCGGGAGCCTATCAGTGAGCTCCTGCTGCAAATTCTCGTCCGGAAGGACCTATTTTAAGGATGGTGCGTGACTGTGACAGGGGAGTTCAGGACAGTTCAGACCGATGGAACACTGTGATTATTGACGCTGACGGGATGAAGGATAGGAGGTCGGAAGGACATGTGGACCGCAGAACGTGCTGACGGAGGACCTGAGGATATGGGGAGGTGAATTAACGAGGAGCACGGAGGAAACAAGGTCAGGAGCGGAGAAAGGACGGAGGAAGCGCAGGTGTGGTGATTCGACAGTGGTAGCACGGGATCGAGGATGCTGTGAGGGTCCAGATGACGGAGATTCCATTGGGTTGGAGGAAAAGCACTGCACAGCTAAGTGGAAGGAATGTGCTCACTGTCTGTGTGTATGGGCGAGTAATAGCCCTGGTGTGTTCACGGGAGGTTGAGTTTTTTGTGCTGCGCTGTGTGCCACAGGTTTTCCTGGACGATGGATTCGTGGGAGCCGCTCCTCTTCTCCTCTTCCTGTTCGCCTCCTCTCCTCGGGTCCAGAGTTCTCCACCTTCGAGGCGTACCAGAGGGTCTTGGACGAGCCCGGACAAATTGTGCCTTCTTTCGGGTCAAGGAGAACGCCAGCGAGTGTTCATGGTCGGACAGCCAGTGAATGCGTCACCGCTCCACAGTGGATGCGCTGAAGGTTCTCTCATGAAGCGTAGGGAGTGACTTTTACGTGTAGTTTAATTGCATTGTTTTCTCGTATGAATTTTAGGGTATTTATAGTATTTATTGAGGGGTTATTTTTCTTATTATTGTGCACATTGTGAATTTATGGCTCTTAATGGGAATTGTTGTAGTCTCTAACTATTTTAAGTAATTGTTTAATAAAGTGTATAATTACTCTCATGCCTTCCTGAGTGTTTATGTTGTTGTGGCCTGAGAATCATTTTATTTTATTCATAATGCTCACAGTGATTGGCACTTCCAAACTGTGACATTTATTTGGCATTGTCAGCAGGATTCTCTTACCACACAACATAAACATGGAAGAGCTTGATGAACCCTCGACCACAGCTGTGAGTAATCAGGCTGTAATTAATACGGTTGCTATGCCATGGTTTATGGGGGTAACTTGGGTCCCAAAGTCTTCTGGGAATGAATGTTATGTCTAACTGCTGGGCGTCGTGGTCTCGGGGTTCCCATTCAGGTGTCGTGGTTCCTCAAGGGATGGTGTTCTTCAGCCCTGGGACCACGTGAATGAGCCTTGGCTGTTGGGGGCAATGTGGCTCTAGAAGAATCCGTGGATGGGAAGATGGAGGTGGTGTGATTGCCTAAATAATCCCCAAAGGAGATTTCAGCCTGCAAGGAGAGGGTGGTGGGAGACCACCAGTTGCCATGTGGACTTGGCCCGAAGAAAGGGGTGTCTGGTAGCATGGAGTGGCAGGCTGCCAGGGCTGGGACTGACCTGGAGAGGGGATAGCAGGTAGGGCTACCAGGAGAGATGGGCCCGGGAGTCCGCTCGTGGTTTGAACGGTATGCCATGGATGAGGCAGCCCATCGCCACCACAGGATGTTGAATAGAGCCCACAAGCAAGGCTTGGCCCAAACGCAGCAGCAGCCGCCTAAAGATAAATAGAGGGCCCAGTTTAGTCATAAGTCCAACTGTGGAAGCAGAACAGTCGTAAAATGTGTCATAGGCCTCTGATTCATCTGCTTCGATGTCTCCACAGGAACCGGTACCCCTGAGGTGCTCTCAGCGTAGCAATTTGGGAAAAGAGCCGGTTAGATATGGTGTTGGAATAATAGTCAGGGGCGACTATTTAAAAAGCTGAGGGGAGAAATGTCAGGGTAGAGCAATTTAGGGTTGTGTGTGTGTGTATTGGTTTTTTTTTTTTGGTATGATACAGCTTTAAGGCTGTTCAAAATGAATGGCATTATTAATAGAATGTATATTGGATTTGTGTGTTTTCTTTTGTATAATTTGACATTTGGATGAGTGTATTTTTGTGTTTTGAGTTGATTAAGATTTACACCTGCGCTGACTGATTGAGTCAGTGGGAGCCTATCAGTGAGCTCCTGCTGCAAATTCTCGTCTGGAGGGACCTATTTAAGGATGGTGCATGACTGTGACAGGGGAGTTTCGGACAGTTCAGACCGATGGAACACTGTGATTATTGACGCTGACGGGGTGAAGAATAGGAGGTAGAAGGACATGTGGACCGCAGGACGTGCTGACGGAGGACCTGAGGATATGCGGAGGTGAATTAACGAGGAGCACGGAGGAAACGAGGTCAGGAGCGGAGAAAGGACGGAGGAAGTGCAGGTGTGGTGATTCGACAGTGGTAGCACGGGATCAAGGATGCTGTGAGGGTCTGGACGACGGAGATGCCGTTGGGTTGGAGGAAAAGCACTGCACAGCTAAGTGGAAGGAATGTGCTCACTGTCTGTGTATATGGGCGAGTAATAGCCCTGGTGTGTTCACAGGAGGTTGAGTTTTTGTGCTGCGCCGTGTGCCACAGGTTTTCCTGGACGATGGATTCGTGGGAGCCGCTCCTCTTCCTGTTCGCCTCCTCTCCTCGGGTCCAGAGTTCTCCACCTTCAAGGCGTACCAGAGGGTCTTGGATGAGCCCGGACAAATTGTGCCTTCTTCCGGGTCAAGGAGAACGACAGCGAGTGCTCATGGTCGGACAGCCAGTGAATGTGTCACCGCTCCACAGTGAATGCGCTGAAAGTTCTCTCATGAAGCATAGGGAGTGACTTTTACGTGTAGTTTAATTGCATTGTTTTCTCATATGAATTTTAGGGTATTTATAGTATTTATTGGGGGGTTATTTTCTTATTATTGTGCACATTGTGAATTTATGGCTCTTATTGGGAATTGTTGTAGTCTCTAACTATTTTAAGTAATTGTTTAATAAAGTGTATAAATGCTCTCATGCCTTCCTGAGTGTTTATGTTGTTGTGGCCCGAGAATCATTTTATTTTATTCATAATGCTCACAGTGATTGGCACTTCCAAACTGTGACATTAACACTGACAAAACCAAAGTCCTCAACCAACCAGCACCTGGTCAAACTTCCTCAAGGACCAACCTTAAGATTAACGGAAATCCTGTCGATGAAGTGGAGCATTATTGGTAGCATTCTCTCAAAAATACCAACTTGTGCAAAGGACATCGAAAACCGCATAAAAGCTGCACACTCCGCATATGGACATCTTTGTCATAGAGTCTTCAATAATCATGCGATAACCATCGGCACCAAAATCATGGTTTTTCGGGCCGTTGTTCTTTCCACCCTTCTTTACACCTGTGAAGCCTGGACCTTGTATCGTCGTGATATCAAGCGCCTTGAGAACTTCCAACAGAGAAAGCTCAGACAAATACTTGGCATTCGTTGGGAGGATCGACTTTCAAACAATGAGATTCTCAAGCGTGCTCTGCTGTCTAGTGTGGATGCTATCATCTTGCAGCACCGCCTTCGATGGACAGGACATGTTGTACGGATGGACCCCACCAGACTACCACAAATCATGCTCCAGGGGGAGCTGAGACAGGAAAAAGACCACATGGTAGGCCAAAACTGCGCTACAAGGACCAGCTAAAATGTTCCCTGACGCAAGCCAACATAGACAAAAGATCTTGGGAACAACTTGCCACAGACAAGAGCAGCCTGGAGAAGAAGAACTTGGGAAGGCACAGACTCATTTGAGAGGCTCAGAAAACAACAGGATGATGATAAACACAAACGAAGACAAGAAAAACAAAACCAACCATGTCCCCCACCCACAATAAAATGTGACTTCTGCCCACGACTGTTCTATCATAGGCTGGGCCTTCAGAGCCACATCCGCCATCGATCACAGATGGCAACGTCCTGAAAACTAAGACGAAACCAATGCTCGGACACGAGCTGGAGCCAACGATAGATAGATGACTTGGGTCAAATGTTCTGGGTATCCTTCCACAAGCTTCTCACAATAGTTTGCTGGGATTTTGGTCCATTCTTCCTGACAGAACTGGTGTAACTGAGTCAGGTTTGCAGGTTACTTTGCTCACACACGCCTTTTCAGCTCTGCCCACAAATTTTCTATGGGAAAAAGATCAGGGTTTTGTGATGGCCACTCCAAAACATTGACTTTGTTGTCCTTTAAGCCACTTTGTATCTAATTTTGTGGTATGCCTAGGGTCATTGTCCATTTGGAAGACCCATTTGTGCCCAAGCTTTACCTTCCTGGCTTTCCTCATGATGCCATCTATTTTGTGAAGTGCACCAGTCGCTCCTGCAGCAAAACACCCCCCATAGCATGATGTTGCCACCCCCATACTTTGCAGTTGGGATGGTGTTCTCAGGCTTACAAGCTTCCCCCCTTTTCCCTCCAAATTAGGAATATAAGTTATTGATTAATTAATTAATCATTAGTTGATTCACCTCATCAGTCGATCAACGATTAATTGATAAGCGGCAATTTTCCTGAGAATTTGAATTTCCCTTGGTACAATACGGTCTTTCCATCTTTAACATAAAAAGTTAATTCCTGTTTTTGATATGCTGAATAAAACATGATCATCTATCTATACAGCCGTGGACAAAATTGTTGGTACCCCTCTGTTAATGAAAAAAAAAAACCCACAATGGTCACAGAAATAACTTGAATCTGACAAAAGTGGTAATAAATAAAAATTCTATGAAAATTAACCAATGAAAATCAGACAATTCTTTTGAATTGTGGTTCAACAGAATTACTTTAAAAAACAAACTCATGAAACAGGCCTGGACAAAAATGATGGTACCCCTAGAAAAGATTGAAAATAATGTGACCATAGGGACATGTTCAACCAAGATGTGTCCTCTAATTAACATCACAGGTGTCTACAAACTTGTAATCAGTCAGTCGGCCTATTTAAAGGGTGACAAGTAGTCACTGTGCTGTTTGGTGACATGGTGTTTACCACACTAAACATGGACCAGAGTAAGCAAAGGAGAGAGTTGTCTCAGGAGATTAGAAAGAAAATTATGAACAAGCATGTTAAAGGTAAAGGCTATAAGACCATCTCCAAGCAGCTTGATGTTCCTGTGACTACAGTTGCACATATTATTCAGAAATTACGCTGCCAATGGTGAACATACCTTGTCGGGGTGCAGCGGCTTGCGTGCCTCAGCAACCCCCGGAGCTATGTCGACGGGAGCCTAGTGCTCCCAGAAGGTTCAACCATGTCGAACAGGTCCGCGTGGGGTAGAGGCCAGACTAAAGAGTGCACCCTGGTCCTCCAGGTTGGGGGTTGTGCAGCATGTAACAAATCACTCACGGAAAACCCAAGTTTTGTTACAGCAACAAATGTCCCAACGGCGGAACAGGCGGAGAGGAGAGCGAACTTCCAACGGCTGCGAAGGCGGAGGAGGACAGACAGTTGCACGGGAAGAAGGGTCTCGGAAAGCCTTGGCAGGCAACCTTTCTACAGGGTGGACCAAGCATTCAACAGCCCAGCCATGGAAGGCAGTTGGTCTAGGGGAGGGACCCCCAACAAACGTCCATGGCTGAAGACGGAGATGCAGGACCCCTGTGGTGCCACAAACCTCTGCATCACGCATATCCGCTTCATGATGAGTTACACTGATGTTGCACGTGATGGTGCTTGTCCTCTGGGGATCCGCCGGGGAGGAAGAGTGCCGGGCCCTCAGCCTCAAAGGGGCCCACCCTCAGCTACCAAAGGTCTCCTCACCTCGTCCTGCACGGCCAGGGGACGGGGAACGAGGAATGCTACTGGCCAAAAAGAGACGCCAAAGGAGAGGAACGACAACATCCTCCAGTGGAATGCAGAAGGAGTCTACAATAAAAAAATATCCCTTGCCGAAAGACTCCACTCAGAAGACATTGATGTCGCCTGCTTACAGGAGACACACCTGAAGGAAAACCAACGCTTCAGTGTTAGGGGATACCAGGTCTTCAGGAAAGACAGAAAAGGAAGAACAAAAGGAGGAGTGGTGATTCTTGTCAAAAACGCCATACCAGCACAAGAGTTTGACGTCAGTACCAACAACCAGGCAGAAATCCATGGAGTTCGAATCATGGTTCACAATGAAAGCGTCACGATCTTCAATGTATACTGCCCCCCAGAGCAAGAGCTCTCACTTGACCAAATGGAACTCCCAGACCACCGATGCTTAGTCATCGGTGACTTCAACAGTCACTCAGAGGCATGGGGATACAGCGAAGCAGATAGAAGAGGAGAGGAGGTGGAAGATTGGCAAGTCAACAACAGTCTTCTGCTAATGAATGATCCTGATGATCCACCAACGTTCTTCTCCAGGGTATGGCTGAGTAACACCACGCCTGATCTTACGTTTGCCACCAATGACATGGCCAGGCTGGCAACAAGAACAGTACAGTGGTACCTCTACTTACGAACGTCTCTACATACGGAATTTTCAGGTTACGAGACGCCTCAACGGGAAAATATTGCCTCTAGTTACGAACGAAATTTCAGGATACGAAAGGCAAAAAAGTACGCGCTCCTCGCAGCTTCCGTAGTTTATCGAACGTAAACATACCTGTAGCTGCTCTGCCATTGGCTATCGCCTAGCATCTTCCTGGTATCCCATTGGCCACGAAGTTTTTTTTTTTTCCAAAACTTTATGCGTTTGGTTGATCTCGCCAAAGAATATGGCCGTAATACATCAACGATCAGCACGGTATTAAAACAAAACGAAGCACTTACAAGCCGACAAAAGCAAACGTCCTTGGATCAGAACATGAACCAAAGAAGGCAAACGGTGGCGGCGTCGACGACGATAGCAGTTAAAGGGTAAATGAACATAATTTTTATTATTCTCTTTTATTATTCTCTTTTATTATTCTTTCTCTCATTTTAAACTCTCATTTTATGTTTATTGTGCAGTAATCTAATTGTAACATGTATTTGTTACATGTTTTGATGCGTTTTTACGATTTATAAAAAATTTATGCCCGAATTTTGGGGGCTTGGAACGGATTACGGCATTTACATGTAAAACGCGCCTCTACTTACGAATTTTTCGCGTTACGAGAATTCTTCCAGAACGAATTAAATTCGTAAGTAGAGGTACCACTGTACTTGGCCAGCTCGGGGGAAGTGACCATAAACCTGTGAAGATCGGACTGGACATCAGCTACAAACCACAAGAAGCTAAGACATTCCCCAGGTGGAATTACAAGAAGGCCAACTGGGTGCGCTTCTCAACACTGGTGGACCGGTACTCTGCGGAGAACTGTCACAAGCAGCAGAACCTCAACAAGAAAGTCAGGGTGCTGAACCATGCTATTCTGAAGGCTGCAAATGAATCTATACCTCGGGGAACCAGAAAGAACTATAGGCCTTACTAGACAGAGGAGCTCCAGCAGCTTGAAGACAGTGTGGCAGAGGCAAGGGAAAAAGTAGAAGCAGATCCTACAATAGAAAACAACATTGCCCTGAAGATGGCCACTGCAAAACACAGGCAGACCTTTATACAGGAAGCTCGAAAGAGATGGCAAGAAAAGACAGAGCAGCTCAACTTGGACAAGGACGGCATCAAGCTTTGGAAACTGGCTCAAGCCCTCAACGACGAGAACAGCAAAAGCTCGCCGATCACAGTACAGGCAGATCAAGAACTGCTGACTGGCAAGAAAGCAGCAGACCATTTCATCAACCAGTATGCGAAGACGAGCCACCTTCAGATTCCACCAGAGAGAAGAAAGGTTGTCAGGAGCCCAGCAAATTCATCAGAACGCACAGATAGAACCAGTGATGAACTCGCCATTCATTCTCAAGGAGCTGGAGGATGCAATGACAACACTGAAGCTGAAAAAAGCCCCTGGATCTGACAAGCTCACAAATGAAATGTTGCTGAACCTTGGCCCCAAAACCAAGAAGAAACTTCTGCAGCTTTTCAACGACAGTTGGAGATCAGGGACTGTGCCTCAGATCTGGAGAGAAGCCACGATGATTCCAGTGCACACAAAAGGCAAAGATAAGTTGAAGGCTGAAAGCTATCGCCCCATAAGCCTTACAAGCTGCATAGGAAAGCTGCTAGAGCGTCTCATCAACACCAGACTCATGTGGCACTTGGAAGGAAAACAACACATCGGCCCAGAGCAAGCAGCCTTCAGGCAGAACCGGTTTGCAGAGGACCAAATAACACATCTCTCAAGCCATAGAAGATGCCTTCCAAGACAAAAAGCACACCCTCGCTGTGTAGATTGACCTAGAAAAGGCGTTTGAGAGGGTATGGAAAGACGGCCTCAAGTTGAAACTGCGCCAGTGCGGTGTCGCTGGGCGCATGTACAAGTGGATCGCCCAATACCTGCACAACAGAAGAGCCAGAGTCCAGGTCAGACAGTACTCCAGCAAGAAGAAGGTGTTGAGGGAAGGAGTCCCACAAGGAGGAGTGCTCTCCCCAACACTCTTCCTTGTATTTATCAAGAACATCATCCAGAGTTTGCCAAGGAACGTACAAGGTGCCATCTACGCCGATGACCTAGCCCTCTGGTGCAGTGAGGAAAGCATCGCGACCGCAAACTACAGACTGCAGCAAGTTCTCCGGCTGATAGAGGCATGGACCAAGTCATGGCTTGTGAGCTTAAATGAGAGGAAGACTACATACACCGTCTTCACCCTGTCCACCCAACCCCAGAAAGTGAAACTGCAGATCAACTCCCATGAGCTCCAGGCTGAATATGCACCCACATACCTCGGGATCACCATGGATCGCAGACTGACTTGGAAGAACCAGCTGCACAAGAACCAGGCAAGAGCAAAGATCAGGATGGCCCTAATGAAGAAACTGTCAGGAACAGACTGGGGTGCAGACCAGGGTGTCCTGAAGAAGCTCTATGTGGGGAGGATTCGGCCTGTTCTGGAGTATGGCATGGCAGCAACCTCAGCTGCCAAAAGCAACACTGAGAAGCTGGACAGACTCCAAAACCAAGCCATGCAAATGATAACAGGAGCCATGCTCAGTACCCCTATCAAAGCGCTGGAGACAACAACAGGCCTAAACGTCAAGGTACTGACCCAGGCCGCCAAATTCAAAAGACTGGAAAACCATCCCATGAAGGACAGACTGAGCAAGCCAACAAAAGGGAGACTTAAGAGATGGAGCTTCAACCACCAGAGCAGGACACTTGAAAGGAGAGACCCAGAACTGATGGACCACATACCCACACCAATACCACCCATAGCATCTGTTCCCTCCTGGAACCGACAGAACTTCCCAGCCATACGCACAGACATATCGGGCATTGGGAAGAAAGGAACACAGTCAGACCAAGAGAGGAAGTCGCTGGCCCTGGAGTTCATTCGGTCTGCCTACCCTAAAGAGCAGTGGACTCACGTCTACACAGATGGCTTTGCCATGGAAGCAACCCGGAATGGAGGAGGCGGCGTGTACATCAGGTACGCTGACGAGGAGACCCACATTCCCATTGCGACTGGAAAGTACTCCACCAATTTCAGGGCTGAGGCAGAGGCCCTGAGAACAGCAGCGGCCCACGTCAGGGAACATCAAGACAAGGCACACAAGCGGGTCGTCATCTTCACTGATGCCCTCTCTGTCTTGGATGCACTTCA
Organism: Pholidichthys leucotaenia; assembly: GCA_020510985.1. NCBI lineage: Eukaryota > Metazoa > Chordata > Actinopteri > Cichliformes > Pholidichthyidae > Pholidichthys > Pholidichthys leucotaenia. The sequence continues at coordinate 158,320,515 of CM035849.1, forward strand.
GGACCCCCGACGCAAAGAACTGAATGAACTCGCCCTCACTCTGTCTCAACTAGCAACACAGGCGAACGTATCACTCCAGTGGATTCCTGCCCTCTGTAGAGTCTATGGAAATAAGACGGCTGACAGACTTGCTAAGGAGGGTGGGCAGCAAGACCAGGAAGACAGGCAGGTCTCTTACAGTGAGAAGAAAACCATCATTAAGGCCCTGTCTCACAAGAAGTGGCAGCAGCAACACCCAAACTTCTGCAAGGATGACAACTACTACAGTCTGAGCAGGGCTGACCAAGTCGTTCTGTTCAGACTCCGAACTGGACATAACAGAATGCACGCTCACATGCACCAGAAACTTAAAGTTGGACAATTGGACAGATGCCCATGTGGTACTGCCCAAATGACCAGCGAACATCTCCTCCAAGACTGCCCAGACCACGCTGCACTCAGACGAGCTATGTGGCCTGAGTCTACATCGCTGAACCAAAAGCTGCACGGGGACCTCGGGGACCTCCGCAGTACGGCAGCATTCGTCAGGGCAGCTGGTGTGACAATCTAGCGATCGACGAAGAAGAAGAAGAATTCAGAAATTTAAGATCAATGAGACTGTAGCCAACCTCCCTGGACGTGGCCGCAGGAGGAGACGGATAATACGAATGGTAACAGAAGAGCCCAGAACAACCTCTAAACACATTCATGGTGAACTCCAAGGTCAAGGTACATCAGTGTCAGATCGCACCATCCGTCGTTGTTTGAGCCAAAGTGGACTTCATGGGAGACGACCAAGGAGGACACCACTGTTGAAAACAAATCATAAAAAAGCCAGACTGGAATTTGCCAAACTGCATGTTGACAAGCCACCAAGCTTCTGGGAGAATGTCCTATGGACAGATGAGACAAAACTGGAACTTTTTGGCAAGGCACATCAGCTCTATGTTCACAGACGCAAAAATGAAGCATACCAAGAAAAGAACACTGTCCCTACTGTGAAACATGGAGGTGGTTCTGTTATGTTCTGGGGTTGCTTTGCTGCATCTGGCACAGGGTGTCTTGAATCTGTGCAGGGTACAATGAAATCTCAAGACTATCAAGGTATTCTAGAGAGAAATGTGCTGCCCAGTGTCAGACAGCTTGGTCTCTGTCGCAGGTCATGGGTCTTGCAACAGGACAATGACCCAAAACACACAGCTAAAAACACCCAAGAATGGCTAAGAGCGAAACATTGGACTATTCTAAAGTGGCCTTCTATGAGCCCTGATCTAAATCCTATTGAACATCTGTGGAAGAAGCTGAAATATGCCGTCTGGAGAAGGCACCCTTCAAAACCTGAGACAACTGGAGCAGTTTGCTCATGAGGAGTGGGCCAAAAATACCTGCTGAGAGGTGCAGAAGTCTCATTGACAGTTACAGAAATCGTTTGATTGCAGTGATTGCCTCAAAAGGTTGTGCAACAAAATATTAAGTTAAGGGTACCATCATTTTTGTCCAAACCTGTTTCATGAGTTTGTTTTTTAAAATAATTCTGTTGAACCACAATTCAAAAGCATTGTCTGATTTCCATTGGTTAATTTTCATAGAATTTTTATTTATTACCACTTTTGTCAGATTCAAGTTATTTCTGTGACCATTGTGGGTTTTTCTTTCATTAACAGATGGGTACCAACAACTTTGTCCACGGCTGTAAATGCAGCAACACATTTTGCTGGGGTTACAAGGATGTGCATCCTTTGAGTATGGAGTCGCTTAGTCAAAATATGTAATTTTTATCAATAAAAGTTTAGCCACTGCTGTCACGGCCCTGTCTCTTCATGCCCTGGCTTCAAGAAGTGTGGGCGAGGTTTCGGATTGACTCTGTGCTGATTGGATAATATTTGGCATCACGGCCATGCTGATTGGATAATACGTGGCATCACGACCATGCTGATTGGATAATACGCGGCATTACGACCATGCTGATTGGATAATACGCGGCATTACGACCTGTCAGACACCACAGTGTTCCCTGGATAAAACAAGAAAGTGAAAAACAACAAATATGACTAGATAAAGATAATACTGAAGATTTAATGCTTAAAAAATTATACTATAAAGATGTTATGATTGCATAGGTCTAAAGGATAATTCACCATATGTGGAGAACATGAGGTGCGCAAGCAGACTGGGCGGTGCGTCAGTGGAGACCGGGTCTGACAAAAAATAACGGTGTATAAACACAGAACATGTCGGGAGAAGCAGCAGCCCGACCAGGCGGACCACGGTCTTTCGCGAGGAGGCACGCCTAGCCTGCCCAGTCAGTAGTAGATGGGAGTACCTGCTTCTGTTTCACCCATGTGGTACCACTGTACTTTGCAGGACCCCAAGTCCCCCCTCCCGCACGAGTATCTAAAAACTAAAAACTTAATACCACCATGATTGTGGAACAGACTGGTCGGAATGACTTAATGACCAAACACATGACACAAAAACACCCAAATTACGAAATAAATCGTTTTTAGTGAAATATTTACTGCCGAATGGGCAACACTGATGCGACGGTTGTAGTCAAATGGGTCCTTCTGCTGTGTATAATAATAGATAGATGTACTTTATTGATATTGGGTGCTTTGTAGTTAATTTGGTTGATTACAGTTTTAAAAAACTTTTAATAAAGTATTGCTAAAATATAAACTGATGCACTACAATGAGTCTCAAATATTTGTAAACGTGTCCAGTTATACTACTTCATGAGTTTATTGATGATACACAGAAGAAATTCACTATTACACTTAACTCAATCACTAAACAGTGATATAAACTCAAATAATTATAATGGTTATGGCTGTGTTGTGAGACATGTATATGTTGATAAGATAAGATAAGATAAGATAAGCCTTTATTAGTCCCACAACGGGGAAATTCCAGGATTGCAACAGCACAGGGATAGCAACACTCAGAGCAACAATCAGAAGGCAAGAAAAAACAAGCAAGCAAGAGCAGCTAATATACATATGTACATATTACTATAAAATATATATATACACACACACACACACACACAGACACACAGTGCAGAGCATTGTAGCTGGATGGAATAAATATATGAATATATGAACACACAGTGCAGAGCATTGTAGCTAGATGGAATAAATATGTAAATATATAAACACCCACAGTATGGAGCATTGCAGCTAGGTGGAATAAATATGCAAGTATATAAACACACACAGTGCGGAGCAATGTAGCTAGATGGAATAATATGTAGATATATAAAAACACAGTGCGGAGCATTGTAGCTAGATGGAATAAATATATAGATATATAAATATAAACACACCCAGTGCAGAGCATTGTAGCTAGATGGAATAAATATGTAAATATATAAACACACACAGTGCAGAGCATTGTTGCTAGGTGGGATGAAACAGCATAACCGTCTATTTAGTTATCCTACATGGTATGATTATGTGCCCATACATATTCTCACCCTCCATAGCGACCGGTATGTTCCTAGTTGTATGCCGGAGAGGACCATTGTGTAAGTCTATTGCATCTTTTGCATTCAAAAAAAAAAAAAAAACTATTAGTTTGTAACGTCTTTTTGCTATCTCTGCGAGCAGCCCTGCTTAGGTTGTACAGTCTGACAGCCGTTGGTAGGAAGGACCTACGAAACCTCTCGGTTGTGCACCTGGGATGATGTAGTCTGCTGCTAAATGAGCTCCTCAGTGCATCCAGTATGTCCTGCATAGGGTGGAACTCGGACTCCAGCAGAGATGACAGTTTAGCCACCGTCCTTCTCTCTCCTATCTCCTCCATCGGATCAAGGCGTTGCCCCAGGACAGAGCTAGCTTTCTTAATCAGTTTGTTCAGTCTCTTCCTATCGGCTGCAGTAATGCCACTGCCCCAGCAGACCACTCCAAAAGTGATGGCTGATGCCACCACCGTGTCATAGAATGACTTCAGCAGCGCCCCTTGTACACCAAAAGACCTGAGTCTCCTCAGCAGGAACAGCCTACGCTGTCCCTTCTTGTAGAGTGCGTCAGTATTGTGTGACCAGTCTAGTTTATTGTTCAGATGAATACCCAGGTACTTGTAGGATGTCACCATCTCGATGTCTGTTCCCTGTATATTTACTGGTGCTGTGAGGGGCTGCCCATGCCTGCGGCAGTCCACCACCAGCTCCTTAGTTTTCCTCGCGTTGATCTGGAGGCAGTTCCGATGGCACCAGTCCACAAAGTCCTGGATAAGCCCTCTGTACTCAGCTTCATCTCCGCTGGAGATGAGACCAACGATCGCAGAGTCATCAGAGAACTTCTGTAGATGGCAATGTGTTGTGTTGTGTGAGAAGTCCGCAGTATAAAGAGTGAACAAGAAGGGAGCCAGCACCGTTCCCTGGGGGGCCCCCGTGCTACTGATGATCGTGTCGGAAACACAGTCCCGGGTTCTCACAAACTGAGGCCGGTTCGTGAGGTAGTCCAGGATCCATGATGACAGGTGCTGGTCCACCCCTGCGCGCAGCAGCTTGTCCTTCAGGATCATCGGTTGGATGGTGTTGAAAGCACTGGAGAAGTCAAAGAACATGATCCTCACCATATTCCCGGGCTTCTCCAGGTGGGACAGAGAACGGTGAAGGAGGAAGATCACCGCATCCTCCACCCCAATGCCATGCTGGTAGGCGAACTGGAGTGGATCCATCGCTGGTTCCACCAGGGGGCGGAGATGAGCAAGGAGCAGTCTCTCCAGGGTCTTCATCAAGTGGGACGTCAAGGCCACCGGTCTGAAGCTGTTCAGGTCTTTGGGGTGGGAAGTTTTTGGTACAGGTACCACACAAGATGTTTTCCACAGCTGTGGTACCCTCCCCAGTTTCAGGCTCATGTTGAAGATATACGTCACAATCCCACACAGCTGGTCTGCACAGGACTTGAGGAGCTTTGCGCTGATGCCGTCCGGTCCCGACGCCTTCCTCGCCTTGATCTTCCTCAGCTCCGTCCTCACCTGGGTCTTGGTCAGGGTCAGGATGGGGGGCTGTGTGTTGGGAGTGGGGGGGGGTGTCGGTGGAGTGGGGAGTGGGTAGCAGGACTTGATTTCTTAGAGGCAGCAGTGGTTGTTGTGCAGACAGGGGGGAGGGCGGTTGGTCAAATCTATTGAAAAACAGATTCAGGTTGTTCGCCCACTCCCTGCCCCCCGTGGCCTGGGGGGAGGTATTCTGGAGCCCCGAGATGGTTTTGAGGTTTCTCCAGACCCCGCTGATGTCGCTCTGTTGCAGCTTGTCCTCCATCTTCTTCCTGAAGCTGTCCTTGCCTTCTCTGATCTTTCTCCTCAGCTCCCTCTGTACGGACTTCAGCATCTCCCTGTTCCCCGACCTGAAGATCCTCTTCTTCTCTCTCAGAAGTGTTTTTATCTCAGGGTTGATCCAGGGTTTGTTGTTTGAGTGACGCCGTATGGTCTTGGTGGGAACGGATTTGTCCACACAGAAGCTGAGGTAGCCCGTGAAGGTGTGAATGAGGCCATCGATGTCCTCACCATGTGGATCGCAGAGCTGCTTCCAGGCAGTGGCTTCAAAACAGTCCTTTAGAGTGTCCATTGTCTCCTCAGACCATAACTCCACAGTGTGCATGGCCGGAGGTTGTCTGTGCACTAGGGGTTTGTACACCGGTCGGAGATGAACCAAGTTGTGATCCGATCTCCCAAGTGGGGGGAGTTGTGATGAGGTGTACGCCTCCTTAGTGTTTGCGTAGAACAAATCCAGTGTTTTATTGTCTCTAGTGTGGCATGTGACATACTGGGTGAAAGTGGGCAGAATGGGAGACAGTGAAACGTGGTTGAAATCGCCTGAGATGAGGAGAAGAGCATCTGGGTGTTCTGTCTGCAGCCTGCTGGTTACTGAATGGATGACGTCACGCGCTGTCCCAGCGTTCGCCGTCGGATTTGCATAAACAACAATGCAGATCACGTGTGAGTGTTCTCTCGGGAGATATGTAGGCCTCATGCTAACAGCTAGCAACTCAATGTCTTTGCTGCAGTGTCGTTGTTTAACAGTGATATGTCCCGGTCTGCACCAGTTGTTGTTAACATACATGATCACTCCACCGCCCCTAGTTTTGCCACTCTCTGGTGTTCGGTCAGCTCGTATCGTGTGAAAACCCTCCAGCTCAATGTTAGCATCTGCTGCTAGTTCAGTTAGCCACGTCTCAGTAAACAAAAGGAGAGAGCACTCCCGGTAAGTGCTATCATAACGGGAGATAGCCACTAGCTCATCTAACTTTCCCAGTATCGACCGTACATTTCCATGACAACAGATGGAAGGGAGGGTCTGTACCTTATATTTTTTGTCCTCCGCCTTACTCCAGCCCGGCAGCCGCGGCGTTTTCGCCTCAGTTCTCTCGGTATGTCGAGTTTTTCCAGTGGGACCGGGGTGGCGGTTAAATGCTAGCAGCTCTTCCCTGTTATATCGTATCCTGCTATAAACAGTGGCTCCGTCCACCGGCTCAGGAGACATTTGGGATGATCTGTGTGTCCGTGATATAAGTGGGGTGAAAAAAAAAAGTGATCAAAAGAGAGAGGAAGGGAAAAAAAACTCGGAATCGAGCCGCTGTTGCAAAAGGCAGCCGACTGGTGTGGCGCCGAGAGGAGAAAAAAAAAAAAAAAATATGGACACTGCATATGTGATTTAACCTCACGATGAAGGAGAGCCAGCCCCCTGCGGTGCGGAGCCACAGAGCCTGGACCCCCTGCGGAGGACAGGGGACAGAAGACTTCCTGACCGCTGAGGCTCGAGAGGAGAGAAGGGGGAGTTATGTAAATAAAAGGTTAATGAATGTGAATAAAGAGATTTTGATATAGATGTGTGATTTCCCCTGCGAGGGAAATGGTTTGATGTGAGAATGTTTAAAAGGGAGAACTTTGGTGTGTTCACCCTCTTTGTTCGCTGCTCAGGAATGAGAGCAGACAGTGGAATGGTTACTTGAAATAAACTGGAATTAAAGGCAATTCGGTTTCGTTATTCAAGTCTCCCCACATTGGTGACTGACGACGTTGAGAATGAACGAAGAAGTTCTCAGGGTCCCGGACTCACAGCGCTCAGAGCTGGCGAGCGCAGTGGCCGTTAAGCTGCCTGATTTCTGGCAGGATAACCCACGGTCGTGGTTTCTGCAAGCAGAGTCGCAGTTCGCGCTCGCAGGAGTAACGGTGGATGACACTAAGTCCATGTCATCGCTTAACTGGACAACAGCACAGCTCGATGCGTGCAGAGCTTGGTGGAGCAGCCACCCGCGACCGACAGGTACGGCAAGCTGAAATCCACCCTCATCAAGTTTTTCACCCCCTCGGCTGAAGTGAGGGCGAGGAGGATCCTGTCTTTGCTAGACCAAGGTGGACACAGGCCGAGCGCCCTGATGGAGGAGATGATACAGCTGAGAGGGTTGGACAACGATTTCATTTTTCAGTTCATCTTCCTCTCCAACCTCCCGGCGCATGCGAGAAGCATGCTGGCCGGCAAAAAGTGTCACACCCTGGAAGAGTTCCGGGAGCTGGCCCAGGAAGCAGATGGGATCCTGGACGCCTGCGGCGGGCAAGCAACCACAGCGGCGACCCGAGACAGCGGGGAGCCAGAGGCGGCAGACCCAGACTGGCCGACGACGGCGGCAGCACGGCCGCGACGAGGTGGAGCCAATAGCCCGGCGGCAGGGGCGCGGACACGACACAGCGGAGGAGAAGATCTCTGCTTTTACCATCGGAGGTTCGCAGAGAAGGCACGCAGGTGTGTACCGCCCTGCATCTTCAGGAGTTCGGGAAACGGCAAGACCGGGGGTCGCTAGCAGCTTCAACCCTCGGAGAACGCAGCAAGCTGCTCTACATCACGGATGCGCGCTCCGGACGAGAGTTCCTCATCGACACCGGAGCACAAGTGAGCTTCATCACCCCAACATACGCGGACCGGGTGGCTGGACCCCACGGTAGCGGAGCTACAGCGGCAAATGGCTCGAATATCAACACCTACGGGAGAAGGACCTTGCCTTTGTGCTTACATGGCCGCACATATGAATGGACTTTTGTAATAGCGGCGGTGAGTTTCAACATGTTGGGCGCGGATTTTTTGTGTTCACACAATCTGTTAGTTGATCTTGCTAATAGACGGCTGGTAAATGCACTCTCTTTTTACTCTCTCCCCTGTGCAGCTCGAGTGTCCCCGCCACCAGTACAGACCCACGTCGCTACAGCAGGTGGTAAGTTTCACACACTCCTCACCCAATTTCCAGCGCTCACTGTGCCCACTTTTTCGGCGACCGTCGCGAAGCACGGGGTGAAACACTTTATCCCCACGTCTGGTCCTCCCGTGTTTGCAAAAGCTCGGCGCTTGGATGCAGTTAAGCTCGCCATTGCGCGCGAGGAGTTCGCCAGCCTGGAGAGGCTGGGCATCGTTCGTAGGTCGAAGAGCCCGTGGGCTTCGCCGCTGCACATGGTACCGAAAGCCGATGGCTCCTGGAGACCGTGCAGGGATTACCGCAGGCTAAACAACGCTACGGCGCACGATCGTTATCCCATCCCGCACATTCAGGATTTTTCGGTGCACCTGGCGGGGGCGCGCATTTTTTCAAAGATTGACCTAGTTCGCGGCTATCACCAAGTCCCAGTCCAACCGGATGACATTCCTAAAACAGCGGTAATAACCCCGTTCGGACTTTTCAAATTTTTACGCATGCCATTTGGTCTCAAAGGGGCGGCTCAAACATTTCAGCGGATGATGGATGCCGTGTTACGCGATCTCCCTTTCGTGTTTGTGTACCTCGACGACATTTTGGTCGCGAGTACTTCAGAGGACGAACACGAAACGCACCTCACAGCAGTTTTTAGGAGGCTGGGAGAGCACGGCTTAATAGTTAACCCAGCCAAGTGCCAGTTCGGCGTCGAGCGGATCGATTTTTTGGGTCACCGCGTCTCCCCGGAGGGAGCGGTTCCGTTACCAGATAAAGTACGCGCGGTAGCGGATTTTCCCCGTCCACAAACGGTCAAATCACTACAGGAATTCTTGGGGATGGTGAATTTTTATAACCTATTCCTGCCCCACGCAGCTCAAATCATGCAACCGTTATATGCCGCGCTCAAAAAACAAAAACCGACCCAGGCGGTCGAATGGTCCCCGGAGCGGAAGCGCGCATTCACAGAGGTTAAAAAAGCCTTGGCTGACGCTGCGCTCCTGGCCCACCCAGACCCTGCAGCACGTATCGCGCTGACGACAGACGCTTCAGATTTAGCCATAGGGGCCGTTATTGAGCAACAGGTAGCCGGAGTTTGGCAGCCTTTGGCTTTCTTTAGCAAATCTTTAAGAGCGGCTGAACGAAAATACAGCGCGTTCGACAGAACTGTTGGCGCTGCATTTGGCTATTCGTCATTTCCAGTTCTGGCTGGAAGGACGGTGTTTCACCGCTTATGTGGACCACAAGCCGCTCACATACGCCATGGCCAAAATTTCAGATCCGTGGTCCGGCAGGCAGCAGAGGCAGCTGGCCGCAATCTCGGAATTTACCACTGACATTAGGCACGTCGCGGGCAAATTCAATGTAGTAGCGGATTGTCTCTCGCGCGCGTTCACGACTCCAACACGCGCAGAGGCAGAACGGGCCACCGTGACCGCGCCGCAGGAGAGCGGCACGGTGGCGCGCGCAGCCCCGGTGCACGTGGGTATAGATTACGCAGCCATGGCAGCGGACCAGGGGGCGGACGCAGACGTGCGCGCGCTCCAGTCTGGACCAACAGGGTTGAGGCTGGACAGCAAGTGTTTACAAACCGGTATGCCCCCCCTGATCTGCGACATGTCGACGGGGCGCCCGCGTCCGGTGGTTCCGGCCACGTGGCGCCGCCGTGTTTTTGACTCGGTCCACTCACTGGCGCACCCGGGGGTGCGCGCGTCGGTGAAACTAGTGGCGGAAAAGTTTGTTTGGCCGTGCCTGCGCAAGCACGTGAAGGAATGGGCAAAAACCTGCATTTCCTGTCAACGGGCCAAAATTCACAAGCACACAAGAGCCCCGTTAGAACCGTTCCGCATTCCGGCCAGAAGGTTCGACCATGTGCACGTCGACCTTGTGGGCCCCCTACCGGCATCACAGGGGTTCACGTATCTTTTGACAATGGTGGACCGCACCACACGTTGGCCGGAAGTGGTCCCACTTGCGACGACCACGGCCGCGGAGGTGGCTCGCGGTTTTTTAACGGCTTGGGTGGCGCGCTTCGGGGTTCCGTCGGACATTACGTCCGATAGAGGACCGCAATTCATCTCTGAGCTGTGGTCAGCGATGGCCAACGGCTTAGGAGCCAAAATTCACCGCACTACGGCTTACCACCCTCAGGCCAATGGTTTATGCGAGCGTTTTCATAGGTCTTTGAAGGCAGCACTCAGAGCGTCGCTCACGGATGCAGACTGGGTAAATAAACTGCCATGGGTTTTATTAGGGTTGCGTTCTGCGCCTAAAGAGGACTTAGACGCCTCCCCAGCGGAGCTGGTATTCGCACAAACTCTGAGGCTGCCGGGCGAGTTTTTACCAGAGCACCCAGAGCCCCCACCTCTCTCTGCTCTGGGACCGTTAGTCGGCACGGGAGCAGACACGCTCCCGGGTCCGGTTCATCACGCTTTTCCACGAGTTTTCGTCCCCAAGGCTCTGAAAAATGCCGACTTCGTTTTTTGTCAGGCGCGAAGCCCTAAAAGCAACGCTCAAACCACCTTACGAAGGGCCATTTCGAGTGCTGGAGGCAGGTGATAAGCAATTTGTGCTAGATTTTGGAGACAGTAAAGAGACAGTCAGTATTGACAGACTAAAACCTGCTTTTGTCATGAAGGACGTGTCTGTACCGGTCGCAGTGGCGCCTCGACGAGGCAGGCCCCCGCAAAGGGCAAATAATCACTCTCTTCCTCAGTCAACAGAGCCGAAGCAGAAAAGCGCCGCAGGCAAGGCGGGGCCAACTCACAGCAGATTCGGCAGACGGCTGAAGCCCAAGCGGCGCACAGACTGAATGTTGGTGTTGATTATTCAGTAGTGAGTAAGGTGCTATTAAATTTTAGGAATTAGTCTGTTCTTCATCGTTTGGGGGGGGTTATATGGCTGTGTTGTGAGACATGTATATGTTGGACACTGCATATGTGATTTAACCTCACGATGAAGGAGAGCCAGCCCCCTGCGGTGCGGAGCCACAGAGCCTGGACCACCTGCGGAGGACAGGGGACAGAAGACTTCCTGACCGCTGAGGCTCGAGAGGAGAGAAGGGGGAGTTATGTAAATAAAAGGTTAATGAATGTGAATAAAGAGATTTTGATATACATGTGTGATTTCCCCTGCGAGGGAAATGGTTTGATGTGAGAATATTTAAAAGGGAGAACTTTGGTGTGTTCACCCTCTTTGTTCGCTGCTCAGGAATGAGAGCAGACAGTGGAATGGTTACTTGAAATAAACTGGAATTAAAGGCAATTCGGTTTCGTTATTCAAGTCTCCCCACAATGGTGACTGAACTTCCATTCCCCAAAGTGCAAGACATACTATTATGAATATAAGTGATAAAAGATCACACAAATAAGTGATTTGACAAACAAATAAACAAGGGATCTGAAACAGTTGCTAATATTGGATGTCCCATTCATTTTCAATAATTAGGTATTCCGTAATTAATATTCAGTCAAATAGATCTTAATGCCATTTAGTCCCTTTTATATGTATATGTCAAAGTCTAACATGTGTGACTGCCGACATATAGCCTACACCTCTTTATTCCACTTTCAAACATTTGGGCCTGTAAAGCCCAAATGGGATACCTGTTTCTGACAGGAATACTTGCGTTCTACGGGCGAAGCACTAGTATTCATTAATGATTTATCATACATTTGCATTTTTTTTTTAACTACAGACAATGGCTTTTTTTTGTAGTTTAACAAATTTTGTACTGTATACAATGTGCTGGTACATCTCAGTAAATTACAAATGTCATGAATTTATTTTCAAAACTATTACCAATATCGTGAAATGCATCTTTTTAATTATATTACAAAAAAATAACTTTCACATTCTAAATTACTGAGATGCACTAGTAGACCATTTTAACAGGAAAATAAATTGTGAGCTGCTTCATCTGTTGCATGTTAGACATTATCACAGTACCCCAACAATCCAGGCAAACCCAGTACAATCTGGGCTCCCTCTGTTGTCCGTTACCTCAGTGGTAACTTGAGTCCGGTCTGCTTTCCCATCTAGCAGCGACAATAGGTTTTTGCGCTTGTGCAGTTTCTTCCTCGCTCTGGTCCATTTCTCCACTCTACTGATTTGAAGCAGGCGGGTGGTTCTTCAAGCTTGCGTGTCACTGGAACTTGTCACTCTTCGACGTAACCCAGAAGAGCGAGTTTTTCACTCTGGAGAGCGCTTGCGCTCTGGGGGGGGGGGGGGGGGGCTTGGTCACTTCCTCTGCTTTTTCGTTTGTTTTGGTTGAAAGGCAGCAGTGGGTGACTGCGTGCGCCCCAGCCTGGATGGCGACGCCACTACATTTCATAGAATAAGCTCCCGTTGAAAAGGACTGCTGAGTTATCAATTAACTGATAATTAATTTAATTTAGTCGACTAAATTCTTAGACAATTAATTGAAAGTCAATTCATTATTAACATGCTTACCTCAAATGTAACAATGGCCATTATAGCCAAACAGTTCAATTTTAGTTTCATCAGACCACAGGACATGTCTCTAAAATTTAAGGTCTTTGTCCCTGTGTGCATTTGCAAACTGTAGTTGTTTTTTTTTTAAATGTTGCTTTTGGAGTAATGGCTTCTTCCTCGCTGAGTGGCCTTTCAGCCCATGTCAGTACAGGATTCATTTCACTGTGGATAATGACACTCTTACTAGCTTCAGCCAGCAACTTCACAAGGTCTTTTGCTTTTGTTGTGGGATTGATATGCACATTTCACACCAAAACATTTTCATCTCTGGGACACAGAACCTGTCTCCTTCCAGAGTGATATGATGGCTGGACATTCCCATGATGTTTATACTTGTGTATAATTGAGCAGATGAAAGTGGCACCTTCAGACATCTGGAAATTGTACCCAAGGATGAACCAGACTTGTGGAGGTCCACAATTCCCTTCCAGATATTAGTGCATGCAAACTTCTGCCTCTGAAGAAAGTAATAAAAAAAATCTTTAAAAAATTATTTGGCAAATATAAAAATTATTTAGCAAATAAGAACAATTTTGGCAATCTTAACTGACCTGAAACAGAAAAAGTTTAGTCTGATTTAATGTCAGACAGTAAGAGAAAAAATGTTATGCATCTTTTTATACAGTGTACAGTGGGGCAAAAAAGTATTTAGTCAGCCACCAATTGTGCAAGTTCTCCAACTTAAAAGATGAGAGAGGTCTCCAATTTTCATCATAGGTATACCTCAACTATGAGAGACAAAATGAGAAAAAAAAAATTCAGAAAATCACATTGAAGGATTTTTAATGAATTAATTGGTAAATTCCTCAGTAAAATAAGTATTTGGTCAATAACAAAAGTTTATCTCAATACTTTGTTATATACCCTTCGCTGGCAATGACAGAGGTCAAACGTTTTCTGTAAGTCTTCACAAGGTTTTCACACACTGTTGCTGGTATTTTGGCCCATTCCTCCATGCAGATCTCCTCTAGAGCAGTGATGTTTTGGGGCTGTCGCTGGGCAACACGGACTTTCAACTCCCTCCAAAGATTTTCTATGGGGTTGAGATCTGGAGACTGGCCAGGCCACTCCAGGACCTTGAAATGCTTCTAACGAAGCCACTCCTTCATTGCCCGGGTGGTGTGTTTGGGATCATTGTCATGCTGAAAGATCCAGCCACGTTTCATCTTCAATGCCCTTGCTGATGGAAGGAGGTTTTCACTCAAAATCTCACGATACATGGCCCCATTCATTCTTTCCTTTACATGGATCAGTCGTCCTTGTCCCTTTGCAGAAAAACAGCCCCAAAGCATGATGTTTCCACCCCCATGCTTCACAGTAGGTATGGTGTCCTTTCTCCTCCAAACATGACAAGTTGAGCTTTTACCAAAAAGTTCTATTTTGGTTTCATCTGACCATATGACAGTCTCCCAATCCTCTTCTGGATCATCCAAATGCTCTCAAGCAAACTTCAGACGGGCCTGGACATGTACTGGCTTAAGCAGGGGGACACATCTGGCACTGCAGGATTTGAGTCCCTGGCGGCATAGTGTGTTACTGATGTAGCCTTTGTTACTTTGGTCCCAGCTCTCTGCAGGTCATTCACTAGGTCCCCCCGTGTGGTTCTGGAATTTTTGCTCACCGTTCTCGTGATCATTTTGACCCCAAAATGAGGAAAAAAAAGTGAGATCTTGCGTGGAGCCCCAGATCGAGGGAGATTATCAGTGGTCTTGTATGTCTCCCATTTTCTAATAATTGCTCCCACAGTTGATTTCTTCACACCAAGCTGCTTACCTATTGCAGATTCAGTCTTCCCAGCCTGGTGCAGGTCTACAATTTTGTTTCTGGTGTCCTTTGACAGCTCTTTGGTCTTGGCCATAGTGAAGTTTGGAGTCTGACTGTTTGAGGTTGTGGACAGGTGTCTTTTATACTGATAACAAGTTCAAAACAGGTGCCATTAATACAGGTAACGATTGGAGGACAGAGGAGCCTCTTAAAGAAGAAGTTACAGGTCTGTGAGAGCCAGAAATCTTGCTTGTTTGTAGGTGACCAAATACTTATTTTACTGAGGAATTTACCAATTAATTCATTAAAAATCCTTCAATGTGATTTTCTGGATTTTTTTTCCCTCATTTTGTCTCTCATAGTTGAGGTATACCTATGATGAAAATTGGAGACCTCTCTCATCTTTTAAGTGGGAGAACTTGCACAATTGGTGGCTGACTAAATACTTTTTTGCCCCACTGTATGTAACCTTCTGGTTTCAACGGTAGATAACTTCAGCTTTACTGAATTGTATGTAGCCAAGCACTTTTTTAACGTTACAGAAAAGAGACAGCTACAAGCAATTTAGAATCACTATTTAATATAAGAAGCATGTTTTGAAACCCACGCAGGCACAGGGAGAACATGAAAACATTGAAAGGCCTTCTACCTGTGAGGCTACAAACCAATCAGTCACCTGATTCCTCATGAAGACTCAAGCTGCTAAAAAAGGTTTCATGTAAGTAACTACAGTTTCTTCACCTTTTTTTTTTCCACCATGCATTATGAACATTGTTATTACCTCTGCCAAGGAGGCAATGTGACTGGGGCGGTTTGTCTGTTTGGTTGATCTGTCAGCAGAATTACGATAAAACTACTCAATGGATTTTGATGAAATTTTCACCACAGGTGGCCCTTGGGCTACGGATTAACCCATTACATTTTGGAGGTGATCCATAAGCCAATACATCCACATCAAGCTCCTCAATCCCAATGTATGGATGAACGGAGGTATGGAGAGTCGGACAGACAGAGGGAAGGACAGATGGATGTACCCTTGGCAGAGGTATGTGCTCTGAGTGCCCTCTAGTTATCATGGGTGTTCAGAAAACACAAAAGTATAATAGTTTGTATTATCTTTTTATTCACACTGTGGCAATAAAATGAAATGCACTAATCCTATTTTCCCCATCAAATGTTAGCTTAGCAGTTCAGTGCAATCAGCTTCTGGTGAACTGAAATGCTTCCATAAACAACTATTATGTCATTTTTTAAGACATTGTATCTTACCCTTTTTCTGCCTGTGCAGATTGAGGATTTTGCAGAACATCTCGCTATCAATATTTGTCTGTAAAGGGCAAAATATTATCAGTCACAAAGAAAACTTGCTGCCAAAAACAACTTAGAAGTAGTCAATGTTTTTGATAACTGCTGAAAGGAAAGGCAGACTAATTTCCACCATATTTATATCAAGATTTTTAAAGCCTACAGTGACATTAAGAACTATTTTACAAGTGCATCATATCAAAATCAGCATTCAAATGGATTGTTTATAGACTTTACTTTCAATTTTCAATTTTTTCTTTCACACTTAAAAAAAAAAACCTTAAGCTTGACGATACAAACTCACTTCCTCTTAATAGTACAAGTATGTCCACATTTGTGTAGGCAAAGCAGGAAAGGGATACCCGATGTGTTGACCACCACTGAAATGGAGAAAGCAAGCACTGCTGCATTGATTAAACAGAACAGAAAGGAGCACCCAGCTCAGATGGGAGAACTTTGGTGGGAGCTGGCCCACTGCAGACAGATACTGTTGAGGTTAGGTGTTAGAATGGACTCTGCTGGCAGAGAATTTTAAATTTGTTTTCAATTTTTTAACAAACAGGACAGATCAGGGTTTTGTCAACAGCATGTCTAAAACCTTTGTTTCTAACACAGTCTGTGTGCAGGGTTGCATTCTCTCACCAATGCTTTTTATTTTATACACCAACAGCTGCAGATCTTCTAAAGAACACAGTTTCCTCATAAAATTCTCTGATGACACTGCCCTGCTGTCACTTCTTCAGGGGACAAAGTCTGATCAAGGTCATGCCCTTCCAGACTTCCAGACTGTCAAGTGGTGTGATGACAGCTTCCTTGATTTCAATGTCTCAACAATTAAGGAACTTGTCATTGATTTTACAAAAAGTAAGGCAAAGACTATAGCCAGCACCATTCATGATGAGGATATAGAGACTGTCAATTTACACAAATATTTGGGAACCAAAGTTGGCTTTCAGCTCAAGTTTGATATTAACATTGTCAGTTGTTAAACTGACCCATCACAGAATTCATTTATTGCACAAGATCAATTCTTTGGCATTTCTCACTTTTTCATTCATTTGCTGGTTTAAAGGTGGACTATGTAGAAATTGCAGGTGATTACTGGCAACACCAGATGGCAGTAATGGTAAATGGCGTTCACTTATATAGCGCTTTTTCTCATCTCTGGATGACCAAAGTGCTTTACAGATCCTGCTATTCACCCATTCACGCACACATTCATACACTGATGGCAGCAGAGCTGCCATACACACACAGGCGCTAGCCTGGCCACCAGGAGCAACTGGGGGTTCAGTGTCTTGCTCAAGGACACTTCGACATGCAGACTGCAGACAGAGCGGGAATCAAACGCATGACCCTCTGATCAGTAGTCGGTCACACCACACCTGCGCCACAGTTGCCCCCATGAACAACATCTCTGCTAGTCCCAACCCAATTTTATAAGTTTTTTTTTTTTTTTTTACTGATGACCCATGACGACTTCTTCAAGTCTGTCTACTCCAAGTGAACTGGTAATTAACTGGTATCATTACATATTCTGTCGCACTCTAGAAATTAATGTAATTAAGTTGCAACACAAGATTTTTGACACTGAAGTGAAAACTGGTTCTATATTCACCCTGCTGGTGTAAACTGATATTTATCACATTATTAGCCCGGCAAACATCATAAAAGAATTCATAGCTCTGCAATATCATAAATTATCATATTTGGCCTGACAGCCTAAGAGATGTTTCTTTACACTCAAGTATTTTTGTGTTCTATTTTTTTTCCCTTATGCTGCTACTGTTTGTGTTGCCTATATGAGTCCCTGGCTTGTAATGCAAGTTTTTGAGATTTAAATAAATTTTTCTTGATTAATAAGAATAATTACAAAAATGTTTCTTTACACTCTAATTATATTTTTAGATATTTCTGGAATATTTGAATGTTGAAAAGCTCCTACCCTTAATAGTGAGTTCTTACAGGTACATCTCAAAAATTAGAATATCATGAAAAAGTTCAATCCCCCCATTCATTTCAGAAAGGGAAATCCATATATTATATAGTCATTACACAGACAGTGATATATTTCAAGTGTTTATTTTGATTTTGATGATTATGGCTTACAGCCCATGAAAACCCCAAATTCAGTTTCTCAAAAAATTGGAATATTACATAAAATTAATTTTTAAAAAAAGAGTTTTTAAATAGAAATGTTGGCCCACTGAAAAGTATGTTCATGTACACACTCAATACTTGGTTGGGGCTCCTTTTGGATTAATTACTGTAACAATGTGGCGTGGCATGGAGGTGATCAACCTGTGGCACTGCTGAAGTGTTATGAAGGTCCAGGTTGCTTTGATAGTGACCTTCAGCTCGTCTGCATTGTTGGGTCTGATGTCTCTCATCTTCCTCTTGACAATACTCCATAGATTCTCTATGGGGTTTAAGGTCAGGAGAGTTTGCTGGCCAATCAAACACAGTAATGCCAAGGTCATTAAACCAGGTTTTGATACTTTTGGCAGTGTGGGGGAGTGCCAAGTCCTGCTGGAAAATGAAATCAGCTTCTCCATAAAGCTCGTCAGCAGAGGGAAGCATGAAGTGCTCTAAAATTTCCTGGTGGATGACTGCACTGACTTTGGTCTTGATAAAACACAATGGACAAACACCAGCAGATGATATGGTTCCTCATATCATCACTGACTGTGGAAACTTCACACTAAACCTCAAGCAACTTAAGATTCTGTGCCTCTCCACTCTTTCTCCAGAATCTGGGACTTTGATTTCCAAATGAAATGCAAAATTTACTTTTATCTGAACAGAGGCCATCTGCTGGTGTTTGCCCACTGTGTTTTATCAAGACCAAAGTCAGCACAGTCGTCTACCAGGAAATTTTAGAGCATTTCATGCTTCCCTGTGCTGACAAGCTTTATGGAGAACCTGATTTAATTTTCCAGCAGGACTTGGCACCCCCCACCCCCCACACCCCACACACTGCCAAACGTATCAAAACCTGGTTTAATGACCATGGCATCACTGTTTGATTGGCCAGCAAACTCTCCTGACCTAAACCCCATAAAGAATCTATGAAGTATTGTCAAGAGGAAGATGAGAGACACCAGACCCAACAATGCAGACAAGCTGAAGGTCACTATCAAAACAACCTGGACCTTCATAACACCTCAGCAGTGCCACAGGCTGATTACCTCCATGCCACGCCACCTTGATACAGTAATTAATCGAAAAGGAGCCTTGACCAAGTATTAAGTGTGTACATGGACATACTTTTCAGTGGGCCAACATTTCTATTCATAAAATATTTCTGAAAATTAATTTTATGTAATATTCTAATATTTTGAGAAACTGAAACCATAATCATCAAAATTAAAATAAATAAACACTTGAAATATATCACTCTCTGCGTAATGACTCTATATAATGTGTGGGTTTCACTTTCTGAAATGAGTGACAAAAAATATTGAACTTTTTCATGATATACCTGTATTAATACTGTCAGGACGGCTCCATCTGTACCTTCTGCCGATACACTGATGAATCCAGAGTATTTTTTTTTTTTGCACAAACTATACTATGGCTGCATTTTGATTACAGTATATTTGCAGAATGTTGTTTATGTGGAATACTTCAATTGTTCCGAGTATTTGCTCCATTTATGCTTGTATTTATTTGCTTTTCATGCTTGCATCTTTTAGATATTTATTGTTACAAATGTTTTATATTGTGAAGGAACAAAATAAGTTCAGGCGAGACACGGCGAGCTGAAGGTTTAAGAGTTTTATTCCTCCATCATCGTGAGACACACTGCAGCACTGTGTGCTGTGTATACACTGTTGTGAGTGCGCTCTGAGTGCGTTGTAAGTCAGCTCTTTTATACAGTGATACAGACAGAAAATGCATGGCACATTAGCATATCAATTGTCATCCAATACACATCAGTCAATACACATGATTAGCATGACATTGGTTGGCACAAAAGATGCATGCATTCAGTGCCGTCTGACTGTCTCCTGTGGTTCTTTTGGTCATATGCAAATCCCTGCTGAGCATGAATATTATCAGTCTGCATTGTGCTGGGTGCCCACACCGCTCCCCCCAGAACAGTCAGAAGGGGTTGTGACCCCCCCCCCCCCAAATCGTTTGGCTCCAGCTCCGGCAGAACTGTCGGAGGGCATGTCAGTCTGTGAGGGGGACGGGGGAGGGGTGGAAAGGGCAGTGTGCTCTGCCCAGAGTTCCAGCACGTTGAACAGCCGTGGATCGTGGGCACATGGGCCGGTGTGCAGTCGTGCGTAATGGAACCAGACGGCGATCGGCCGGCTTTGGGAGTGAGGTGTGGGAAAAGCTCTGTGCAGGAGGAGGTTGAGGGGGTGGGAATAAGCGAGTGCCAGCCCGGGACGTGGTGTCTGGGCTGCGCAAAAATTGCGTGTGGATCCGCGATGGTGAGGAACTTTTCCCGTTAAACGTGGCAGAGATCCACAGCGGCTGTGAAAAAATTATATCTCTGACTTCTCTCGTGTTTTGGTCCAGCGAAGATGTGGGGAAGGCGAGCGGCCAAATTCCCCGAGGATGCGTAGCGGCTGTAATAAACTGAAGCTGTGTCAGGGACTCAGCAGTTTGGCTTTAGGTGCGGGAAACAGCCCTAAAGTCATTGGGGAAAGCAATCGGCTAAATTCCCCTTGTGCGCCGTGGCTGGAAAACTCATACAAAGTCCTGTGTGCTGGCTGCACATCCGCTCCAGGTGCGCGAGCAGCCCTGAAGGTTCCAAGGGTGGCGATTGGCCGTTCTTCTCGGGCATGTGCAGCAGCGGAGGACGCTGTATCAGTCTGTGGAGCCGGTTTGCCCCTGGTGCGTGGCACACACCTGGCGCAGTGTCCACATAGCTGGCATTTGCGCTGTACCTGTAATCCTGCCGTGTGCGTGCGTGGCTTCTGTGTGCGGAAGGTCCGTTGTCGAGAGTTGAAGTCAGGGTCAGGGAGCTTGATGGAAATCAGCGCAGTCGGCGTCGAAGATTGTCCCCGTTCAGGCTGCTTCTTTCGTTCGCTCGTGTTGATCATGGTGCGTTCTGGTTCAGCGCTGCGCTCTCGGCCCTGGAGGTCGCCATCGTGAGGAGCTAAAAGATCAGGGCGAGGGACGCACCATGATGCGTTCGAGGCTTCCTGCCTGGGTCATCTCCAGGGTGTTTGCCTCGTGTTCCATTCTTCGTCAAGGGTCACCAGTGTGGAGAAACAAAATAAGTTTAGGCAAGACACGGCGAGCTGAAGGTTTAAGAGTTTTAGTCCTCCATCATCGTGAGACGCACTGCAGCACAGTGTGCTGTGTACAACCCAAAGACATGCATGTTAGGTTAATTGGCTATTCTAAATTGTCCCTAGATATCTGTTTCCTATAGGCCCTTAGAATAGAGGGTTGGTACTAGTGAAAGCGCTTTGAGTGGTCTTTGTGACTAGAAAGCGCTATATAAGTGCAGGTTAGTTTTGTTAGTTAGTATACGCTGTTGTGAGTGCGCTCTGAGTGCATTTGTAAGTCAGCTCTTTTATACAGTGATACAGACAGAGAATGGCATGGCACATTAGCATATCAATTGTCATCCAATACACATCAGTCAATACACATGATTAGCATGACATTGGTTGGCACAAAGATGGCATGCTTTCAGTCCCGTCTGACTGTCTCCTGTGGTTCTTTTGGTCGTATGCAAATCCCTGCTGAGCATGAATATTATCAGTCTGCATTGTGCTGGGTGCCCACAATATACTTTTTTGGTGCGTTTAGCTCCCCCCCCCCCCCCATTTAGTTCTGTATTTCTCCTATACCAGCTCACACACGTGGACAAAATTGTTGGTGCCCCTCTGTTAATGAAAGAAACACCCACAATGGTCACAGAAATAACGTGAATCTGACAAAAGTGGTAATAAATAAAAATTCTATGAAAATTAACCAATGAAAATCAGACAGTTCTTCTGAATTGTGGTTCAACAGAATTATTTTAAAAAAACTCATGAAACAGGCCTGGACAAAAATGATGGTACCCTTAACTTAATATTTTGTTGCACAACCTTTTGAGGCAATCACTGCAATCAAACGATTTCTGTAACTGTCAATGAGACTGCTGCACCTCTCAGCAGGTATTTTGGCCCACTCCTCATGAGCAAACTGCTCCAGTTGTCTCAGGTTTGAAGGGTGCCTTCTCCAGATGGCATGTTTCAGCTTCTTCCACAGATGTTCAATAGGATTTAGATCAGGGCTCATAGAAGGCCACTTTAGAATAGTCCAATGTTTCGCTCTTAGCCATTCTTGGGTGTTTTTAAGCCGTGTGTTTTGGGTCATTATCCTGTTGCAAGACCCATGACCTACGACTGAGACCAAGCTGTCTGACAGTGGGCAGCACATTTCTCTCTAGAATACCTTGATAGTCTTGAGATTTCATTGTACCCTGCACAGATTCAAGACACCCTGCGCCAGATGCAGCAAAGCAGCCCCAGAACATAACACAACCTCCTCCATGTTTCACAGTAGGGAACAGTGTTCTTTTCTTGGTATGCTTCATTTTTGCGTCTGGCTCTTTTGTTGTACCATCGTATTATCCATCTCTTCCATTTTTCATCAAGTTTCCTCCTGCGGCCACATCCAGGGAGGTTGGCTACAGTCCCGTGGATCTTAAATTTCTGAATAATATGTACAACTGCAGTCACAGGAACATCAAGCTGCTTGGAGATGGTCTTATAGCCTTTACCTTTAACACGCTTGTCTATAATTTTCTTTCTAATCTCCTGAGACAACTCTCTCCTTTGCTTCCTCTGATCCATGTTTAGTGTGGTACACACCATGTCACCAAACAGCACAGTGACTACTTGTCACCCTTTAAATAGGCCGACTGACTGATTACAAGTTTGTAGACACCTGTGATGTTAATTAGAGGACACATCTTGGTTGAGCATGTCCCTATGGTCACATTATTTTCAATCTTTTCTAGGGGTACCATCATTTTTGTCCAGGCCTGTTTCATGAGTTTGTTTTTTAAAATAATTCTGTTGAACCACAATTCAAAAGCACTATCTGATTTTCATTGGTTAATTTTCATAGAATTTTTATTTATTACCACTTTTGTCAGATTCAAGTTATTTCTGTGACCATTGTGGGTTTTTCTTTCATTAACAGAGGGGTACCAACAATTTTGTCCATGTGTGTATTGTTACACTGTTTTTGCATGTTGCTTTGCCCATTTCTGCTCTGTAATATGGGGGGGGGCTGAAAAGTTCATAGGCTGAAAAGTTCATAATGGTCAAATGTGACCAAATGTGGTTTATTTTTCCAACACAGTCTCCCCTTCGGTTCACACACCTCTTCCACCAGTGTTGCAGCGCTTGGATCCCTGTAGTTGAAAAATAAACCACATTTGGTCAAATTTGACCACTATGAACTTTTCTGCCCCCCGTATGACTAGAAAAGCGCTATATAAGTGCAGGTTAGTTAGTTAGTTAGTTAGTATGTACTGAGCTCTTCCACATTCAGGGCTAATATGTGTTCCTAGAGGTCATATTATGCTTCCTTTGACACCCACAAACTGTGTGTGAATGTGTATGTGTGGTCAGTGGACCGTAGAAACTGAACTGCCCTTCAGGGATTAATAAAGTTTTCTGTCATGGTCACTGTTAGGAGGTATGGCCAAGCCTGCCCTTGCAACAGCCAGTGATGGATAAAAAAAAATCCTGACTGCCCCTTTTAACCCCCGTCACAAATTTGCCTCAAAGCATTTCTAATCTGAATGAAGCCGAGGTGGCGTATGTATTCCACTAATGCCAGTTGATGCATATTCCACACATACCCACGAGTAACACCATTTCTCCTCATGTGACTTTTTTGTGATTGTGATGATGGAACAGCAATGACTGTTCATAAACATGTTATTATTGAATTTCAAAGCCCTGTTTTAGCAATAACAGGTTCAATAAAATAATCTACATACCTGAGATTGGAAAATTTGTTTAATTACCATCGCAGGCGACACCTCCCACCCCTCACACTCCCTCTTCAGCCCCCTGCTCTCAGGGAGAAGGTACCAGAGCCTACAGGCCCACTCCACAAGACTGCTAAACAGCTTTGTTCATCAGGTAGTCAGGACCCTGAACTCTGCCCACTTCCTCCCCGCCCCATGCCCCTGGATTGTAACACACTCACCCACACAATAACTCTACCTCAGCTGTTGGCACACCATCAGTACCACATCTGCTGCTTTCTGTTTTGCACCTTACTGCAACTGTACATAGGATTGCTGTGTTTTTACCATTATTTGCACTATAGTCAGTATTAAAGTACATAAATTGTTGTTGGTTTCCATCCTTATTCCTTCTTGTCTTATATATTGCGCATGCACACCACTAAGAGAGAGAGAGAAACTGCATTTCCATTCTACTTTATGTCCTGTACAACAGAAGTACTGACAAATAAAAATCTCTGAACCTTTTACTCCAGTGACAGAATATCAAGACTGATCACTAGCTATCGCTGGCAAATTTCTTGGATGTGACTTTCTGTGTATTTACATGTTTAAATTGAATTAACATGTATTTGTGCTGTGTGGAAAAAATTGCTTTGCATTTGGTGCGAATGGACCTTTAGTCACATCTGCCCATATCATTCCAACTCTCCTTAATTCAGCCTCCATATCTTTCCTTCAGTTGTTTCTTAGCCACCCTTTTTACCCTGCAGATTCCAAGTTAAAGCTTGCTGTGTGATATTAGTAATCTTTCCACATTCTACGGCCTATCCAGTTCCATTTTCGTCTACCCATTTGTTTTCCAATGGGTTCCTGCTCTGCTCTCTGCCAAAAATTCCTCATTAGGGATCTAATCTGGCCAGCTTATCCTGAATATTCTTTGTAAGTAGCTGTTAAAGGTTTGGATCTTCTGATAGTTCTTCTTTGTTATCCGCCATGTCTCACAACTATATAGCAGAACTACTTTCACGTTGGAACTGAAGATTGTTAACTTTGTTATTGTTCCAAGTTCTCAGAAATTCCAAATGTTCTTGAGCATATGGAATATGGCTCTTGCTTTTCCCACTGTGGTTGCCACATCCTTATCTGTAACACCCTACTTATCTATGATGCTGCCTAGATATTCAAATTTGAATTTTATTCGGTAATGAACATACAATAAAAACAAAAAATATGTAAGACACATGAAAGAACAACCGAAAGGGTGTAGGCTGAAGCTAGTGCTCATATAAGATAAGATAAGATAAGCCTTTATTAGTCCCACAACGGGGAAATTCCAGGATTGCAACAGCACAGGGATAGCAACACTCAGAGCAACAATCAGAAGGCAAGAAAAAAAACAAGCAAGCAAGAGCAGCTAATATACATATGTACATATTACTATAAAATATATATATATTTATATATACAGTATATATATATACACACACACACAGACACACAGTGCAGAGCATTGTAGCTGGATGGAATAAATATATGAATATATAAACACACAGTGCGGAGCATTGTAGCTAGATGGAATAAATATGTAAATATATAAACACCCACAGTACGGAGCATTGCAGCTAGGTGGAATAAATATGTAAATATATATATAATAATGCTATATATAATATAGCACCTACCACGTTACAATTTTAAAATGAATAACACAAAAATTTAAGTCACACCCAAAAATCAACAAAGAAAATCAAATAGAATCAGTTGGACAAAAAAACAAACAAAAACCTTTAAGTTATTTCAAATTTAGCTCCAAGCATTTACAGTGAGATACTGAGAGATTCTCCTACCTTTGTACAATTTTTTGAGTTGCTTCAGAATAGAGCACATTTTAATTTTTTCAGAGCAACAGTTCCACAGTTTAACTCCAGTGACAGACATGCATTGATACTTTGTATTTGTTCTGACCTTTGGTTTGTTAAAAACAGTTTCCTCTTAGCTCATACGCTTTCCCTTTTTTTAAATCAGTCTCTCAATATTAACAGGTAATTGGTTATTATTTGCTTTGTACATGATTTGAATGATGCTATAATCTACTAGATATCTAAATTTAACAGTATGTATTTGAATGAATATTGGTTTATTGGTTCACGGTAAGGTTTCTTTGATACAGTGCGTACGGCTTTTTTCTGTAGTAAAAAGATTAAGTTTGTGTTTGTTTTGTATGTGCTTCTCCAGATCTCCACACAGTATGTCATATAAGGGACTATCACTGAATTATAGAAAATTCAATTCAATTTTATTTATATAGCACCAAATCACAACACAGGTCGTCTCAAGGCACTTTACAGAAAAGAGTGAGTTTAGGCCACACTCAGTCTACAGAACCCAACAGAGACCCCTAAGAGCAAGCACTGCGGCGACACAGGTGAGGAAAAACTTCCCTTTAATGGGCAGAAACCTCAGGCGGAACCATAGCTCATAGAGGACGGCCATCTGCCTCGACCGGCTGGGTTGAGTAGCTACATTCAAAACAAACATACAAATACAACATTCAAAGCCAAACAGTCCAGTGCCAAGCCTGGCCAGGCTGCACATACAAGCAAAGGCCTGGCAGGGGCAGCATTTCAAACTAAAGGCCTTATCAAAGAGAAAAGGGCTCAACTCTGGAATTTCCCCGTTGTGGGACTAATAAAGGCTTATCTTATCTAACTTGCTCTTGAATAAAGAGAGAGTGTCTGCCTCCCGAACTGAACTGGGAAGATGGTTCCACAGGAAGGGAGCTTAATAGCTGAAAGCTCTACCTCCCAATCTACTTCTAGATACCTTGGGGATCACTCGTCGTCGGCCTCCGTCGGTCTATGATGACCATGGAAGAGAATCCTAAACGTCTACTCTGCTGGAACAGCACCGCCTGTGGCTGAACAGCCGATGCGCGAATGACAGTCCCTGTCACAACAGGTCACACTTGTGGGTGGTCTTCGTGCTGCAGGGTCTGTGGCGGTTTCTTCCTGCGGGTCCTTTTTTCATCTGCTGCAGCAGTCAGTCTCTCTTCACCCGCCTTGAGCTGTCTGGTCAGGGGTGCCTCTCCATTTGGAGCGGTCCGTTGCAAGGTCCTCCCAGCGCTCTGTGTTGATCTCCAGGGCCTTCCTGTCTCTCTTGCAGAATCTCTGAAGCGCAGCTGTGGGCGGCCAACGTCTCTCCTGCCAATTGCAGTTCTCCATAGAGGACGTCTTTGGGGATTCTGCCATCCTCCATACGGTGAACGTGGCCTAGCCAGCGGAGCATGCGCTGCCTGAGTAGAGTGAACATGGAGGGAAGGCCGGCGTGGGGACAGAACTTCTGTGTTGGGCACTTTGTCCTGCCAGGATATGTCCAGGATGTGGCGGAATGCAGCGCAAGTGGAAGGATTTCTGTCCTCTTTTCCTGCCGGGCGTATGTTGTCCACGTCTCACTCCCATAGAGCAGTGTGCTGATGACGCAGGCGTTGTACACTGCCATCTTCGTCTTGACAGAGAGTTTGGGATTCTCCCACATCGACTGTGGTGAGGCGAGCGAGTGTGAAGGCTGATTTTCCAATCCTCTGTTGATCTCTGATCAAGGAGAGGTTGTTGCTGATCGTGGACCCAGGTACGTGAACTGATTCACGACCTCCAGCTTGTAGTCATCAATGGTGATGGTTGGTGGTGCTTCCGTGCCTTGCGCCAAGACGTTAGTCTTCTTCAGGCTGATGGTAAGCCCGAAGTCCTTGTGTGCCTGGGAGAAGCGGTCCATCAGGGTCTGAAGCTCCTGCTGTGTGTGGGTTGCGACTGCAGCGTCGTCTGCGAACAGCATGTCTCTGATTAGAGCCTCGCGTACTTTGGTTCTGGCTTTCAGGTGGGTGAGGTTGAAAAAGCCTGCCGTCAGATCTTGTGTGCAGGTAGATTCCCTCTGTTGCTGTGCCTGAAGGCATGCCTCAGGAGCATAGCAAAGAAAATCCCAAAAAGGGTTGGCGCAAGTATCACAGCCCTGCTTTCACTCCGCTGCGTATGTTGAATGGCTCTGAGGACGTTGCCATTGTGCTGCACTATCCCCTGCATGTTGGTGTGAATGATTCGATGAGGCTTTGCAACTTTGGTGGGCATCCTATCTTTGGCAGGATCTTGAAAAGGCCCTCTCTGCTGACCAGATCGAACGCTTTGGTGAGGTCGATGAAGGCGACGTACAGAGGCATGTTCTGTTCTCTGCATTTCTCCTGGAGTTGACGGATGGAGAATATCATGTCTACCGTCGATCGCTCAGCGCGGAAGCCACACTGAGACTCGGGGTAGACACGTTCGGCAAGCTTCTGTAGACGAACGAGAACAACTCGTGCGTAGACTTTGCCAACAACGCTGAGGAGGGAAATGCCCCTGTAGTTGTTGCAGTCGCTTCTCTTCCCTTTGTTTTTGTAGAGGGTGATGATCTTGGCGTCCCTCATGTCCTGTGGTACGGCACCTTCCTTCCAGCACTGGCAGAGGACGTCATGCAATGGCAGCAGTAGGGCGGTCTTGGTGTGCTTGATCAGGTCAGGGGGTATGCCGTCGTTGCCGGGTGCCTTGCCAGCGGCCAAGCTATCAATGGCCTTACTGAGTTCGTCGATGGTTGGCTCGGCGTCAAGTTCGTCCATGGATGGCAGGCAGTCGATGGCATCAAGGGCTGACGGTGTCACGGTGTTCTGTCTTGAGTAGAGGTCGGAGTAGTGTTCCACCCATCTCTCCATCTGCTTGTTCTTCTCTGTGATCATCTCCCCAGTGGAAGATTTGAGGGGGGCCGTCTTGCTCTGAGCCGGACCAAGTGCTTTCTTGATGCCATCGTACATACCACGGATGTTCCCTGTTATGGCAGCGGTTTGAATGTCTTGGCTGAGCTGAGTCCAGTACTCGTTGGCACAGCGCCGAGCAGTCTGCTGAACTTTGCTTCTCGCAGCCCTGAGAATCTGGAGATTCTTCTCGTTTGGGTACTTCTTGTACTCAGCAAGTGCTGAGCGCTTGGCTTCAATGACGGGGGTCATCTCGGTCAACTTGGCATCAAACCAGTCCTGTGACTTCGAGGTCTTCCTCCCAAAGGTAGCCAAGGCTGTGCGGTAGATGGTGTTTCGCAGCTCTTCCCACTTCTGCTTTGCAGATTCTCCTCCTTGTGGTACACCAAGTTCCTTCTCAAAGGTGGAGGCAAACTGCTCAACAAGTTCTGGTTGGGCCATCTTGCTGGTGTCAATCCATGCCTTTCCAGGTTGTCTAGCATGATGGAATTTCTTCAGCTGCAGCTTGACCTTGCAACACACCAATGAATGGTCTGTGTCGCAATCTGCACTCTGGAACGAACGGGTGATTAGCACGTTCTTCAGTGAGGTGCGCCTGGTCAGGATCAAGTCTAGCTGGTGCCAGTGCTTTGAGCGCGGATGTTGCCAGGAAACCTTGTGTTGGGGCTTGGTCTTGAAGAACGAGTTTGTGATGCACAGATCGTGATATGTGCAGAACTCGAGCAGCCGCTGTCCGTTGTCGTTCATTCTGCCCACGCCAAAAGGTCCAAGACAGGAGGGCCAGGAGTCGTGGTCAGCACCCACTCTGGCATTGAAGTCTCCAAGGAGAATGAGTTGTTCAGAGTTGGGGATGATCCTGACAGTTGTTGCGAGATTCTCGTAGAACTCGTCTTTTGCCTCTGGTGTGGCTGTCTGTGTTGGGGCATACACACTGACGAGGGTGACTGGGCCTTCAGTGGTGTTCAGGCGGAGGGTGAGGAGTCGTGCAGAGCCAGTGCTGCCCGGTTCCACCATCTTCAGCAAAATGTTCTTCACTGCGAAGCCCACTCCGTGTTCCCTGTGTTCGTCACTGCCCTTTCCCTGCCAGTAGAACGTGTAGTCCTTCTCTCTCAGTGTGCCTGCATCAGCTAACCGTGTTTCCTGGAGAGTGGCGATATCCACTCCCAGTCTCTTCAGCTCATTATTGATGATGGCAGTCTTCCTGGTGTCGTTGATGTCCTTGAGGTTAGCAGCGAGTCCTGTCATCATAGTGCGGACGTTCCAAGTTCCCAGTTTTAGAGTTGGTCTCTTTTGTTTTATTGTCTTGCCTGGTGCGAAGGTTCTCAGCCTGCTGTTTGGATTTCTCCTCATCCCCATGCACCCAATGAGGAAAGCAAGCTGTGGCGGGACAACACCTTATTGGCTGGGGGCTGCCCAGCTTGAGGCGGGCGGTAGCTGTCCAGTGAGATCTGATGATCCCTCCCACCATCGGGAACAACCCCTGGCGCCACGCTCTACGCCAATTGAGCAGTGGCTTATAACCGGTAACTGTCATTCCCCGTGTTTTGTCTTCGCCAAAGGCGAAGCTGGAGTGTCCTCTCCAGTGATCCGGTGTTCTACCTTCCAGCGTTGGGCGTTGGTAGGATTCAAGCCTGGGCAGGAAGATATGGAGGACAAGATGTTGCCCATGCAGCATGTCCCCCCTCTCCACGTCACTGATGAATCCAAAGGAACAGCAGGGCTGCTACATTTTGGCACCAGCGCCATTGCAGGAGCTGCCAGAACGATGTTGAGCACAACATAGAACTGCCTTAGGGGCTCCGACTCCAGATTTTTCCTCAGGGTTGACTCCCGAAGCCTTTCCCGTGACCGGGTATGCCGCAAGGCAGCAGAGGTTTGAAATCAGGGTTTACCTTCCCCTAGATGGGCTACCTTCCCAGGTTGACGAGCCACCATCTACCCGAAGCATCTGGTTTTAAGGCGCCAGAGATCCGCCCTCGCCCCTTCTCCTATTAGTAAAAGCAGTTCCGCCGGGCTTAGAGACTAAACCACACGGGCAGGGTAGGAGTTGGACTTAGTTGTCAGAGGCTTTTCGAGACGCACGCCATAAAGAGCATTTTATGAGCACTGGGAGCTTAACCCCAGTGCCGCTCCTGGCTATGACAACCTTGGAACCTGGGGGGGATCACTAGTAGTTTGGATTTTGGGGGAGCACAGAGCTCTGGTTGGATGATAGGGAACTAAGAGTTCTTGCAGGTAAGAAGGAGCCATACCATTAAGAGCTTTATAGGTTAAGAGCAATATCTTGAATTCAATTCTATATTTTATTGGGAGCCAATGTAAAGAAGCTAAAACTGGAGTAATGTGATCTCTTCTCCCTGTTCTCATAAGGATACGTGCAGCTTCATTCATTTTCAACTTCATTTTTCAACAAGAACCGGGCCAGGGGGGAGCCCAAGAATTGGAACCTGCGTGATTCGACTGAACTCTGTTTTGACTTTACGATAAAAGGATTTTCTGCTGATTGGCTCTGGAGTTTTCCTGGTGTATTGAAAATTTAACTGGAAGAGCTAATCAAAATGCGGACCCGGCGTAGCTGCTTCTTCAACAATTCGACCAGATGGGGAGCGCACTGATAGCGGCTAATGACCAACATGGAATTTACCATCTGCGTGCACTGTAGAGAGATGGACTCTACCGGACATGCTCATCTGTGTTTAGAGGGGAAACATCTGGATTCTGAAGTCGCTTCGTGCTCTCCAGAGAATGATTAAAGTTTAAGCCTGTACATGGAAATTATGAAGCACAGAATCACACGGGGAGGAAAATTCTATTCTATTCTCTGAGTGTACTGTGCAGATTTGACCTCATCTTTAGTGCCCTGTTTACATTCCTCCTCGATAAGATAAGCGGAAGGAGCGGCTCTGCTTAACCCAAACATCAACAATCAATTGTTGTTGTTTCAGCAGACTGGATTCTTCAAGGACAGTGTTCCATGTGTCTTCTGCAAGCAAGAGAGAGAGACTCTAGACTGCTACAGATCACATGATTAACATCCATCCACTGCCAGGAGGCACCCTCTGCTGTTCACTAGCAATTGTCACACCCACACCACACGCTGCATACAACATTACATGAACAACATACATTGACATACACACACTCACACTCTCTCTGTACTGCTTTGTCATTGTGTGATCTATTGTCTGCTAATTGTGCATTGGAGAAGTTTTTTTTCTTGTAAACAAAATTTAGGTCATAAAATGAACCTTTATTTTGATCAACAATGCTATTTTTCTCTCTGCCTATTGTGCTTTTTCCCTACCTACCCCTCCTCTCCCCCTCTCCCCCTCCTCCCCCCCCCCCCCCCGTATGACAGGCGCCTCGTCATGGCTGCCGCGTCATTGGGATGCGCCTTCCGTGCGCACCCCAATGTCAAGTCAAATTCCTCGTATGTTACCTTGTTTTACTTGTAATGTGCTTGGCAATAAATCTGATTCTGAGCTGCATTCTGAATGAGCTGGAGAAACTTTATGGACTTATTTGGGCAACCTGATAAAAGTGAGTTACAATAGTCAAGTCTAGAGGTGATAAAGCCGTGGACAAGTTTCTCTGCATCTTTATGAGACAGGATGGACTTAATTTTAGAAATATTACGCAGATGGAAGAAGGCGGTCTTAATGGTTTGCTGTATATGAAAGTTGAAAGACACATCTTGGTCAAAGACAACTCCAAAATTCCTAACAGAAGACGTAGAAGCCAGTGCAATGCCATCTAGTGTTGTTATCTTGCTAAAAAGAGTACTTCTAGCATGTTTGGGGCCAAGAACGATGACTTCAGTTTTATCTGTATTCAGCAATAGAAAGTTGTAGTTCATCCAGGTTTTGATGTCCTTAAGACACTCCTGGAGTAAACCCAACTGGCTGGGATCATCTGGATTGATGGATAAATACAACTGACTGTCGTCAGCATAACAATGAAAATGAACAGAATGCTTCCTCATAATGTCTCCCAAAGGCAACATGTATAATGTAAACAATACTGAACTCTATAGCTAACCATGGTCTGAGTAGTGAACTTGTTATGGACATGAACAAACTGGGAACGATCTGATAGATAAGACTGGAACCATCTTAGCGTTGTTCCATTCAAGCCAATTTGCTGTTCAAGTCTCTCTAGCTGAATTGGTGATCCATGGCATCAAAGGCAGTGCTGAGGTCCAATAAAACAAGGACGGAGACAAGTCCTTTGTCAAATGCCATAAGGATGTCATCAGTAACTTTCACCAAGGCTGTCTCTGTCCTGTGATATTTCCTAAAATCTGACTGAAATTTCTCAAATACAGATTTTTCTTTTTCTAAAAAGATGCATAGTTGATTGGCGACTACTTTTTTGAGGATCTTGAAAAGTAAGGGAGGTTAGATATTGGTCTATAATTGGCCAAAATCCAGAATCAAGCGTAAGGTTATTTAATTAGAGGTTTAATACTGCCACTTTAAATGACTGCGGTACATGTCCTATACATAAAGGGACATATTAAATTATGTTCAAAAGAGATGGACTAATCAGAGATAGCGATTCCTTCACTCGTCTAGCGGGGACTGAATCTGAAAAGACAGGTAGTTGGTTTAGAGGCTGGCACTATTAGGGCTAAATCAGAATGGTTAATACGAGAAAATTTAGAAAAGTGGAGATCTGAGCCTGTGGGAACAGCTGTGTTAGGTAGAGGCTTGCTATTTTTAGGGGGGCTATTTTTTGGAATATTATTCCTAATACTGACAATTTTATCATTAAAAAAAATTCAAAAAGTCATCAGCACTAAGAGTTGGAGGGATGTAGGGATCTATGGCATTTTGGCTCTAGGTTAGCTGAGCCACAGTGTTAAAGAGAAATCTGTGGTTGTTTTAATTTCTTCTATCAAGGATGATTAGTACTGTTGCCTAGCACTATGGAGAAATTTCTTGTAGGTGGTAAGGCTGGCATTCCAGGCTGAACAAGATTCTTCTGTCTTATTTGCATGCCAAAGCCTTTCACAGGATCCAACTTTCTGTTACGGGTGTGGGAGTTGTACCATGGAGCTAGTCTCCTATTTTTGATCGTTTTCTTTTTAAGAGGGGCTATGGAGTCAAGTGTTGACTGCAGTGAGGCTGCAGTACTACCAACTAAAAGGTCTAATTCTAATGGATTCAATTAGTCAGTGCTGTCTGCTATATTGAGACATGGTAATACAGTAAGTGCTGAAGGGATTAATTCTTTAAAGCGAGCCACGGCACTATCAGATAAGTATCTGGTAACTATTTCTGCTTGATGCTGTGAAATCGGATAGCACAAATTTGAACGTTATCAAATAGTGGTCAGTCAGTGTAGGATTTTAAGGGATGACAAGCAGCTCATCAATTTCTACACCATAGACCAAGACCAGGTCAAGGGTGTGATTATGATGATGAATTGGTTTACTAACACACTGAGGAAAAACCAGTTGAATTTAAGAGGGAGAGAAATGTTACACGATGACTATCATTATCAACATCTATATGAATATTAAAGTCACCAGCTAATCTTGTCTGAACTAAGAACTAAGGTTGTTAAAAACTCAGAATTCAGACAAATTCAGCAAAAGAAGCACTGGAGTGGCGATATACTGTGGTAAATAAAAAAGGCTGCTCTGATCCTCTAGGATGGATGTGCTAAGATAAAAAATTAAGCATTTAAAAGAGTTACAATTTGAGTTTACGCTTAGGCTGAGGGTTCATTGGTAATGTGGATTCATATATTACCCCCCGACACCACCACCTCGGCCAGTGTTTCTAGGAATATGAATATTACCAGTGGCTGGGGGTGGGGGGGTGGGGGTGGCCTCATTGATGCAAATAGATTTCTGACACAGGAAACTCAACTTTATACAGAACTGCAATGGATTTAGAACATTTTAAGTTTTGACTTAATTTACAGTCAGTGTGGAAAAAAATAGATAACCCTGTATAAGCCTGTGTGTTTTTTAAACAAGATTTGGACAAATGGATATTGTTCGAGTACCCCACGACATGACCCCCAGTAACTGCAAGAAGGCTGAAAGCAGCCAAACCCTCCCAATCAGAAAATGGGGGAATCCTGCTTCAAGTGGCCCAAGAATACAGAAAACATCACAGGGAGGTCAGCAGGGGTCACGAAATTATCAGAAGGCACACAGTCCTGTGGTCAGCAAAGATGGGAGCAGACATGGCTGGTGAATCATAGAACTGAATGCAAAGCAATATTGAAAGCACATGCCATAAAATGTAATATCCTGTGTAATCAGTAAAGCAAATGTATGCTCATTGATTAAGATGTATGTAATCAACAAAAATAATGAGTGTAATCAAAATGTGTGACCATATGTACTTTTTAACTGCACAAAGGAAGGTTTATGTGGGGTCAGAACTGTGAAATGTTTTGTAAGGCCTATTGACTGGAAAAGCATGTGATAATGAGGAAGTGAATGTTGGTTGGAACAGCAAGTTGAGGTATTTTGGTGATGGAAAATGATGAGATAAAGCCACACAGCCATGAGCTGCGTGCGTGAACAACACGAGGCTTTACTGGAACTGGGGGGGGGGGGTGAAACATGTGCAGAATGAGGTAATTGTTATATAAAAGTTAAAATTAAGCCAATCACAGGAGCCAAGGAGCCTATGGTGAGATTGCGGGCCAATCACAACTGAGTGTTAAAAAGGTATAAAAGCTAAGTCCAAAAGCTCCAAAATGTTCATTTTCGGCAGACTCCAAGACCCCCGGCATCCCACAGCAGGAGATTGAAGATTGGGAAACTGCCTCAGGAAAATGGATCAACTACCATCTCATCTCTTCAATTTTTAACAACTATAAATCTTCTGCAGCAAGAAAGGAGAAAATAGCACTTTGGGCGAACAGAAAAGGGAAGTGGAGTCACCACAGCTGGCTGCGCTCCCAGCATGCTGCCTTACATCATGGGTCCCCACAGAGGGGAGAGAGGGAGCCGAGGCTGCAAGATTTCTCCGGCTTGAAGTCTCCGCTTCGAGGGCTCTTCTTGCCTTCCTCTTCCCGGCAGACGGCTTCACAGACCATGGGTCCAGCTGATGGAAGAACAGAAGACGGAGCCTCGATAGTCAGCTATCCCACCTCGCCCTCTTCTTCCCTTTTTTCCCCCGAGAAAAGGAAGCATCGACGGGGAAGACCAGCTATTAATTATCCTTTTTCCCCGAATCTCACCAGCCAGGCATTTTTAGACATTTATCCACAAATTGATTAGATGTTTGTTTTTTTGTTTTTTTTAAAAAACAGGTTTTATGATTCAAAGGGTTTTTTTTTTTTTATCTTGGACTCTTTCAGATTTTTTATATTTCTGATTGATTTTACATTTTGATTTTCTGGACTGATTGGTGATTTTTAAACTTTTATGTTTTTTGAAACTTTTGATTTTTGATCAAATGACTGATTTTACAACTACCAACTTTTTGAATCAAGGTTTTTCAATCAGTTTTTTGGTTTGATTTTTAATTTTCATCATTTTGATTTAATTGACTGTTTTCATGCAAGTATATCCTGTTTTGGTTGAGCTTTGCAGCCTTTCAATAAATACTACAGCATATTAAAAGACAGTATGGGAGTTTGTGAGATCACTGATTCAGTGTCCATCTTTCCTGGTGATTTTTCAAGAAGGTATTTTTTCTACAAGAGGTGTTACATTTTTATGAGTTTTTAAAGGTTACTCTTTAAGGGGTTTTTAAAACAGACCTCCTATAGATCAACTTTCCTGATCTTAAATATTTACCCAGATTTACCAAGAGCAATGCAAGACCATGAGAGGCTGTCGTTAATACCAGGGGTGTATTCCAGGTGTCTGACTGGATAGGTCACTCAGTCGGAGTTCTGGGATACAGGCAGTGGAGGTCCCCTGCTAGATAGTAGACAGTGTAGCTGGGTTAACTCTCAAAGTCACCAAGCGCGCGCGCACACACACACACACACACACACATGTGACAGAATTTCCTATGAGGAAAATTCCTCTAGGAACTGCAAGCTGGTGAACCCAACTTCATTTTTGAGGTACAAGGTCAAAGGGTCTTCGACAATATTTAATATCAGTGTTTAAAATACTGGGAAATTCATGTAATACAACTAAACAATTAAAAATGAATTAAAGACTTTTCTCAAAATTTCTGTCAAATATAATTCTAAACAAATAGTGAAGAATAAATTAGGATACCCCCATCTTTTTCAGGACATCCCCACATTCATTCCCACTTAAAATGGCTAAAATAAATGTTAAAAAATGCAAATAAAAACAAAAATAAGGTTACACATAGATATGTGAACATTTCTTAATAAAGAACTGAATATTTAATGGAGTATCCTAATTTTTTCACATGACTGTATATGTGATTTCCAGTTTAGTTTGTTATCAACAATGACCCCTAAGAACTTGGTTTCCAAAGTTGTCAATTTCAACATTGTTTATTTTAATTTTTCCGTGATTACATAATTTGCAGTTTCCAAATATTATACATTTTGTTTTTCCAAGGTGAACAGATAATTTGAATAGATAATTTGTTGGCAGTGAACTTGAGTGAGTGAACACCACGTGCAGGACATGCGCTGAGGGTGACATGTCAGACAGACCCTTTTGTCGCCACTTCTGGAGTCTGGCAGGGATGCGTCGCTGCGCCAAACCTCTTAAATGTTGCGGTTGAATACTAGGTCAAGAACACAATGGAGCGTTGCCCCAATCTCAGAGTTGACTTCCACTCCCACTTCACGGACCCATGCTATGCGGACGACGTGGTGCTTTTCACCACACATACAGACATAATCACTGAGGCACTGGAGCTGCTTGCAGAGGAATCGTCACCCCTGGGCCTTACCATCATGGGCAAAGACAAAGATCCAGTCGCTGTCAGACTTCTTGCCACCACCACCACAAGTCATCACCATCAACAACAAGTCAGTTGAGATTGTCAATGACTTTGTCTACCTCGAATCTAAGATCACCAGCTCCTGCTCGTCAGACCCAGAGATTACTCGCTGCCTGCAGCTGTCTCACAGTGCTTTCAGCCGCCTCCAGAGAGTCTGGCGGAACGGGAAGATCCGCACAACCACAAAGATGTGAATCTTTAACACCTGTGTGAGCCCCAGCCTCCTTTATGGGTCCGAGACCTGGACCCTCTCCACCACAACCACCCACCATCTCGATACATTCCATCAGACCTGCCTCCGTAACATCCTCGGCATCCGATGGTTCCACCACACCACAAACGATGAGGTCTACAGAAGGGCTGGTTGCCCTATCCGCACCTCCACTGTCATCGGAAGAGGGAGGCTGCGGCTCCTCGGCCACGTGGCCAGGTTGGAAGACGGGACACTGGCCAAACAGGCCCTCTCCACCAGCGCCCCCCCCCCCCCCCCCCAGGGCTGGCATCACCCCCAAGGTCGGCCCACACTGTCCAGGACAACCCAGGTTGCAATGATAAGACCTCTAGCCAACCTCACTGCCCTAGCCCAAGATCGCCCTGCCTTCAAATGATTGGCCTCAATGATCACTTAAGTAGCCAGGTGAGGATTAAGTTAAGTAAGAACTTGAGTGAATTTGAAGAAGTATTTCCGCAATGGGCTCCCATTCCAATAATATTAAGCCCAATTTATGCCTCTGCACATGGCCGATGCAGCTATAAGCAATTTCTACTCGTGTGCTGGTTTGAATATGTTGTTGCGTTGCCAAAACAAGATTCTGCCCATGTGTAGAGTAATTTGTGTTCGTCGTGTGTTTTTGTTTATTAAACAGCAATGGACAAGAGCAGATTGTGATTGAGTTGGCGCTAATAAATGTTAAAAAGCAACTTTTCAGATACAGATAAAGAAAACTTTATGAATCCCCAAGAGACAATTCAGTTTCTACAGTCCACCAACCACTAAATACATACAGTCATGTGAAAAAATTAGGACACCCTCTGAAAGCCTATGTGTTTTTTTTTTTTGTTTACCATATTTGGATATATGGATATTTAATATCAATTTTAACAATACTGGGAGATTCAAGTCAGTGGCTAGCACTGCACCAGCACAGCAACTCACCCTTGGCCATGGGATCCCTGGTTCGATCCCAGCCCCTGACCAACAGTGATCTGTGTGGAGTTTGCATGTTCTCCCTGTATCTGCGTGGGTTTACTCCGGGATTTCTCCGGTTTCCTCCCACAGGCCAAAAATATGCAGGTTAGGTTAATTGGAGACTCTAAAGTGGCCCTAGGTGTGAATGTGTGTGTGAATGGTTAAGGGATACCGCCGTACCGTGGCTGCTTCATCCATCCAGGTGGATGCCCTCAATTTCCCCTCTGGGGATCAATAAAGTATACAAAATCAAAAAGATGCTAAAAGAAATCTCCAAAAACCCTAAAATGTCATCACGGGACCTACAGCAGGCTCTTGCTACTGTTGATGTGAAAGTGCATGCCTTTACAATCAGAAAGAGACTCCACAAGTTTAACTTGCATGGGAGGTGTGCAAGGAGGAAACCTTTGCTCTCTGGCTGCATTCAGACCAGGATAGTCTGGGGTTCTTGGTTTGACTGGGTGGGGAATGCCGAGAATTTTCACACCTTTGTTTGGTTTGCATTCACACTGCAGCAGACCAAACAGCCTGGACAACGTCACACAGTTACAGCAATTGCTCGTTTGGGGCGCTGCAGCCGAAACCACCACAGACCAGGAAGAAAAAATCTCGGCGAAGAAGAACAATCAGGCTCATCGATTGGCCAGGACCAAAAACGGAAATCCATTCCCTTCAGCTGGGTTGTTTGTCCGCCACAAATAAGACATTTTTTTAACTTTTCTCCTTGGCTTTCACCGGTAAAAGAATTTCTCGGATTTGCGCGGTTGTCTTTGTGATTTTCTACCCAACATGTACTACAGTAAATGCCACTTCCTCTTCTCAGACTACATGTTGCTATGGTTACACAAATGCAGAGGGGCACTTCCGTCCTTTGGTCTGCTGGATACTTTGGATTCATACTGCAAGTGGAGCACACCAGACTTCATTTGCAAGAAAACTGAGACCCCCGTTTTCACAGGGACCAGACTTTGCTTGTTTGGTGCGCACCAGAGTTCCAATGCGCATTCAGACTGCACCAAACAAACCGAACTATCTGCGGAAGCCACTGTTTGGTCCTTTGGTCCGGACCTGTCTGAATGCGCCCTAAGAGGAACATCAAGGCCAGACTGAAGTTTGCCAGAGAGAACGTAGCCAAAGGCCAGGATTTCTGGAATAATGTTCTTTCAACAGATGAGTCTAAAACTGAATTATGTGGACACCAGAACACAGGACGTGATCGACGTAGACCAAATACAGAATTCCAGGGAAAGAACCTCATACCGACTGAAGCATAGAGGTGGAAGTGTCATGGTTTGGGGATGCTTTGCTGCAGCAGGACCTGGCCAGCTCACCATCATAAAATCCACCATGAATTCTACTGTGCGTCAGACGCTGTTTGAGGACCACGTGAGACCATCTGTAAACAAAATTTGAGCTGAAGCAGAACTGGACCCTGCAACATGACAATGACCCAAAACACACCTGTAAATCCACCAAGGACTGTCTAAAAACTAAGAAATGGAGAATCCTGGAATGGTGGAGTCAAAGACCAGATCTTAATCCCACTGAGATGCTGTGGGGTGACTTGAAATGGGCTGTACATGCAAGAAACCCCTCAAACATCTCACAGCTGAAAGAATTCTGTGTTGAGGAGTGGGGCAAACTTTCCTTAGACCGATGTCAGAGACTGGTAGATGGCTACAAGAAGCGTCTCACTGAAGTTATTTCAGCCAAAAGGGGTAAACACAAGCTATTAACCGGTAGGGTATCCTAACTTTTTCCTCAGAATACACATTTTTGTTGTCTTTTGTTTAATGAGTAAAATAAGGCTAATTTTTTGTTATTTACCTGCAATTAAACCACCTTTTTCAGAGAAAAATAAAAACAAGATTAGGCATCAATATGTGACGATTTCTTAAAGTGACAGTGGCAAAACTCAAGTTTTTTCTGTTTTTATTAACACATCTAAAACATGTTTCTTGTGATTTACAAGACACACCAAGAGCAAAATCATTCCAAAGCAAATGTTTTTTCTGGTGTGAATGTCTGCTCAGGCACCACTCCCCAAAAAAAGCAGATTTGGACAGACTGTTTCTAGCTATGTCAGTATTCCTGCTTATTGGTTATAACATTAACCAATCAGGCTAAGCACTGAGACTCCTACTTGATTCTCTCAGGGGAAGAGGGAGGAGCCCTGGAGTAAATAGGAGCTCAGCTTTTGTCAACTTGGGAAAGATGGCAGATTATACGAGGGAGAGGGGGCTGAAAAGTTCATAGGCTGAAAAGTTCATAGCGGTCAAATTTGACCAAATGTGGTTTATTTTTCAACTGTAGGCTGGGATCCAAGTGCTGCAACACCATTGGAAGAAGTGTGTAGACCGAAGGGGAGACCATGTTGAAAAATAAATATTTGGTCAAATTTGACCACTATGAACATTTTGAGCCCCATGTACGTGTTCAGTTTTTGGCTGTGTGAGCAAGAAATCCTCTTTTAAATTACATGTCTTACCCACAGACATGAAAATACGACAGCAATGATTAATTTTATTTGGAAAAACTTTAGTGTCTCTGCTAAAATACCGGAGAGAACGCGGGTTTGCAGCCTGCATGCCGGGGAAAATGGCCCTGGTGTGAGTGGCGCAACGGCGGGGTGAGCATCTTCATAGGTGAACCTGCGGAAGGATCATTCTCGGTGGAGCAGAGTAGTCGCTGCCCGGCTGGAAGGCTTTCCTCGCCTCGCTGGGAGCACCTGCCGGTGTGCTCCACCAGCCGTCTCGCCTCTCCCCAGAGTGAGCCAGAGCGAATGCTCCAAAGGAACTGACTGAGCACTCCTCAGCTCCTCCCTCTTCCCCCGAAGGAGCAGTCTCTGGTTACCCATTCACTGCGAATTGCCTCACTGAGGGCTGGCGAGCAGTTCGCCTCGGAGCAGCTTGAAGCGAGGTGAGCTCTGAAGGAAGGAGGCCGAAGAGCATCTCGGAGGAGAGCCGGCTGGCGGGTGCACTGGACTGAGGCAAACTGCTCACCGGCCCCCTGCGAGGCGATCCATGATAAGTGGGTACCCAAGAGACCAGCAGGGAGCCTTCCAGCCTCCATGCCAGGCTGGGCAGCAACTCTTCCGTGGGTTCACCTACAACGGTACTTCCACAAGTTAGCTCACCTTCTCGGAGTCTTGTACAATGCTCTCATCTTTTTTCAGCTACTGGTGGGTGGGAGTATGGGTGGAGCTAATTAGAATATTCACAGAACCATGCATACTTAAGTAGGTCAAACACATAAAACCTCTTTCTAAGTCATTCTAAGGCCATGAAAGGGTTTTTTTGTGTATAAAAAGCCACAATATATTATTTTGGGCAAAACACATTGATTTTTCAGGTGATTTTATAGCCGCAGTAGTGGATCTTTAATAAAGAACTGAATATTTAATGGGGTGTCCTAATTTTTGTACATGACTGTACACATTCACACAGAGTGAGTGAGTGTTCTTGTTTAGTGCCATGTTAGCATCTATGGCTATTTCATGGCAAAATTAGCACTAATAAGAAAATTGAGTTAAAAATTATACAGAGACAGTATGATAAATGAAAGAATAAATAAATACAGCGAGATACATATGTAGATACAATAAAATAGAAAAATTAAATAAGATGCTTCAGATGCGCATGTGCTAAAAACCCTAAAATTTTCTTTGGTGGTGCCTTATTAAAAATATCCTTCAGTGACTTTTGAGTATAAAAACGTTGTCTTGCTGTCATGAGAGCAGGACAGTCATGTAAAATGTGCTTCATTGATAAAAAACCTCCGCAAAACTGACAAGATAGTGGTGCTTCACCTTTTAATAAAAAGCTGTGCGTAAGCCTAGAGTGGCCAATACGGCATCTAGTGTACACCACCTCATCATGTTGGTTTTGAAAGTGATGCAAATGTCTATGGCTTATGGCAGGTTTAATATCATGCAGTTTATTTGCAGTGCATGTGTACCATTCAGTCTGCCACTTCTTTAAAATATAGGAGGTTATTAGAGGTCTGAGGCTGAGATCTGGCATTGAGTGACTTCTTGGGTAAGGGCTCTCTTGGCAGCATTGTCTGCCTGCTCATTACCTGACAGGCCAACATGGCTGGGGATCCAACAGAAGATGATATTAACATTATGTTTCTGTAAAAAACCTAGTTTCTCTAAAATCCGGACAATAATGGGGTGATCAGTCTTTAAAAACCCAAGTGCCTGAAGACAGGATCTGGAGTCAGTAAAAATTAAGGAGCTCTGTTGTTTGGTTCTCTCAATGTGTTCCAATGCTAGAAGCAAAGCACGAGCCTCTACTGTAAAAACTGAACATTGTTTGGGAATCCGCAAACCATACTGATTGTGCCCGGTGACAATTGCAGCAGAGACTGAGCCATCTACTTTGGAACCATCCGAGTATATATATATTTTTTTTGTTTTGTTTTGTTTTTTTGTTACTTATTTGTACCTGTAGGTAGACTTGGTTTGCAGTCTGGTGACAAGCCACCGGCTGCTGGTCGCTGCGTGCGCGAGCGCCCTAAACCTACATGTTTTTGGTATGCGGGAGGAAACCGGAGAAATCCCGGAGTAAACCCGTGCAACACGGGGAGAACATGCAAACTCCACACAGCTCACTGTTGGTCGGGGGCTGGGATCGAACCCACGATCTCATGATCCCCACGATCCCCCGGCCGAGGGTAAAACTGTGCTGCCACAGTGCTAAACCACTGCGCCACCATGCAGCCCGTATATGCCAGTATATGGAAATATGGCGAGGAAAACGGCATTTTATGTCCAAGATCTGCTGCTGGTACACATTTGGGTGAGTGTCTTTTTCTTTTGGCTCAGATCTAGAATTATATTGGGTTTCCTTAAAAGGAACTCCGATTATATTGGCATGTTAGCTCTATATGCTTTATTTTGATGTTAGTAACATAACTATAATATAATTTTTTTGAAAATAATTCCCAGTTTTATACATTTTTAAAAAACTTTATTACGATGTAAATCGCCATTTTTGTTTACGTCGCAATGCATTCTGGGTAGTGACGTAGAATGGTTGCAGACGTTTTTTCTGTCTAATACAAGCCAAGAAGCGAAGCTACGAACTACTGCCATTTGTCAGTGAAAATGCCACATTGCG
The DNA here is from genome assembly GCA_020510985.1 of Pholidichthys leucotaenia. Classification (NCBI taxonomy): domain Eukaryota; kingdom Metazoa; phylum Chordata; class Actinopteri; order Cichliformes; family Pholidichthyidae; genus Pholidichthys; species Pholidichthys leucotaenia. The sequence goes on from CM035849.1 coordinate 158,364,177, forward strand.
CGGCTTTTGGATGCAATTTCCAATCAAAGGGAAATAAAGAGAGCGGGTAAGCCTCCATAGCTTTCCTAAAGAGGGAAAGTTGAGGAAAAAGTGGGGCGGCAGCGGCTCAGGAGGTAGAGCAGGTCGTCTAATAACCGATGGTTGGCGGTTCGAATCACGCTCTCCCCAGATTTCCTGCCGTTGTGTCCCTGGGCAAGACACTTCACCCGCTTTGCCTCCAGTGCCCATAACACTGGGTATGAATGTGTAAAAATGTTTAAATGTTCGGTGGTGGCTGGAGAGGCCGTTGGCGCGGATTGGCAGCCACATTTCCGTCACTCTATGAGTGTCTATGATCAAGCGCTATAGTGCACACTTGATAAAGCTGATATATATATTTATCACGCTATGATAAAGCGCTCAAGCGCTATAGTGCACACTTGATAAAGCTGATATATATATTTATCACGCTATGATAAAGCGCTATATCGCTCAAAGCGCACGCTTGAGCATGTGCTTGAGACACTCAAAGCACGCGCTTTGAGTGTCTATGATAAAGCGCTATAGCGCACGCTTGATAAAGCTGATATACATATTTATCACGCTATGATATAGCGTGCGCTTGAGTGTCTCTCCGCTTTGAGTGTCTCAAGCGTGCGCTTGAGGAAGCATTATTTTAAGGTGAAACTTATATATTGTTGATTTACTTACAATAGAATGCTCAAACACAAAAAATTGTCTACAAGCATGATGGGGCACTGAACTGATAAACATGGACTCTCAGCAACATAAAGCAATTTCTCTCTTGCTTTCTCAGACTGCGGGTTGAACGTCCATAAGCAGTGCTCCAAAGTCGTTCCAAATGACTGCCAGCCAGATCTTTGACATGTCAAGCTTGAGCGTGCGCTTTATCATAGCGTGATAAATATATATATCAGCTTTATCAAGCGTGCGCTATAGCGCTTGATCATAGACACTCAGAGTGACGGAAATGTGGCTGCCAATCCGCACCAACGGCCTCTCCGGCCACCACCGAGCATTTAAACATTTTTACACATTCATACCCAGTGTTATGGGCACTGGAGGCAATGCGGGTGAAGTGTCTTGCCCAGGGACACAACGGCAGGATATCTGGGGAGAGCATGGTTCGAACCGCCAACCATCAGGTTATTAGACGACCTGTTCTACCTCCTGAGCCGCTGCCGCCCCACTTTTTCCTCCACTTTCCCTCTTTAGGAAAGCTATGGAGGCTTACCCCGCTCTCTTTATTTCCCTTTGATTGGAAATTACATCCAAAAGCCGCGCAATGTGGCATTTTCACTGACAAATGGCAGTAGTTAGTAGCTTCGTCTTGGCTTGTATAAGACAGAAAAAAAGGCTGCAACCATTCTACGTCACTACCCAGAATGCACTGCGACAAACAAAAATGGCGATTTACATCGTAATAAAGTTTTTTTAAAAATATATAAAACTGGGAATTATTTTCAAAAAAATTATATTATAGTTATGTTACTAACATCAAAATAAAGCATATAGAGCTAACATGCCAATATAATCGGAGTGCCTTTTAAACTCCATGGCGGAATGGGACAAAACTGCATCTGTGTTACATTGCTTATATCAGGGTTTAATTTTACCAGGTGAGGTTCTATACAGAGTCCAAAAGGAGTGATGCTCTTAGGTGCATCACTAGATGGCGCCCACAGCGGTCGACATGGTGCTTCGCTGCGCTCTTTGTTTGTTTTTGTTTGTCAATTGTGTGTCTGCTTGCACTTATACCCGTGAAGAACTTTTAAATATCAGGACTTTGACCCCCACGGACCTCCTCCCAGTTTTTCTAGCCCCTGCCGCCGATCTGGTTTATTGTTTGGCTCGGAAAGTGAGACGGCGGAAGAGCTGGAAGACGAGCGGGGCGCTCTCGTACGACTTCGCAGGAGAGGCTCGCGAACGGCGCTGCCTGGCATATTTCTGTCCAATACCAACTCTCTCTCTAACAAGGTGGATGAACTGAGACTGCTGATGCGTTTTAAGGACCTCGCCTCCTCAGCTGTCCTCTGCTTTACTGAGACCTGGCTCCGGGAAAATATACCGGACAGCGCGCTGCGCCTCGACGGCTTCCAGCTCTTCCGTGCTGATCGTGACACAGAGCTTTCCGGCAAGACCACAGGAGGCGGTGTCTGCTTCTACATCAACTGTAGCTGGTGCTCTGATGTAACGGTAATTTCCAAACACTGTTCTCCTGCCTTGGAATTTCTTGTTATCAATTGCAAGCCCTTCTATTCCCCGCGGGAGTTTGCTTCTTTCATAATGATCGCTGTGTACGCCCCTCCCGACGCGGACACGCGCGAAGCTCAGCGCGTGCTCGCGGATCACATTCAACACACAGAGCGGAGTTTTCCAGACTCGCTGATTATTGTGGCTGGCGACTTTAATCAGTGCAATCTGAGCGACGATCTCCCCCACTACAAACAGTTTATTAAATGCCCCACCAGAGGATTAAACACACTGGATCACTGTTACACCACAGTGAAAGACGCATATCGCGCTGTCCCTCGAGCTGCGCTGGGATTATCTGATCACGTGATGGTTCACCTCATTCCCACATACAGACAGAGATTGAAGCTCACTAAACCTGTTGTGAGCACTACGAAGATACGGACCAGTGATGCTGAGGAGAAGCTGGAAACGTGCATGGAAATATCTGACTGGGGCATGCTTAAAGGAGCCACGCATGATCTGGATGAGTACACGGACACTGTGAACTCATATATCCACTTTTGTGAAGAGAACATTCTTCCATCACGCACCAGGGTGAGTTACTCTAATGACAAACCCTGGTTCACAGCTAAGCTCAGACAGATCAGGAAGGAGAAGGAAGCAGCGCTGAAAAGTGGAGACAGGGACTGCTACAGGGAGGTTAAATACCGGTTTAACAGAGAGCTGAAGAGGGCTAAATCTGTGTACTCAGAGAGACTCCAGCAGCAGTTCACTGCTAATGATTCGTCTTCCGTGTGGAGAGGACTGAGGCAGATCACCAACTATCGGCCTCAGGCTCCTAAAGGTCAGGATGACAAAGCCCTTTGTCAGAGACTGTCCCAACACTATGCCCGTTTTGACACCTCGTCATCTGTGTCCAACTCCCCCCCTCCCTCCAGCTCCACAGCCTCCACATTCCCTACTTCATTTAAGGCACCCCCCCCCACCTCCCCCCCCTCCCCTTATCATCAGTGAGCAGGATGTGCTCAAACAGTTCTCCAGACTGAACCCGCGCAAGGCCCCCGGCCCCAGACGGCGTGTCTCCCTCCACCCTGAGACTCTGTGCGAAACAGCTGGCTCCTGTATTCACAGACATTTTTAACACCTCCCTTAAGTTATGCCACGTGCCATCCTGCCTCAAATCCTCCACCATCATCCCTGTCCCCAAGAAGCCACGGATCACTGGACTTAATGACTACAGACCTGTAGCGCTCACCTCTGTAGTCATGAAGTCCTTTGAGCGCCTGGTCCTGTCCCACCTCAAGTCCATCACCACCCCTCTCCTGGACCCGCTGCAGTTTGCCTACCGAGCCAACAGGTCTGTAGACGATGCAGTCAACCTGGCCCTCCACTCCATCCTGCAGCACCTGGACTCCCCGGGAACCTACGCCAGGATCCTGTTTGTGGACTTCAGCTCCGCATTCAACACCATCCGCCCCGCTCTGCTCCGGGACAAGCTGTCCCTGCTCAACGTGCCTGACTCCCTCTGCAGGTGGATCATCGACTTCCTGACGGACCGGAGGCAGCATGTGCGGCTGGGAAAGACTGTCTCAGACTATACTAGCATCAGCACTGGATCACCCCAGGGCTGTGTACTTTCCCCCCTACTCTTCTCCCTTTACACCAACTCCTGCACCTCCAGCCACCAGTCTGTCAAGTTGATCAAGTTTGCGGACGACACCACCCTCATCGGGCTCATCTCCAACGGCGACGAGTCCGCCTACAGGAGAGAGGTGGCCCAGCTGGCGTCCTGGTGCAGCAATAACAACCTGCAGCTGAACGCTCTGAAGACAGTGGAGATGATTGTAGACTTCAGGAAAGTCACTACTCCTCTGCCCCCCCCTCACCCTCTCAGGCTCTCCCATCACCACTGCTGATTCCTTCCGCTTCCTAGGCACTACCATCACCAGGGACCTCAAATGGGAGCTGACCATCAGCTCACTCATCAAAAAAGCCCAGCAGAGGATGTTCTTCCTGCGGCAGCTGAGGAAGCTCAAGCTACCCACCAAGATGTTAGTGCAGTTCTACACAGCCATCATCGAGTCCATCCTCACCACCTCCATAACCGTGTGGTACGCAGGAGCCACTGCCAGGGACAGACTAAGGCTGCAGCGCGTCGTGCGCACTGCTGAGAAGGTGATCGGCTGCAAGCTCCCTTCTCTCCAGGATCTGTACATCTCCAGGACCCGGAGGCGTGCTGGCCGGATCATAGCCGATCCCTCACACCCTGGTCACGTACTGTTTGCCCCCCTCCCCTCTGGTAGAAGACTTCGGTCCATCCAGACTAAAACCTTCCGTCACATGAACAGCTTCTTCCCCTCTGCCATTAGACTGCTGAACACTAAGTGACTCTCGTGCACCATGTACAGCAGCTCAACCAGACTCATGTCAATCATCACTGTTTTCTTCCTGCATTACCGACTGCACTATATAGTTCTCCACAGTATCTGCTGCTGGCTAATATATATTTTAACTGTTGACCAGTATCACTTAATCTTATCCTACACTTTATTACATGTATAGTTTATTTCTCTTATCTTATCATGTTTAATGTTGCAGCATTGTACCGAGACAAATTCCTAGTTTGTGTACTACATGAACAATGGCAATAAACCTGATTCTGATTCTGATTCTGATTCTGAGGTCTGACCTTACACATCTGCAAAAATCGAGGGTGAAAAAATGCAGAGTAGGCTGGATTTCTATGGTCAGCTTTAAGTTTAACCATATACTGGAGAGCCAATTTCAGGCACCTGTTGTGAAGTGAAGGCTCGTTTGCGTCAACATACAAACTTTTAACAGGAGAGGTTCTGAAATCCCCCAAGGCAAGCCTTAGCCCCTGGTGATGGACGGTTTCTAGCATCCTGATGTATGTTTTCCTTGCTGATCCATAAACTATGCTCCCATACTCTAGCTGAGATCTTACAAGTGCTCTATAGAGATGCAGCAGCACAGTAGAGTCTGCACCCCATTTAGTTTTAGCCAAAACTTTAATAATATCAAGGGCTTTAAAACATCTGATTCTTAGAAATTTTATATGTGGAATAAAAGACAGCTTATTATCAAAAATAAGTCCAAGGAATTTGGTTTCTTTTACCACCTTGACAGCTTCTCCATCTATGAAAAGCTCAGGGTCAAGGTGAAGAGACCGCAGCAGGCAAAAGTGCATGCACACAGTTTTTGATTTTGAAAATTTAAAACCACTACTGACTGACCACCTATTAATCTTGTTTATGCACAGCTGTAGTTGTTTTTCGATTGTGCTCATGTCTTTCCCCCTGTAGCAAATACAGAGGTCATCTACATAAAGACTACAAAAGGTACTTGGTCTAAGAGCACCAACTACACTATTAATCTTAATGCTAAAAAGAGTAACTGAGAGAATGCTTCCCTGGGGGACTCCTTGTTCTTGCACATGGGGCTCTGAAAGGGTATCTCCTACTCGGACTCTGAAGTGTCTATTGGACAAAAAGTTTGAAATGAAAAAAGGCAAATGTCCCCTAAAACCCATGCCATGTAGGTCTCTTAAAATACCATATTTCCATGTTGTGTCATATGCTTTTTCTAAATCAAAAAATACAGCAACTACATGTTCTTTTCTAATAAAACCATCACGTATATAGGCCTCTAATCTGATAAGGTGGTCTAAAGTGCTTTTACCATGTCTGAAGCCACACTGGTAATCAGTTAAAAGGCATTCAGACTCAAGCACCCACACAAGGCGATTGTTTACCATTCTTTCCATGGTTTTACAGAGGCAACTTGTCAGAGCTACAGTATTGGACGGTAGTTGTTTGTATCAGTATGATCTTTCCCAGGTTTTGGAACGGGTATAACTACTGCTTCTTTCCAGCTTTCAGGAATACTGCCTCCCTTCCAGATATTGTTGAAAACTGTCAAGAGACTGGATAGTGCACTGGGGGGTAAGTGTTTTAAAAACTGATAATGAATTTTATCTGGCCCCACAGCAGTGTCATGAGAGTTCCTTATTGAGAACAAAAGTTCTTCCATAGTGAAATCTTGGTTGTATGGTTCTGAGTTATCTGAAGAAAAGTTTATTTCTTTTTGTTCTTCTTGTGCTTGTATGATTTGGAACTCAGGACGATAGTTACCAATAGATGAATTCTTCTCAAACGATTTTGCTAGTTGATTAGCTATTTCATATTTTGTCGTCAGCAGATTACCCTGATGATTAATATGCTGTATTTGAAGTCCATTCTCCTTACCCTTCATCTTTCTAATTAAATCCCAGATCTTTTTGGTAGATGTGTTGGATATGAGGCTTGATACAAATTCCCTCCAGCTCTGTCTCTTTGCTTTATTGATGATCCTGCATGCTTTAGCTCGACAGATTTTAAATCTGGTCAGGTTTTCTGTTGTTGGATGTTTATTGAACACCCTCTCTGCTTTTTTCCTTGCCTCAATGGCCTTTTTACAGTCATCACTGAACCATGGGTTGGACCTGTGATGTGGCTTTGCTGATGTTTTTGGGACAGTCTTATCTGCAATTGTAATTAAGGTTTGAGCAAAGCTCTGAACAGAGTGACAGTGTGTTTGAGGTTTTTGGCTGAATTTCTCTTTGCACAGAGAAACAAAGGAAGGCCAGTTTGCTTTTTTGAGTTGCCATCGTGGAGTTCTTGATTGCACATCCACTTCTGTAGACATCAATATTAGTGGAAAGTATAGTGGAAAGTCAATATTAGTGGAAAGCACTAGCTCAGGATCACATATAGATAGGTCAATTGCAGTATAGGTTCCATGTCCTGGGTGGAGGTATGTGTGAGGCCCATCGTTCCAAAAACATAGATCATTTTTAGCAATAAAATCCCCTAGTATCTTGCCTTTTGCATTTTTTTGATTTGATTTTTGATTTTGTATACTTTATTGATCCCCAGAGGGGAAACTGAGGGCATCCACCTGGATGGATGAAGCATTTGAGCAAATTCCTCCCCACAGAGGATTATGTCCATTAAAATCACCCATAAGGATGTATGAGGATGGCAACTGATTATGAAGGCCATCAAGATTTTCCGGTGTCACAATCATATCTGGTGGTATATAGACAGAGCATAAGGTTATTGCTTTATGCAAAGTTAGACGAACTGCCACTGCTTGTAAGTTGGAGACTAAAGCCAAGTGGCTGTGAATTAGGTCATTCCTTACTAAAATTGTTGAACCACCAGATGGACGATGCACATTTGGACCATATGTATTATACATAGTATAATGTTTCCGAGACATGGGGTTGGTTGATAGTAGGAGAGTTTCTTGAAGGCAAAAAGCAAGGGGATTAAAACTAGCAGCTAAACGCTGCACTTCAGAGAAATTGGCCTTAAAGCCACGACAGTTCCACTGGATAATGTGGCTACCCACCATCAGGTAGGTAAAACAAAAGCACGCTCCTTATGTTTGCTTTTGGGGGAGGGGCTGCGACTACGGCAAGTCGTGACTTCAGACATTTCTGCATCTTCTGGATTCCCATTCTTTTGCAATTTATTTTCTTGGCTTGATTTTGCCTGAGTAGAGGAGCTGAATTTTTCTTTTCTTTGTGAGAATTGGTTTGCTCCTCGGGACTTGCTGTAGACTTTGACTTAAAGGTTGACTTATTGTAGTCAGGCTTTGAGTGCCTTGTTTTACTTTTAACTGGGACTTCCGGAATTTTTAATACTAACTAATAATGAGGGCTTATCTTCAGTTAACCAGGGTCAGAGTCTGTCTGGCACTCAGCAGGCTGCATCTTAGGTTTCACAAGAGAGGAGAAAGTCTGCTGGAATTTGTACTTTGGGAAACCTACCAGTTTACGTGCCTCAGGGTAGCTAATTTTCTTAGTACATTTGACAGTTTGAATTTCTTTTTCCTTGATCCAACAAGGACATTCCTTCGATGACGCTGCATGATTCCCTAAACAGTTATTACATTTGAGAGGGGGTTTGCAGCCAACTCATGCCTTTCCTCTCCACATTTGTAGCAGACTGGTTTATTCCTACATCCTGCGGAGCCATGGCCAAAACTTTTGGCAGTTAAAACATCTCTACGGGTTTGGAATAAAGGTATCAACAGTTTGACACTCAGATATCCATTTGGATTCTTTCTGGAGGTTGATGCCAGATGAAACGTCAGAGATGTAAGTGCCACTTTTTACTGTCGATCATCTTAATGGTTATCCTCTGCACATGTGTTACTCCTTGCTGTTGCAGTTCTGAGCCTATTTCATCCTCTTCCAGTATGCGTGAGATTCTCAAGTATCGAATTACTCCTTTGCAGCTGTTTAGAGAAGGGTGAGGAAAAGCCTTCATTGGGTACACCACCAGCACATACACCGCAACAAATTTTCAGAATGGGCTTCTTTAAGCATTCCACCAAAGATCTGCCTGAACCTCAGTTTTTTAACATCCTTAACCGACCCTGCAATACCTGAAATTCCTTTCTGTACAGCAAAAGGGGACAGCTTAGAAAGAGGCATATCTGATTAAGCGACTCAAACAATAAGCCTCGGTCATTATCACCATTGAAAGAGCCATCCTCTAATTCCTGGGTCATCCACATCGTCTTCCAACATTCGTTTTTTAGGGGTTTGTTTAGTAGCCATATTTGATAGAGTATGATTCATCATCCCTGCTCCCCACTCTCCTCGGAGCCCTACAAGGGGATGCACAGAGCCGCGGACTTCCTGCAGGTTATGCACCAGGGATACAGGGATGGTAGACTCGAGCAACAAAGCACCAAAGTGCAAATTACTCAATTGACCCTCCGCCATAGGCTTCTGGGATTAGGAGATGTTATACTGCCAAAAGACATCCCAGAGTAGACCTTGACAAGCCGATTGATTGGACCGGGCCCTTCCAACCTCCCGTCTAAGTGAAGTAGGAGCCAAAGCACTGTGTTGGACTTGTGAAAACCGCAGCAAGACACATTCCTCAAGAACCAGGATCTCTTCCTCCACTGACACAGGTCGCAACTCACGGCAAACAAGTTGCCCCATTTGTCACCTCATATGATCAGCAAGGGGGTGCTCGGAACCACTTTAACCCTTGGTCCCCTTAGGGAATTATGACGCACAAAGTTGTTGGAGAGTTTTACTCTAACCCTAGTAGGGGAGGCTAACAGGTACTAGTCCTTGCCCAAGGGACACCTGGGAGTATCAGCGAGGGTTAAGAGGCACTCCATCATCCTCCTAGTCCAACAGACTCCCTCGCCCGGATGCAGTTTAACGTCATACCCAGGATGTACACATTCACACAGCACAGTTTGTGGGCATCAAAGAAGCACCCTATGTCCTCCAGGAACAAAATATCATTCAGTGTAGAAGCACTCAAGATATAATAGAGAGTAGAAATGGGAAAGGCAATGTGCAAAACAGTGCAAGAATAAATAAATCTCTATCACCGCTACTTTTTGCAATTTTCATAGAACCACTGAGTCAGTGGATAAGGATGAATAGAAAAATAAACGATATCAAAATAAATCAAATGGAACATAAAATAGCACTTTTTGCAGATGATGTTTTAATATATCTGAGACACTCTATAACCTCCTTTCCAGAACTCATGTTAGTCTTGTCTAAATATGGCAGTTTATCAGTTACAAATTAAGTATGAATAAGGCTGCATGTCCCACCAAATGCGTTTTTTTGTCACTGGACTGCCCTGAACGCTTTTCAGTGTTTGTGCGCTGGCGCTCTGGAAAAAAAAAAAAGTTGGTGCCCTGTAACAAGCAACAGCTTGTCACTCACAGCTCAGCACTTCCGCTTTTCCTATGGTCAGACTTTCTACTTATTTTTTAATAGCAGTCTCTAAATAACAATGGACAGGACACATTCTAGCATTGGTAGCAGCTCTGGATACAAAATATGATGACACAGAAAACAGGAGACCGAGTACAGACTGTACCGGCGTCCTATGTCCCGCCCTTACTTATTCTAATTGGCTGCTTAGAAAGGTCTGACATTGACGGGCTCAGCTGCAGTCTGAAAAGTTGAAATTTTTTCAACTCTGAGCGCTGCGACAAAAAGCAGCCACCGCTGAGAGTGTTTCAGTGCCAAGGGTGCTCAGCACTGCAAATGCTGGACTACATAGAGAATGAAAGAAAAGTCATCCACTGCTGAAAAAAGCATTTGGTGGACACACAGCCTAAATCTCAAATACTAACAATTATAATCCAAACCAATATGAACTGTGACAACTCAAAGTCAATTGGGAATCTCAATCTATGATTTATTTGGGGATCAATATCTCAAAAAACATTTTCTAATATTACAAACTTAAACTATGATCCCCTTCTTGCTAGAATAAAATCAGACTTGACAAGATGGAATATGCTGCCCTTCCTAGGTACTGCTGAAAGAGCAGAGGTAGTGAAAATGAACATATTACCAAGATTCTTATACTTATTCCAAACAATCCCAATGGACCACCCAGAAGAAATCTTTCAGATGCTTGACAGGTGGATCTCACGTTTCATTTGGCAAGGCAAGATACCCAGGGTTAAATATAAGATCCTGCAACTGACTAAAGACAAGGGCGGTCTCTCCCTGCCAAATATTAAAGATTACTTTAGGGCTGCCCAGATTAAAACCTTGATGGACATATGTATGTAACCAGTCCTATACAGCTCAATGGAAGGAGATGGAATGCCAAATATCAAGTCATATTCCATTACAGGCAATAATAGGTGACAGAACCCTCTCCATACACCTGAGCGAATCTAATCCCTGGATACAAACGTCTCTCAGGATTTGGTATAACGTGGTCAGAGAGAACCAAACCAAGGAACCCTATAGACCAGGGCTATTCAATTACGAAATCAGTTGGGCCACAATTTGAAATCAAGACATGTAACTGGGCTGCACATGTTCAGCGATTTGTTGAATATGACAAATTTCAAACCAACACAAATCAATATGATGAAAAATATGCACTTTTTATTCATCATCTTGGTTTTAAATGTGCGCTTGGCACATCAAAAGTGCATAAAAACCCAATAACTGTGCTGTGGGTGAGCAGAACTTGCGTGTAGAAATAGTTTTCCTCTTGAACAACAACTAAATAGAATGGAAAAAATAAAATTCTGTAAATAACCATTTTGGTCACATCTTACTCAGGCATATCTCAAAGTGCATTAAAACTCAATGTGCACTGTTAGTAGCATTAACATTTGTTTCCCTTTTGAAATAAAATATACTACATCCTGGTCATAACTGACCTTGGCACGTCACAAAGTGCATTTAGCTGAATAAAAAATGAACTGTTAAACACTTAAGTGCACAAACCCCCCAAGAAAAGACTGATAACATTAACAAACATTGCACATCTACTATTGTGGTTTGTTTTGAATCACGACATGTGTGAGTAGGAACCTCTTTTTACAACTACACATTCCATTACACACACATATCAGTCCAGGCAGGGTTAAACTGACAATTTTCATCATCAATTTTACACTTCAGAGTTGACAATGACATGTTTTAAGATGCCTTCACACCAAACGTGAACGGGCAAATTTTTCACGCAGCGCGATTACACTATAACTCAATGTAAACATGCAAACAAACATCAATTCACCATCTGAGTGAGTTGCAGACAGGTGAGGCTGCCTTTATAACCTCTGCAGCTGTGTTCAACCTTCTGCTGAAATCCCCAAAATAACGTTATGCTTAGGTTTACAGTGCGTCCGGAAAGAAGTCACAGCACTTCACTTTTTCCACATTTTGTTATGTTACAGCCTTATTCCAAAATAGATTAAATTTATTTTTTGCCTCAAAATTCTACACACATCACCCATAATGACAATGTGAAGAAATTTTTTTTTTTTAGATTTTTGCAAATTTATTAAAAATAAAAAGCTAAGAAATCACATGTACATAAGTACTCACAGCCTTTGCCATGAAGCTCAAAATTGGGCTCAGCTGCATCCTGTTTCCACTGATCATCCTTGAGGTATTTCTACAGCTTAATTGGAGTCCACCTGTGGTAAATTTCTGTTGATTGGACATGATTTGGAAAGGCGCACACCTATCTAAGGTCCCACAGTGGATATCGGAGCACAAACCAAGTGTGAAGTCAAAGGAATTGTCTGTAGACCTCAGACAGGATTGTCTCGAGACACAAATCTGGGGAAGGGTACAGAAAAATTTCTGCTGCTTTGAAGGTCCCAGTGAGCACAGTGGCCTCCATCATCCATAAATGGAAGAAGTTCGGAACCACCAGGACTCTTCCTAGAGCTGGCCACAGTGTTTCCTCTGGCTTAAAGACCTTGGTGTGATGGCAACATATTTTTCGGGAAAGGGGAGGGGGGGGGGACACATGACACTATTGTAACCGGAATATCTTGATTTATTTCTTTTTTTAATTTTCCACAGTAACTTTGCATATGGAACTTACTATCTGAAGAATTGTACTGTACAACCATGGCCCAATCTTGGAATATTGGGCCAGATGAGGTCCTACCAAGACGTCCTGTGTTTGGACTTTTTACTGGTGTCATCCTTCTCTCCTTCCTCTGCTTTCACCTCTCCTGGACCCTCTGCCTGAACACTTTCCTCTCTTTGGCTCATCTCGTCTGTCTCATCTTTCCCTCTCTGAGCCCTGTCTAATTCAGGTTCTCTCTCTGTCTATGGTGGTAAACAAACAGGTTAGAAAATGCTAAGTGTCACGTTTTGCCCTGCAGGATTTTTTTTGTCATGGTTTACATAAATGACACAAATATGTGTATGTTTTTGTATTTTTACCTCCGCCAAGGGAGGAGGTAATGTTTTCCGTGGCATTGGTTGGTTAGTTGGTTTGTCTGTTACCAACATAACTCAAAAAGTTATGAACGGATTTTGATGAAATTTTCAAATAAGGTGTGTAATGCCATGGGGAACAGATTATTACATTTTGGTGATGATCTGAGACTGCATACCTCCATCAAGGCCTTTGTTTGCATTTGTGTGGCAGGATTACACAAAAACTTCTGGATGGATTTGGATGAAATTTTCACCAGAGGTGGTTCTTGGACTAGAGACAGACCCACTACATTTTGGTGATGATCTGACAATGCATACCTCCGTCATGGCTCTTATCTTCTCACAGACTGTTAGCAACAATACTCCAAAACGAATGGACAGACTTTGATGCAATTTTCACCAGAAGTGGCTCTAGGCCTACACACAAAACCCATTACATTTTGAAGGTGATCCCATGACAGACGGAAGGAGCCTTGATGGAGGTATACGCTCTCTGAGTGGTTTTCTAGTTAGTGGGGTTTTATTTCCATTAAGAGAGTAGGAAAGAGAAGGGAAAAAACATTCATAATGGTAATTTACTCATGCATACTTAAATTACATGATCAGAGGTGTGTACAGTAGCCAGAAATTCTACTCATGTAAAAGCAGTGCTATGAAATGAATAATTAAAAGTAGACAACCAAAAATTTCTACTTGAGTTAAGGGTACAAAGATCACCCACTTAAAAACCTGAGTAATGATTTCAGTCTTGAAGGTTTGAGGTTTTTCTCCAAAATGTGTAACAATTTTCTTATAGTTTTCCACTTTTCTCTTATCTAAATATGCAATCATTTTCCTCATTTCTAATTTTCTCTTGTAAAATTATGACTTTTCTTGTGTGTTTGAGACTTTATTTTCAACTTTTGGATTATTTTACAGCAAATTTTTTGTCCATTTTTTTTATAAAATTACTGTTGGGGTTTTTTATATATATATTTGAAACAGACTGTGGTAAAATTTTGACTTTTTTTTTTCTAATTTACACTCTTGACCATAATTTTGCAGAGCCAGAACAGAACAATAATTTAACTCTGATTTCAAAGAAAAAAAATTAATAAAATTATATTTAATGAAATAAAGTAACTTAAATTACCAAAGACGCAGTTATTTCTATTACAATATTTGAATGAATGAATGAATGTGTGGTCTATATTAATCATATATTCCATAACCTACATATGTTTAAGCATGTGAGAGTGTTTAGTGATTACATATGTAAAGCGACTTCACACCTCAGAACAGGACAAAGGGTCTCAACCGCCAGTGAAGATCAAAGAGCATCCGAGGCGCTGCGGTGGAGACCGGATGGGTTGCCCTGACCCCCCAGGGCCAGGTGGAGGAGTACGAAGACAAAAGAGGGGATTAAGATAGTGAGGGATGTCAGCTTTTGATATGCATGTCTTTTGTTATGTGCGAGTATAAGTTCATAGAGCCGAAGGTGTTCGCTCTCTTACTTCTTCTGCTGCTGCACCTAGATGAGACTTGTTAGAGGAGCTGATAATAAACTTTGGTTTATGAATCACATCGTCTCGTTATTTCAAGCTCCTCTACAGAATGAATGAATCTTTATTTCGGATAGATTAAAAGTAAAGATTAAAAAGAAACAGAATAATATAACAAAGGGGAAAAAATCCAACACGGTCACATTAAACAATAACTCCTCTGATTATACAGTTCAACATAAGTTATCCGAAATGGGTGATGGCTGAAGCCGCAGCTTATATTGCCCACCCATATTCCAACCAAGAATTCAAAAGAAAAACAAAACAAGAGCGATTACAATTTAGAACAAAGCAAAGACAAAATGTGACAAAAAAAAACTAAGCAACAACACAACACAGACTGGATATGACAATCCTTATGTGATTTTACATGTCATCTTGTATATATGTTTGGAGTATTTCTTCCTTTAGTTTTTGTTTAAATTGTCCAAGCGTTGTACATGATTTTAATTCAGGTCCAAAATCGTTCCGTAATCTGACTCCTTGCACTGAAACAGTGTTGCTTGGTGGTAGTTCTCAGTGAAGGTTTTTGAAATATACATGTTCCTCTGAAATGATATTGTTTCTCCCTTATTTGGAACAGCTTTTGGATATTTGTGGGCAGTGATAGTTTCTTCACTTTAAACATTATTACTGCAGTTTTAAAGTCAACCAGATCTTTCAACTTGAGAGCTTTTAATTTAAGAAAAAGTGGGTTTGTTGGTTCCCTGTAAGCAGCTTTGTTTATTATTCTAATAGCTCTCTTCTGAAACATAAAGACTGGATACATGTTTGTTTTATATGTATTTCCCCATACTTCAGTACAATATGTCATGTATGAGTGTATTAATGATACAAAGTATATAATGTGGGTTGATTCAGCAAATATTTCGCTCTGTGTAGTACTGCAATTGATTTAGATATTTTACCTTTAATATAATTAATATGCGACTTCCAACACAGTTTATTATCAATTATTACTCCAAGAAATTTAGTTTCAGATACCCTTTCAATCTCTACACCATTTACACTGAGTTTAGATACTAAGTTGTTGTGATGGTTGTTAAAAACTATAAATTTTGTCTTACTTAAATTGAGCGTTAATTTGTTTGAATCAAACCACAGTTTAAGCTTTCCTAATTCCTTTCCGAGTGTATCCAAAAGTTGTTCCAAATTGCTTCCACTGGATGATAGATTAGTGTCATCGGCAAACAATATTAAATCCATTTTTTCCGAGACTGTACATTTATCATTTATATACATATTGAATAACAATGGCCCCAAAACTGAACCCTGTGGGACTCCACAAGTAACCTTCAGTAACTGTGAGTTTTTGTTACCAACACATACATATTGGTATCTATTCTTTAAGTAACTACTTAACCAGGACAGTGCTACCCCACTAATACCACAATTTTGTAGTTTCTTTAATAATAAATTGTGATCCACTGTATCAAATGCTTTTTTAAGATCCAGGAATACCCCAACTGAATACTCTATTTTCAACGGCAGTTGATATTTTTTCTATAAATTCCATTAGAGCAAATGCAGTTGTCATCTTGTGTCTGAACCCATATTGCTGCTCACACAATAAATTATTCTTCATTATGAAGTTGTCACTTCTCTCACAGAATATTTTTTCAAGTATCTTGGAAAATTGCGGCAATAGTGAAATTGGTCTATAGTTTGAAAGTTCCCCTCTGTCACCCGTCTTGTATATTGGAATTACTTTAGCTATTTTCATTGCATTGGGAAATATACCTGTTTGGAGAGACAGGTTACAAATATACGTCAGTGGTTTCACTAAGCATTCGATAATAGTTTTGACTAAGAGCATGTCAATACCATCACAGTCCGTAGATGTCTTACTTTTAAACGATTTAACAATTTCAATGACCTCTCTCTCGTCTGTGTTCTTCATAAAAATGGAGTCTTTTATAGCAGTGGTTTTGCTTATTGTATCACCCGTAGGTGCCGTAATGGGTATTTCTCGAGCCAAATTAGGACCAATGTTCACAAAAAAAGTTATTAAATTCATCTGCAGGTGAAACTGCATTCACACTCTCAGTCGTTGTATAATTTTTTGAAAAATTGGTTGGGTAGCTTGTATTTCTGTTTTTATTTCCAAGAATATTGTTAAGTATTGTCCATGTATTTTTAATATTGTCTCCATTTTTTCTCCAGTTCTTTACTGTAATAGTCTCTTTTACTACATCTCATTATATATGTTAACTTATTTTTGTATGTTTTATACCGCTGCTCTGCTTCGTTTGTCCTTTTCTTTAGAAAAGCTTTATATAATAAATTTTTCTTTTTACACGCCTTTTGTAATCCTTTGGTTAACCATGGCTTATCGACAAATTTATGTTTAAGCTTTTTCTTTACTAATGGACAATTTTTTTCATAAAGAGTGGTTACTAGTGATGGGTCCGGCAACACCGATGCGTCGGCGCATGCATCGAGCTCATAGAGCGAAACCCTGTGTCGGTGCGTGTCGGTGCGTATCTCTTTAAGAAAGTCACGTGACGCTAGCGTGTCGAAACAGTGACGCGCCAGCGTTTATAAGGAAGCGCATCTGTCAACGGGATGCATTTGCCCAAAGACTCTCTTATGTGTTGCGGACGGTCCTTGTGCAAATTTATCACAAATTATGGAGCACGAGCAGCCTCAAGGAAAAAGAAAGGTTTCCGCCGTGTGGGACCATTTTGATCTGATATCGGAAAATAAGGTATTTAAAAATAGTATTTTTAAAATACTATTTTCTTTGTTTTAATTTCCTTGTTGTTTCATCCTGTTCCTCTCACAGTTTCCACTTGATCTATCTGAATTCAAATTCATTTGAAAGTGACTCTTAGTTTACTCTTCATATTTTCTGCAGGCTAAATGTCACATTTGTTCGACAGAGCTGTCGTATTTAAACAAAAGCGCCTCCTCAATGCTGAGACATTATAGGGCCAGGCATGAAAATGAAGTCCCAGATACACCCAGGATAGACTCAGGTATACAGCCCTTCTACTACTTATTCACAGTTGCTTTGATAATTAATTCCTATTAATTTATTCTTTACTTCATTTTTAACCATCAAGCTTCCAGGAAGCAGATGCTGGATGAAGCTGTGCTCAATTTCATCCTGAAGGACTGCCAGCCCCTCAGCATTGTGGAGAGTGAAGGGTTCAGGGAACTGATTCAGGCCCTTCAGCCCTCATATGTTTTGCCAGCCAGAAAGGTTTGTGGACATTATCTAAAGTAGTAGTTGATATATCCAATTTATTTAATCTTTAATTTAAATATATGGATTTGCTTTTGGTTTGACTTGGTGTAATTTTCAGACCATCAAACAAATGGTGGCCAAAAAAGTACGAGGAGGAACGGGAACGAGTGAAAATGCAAGTACAGCAAGCTGTGGCAGTGAGTATAACAGCTGACATGTGGACATCTGTGAACATGGAGGCTTACTTGGCTCTTACCTGTCACTACATTAATGAGAATTTGCAGTTGTGTACGTCTGTGTTGGGAGTGCAATACTTTCCACAAAGTCACACTGCTGACAATTTGGCCCAAGTCAAAAGGGGCATGATGGAGGACTGGGCCATAACCAATAAAGTAAAGTGTTTTGTGACTGACGCAGCACCAAACATGATTGCATCCACTAGACGGCTCCAAATTCGGCACTCAATTTGCATTGCACATAGTCTCGATTTAGACGGGATCATCTTCACAACAGCTGTCTGCACCCACTTCAGCCATGTTATTTAGAATTATTTGTTTGTTGTTGTTTGGAAACCATGTACTAAAATGCCAATTTGTTGTTTTTTAGCTAACCTTTGGCAACATCTCAACATCGAAGTGGGCAGGCAGACCAAAAGTGCCACAGCTGATGCCATCCAGGAGGTGCAGAGATACCTGGCAGAAGGCAATATTGCCAGGTCCCAGGATCCTATGAGATACTGGGACAACCAAAAGACCATCTATCCAAACCTCTTTCAGCTTGCCTTACAATTTCTCTGCACTCCAGCCTCATCTGTGCCGTGTGAGCGGGTGTTTTCTACAGCTGGAGAAGTTGTATCAAAGCGTAACAGACTCAATTTCAAAACGTTGTAAAAGCTTTTTTGTTTTTAATAAAAATTTGTTTAAAAAAAAAATCCCAGTCCACAAGCATCTTCATTCACAACACGTTCACTTAGATTTTCATGTTATAATACATGTTCACATTATTTATTGACTGTATCTAAAAATATCAATGATATTTGAAATTAAAATGAAGATATGAAATCACTTCCGGTTATGGCTGCCACGTAGGACGGACGTGTCTCGCTCTGCTCTGCTCCTGGAGAAAAAAAATCGGCAAATAACTCTCTCATTTGGGACAGAACGTATCCCAGCATTTGGGCGAGGATATGTCGGCGAAGCCTAAGGCTGGAAAACCAGGAAAAGGAAAAAGCGAGCCGCCGAACAGTCCAAATTAACGGACTTTCAGGTCTGTGACGCAGCAAACAAAACTCCATATATGGCGGAGGAGGCTGGCGGCGGTGCGATGTCTGCGGGGAATGGCGCAGATGCGCTGATGGCTGCCATGAGTTCAATGAGAGCGGACTTTTCCTCTAGAGTTGAGTGGGATTATGACAGCGTTGGAAGGAATAAGAAAGGAATTGGGTGACTGTGTAGAACGAACGGCGCAGATGGAGCTCCGTCTCGCTAGTGCTGAAGATGACGTCACCCCGTCTTCAATTAAAGGTGCGCACTTTGGAAAAAAAAAATAAATCTCTGGAAGATAATATTTTGGATTTGGAATCTCGGTCCGAGACAGAATAATTTGAGGCTGGTGGGTCTTCCAGAGGAATCAGAAGGTCGGGACGTATGTTCCTTTCTGGAAAAGTGGATTCCGGAGGTGCTGGGCAGCGAGGAGTTGCAATCAGCAGTGGTTTCTGGAAAAAGCACATCGTATTGGCCCACGGAGAGATAAGGGACCGCCGAGGACCTTAATATATGAATTTCTTAGCAACAGAGACAGGATGAAGATCGTCAACCTGCAGCGTGCTAAAGGAGAGATTAAACACCAGGACCAGCAGGTGCGGTTCTACCCAGATTTTGGCCACAGGAATCCAGGCAATTGAGGAAGCAGTTTGATCCCATACGTAAGGAGCTGCGCAACCTTGGGATTCGTCATGGTGTAATCTATCCTGCGAGACTGGCTGGACCACGTATGAGGGCAGAACCCAGCATTTTCAAGACCCCAGAGTAGGCGCAGGATTTCATCAAGAAGATCAAAGAAAAGAAGAGACTGGTGGGAGCTAAGCATGAACAAAATATAAGGTAGAATAATTAAGCATTTGAACAGGCATCTGACTGACTTGAAGTAAATAGTAAGTTTACAAAATATAGATTGTATTATATATTAAAAGAAACAAAAAATACAAAACAAACAAACAAACAAAAAACTATGATGTACAAAGTTGTTAAAATTTTGGAGTTAAGTTGGAAAACTACAGAGGAGAGTTAATGTTACGTCATTAAAAGCAGTAGAGTTAGGGTGATTGGGAGGATGAAGAAGGAGTGGCTTAGGCTGTTCCCCGTGGGTGGTGGAACGGTCGATGGCTATATCGGGAGACAGAATTTTCTTTTGATTTTGGGGGGTTTGCCACAAGTGTGGGAAGGGGGAAATTTGTTTGTGTGTAGTTTGTAGGATGAATGTTCAACCACTCATGTTTTGCTTCTCTGTATGAGCATGTTTACACTGCAAGTAATCCTAAACTCTCTATTGATCATGGACCAAAGTGTTAATCTTAATTTAACTTCATGGAATTGCAGAGGTCCTACAAAATTTAAAAAAACTTAAACAAGTTATGAATAAAATAAAGGACATGGGTTCAAGAATTGTGTTTTTACAAGAAACTCATCTGATAGAGGAGGATGTTAAAAGAATTAGGAGTAGATGGCAGGGAAGTGTATTCACCTCTTCATTTTCATCCCAAGCCAGGGGAGTTATGACTCTCATACATAAATCAGTTCCTTTTCAGGTGAAAAATGTAATTGGAGACAAATTTGGAAGATAGTGAATCATTCAAGGTTCTTTGCTATTAGAAAATATAAATCTTGTGAACTTATATGGTCCCAATATAGATGATCAGAAGTTCTTTGCTAATTTATTTCTCATCTTATCATCACTTACAGGGCAACATATAATAGCAGGGGATTTTAATTGTACAGGATGTAGGATGACTATTAATCATTTTATGAAAGAATTGAGATTGTTAGATATATGGAGAGAAATGAAACCACAAGTTAAAGCCTATTCTTGTTATTCCAGTACCTACAAGACATTCTCACGTATTGATTATTTTTTGATTTCCACAGAATTAAGGTCCAAGATCAAAACTGCTTTTTATGATAACATCGTGATTTCTGATCATGCACCCTGTTTGTCTAATATATGTAGATAAAAAATTGACAAAGGAATCAGGTAGATGGCAATTTCAGCATAAATGGCTTCAGGGATGAGGAATTTGTCAAGTATATAGAAAAACAGATAGACGAGTTCTTTGACATCAATACTACACAAACATCAGCATGTGTAAAGTGGGAGGCTTTCAAAGCTTTTATTAGGGGACATATTATTAGTTATACAGGATCAAAATCTAAGAAGACTCGAGAGGAGAGAGCTAAATTGGAACATAAAATAAAAAGTCCTTCAGGTAAAAGTGGTATGCAGGAAGTGACCCAAGGTTGGAGATGAATTACTGATTTTGAGAGCTGAATACGACAAAAAATCAGCGAATAGAGCTGCCTCGAGTCTTCTAAGATTGAGAAACAATCTTTTTATGGAACAAGGTGAAAAATCAGGAAAATTATTAGCATGGGCAGGATTAAACAATTGGAAATTAAACACCAATTACCAGTATTATAAGTAAAGGACAGGTAGTTATAGATCCTTTAGAAATTAATAGGAGCCTTTAGAGATTACTATGAAAAAATTATATGATAGCCAAAAATTGAACCTGATTTAACAAACTAAAATGGGTTTTTGAACGAACTATCTATACCGTGTATTCCAAATGAAAAACAGGGAGATTTTGGAGTCTAAAATTAGTCAAGAAGAAGTTGGGCTAGCCATTGATAATATGAAATCAGGAAAAAGTGCAGGACCAATGGTCTTCCCAGTTGACCTTTATAAAAAATTTAAGAATAAATAATAAACCTTTTTTGGGGAATGTTTTAGAAGCATTTCAAAATAATAATTTACCATCATACATAATATATGGCCTTAATTATACTGCTGCCAAAACCAGGTAAGCCCTCTAATAAATGTGAAAATATGAGACCAATAAGCCTATTAAACGCCGACCTTAAGATAATCTGTAAAATTTTAGCAAGACGAATTCAAGAAATTTTAACCAAATATTATTAATCGAGATCAGAGATGGCTTTATAAAGGGTAGACAAGGCTTCCATAATGTAAGAAGGACTTTTAATATATTTATTTTAAATAAAGAAGCACCGGATACAGCTCTCCTATCAGTGGAACGGTCCGAAAAGGCCTTTGATAGAGTTGAATGGTCCTTTCCTTTTTGAAGTCCTACAAAGGTTTGGACTTGGGAAAAGTATTTCATAAAATGGGTTCAAATAATATACAATATCGCTACTGCAGAAATCCTAACAAAGAAACAATATTTCAAAACCAATAAAAATCATAGAGGATGGTCGACAAGGCTGTCCACTTTCACCTTTACTGTTTACTATGCAATTGAACCTTTAGCGATAGGCGATATCGTTTACAGTCACAAATATATGGAATTAAAGTTGGACCAACAGAACATAAAATCTCCCTGTACGCCGATGATATAATTTTGTTTATGTCGAATCTAAAGAAAATCAATTCCCAGACCTTGTTGAATTTAATAAAGAGATTTTGGGGAAATATCAGGATATAAAGAAATAAAACTAAATCTTCAATTTTAATGCTAAATGAGACCCAGAGAAATTACCCAGCCCCTGAGGGTTAAATCAATTCAATGTTGTAAATCAGGTTTAATTATTTAGGAATCCAAATTATGCTAAGCTAGAATCAGGTCGCCAGTGTCAACTATGAGAGCCTTAATGTCAGATATCAATGAGTTAACTCAGAGATGGATGTCACTACCAATGTCGATGATTGGGAGAATCAATATACTTAAAAGTAATATTTTACCTAAAATACTTTATGTTATTTCAATAACATTCCCTGATCACCACCTTTAGATCTATTCTCAAGAATAAAAAAAAAGTTAGTGGGAATTTATATGGAACAACAGGAGGCTAGATTATGTTTGTCTTTATGATATTTACCATTTGATCGTGAGGGTCTGAAATGTTCCAAATTTTATGTTGTATTATTGGGTCGGCACAACTGAGGTCTATGACATATTATTTTTCATCAAATGATCTCCCTCACTGGACTGAAATGGAATCATACAATTTACCTTTACCTCTTCCCATATTCATATACTCAGATTCGGCAAAAAAATTACAAAAACAAGTTAAAAATCCATTTGTAAAGCATATGATCAAAATATGGTGTGAAGCTAAAAACTATTTAAAAGAACCACAGTTATTGTCACAATTTAGTCCAATATGGGGTAATCAATATTTTAAACCAAGGAGAGCGGACGCTGTATTTAAAGTATGGAATTTAAAAGGGATACAAAAGATTCAGGATTTATATTTGCCATGTGCAGAAAACATAATGTCTTTTGAAGAGCTGAGGATCAAATTTAATCTCAATAGAACACATTTTTTTAAATATCTTCAACTTAGAAACTTTATTCGATCAAATCAAAATAAAGCTCTCACTCGACCTATTTATTCATCCTTGGAAAAAATGATGATGAAAGATAGTAAAAGAAAGGGTATTATTTCAGAGTTTTATAACTCATTGACACTATCTTCAAGTGAAAATTCACTGAAAAGATTAAACTACTGGAAAGAAGATCTGCAAATTGAAATTTCAGAGGAACAATGGGAATTGGCTTGTACAGAAGCTCAAACCAAATCAATAAATGCACGCCTTAAATTGATACATTTCAAATGGTTAATGCGGATGTATGTTACACCGGAGGAGTTAAATAGATATAACAAAAATATACCAGATACATGCACAAAATGCATGGAAAGTAAAGGAACCCTATTTCATTGTTTATGGGAATGTAGATTAATAAGAATGTTTTGGGAGGAGGTGAGGGTAACAATTGAAAAAATAATCTCAAAACAAATCATATTGAATCCTAAACTGTTTTTGTTGGGTCTGTACCCAGAAAAGCATAATTTCAATAAAAGTGAAAGAACATTCATAGACCTCAGTTTGCTTAATGCCAAAAAATGTATTGCACTATTATGGAAAAAGACTCATAGACCAGATGTGACTCAGTGGTTAAGACAGATGTTAACAAACCTTCCATTAGAAAGAATAACATATATACTGAAATCAAAGGAAATTGTGTTTGAGAATATATGGAGACCTTTTATTGATTATGTAAAAAATTTAAACATAACTCTTGAAGAAGAAGGTGAATGATGTGTGTGGACCTTGTAAATTCCAAACTGGTGAACATAATATGTATACTAATGTATTGGATTGTCTAGACTAAACAGAGGAGCATTGTTGAAGACTTGATTTTGTTGGTGGTTGTTGGTGTTTTTAGGGCATTTTTTTTTTTTTTTTGTAGTACTTTAGTGTTAGTGTTTGATTGTTTGTATCATGTTTGTTAAAAAAAAAAAAAAGGTTCAATAAAGATATTGTGGAAAAAAAAAATGAAGATATGAAATAATACAATATAAAATACAATGACTTAAATTATATACTGCTCAAAAAAATAAAGGGAACACTAAACATCCAAGATTTGAATGAAATATTCTTATTATGTGCAACACATCAGATTGATTGTCTTTGATTAATTGTCTATGTTTATTGCACTGTCCCTGTCAAATAAACTAATCTACTACTACTATTAAATACTTTGTTCTTTACATAGTTGAGTGTGCTGACAACAAAATCACACAACAGCATGTGAAACTGATTGTCAATCACTGTTGCCTCCTAAGTGGACCGTTTGAGGGACAGTGTTCCCTTTATTTTTTGGAGCAGTATATTATTGTATATACTAGGTCATCAAATCAGTGTCAGTTGAGTCTGTCAACTAGGTTGCCTGTAGAGATTTTTAAGGTCCAGCAGGTGTCAGTATTCAGTGACACAGTATCAACACAGTATTAATACAGTTTTGCAATGTGTCAAAACGCATCATGACGCCTCATGGACCCATCACTAGTGGTTACTATGTTCATAAATGTGTCATAGGCTTCATTTACATCTGATGCATAGACTTTTGTTCAGTCCTGCTTCAGCAAGTCTTCTTTAAAAGAACTGATTGCATTTTGTTATTTGTATCTGAACGATTTTAAAAAAAATTTTCTGTATTGGCCTCCGTGTGGCCATGGATAAGTGCAAAGGTTGGCAAATGGTCACTTACATCATTTATCAATAATCCACTTTCTAGTTTCTTATCAATAATATTAACAAACAGGTTGTCAATAAGTGTAGCAGTGTGAACTGTGATTCTACTGGGATGTGTTATTGTGGGATATAGACTCATACTGTACATAGAATTCATGAACTCTGTCATTACATTTTGTTGATATGGATTTAGTAAATCAATATTGAAATCTCCACAAATTACTACCATTTTCTTACTAGTAATATTATTGTACAGCTCGACTAATTTATCTCTGAATGTATCAATGCAAGTTCCCCACGTTCTATATATACAACTTATAATTAGATTTTTTGTTTTATCTTGGTCAATCTCAACAGTAACACATTCTAAAATCCCTGGTAGTGCAAAGAACATTCCATTTACAAGTTTACACCTATACAGGTCATCAATATACAGTGCAACACCACCACCCTTTTTTTGAGATCTGTTAATATGAAACATCCTGATATCCCTCTATTGCCATCAGGGGAGCCTGCTCTTCATTAAGCCAAGTTTCAGAGACTGACTTCTATATATTTACAGTTTTTTAGAACTTTCCTCGTCAACCAGACAGCAGGAAAAACCTCCCTTATTTTGAAATCCAAATGTTGGCACGTTTAGTTTGTCTGAAAGCTGATGACGGATTAAAGACACTGACTTCATGAATTTCAGTCCTCTTAACTTGCCAGGTACGTAATAATGAAAATGAATTAGTTAATTTTGTCATGGCTGGTGAAGTAAATCCTCAGCAATTCAGGCACTCTTGCCTTTTTCTGCATATGAAGCCTGCATATGAAACCTAACCACACCTGTTTGCTAAGCGACTCCTCATTATTCTTCCCGTTAAGCGGGTTAAAACCACCATAAATGCCTCTACTGCTTACATACCTCTTCAGCTTTTTTTAAGCATTTAAAGTACGTTGATAAGCCCATGCTTCTCTTGGACAGCAACGCTAGAGAGACACTCTGCTTGCCGACGGTCACGTGGGCGGGCGCTTCTGAACTCCAACACGCGGATGACTGTCACACGCATTGTTCATGTGCACACTTCTGGAGCGTCATTCCTCAATTTATTTTTCTTAAATTTATATTTCCTCTTAGCGTGGTGCCATAACTTCAAGGGTGGCGGCCCACCATGCAGAAATGTTACCAGAGGAAACCCTGGGCAAGTCATCTAAACTGAGCAATTGGGGGAGAAGGGCCTTAGTGAGGGAGGTGACCGAGACAAGACCAAGGTGGCTGTGCACTGACACTTCCCATCCAAACTGATGGAGCTTGAGAGGTGCTGCAAAGAGGAATGGGCGAAACTGCCCACAGATGGGAGTGCCAAGCTTGTGGAATCATATTCAAAAAGAATTGAGGCTATAACTGCTGCCAAAGGTGCATCAACAAAGTATTGAGCAAAGGCTGTGAATACTTATGTACATGTGATTTCTTAGTTTTTTATTTTTAATAATTTTGCAAAAATCTAAAAAAAAACAAAAAAACCTTTTGCACATTGTCATTATAGTGTGTTGTGTGTAGAATTTTGAGGGAAAAAAATGAATTTAATCAATTTTGGAACAAGGCTGTAACATAACAAAATGTGGAAAAAGTGAAGCACTGAATACTTTCCGGATGCACTATATGTGTAGTTGTTCTGGCATTATCGGTTTCTCAGTTACTGTCTCTTTAGTTTTTCGTTTGCAAGTTAGCTAAATATAATAATGATAATTACTGGCCACCTTTTAAACTCGTCTTCCTGATTCTTACCTCTTGCTCCATAAGAATCTGTGCAGGAGTAGGAACAGCAGCTTTTATTTGGGGTGCTAAAAAAGTGACAAGTCTCAAATGAACAGCACGTTTTGGATTGAGATCATTAATAGGACTAGCTAGGTCACAAGTTGTACTTACCAATTTCAACATGGATACAGCGGCGCAGGGGTCTCGCTGGTTCCAGATGTTTTTGAAAGACTCTTCTCGATACTTCCATGTTTACCACTGTTACAGTCTACACGCCTTACAGGTGCATCTAAAACAAAAAAAGAATCTTGTGTACATCTTCATTTAATTTTTCCAAAAGTAAACTTTCATATACAGTATTCCATGCAAGGGAAATATTTTAATATCAATGTTTTATTTTTGTGTTAATTCTGATTAGGATTTACACCTTATTAAAATGAGAAATGTAGTATCTCAAATTATTAAGGTGTGCTCAGACCAAACCCAAGTAAATTTAGTCACGCAACCTGAGTACGTTAGTTCAATGTATTTATGTGACTATGCAAATTTGTTGTGGAATCACATTTAGTGCAAATGACGATTTGCACTAAATGGTTATGTATGTGTGTTTTCATAATTAGATTCCTGATATGTTTTATTTTATATGTATGGTTGTATTTGTTTTTATCGTGTTGCAAACCAAGTTGCCCTTTTGGGACACTGAATAACGTGAATCTTGAACTAAATTTCCTCACACGGATACACAGAGTTAGCATTTACTCACGTTTGGTCTGAACGCACCGTTAGAATATTCGCCAAGATCATTCCAAAATAAGGATGTACTGTAAATGCCAAGACCTGCGATAGACTGGTGATCTGTCCAAGCTGTACCCTGCCTCTCGCCCAAAGATGCTGGGATAAACTCCAGCCTCCCTCCCAAAAAGGATTAAGCGGTAGAAGATGGATGGATGGATGTAAATGTTAACTTAAGCCATGTTAGTGTAAGGCATGTAATAAATATATTCATATGTAATGCAATGTTAATGGACAGGAGCCGGATCGGAGCTCAACTACAGCGGCAGTGGGCAGCGGGGCTCGGTGGAGGAGCTGCCGGCATCCCGGCTGGACAGGAGCTCAATTGCAGCGGCGGTAAGCAGCAGGACGAACAGCAGAGGGGGCTAGCTGAGGTCCCAGCTGGATTCGAGGTTGGTCGGATCAGATACCGACGACACCAGCAGAGATTGTTTTACTATCAACAGGTCAGTAAAAATGCCACCAAAGAAGGAGGAAATGGAAGAGATCAAAAAAATCTCTGAACTTCTTGTCAGAAGAACTGACCAAAGTGGCTAGTCAACAGCTTAAACTATTAGGGCTAATGGAAGAAGTCCAAGAATTAAAATTAACAATTAAGGAAAAAGACAAAAAAAATTGCAGACTTGGAGCGACGCGTCGAGGATCTTGAACAATATTCTCGTATGGATGATCTAATTATAAGTGGACTAGACATTAAATACCAATCATATGCCAATGTTACAGCAGGAAGGACAGGTGAGGAGGCTCCCCTGAGTGAATCAGTCTCCCTGGAAAACCAGGTGCTTCAGTTCCTTGAAAGCAGAAATATAAAGGTTGTAGTAAATGCAATTTCAGCCTGTCATACTTTACCCAGAAAAGATAATAAAACAAAGAAATCAATTGTGATGCGCTTTGTGAACAGAAGGGTAAAGAATGAGATACTGAGGCAGGACAGAAAGCTACGGGGAACAGAATATCTAAATGAACATTTAACAAAGACTAATGCTGAAATAGCACGGCAAGCACGGATGCTGAAAAGACAATAAGATACAGGCAACATGGACAAGGAATTGTAGCGTTTGGATCAAATTAAATGGAACACCTGAGGAAGCAAAGACCATAATAATCAGAGATCTTACTGACTTAAATAAATATAGATGAACACTGATTAAGAAAATTAAGAGACTATGATAATCCATATCCACACACACGGCAAGAATAGTTCTTTTGTGACATACCATGTTAATGTACTTTAAAAAAAACAAACTAAACAAAACAAACCAAAAAACTTATGACTGACTTGAGTAGACATCAATTATCCCCAGTTGGAGGAAGTCATTTGACACAGAGAGGAAATTCAAACTCTGAAAATATGCCATTATGCTGAACATAAACTACAAGAGATGGAGAA
The DNA here is from genome assembly GCA_020510985.1 of Pholidichthys leucotaenia. Classification (NCBI taxonomy): domain Eukaryota; kingdom Metazoa; phylum Chordata; class Actinopteri; order Cichliformes; family Pholidichthyidae; genus Pholidichthys; species Pholidichthys leucotaenia. The sequence goes on from CM035849.1 coordinate 158,393,061, forward strand.
CGATACTGATCCTGATAACCACTTTTTCAATAATATTCATAATCATTGTGAATATTACACTAAAAAGCTATTCAAAAGTCAAGTGCAACTAGATGGTAAACTATCAATAATACACTTCAACAGCAGAAGTCTTAACAAAAACTTTCCACAGATTCAGGACTATTTAACCATACCTGCCAACTTTTCAAACCTGAAAAGCCTAGTAGCTAGCCGGGGTCCAGGGGCCGATGCTAATGCTAATAATGCTAATGCTAATAATAATAATAATAATGCTAATATTTGCCAAACAAATATTAGCATTAAATCTAGTTAAATATAGCTAACAACCTCATATTTCTTCAACTTTCAAACCTGAAAAGCCTAGTAGCTAGCCGGGGTCCAGGGGCCACAGGCCCCGGTAGGTCCAGGACAAAGTCCTGGTGGGGGGTTCTACCACCAAGCAACACTGTGTTTCAGTGCAAGGAGTCAGATTATGGAACGATTTTGGACCTGAATTAAAATCATGTACAACGCTTGGACAATTTAAACAAAAACTAAAGGAAGAAATACTCCAAACATATATACAAGATGACATGTAAAATCACATAAGGATTGTCATATCCAGTCTGTGTTGTGTTGTTACTTAGTTTTTTTTGTCACGTTTTGTCTTAGCTTTGTTCTGAATTGTAATCACTCTTGTTTTGTTTTTCTTTTGAATTCTTGGATGGAATATGGGTGGGCAATATAAGCTGCGGCTTCAGCCATCACCCATTTCAGATAACTTATGTTGAACTGTATAATCAGAGGAGTTCTTGTTTAATTTGACCTTGTTGGATTTTTTCGCCTTTGTTATATTATGTTTCTTTTTAATCTTTACTTTTAATCTATCCGAAATAAAGATTCATTCATTCATTAAATTTGCATTCAAAAGACTATCTTAACACTGCATAGAACTTTGAATAGGCCAGATGTGATGTATTATGAATACTAGAAAAGCACTCGGAGAGCGCAGACCTCCGCCAAGCGCCACAGTTCCCCCATACAGTGTTTAACATCATAAATAAAATATTGAAAATGGCCCTGTCTTGCAATGTTAAATTAAAAAAAAAAAAAAAAAAAAAGAATCCTTTAAAAAATTCCTGGATCCAGACGGTGATCCGGATCACCACCAAAATCTAATCATCTGTAGGATACCCCATTTCTGACAATCTGTGAAAACTTCATGAAAATCCGTCCATAACTTTTTGAGTTATCTTGCTAACAAACAAACAGACAAACCAACGCTGATGATCACATAACCTCCTTGGCGGAGGTAACTAGAAGACTAGAAATATCAGCAGGGTATACTAGCACTGTATGACACACGTGCGTAAATGACGGCAAAATCGCTCTGATATTTTATGTGTCTACATGATACACCAAACATGACAAGGCTTGCAATTACACAGCACATGCTCTTCAAGTTTGCCGCTAGCGTCACTGGCACTGGCCTTGTGTTTTTTCGTTCTTACGTGGTCGTTCACATCGCTGATTCCGCCATGTCCAATCAAAAAGTCTTGTCTACACAAAGTGCAATTTGCGTAATTTTCACCCCTTCTTGAGCGAATAATAACTCCCGGAAATGCTTTGCTGTATTCCTCACGAAAAGACTGTAATTTTCGTTTGTGTTTCACGCTCGTTAGTGATTTTTCTCCGGCAGACTCCATGATGAAAACGTATAATTCTTACCTGATTGCCTTGCGATTGCACATGGAAAATTGGCTCAGACCTCTCGCACATGCGCAATACACCTACATGAAGCAGTGCCGATTGCCTTTGTTCTAAATTTAGATACGATTCCGAGCGACAGCGTGTTTGGAATTGTTTTTGTGTTTTCCGTGTTTTTTTAAATAAATTTTTGACTGAATTTTTTAGTGAAAAAACGTAATTTTGAATAATAAAACCGGAACCCGGAACGGGGTCTTAAAAACCAGAACCATTACGGCAAAACCGGAGTAGTTGGCAGGTATGTTTAACCCTCAAGCGACCAAGCTATTTTACGGACTGAAATGACCAAGTGGGGTCATTTATGACCCCATTGTGCTCTGTACAGGGATCCTTATTATAAATGGCTGGTTGGAGGTTTATCATACCAAAACTACTCCCTGTATTTACGACAGGTATTTTATAATCATCTAATGTAAAATGTGTTTGCTAATAATACTTTTAGTGCAAGAAATAACCAAAACGCAGACTGTAAGAACAACATTACATTTATTTAGACAGTCCTTGTCAGTTCACTCTTGGAACATCATCATCATAGTTACTATCATCATAGTTACAATAATAGGTATCATCATCATCATAGTTACAACAATAATAGGTATCATCATCATCATCATTGTCATCATATCATCATCACGATGATGATGATACCTATTATTGTAGTTACGATGATGATCATGATACCTATTATGGCATTTTGCGTAATGGCGGTTTTCTTGTGGACGGTGATCCGGATCACCACCAAAATCTAATCATCTGTAGGATACCCCATTTCTGACAATCTGTGAAAATTTCATGAAAATCCGTCCATAACTTTTTGAGTTATCTTGCTAACAAACAGACAAACAAACAGACAAACAGACAAATGTAAATCTTGCTATCCTAGGTCTGTTAGCCATGGTTCACTGCAATACAATATAAAGTACTGATTAGAAGTGGAAACCGGAGTGGTGGCTCAGTTGGTAGAGCATCCGCCCCACACCCGGGAGGCAGGGGTTGAAATCCTGGCCGGGTCATACCAAAGACCATATAAAAATGGTGCTTTCTGCCTTCTAGCGTGGTGCTCCGCATAATGGAATGGGGAAAGTAAAGTTACACACAGAGCTACCAGAGGACTGACCCCCCCCGCTGTAGCTTTCACTACTTACAGTAGCTGTGTGGCCTAGGGTCAGAGAAACGGAGATAGGCGCCGCCCATATACACCTTCAGGGGTGAAGGAATTAACTAACTATTAGAAGTGGAACTTTTGAATAAAATTTATAAAACCAATGTTTAAAAACCAGTGCTTCTCTTCGGGGTCATAAATGACCCCACAAGAGTTTGCGATGTCTACGCCACACCAATTGGTTGATCCCTGCAAAAAACTATGAAAGTGTGTAGGATTAGTAGACTGACAAATTCATGCTAGGAAAGAAAATTTGGATAAAAAATAAAGAGACGGCAAATTAAATTATATGGCTGGGGTCGTAAATGACCCCACTCGGTCGCTTGAGGGTTAAAACAGCTAGACAAAAAATTTACAGCTATCGCAGTCTCTGAAACTTGGCTTAATGAAGAGCAGGCTCCTCTGATGGCAACAGAGGGATATCAAATGTTTCATATTAACAGATCTCAAAAAAAGGGTGGTGGTGTTGCACTGTACTGTATATTGATGACCTGTATAGGTGTAAACTTGTACATGGAATGTCCTTTGCACTACCAGAGATTCTGGAATGTGTTACTGTTGAGATTGACCAAGATAAAACAAAAAATCTAATTATAAGTTGAATATATAGAATGCCAGGAACTTGCATTGAGACATTCAGAGATAAATTAGTCGAGCTGTACAATAATATTACTAGTAAGAAAATGGTTGTAATTTGTGGCGATTTCAATATTGATTTACTAAATCCATTTCAACAAAATGTAATGACAGAGTTCATGAATTCTATGTACAGTATGAGTCTATATCCCACAATAACACATCCCAGTAGAATCACAGTTCACACTGCTACACTTATTGACAACCTGTTTGTTAATATTATTGATAAGAAAATAGAAAGTGGATTATTGATAAATGATATAAGTGACCATTTGCCAGTCTTTGCACTTATCCATGGCCACACGGGGGCCAAAACAGAAAAAAACTTGAAAATCTTTCAGGTACAAATCCCAAAATGTAATCAGTAACCACCACCAAGCAACACTGTATTTCAGTGCAAGGAGTCAGATTATGGAACGATTTTGGACCTGAATTAAAATCCTGTACAACGCTTGGACAATTTAAACAAAAACTAAAGGAAGAAATACTCCAAACATATTTACAAGACGACATGTAAACTCACACAAGGATTGACATATCCAGCCTGTGTTGTGTTGTAGCTTAGTTTTTTTTTTTTTGTTTTGTTTTGGGGTTTTTTCTCTGTCACATTTTGTCTTAGATTTGTTTTTGAATAGTAACCGCTTAACTTAGCCTAGCTTAGTTTTCTTTTTTCTCTCAGTCACATTTTGTCTTAGCTTTGTTTTGAATTGTAATCGCTCTTGTCTTGTTTTCTCTTTTTTCTCTTTTGAATTCTTGGATGAAATATGGGTGGGCAATATAAGCTGCGGCTTCAGCCATCACCCATTTTGGATAACTTACGTGGAATTGTATAATAAGGAGTCTTTGTCTAATTTGACCTTGTTGTTATATTATTCAGTTTCTTTTAACCTGTACTGTACTATCCGAAATAAATAAATAAAATTCAACAATTCAGTTCTTTTAAAGAAGACTTGCTGAAGCAAGACTGGACAAAAGTCTATGTATCAGATGTAAATGAAGCCTATGACACATTTATGAACATTGTAACCACTCTTTATGAAAAAAAAATTGTCCATTAGTAAAGAAAAAGCTAAAATATAAATTTGTCGACAAGCCATGGTTAACCAAAGGATTACAAAAGGCGTGTAAAAAGAAAAATTTATTGTATAAAGCTTTTCTAAAGAAAAGGACAAAAGAAGCAGAGCAGCGGTATAAAACATACAAAAATAAGTTAACATATATAATGAGATGTAGTAAAAGAGACTATTACAGTAAAGAACTGGAGGAAAACAGAGACAATATTAAAAATACATGGACAATACTTAACAATATTCTTGGAAATAAAAACAGAAATACAAGCTACCCAACCAATTTTTCAAAAAAAAAAAAAAATAATAAAACGACAGAGTGTGAATGCAGTCTCACCTGCAGATGAATTTAATAACTTTTTTGTTAACATTGGTCCTAATTTGGCTCGAGAAATACCCATTGCGGCACCTACGGGTGATACAATAAGCAAAAACATTGCGATAAAAGACTCCATTTTCATAAAGAACACAGACGAGAGAGAGGTCATTGAAATTGTTAAATCGTTTAAAAGTAAAACATCTATGGACTGTGATGGTATTGACATGCTCTTAGTCAAAACTATTACTGAATGCTTAGTGAAACCACTGATGTATATTTGTAACCTGTCTCTCCAAACAGGTATATTTCCCAATGCAATGAAAATAGCTAAAGTAATTCCAATATACATGATGGGTGACAGAGGGGAATTTTCAAACTATAGACCAATTTCACTATTGCCGCAATTTTCCCAGATACTTGAAAAAATATTCTATGAGAGAAGTGACAATTTCATAATGGACAATAATTTATTGTGTGAGCAGCAATAAGGGTTCAGACACAAGAGGACAACTGCATTTGCTCTAATGGAATTTATAGAAAAAATATCAACTGCCGTTGAAAATAAAGAGTATTCAGTTGGGGTATTCCTGGATCTTAAAAAAGCATTTGATACAGAGGATCATAATTTATTATTAAAGAAACTACAAAATTGTGGTATTGGGGGTAGCACTGTCCTGGTTATGTAGTTACTTAAAGAATAGATATCAATATGTATGTGTTGGTAACAAAAACTCACAGTTACTTAAGGTTACTTGTGGAGTCCCACAGAGTTCAGTTTTGGGGCCACTGTTATTCAATATGTATATAATGATATATTAATTAAATCACCCTTTATTGTCATTCAACTGTACAACCAAACCAACCAATAAAAAAAAAAAAACAATCATGTACAGTAGAACAAGATTGTGTTTTACCCATCTACTGTGTTAATCACACACACACACCCCAAGTGTAGAATCAAATATATGTAAAGTTTCGGAAAAAATGGATTTAATATTGTTTGCAGATGACACTAATTTATTATGCAGTGGAAGCAATTTGGAACAACTTTTGGATACACTCGGAAAGGAATTAGGAAAGCTTAAACTGTGGGTTGATTCAAACAAATTAATGCTCAATTTAAGACAAAATTTATAGTTTTTAACAACCATCACAACAACTTAGTATCTAAACTCAGTGTAAATGGTGTAGAGATTGAAAGGGTATCTGAAATTAAATTTCTTGGAGTAATAATAGATAAACTGTGTTGGAAGTCACATATTAATTATATTAAAGGTAAAATATCTAAATCAATTGCAATACTACACAGAGTGAAATATTTGCAGAATCAACCCACATTATATACTTTGTATCATTCATTAATACTCCCATACATGACATATTATACTGAAGTATGGGGAAATACATATAAAAAACATATATCCAGTCTTTTATGCTTCAGAAGAGAGCTATTAGAATCATAAACAAAGCTGCTTACAGGGAACCAACAAACCCACTTTTTCTTAAATTAAAAGCTCTCAAGATGAAAGATCTGGTTGACTTTAAAACTGCAGTAATAATGTTTAAAGTGTAGAATTTATCACTGCCCGCAAATATCCAAAAGTTGTTCCAAATAAGGGAGAAACAACATCATTTCAGAGGAACATGTGTATTTCAAAAACCTTCAGTGAGAACTACCACCAAGCAACACTGTGTTTCAGTGCAAGGAGTCAGATTGTGGAACGATTTTGGACCCGAATTAAAATCATGTACAACGCTTGGACAATTTAAACAAAAACTAAAGGAAGAAATACTCCAAACATATATACAAGATGACATGTAAAATCACATAAGGATTGTCATATCCAGTCTGTGTTGTGTTGTTGCTTAGTTTTTTTTGTCACGTTTTGTCTTTTTTTTTTTTTTTTATCGCGGATACAAGCGGCTGAAATGAGCTTTCTCCGTAGGATTGCTGGACTCACCCTCAGAGATAGGGTGAGGAGCTCAGTCATCCGGGAGAGGCTCAGAGTAGAACCGCTGCTCCTCCACATTGAAAGGAATCAGTTGAGGTGGTATGGGCATCTGATTAGGATGCCTCCTGGACGCCTCCCACTTGAGGTGTTTCAGGCACGTCCCACTGGGAGGAGACCCCGGGGCAGACCCAGGACTCGGTGGAGAGACTATGTCTCCCAGCTGGTCTGGGAACGCCTTGGTATCCCCTCTGAAGAGCTGGAGCAGGTGGCTGGGGAGAGGGAAGTCTGGGCTTCTCTGCTTGAACTGCTGCCTCCGCGACCCGGACCTCCGGAAAAGCGGTAGAAGATGGATGGATGGATGGATGGACGTTTTGTCTTAGCTTTGTTCTGAATTGTAATTGCCCTTGTTTTGTTTTTCTTTTGAATTCTTGGATGGAAGATGGCTGGGGAATATAAGCTGCGGCTTCAGCCATCACCCGTTTCGGATAACTTATGCTGAACTGTATAATCAGAGGAGTTATTGTTTGATTTGACCTTGTTGGATATTTTTCCCCCCTTTGTTATATTGTTCTTTTATTTTAATCTTTACTTTTAATCTATCTGAAATAAAGATTCATTCATTCATTCAATATGTAATGTCCAGCTTCTGAAACATTTGTTCATTTACACTCAATATTTGGTTGGGGCTCCTTTAGTATGACTCAATGAAGCATGGTACAGGGGTGATCAGCTGACGGGATTGCTAAGTTGTTACAGTAGCAGAAGTTGCTACGATAGCAGCTTTCAGCTCAACTGCATCGTTATTATTAGGTCAGGTGTTTCTCGTCTTTTTCTTCACTACATTCCAAAGAGAATCAACAGGGTTCAGAACAGGCAAGTTAGCTGACCAGTCAAGCACAATACTGTAATACTATTGTCAGCAAACTATTTTATAGTAGTTTTGGCACTGGGGTGGTACAAAGTTTTGCTGGAAAATGAAATTTGCATGAAGCTTTTCAGCAAATGGAAGTACAGTCGTGAAAAAATTAGGACACCCCATTAAATATTCAGTTCTTTACTAAGAAATGTTCACATACAGTGGGGCAAAAAAGTATTTAGTCAGCCACCAATTGTGCAAGTTCTCCCACTTAAAAGATGAGAGAGGTCTCCAATTTTCATCATAGGTATACCTCAACTATGAGAGACAAAATGAGGAAAAAAAAAAACGGAAAATCACATTGAAGGATTTTTAATGAATTAATTGGTAAATTCCTCAGTAAAATAAGTATTTGGTCACCTACAAACAAGCAAGATTTCTGGCTCTCACAGACCTGTAACAACTTCTTTAAGAGGCTCCTCTGTCCTCCAATCGTTACCTGTATTAATGGCACCTGTTTGAACTTGTTATCAGTATAAAAGACACCTGTCCACAACCTCAAACAGTCAGACTCCAAACTCCACTATGGCCAAGACCAAAGAGCTGTCAAAGGACACCAGAAACAAAATTGTAGACCTGCACCAGGCTGGGAAGACTGAATCTGCAATAGGTAAGCAGCTTGGTGTGAAGAAATCAACTGTGGAAGCAATTATTAGAAAATGGAAGACATACAAGACCACTGATAATCTCCCTCGATCTGGGGCTCCACGCAAGATCTCACCCGTGGGGTCAAAATGATCACGAGAACAGTGAGCAAAAATCCCAGAACCACACGGGGGGACCTAGTGAATGACCTGCAGAGAGCTGGGACCAAAGTAACAAAGGCTACACACTACGCCACCAGGGACTCAAATCTTGCAGTGCCAGACGTGTCCCCCTGCTTAAGCCAGTACATGTCCAGGCCCGTCTGAAGTTTGCGAGAGATCATTTGGATGATCCAGAAGAGGATTGGGAGAATGTCACATGGTCAGATGAAACCAAAATAGAACTTTTTGGTAAAAACTCAACTTGTCGTGTTTGGAGGAGAAAGAATGCTGAGTTGCATCCAAAGAACACCATACCTATTGTGAAGCATGGGGGTGGAAACATCATACTTTGGGGCTGTTTTTCTGCAAAGGGACCAGGATGACTGATCCGTGTAAAGGAAAGAATGAATGGGGCTATGTATCATGAGATTTTGAGTGAAAACCTCCTTCCATCAGCAAGGGCATTGAAGATGAAACGTGGCTGGGTCTTTCAGCATGACAATGATCCCAAGCACACCGCCCGGGCAATGAAGGAGTGGCTTCGTAAGAAGCATTTCAAGGTCCTGGAGTGGCCTAGCAAGTCTCCAGATCTCAACCCCATAGAAAATCTTTGGAGGGAGTTGAAAGTCCGTGTTGCCCAGCGACAGCCCCAAAACATCACTGCTCTAGAGGAGATCTGCATGGAGGAATGGGCCAAAATACCAGCAACAGTGTGTGAAAACCTTGTGAAGACTTACAGAAAACGTCTGACCTCTGTCAGTGCCAACAAAGGGTATATAACAAAGTACTGAGATGAACTTTTGTTATTGACCAAATACTTACTTTCCACCATAATTTGCAAATAAATTCTTTAAAAATCAGACAATGTGATTTTCTGGATTTTTTTCCCCTCATTTTGTCTCTCATAGTTGAGGTATACCTATGATGAAAATTGGAGAATCCTCCAATGAAAATGAAATGAAAATCCTCTGTCATCTTTTAAGTGGGAGAACTTGCACAATTGTACAGTCTTGTTCTTTCAGTCATTACCCAAAGCTCGTGACCATAGGTGAGAGTAGGAACGTAGATTGACTGGTAAATCGACAGCTTTGCTTTACAACTAAGCACCCTCTTCACCACAACAGACTTGTACAATGCTCCGCACTTTGTATATATATTTATATATTTATGTGTACGTATGTATATCCACTGCTCTTATTTATACTTTTCCTATCTTCTTAATTATTGCTCTGAGTGTTGCTATCCCTGTGCTGTTGCAATCCTGGAATTTCCCCATTGTGGGACTAATAAAGGCTTATCTTATTTGGTGGCTTACTAAATACTTTTTTACCCCACTGTATCTATGTCTAACCTTGTTTTTGTTTTAATTCACATTTTTAACTTTCATTTTAGCCATTTTAAGTGGGAATGAATGTGGGGGTGTCCTATAAAAGATGGGGGGTGTCCTAATTTATCCATCCATCCATCCATCCATCTTCTACCGCTTTTCCGGAGGTCCGGGTCGCGGAGAGAGCAGTTCAAGCAGAGAAGCCCAGACTTCCCTCTCCCCAGCCACCTGCTCCAGCTCTTCAGAGAGGATACCAAGGCGTTCCCAGACTAGCTGGGAGACAGTCTCTCCACCGAGTCCTGGGTCTGCCCCGGGGTCTCCTCCCAGAGGGATGTGCCCGAAACACCTCAAGTGGGAGGCGTCCAGGAGGCATCCTAATCAGATGCCCATACCACCTCAACTGACTCCTTTCAATGTGGAGGAGCAGCGGTTCTACTCTGAGCCTCTCCCGGATGACTGAGCTCCTCACCCTATCGCTGAGGGTGAGTCCAGCAATCCTACGGAGAAAGCTCATTTCAGCCGCTTGTATCCACGATCTTGTTCTTTCAGTCATTACCCAAAGCTCGTGACCATAGGTGAGAGTAGGAACGTAGATTGACTGGTAAATCGACAGCTTTGCTTTAGAACTAAGCTCCCTCTTCACCACAACAGACAGGTACAACGTCCACATCACTGCAGATGCTGCTCCGATCCGTCTGTCAATCTCTCGCTCCATTTTCCCCTCACTGGTGAATAAAACCCAAAGATACTTAAACCATGGTGTCTGCAGGTTTTAACAAGTGCAATTTTAGACTTTTTTAGACCTTTTTTAGACCATCATGGATTAAATTTAAGACCTTCACGAAGTATTAAAAAAAGAGAGAACAAACCCAGATTGCGGTCAATTGACGTTTATTGTCAATGAAACGAACATGTATACACCCATTATTTTCATTATTTTACATGCTTCTAAGCTCTGCACTTTTGGTGGCAATTTCGTCCTCTAGAACCTTAAGCTGGGAGAGTTTGTCTTTACCAGCCCTCCTCAGAGCATTTGATTTTGAGAGGAGCTGTGCCATTTTGCTCCCAACCTTGCCCTCTGTTTGCTCTGCCAACTCATCTGCATCTTTGCCCAGGCTCTCAATGACTGTATGCAGACTGTCCCTCTTGACTTTCAGGTCTTGTAACTGCTCCTCCGCGTGTGCCCTTTTCTTCCCTTGTGTCTCTGCCTCCTTCCTCTTCCTCTCTTCGTCCAAATGCACACGGTACCGTGACCTGGCAGCCATGACAGATTTCATTAAGTCAGGTGTAAGTGGAACCCTGGTAACGCCCCCATGTATTGCAACGTAGTCGCAAACAAGCCTGTGTGCAAACCTTTGAGATACAATCTTTCTTGACGAACTCTGCTACTCCAAATCGGATGATATAGGCGGTCTTGTCTCTCCCGCATTGGAATGTTTTGGCTACTATCGAGTCGGGAAACATTGCTTGAAACAGTTCCCCGATGTCGTCATTAGCTCTGGATTGTAGGAGGGCAGCACTTTCTCCGTCCAAACATGGGACATAGAGGGGTCGGTAGCCTCGTGGGATTGCAGTATGGGCAGCCTTGAAGATTGCGCTGCAGAAGCGGTTGTATGCTTCATCTACAGTGATGGTGTGGAGTGGGATGGTAACAACGCTCCGGTCCAGAGTTTCACTGAATTTCTTCCAGTTGGCTTTGCGGAAGTTCCAGCGCATCTTCCTTGGGCTGTATATGACTGGAAGTTGTAGGCCAATGTGTACAAGCAGGGGCCGGTGTTGGCTGTGTGGAAAATCATCAAGAATGAGGATCTGTGTAGGATATGGCTCCCCATTCAAAGAGCTGACCCAACACAGGTCAGGAGAATAGTCCTTCTTCCACCTAGCAGAGTGGAAGGTTCCTCTTTGTTTGGGGTCGTATATCAAAGCGAGGTCATTTCTGGATGCCCAGTCTGAAAGTGCCTTCCCATCACTGTCCACTGCTGGGTACCCCCAGTCAGGGTGATGGCTGTTAAAGTCCCCCACATAGATGGCAGGGTGGGGTAGGGTGGGTAAGACCTGCAGATCCCAGTTGGCATTAGGGGGCTTGTACACATTGACAATATGGAAGCCACCAATGATTATGGTGTCTGAGAAATGTGTTGTTATCAGGTGATTTGCTTCAACTATGTCAGAACGCACATAGGTGGCACGTCCATGTTTAGCATGTAGAACATAGCACAGGAGGTCAAAGCCTTTGATGGTGAAGCGGCCAGCTTCCTCTGTGCCAATATGAGTCTCTTGGAGGCAGATTACATCAATCGAATGTTGGAAGGCGAGGACTTCGATAAGGCTTCGCTTGGCTGCAGATAGGCCTTCAACGTTTAGTTGTAATATGCGAAGGGCCGATCCTACCACAAAGTGCTCTTGGGGCTGTTTGCTTTCGGCTTTAGGACTGTGACTAGGATTCTTCTTTGACTTGGCACAGAGGCGTCGTCTCTTCGAATTTAGTCTGCTGGTAGGATCATTAGCTTCCCCAGGCGAGCCCGGGTACTGGCGGAGGGCGCGACGAGAACGCTGATCCATTGCCCCCCTAGCAGACCATCTCATTGAAGACCCAGAGATAGCAGACCATCTCATTGAAGACCCAGAGATAGCAGACCATCTCATTGAATCGCTAAATACAGCTCGGCGAAAGAAATGGGAGGAGACAGTTGCTGACCGGAGCTTTACCCACTCTAGCAGGAAATGTTGGAGCCTCATCCGTCGCCTAGGAGCTGCACAGAAGCCCCCTAGCCAAAGCCGAGCATCCGTCACACCCAACCAAGTTGCATCCCACCTACTGACTATCGCCAAAGCACCCCAAGACAAAGACACCAAAAGAGCAGTTACAACTGAGCTAAAAAAACACCAAAAAATGCCTGTAGAGGAAACGAACCCTGAACCCTTCGAGGCTGCTGAACTGGAGAAAGTCCTACAGAGCCTGAAATGTGGAAAGGCAGCAGGATACGATAACATCTTCCCAGAATTCATGAAAAATCTTGGCCCCCGAGCCCTAACCTGGTTGACACAATTCTACACAAGGATCACACAAACAAACTCGATCCCAAAGAAATGGCGGACAGCAAAGGTCATTGCCATCCCAAAACCTGGCAAAGACCACAAATTACCAGCAAGCTACCGCCCAACCTCCCTACTCAGCGTTCCTTACAAAATCATGGAGCGCCTAATTCTGCAACGCATTTCCCCAGAGGTAGAGGATATTCTAAGTGTGGATCAAGCAGGTTTCCGCAAGGACCGCAGTACAGGAGAACAAGTACTGGCCCTAACCACCTTCATCGAAAATGGCTTCGAGAGCAGACTGAAGACAGGGGCTGTGTTTCTCGACCTTACAGCCGCCTATGATACGGTCTGGCACAAAGGCCTCCTCCTGAAACTTATAAAGGCGATCCCTGCTTGGGCAACAGCAATTATAAAAACCCTGCTGACCAACCGAAGGTTCAGAGTCCACCTCAGTCAGAAGACAAGTGCATGGAGAATGCAGAAAAACGGACTCCCACAAGGCTCAGTTCTAGCTCCAACTCTGTTCAACCTCTACATAAACGACCTGCCTACTACAAAATCCCGCAAATTCACCTATGCAGACGACATCTGTTTGGCATTCCAAGCACCAGACTTTGAACCACTGGAACGGGTGCTCACGGAAGATCTTGCCAAACTGGACCAGTTCTGTAAAATCTGGCGCCTAAAACCAAGCCCAGCAAAAACCGTCTCCAGTGTATTCCATCTCCACAATGCAAAAGCTGCCAGAGAACTAAACATCCACCTGAGCGGACTCAAGCTTAAGCATGCCCCAAATCCAACTTATCTTGGAGTGACCCTTGATAGGACCTTATCCTTCAAGGAACATCTAAAGGGGACGGCTGCTAAGGTGAAGGTACGAAACAACCTGCTCTGCAAGCTCGCTGGTGCAAAATGGGGGGCGGCAGTCTCCACCCTGCGCACCTCAGCACTGGCCCTTTCATACTCTGTAGCAGAATATTGTGCCCCTGTCTGGTCCAGGTCATCTTACACACACCATGTAGACACCCAGCTCAACACAACCATGAGAACTATAACTGGAACAATCCGCTCAACACCACTCCCCTGGCTCTCTGTACTGTCAAACATAGCCCCTCCACACATCCGGCGAGCAGCATTAACTCAAAGGATGCTCCAAAAAGTTAAAGATTCTCCTCACTTACCAATCCATGCAGATATCTACACTCCACCCACTGCCCGACTTTCATCCAGACGGCCGATTTGGAAAAACCCTCCCCCAGCTGACTTTACCATCCAGACAGCTTGGCAAGAGGAATGGGAGACCAAGGAGGTCCCAAACAAACAGCTGGTGATAAACCCCAACCAACAGGTCCCGGGCACCAACCTCCCAAGGAGACAGTGGTCTACACTCAATCGCTTCAGGACTGGACATGGCCCCTGCTTGGCCAGCCTTTACAGATGGGGCAGTAGCCCTAGCCCACTGTGCGCATGTGGAGAGGAGCAAACAATGGAACACATCATAGAGGCTTGCCCGCTCCAAAGACTGGAAGGAGGATTACACACCCTCCATACAGCAAACCAGGAGGCAACTGCTTGGCTTAAGGACTTTGCATTCGCTAAATAAATAAATAAATTAGCTCTGTATGACTGGTGTTTAGCCACGGTGTTAAGCGCCCACAGAACTTCTGCCTTCATCGTTTCAGTCGAGCCCATTAGATCGCGAATATCATTTGTATTATTTCTTGACGTGCTGCTTGCAACCGAACAGAACTGAGCAATTCCATGAGAGTTGCGTGCTGCATTTGCTGATTCCTGGTGTTTGCTAGCTTTGATGTGTGACTCCAGTGCCCTGACGCCCAGGGTCCCGAGTTTAAGTGTTCTTTTGCACAACGTGCAGTACGTCTCAGTGTCGTCGTTGGGAACGCGTTTGAGCCAGTCTGCAAAGTCATCTCTTGAGAGCCAACTGTCATTAAATTTACATTTGCCCATCTTTTTAGTTTTGTCCTGCTAGATTTCTCTCCTGCCATTCGCACGTTACTTCACAACTATTCCCGCCTTGCTCGCGCACACAGCTCATTCAGACCAGAGCCAAAATGCTTGCTCCAGCATCCTGTGATGACAATACATTTCCGTTTCACATCTGTAGTTTTATTGTGCGTTCCACTAACAGCAACATTTCATGTAGAACAGGGGTCGGGAACCTTTTTGGCTGAGAGAGCCATGAACACCACATATTTTTAAATATAATTCCGTGAGAGCCACACAATATGTTTAAAACTAAAAATACAAGTAAATGTGTGCATTTTATGTAATTTCAACACTTTTAAAGTACAATAAGTCTCTGAATTCTTTTTAATAACATTGTTATGCTGTTGCTAATCAATGATGAGTATTTCTTACCATTAATGCGACTTCTGGTGCTCAATATTGGCTGAGCCTGGATACCCGGATGTGCAGCGGCTTTTGGGATATTCAAATTCAAACGTTTATTTCAAACTCAGGGTTCATATTAAATGCAGAACTGAAACGAGTAGAAAATAAATAAATAAATGCTTAAATTCAGCGTGCCGTCTCGTGTGATCTGAGCTCGTAATGGCCGATGTTTCTAAAACTATGCGATCTGGATCAGTATTGGCTGAGCTTGGAGCACCCGGATGTGCAGCGGCTTCCGGGATATTCAAATTTAAATTCAAACGTTTATTTCAAACTCAGGGTTCATATTAAATGCAGAACTGAAACGAGTAGAAAATAAATAAATGCTTAAATTCAGCGGGCCGTCTCATGTGATCTGAGCTCGTAATGGCTCGTAATGGATCTGAGCTCGTAATGGCCGTGTGGAAAAGACATAAGAACAATACTTTAAAAAAAACATTAATCCTTTTTTAGACATCGCGGGCACCCTGTTAAACTCTTCCACTTTATTTCTCACTATTTGTTTAGAATTACATTTTACAGAAAATTTGAGACAAGTCTTTAATTCATTTTAATTGTTTAGTTGTATTACATGAATCTCCCAGTATTTTTAACATTGATATTAAATATTCATATGTCCAAATATGTTTAAAAAAAAAACAAAACAAAAACACAGGCTTATACAGGGTGTCCTAATTTTTTCACATGACTGTATGATTTGGTCTAAAATTTCCTGGTAGACAGCAGTGTTGACTTTGGACTTGATAAAACACAACAGACCACCAGCAAATGACATGGCACCCCAAATCATTATAGACTGTGGATACTTCACAATGGACTTTAAACACTTGGATTCTATCCACCTTATTCCTGGGGGTGACGCTGTAGGAACGATTATGGGCGGAACTTCTGGTTTCAGCTGAAGAAGTGTTAAATCAGTCAGCAAGAGTGGAGTAGCAGGGACATTTAAAATAGCATTTTTAAAAGTTTTTGACATTCATTTTAATGTATAATCCACACATGTTTTGCACTCAAGTGGCAGTTAATTTCAGCACTTACAGTTTTTGTATTTTTTGAATGTCTTGGTATAGTTCTGGTACTTGTTGCTGGTGTTCGTGGTTGTGCCATAGACTGTATAAATAGAGGCTTCTCACCAGCAATGTGTAGATGATGCACTGAAAATGAAAAAGGACTGTTGGTGTGATCGGTGGTACAGACACAAGAGCACACCACGTATGTTTTCACTTATACAAATATCACAGATCTGAGGTTTATGTGTTACATATATCAGCAGAATGAAGGCTGTATTAAGTAAAATAATAAATAAAAAATAGTAACAGTTTGCTTCCTAAGGCTTAACAATTTAAGAAAGCTAGTGTGGCCGACACACATTGTGGGCTCACGCTGCCACAGAGACAGGACTGAATGTGTATTGTGGGGTGTCACGTCTGCAAGGACGAGGACTCAAATCTACAGGAGGTAACAAGGAAGTGTGAGATTTGTCTCTTTGTCCCACAGAAGACGCCCCGGAGGGTATTCCGGTTCATCAAGAAATGAGAGACAATGGTGAAGCTTCAAAGGGATGCTTTGTAACTGTATGTTGACTGAAGACACCATGTGACTTGAATTCTGATGCTGGAAATGTATAAAAGGGGGTTGAAGTATGATTCTCTCTCTTTCCTGCTTTGAGAATGCTAGAAGCTGTGTTCTATCAAATAAAGCTGGTTTTATGACTGAAACTCAGCCTTGTTATTTGAGCATGCTTCTACACTGGTGACCTACGACGGAAAATGAGCAGACAGAATTCTCCCGAGCGGGGCTCGGTGGAAGCCAGCCTGATGGCCGCCTCCACGATCCGGCTGCCCGATTTCTGGCAGCACAGCCCACGCTCATGGTTTAGCGCAATCGAGGCGCAGTTCAACCTCCGGAGAATCTTCAACGACGACACCAGATTCTACCACGTGGTAGCGAAGCTGGACAGCGACACGGTCCAGAGAGTGGAGGATCTGGTTAATCATCCACCAGACAGCGACAAGTACAGCGCATTGAAGGACGTGCTGATCAGCCATTTCACCCCCTCAGTCCAACAACGAGCAGAGGGGCTCCTGGCACTGTCGGAGGCAGAAAACGATAGACCTGCGGACCTGATGGTGAAGATGCTGCAGCTCAAAGCCTCTGAGGATGGCGAATTCATTTTCGCCCACCTTTTTCTCCGAACCCTACCACCGGCAGTGAGAGTGGCCCTGGCAGAGTCACCCCGATTGGCCAAGCGAGACTACCATGGGTTGAGCAAGGAGGCGCAGAAGTTGGTCGACGCCCACAAGCAGAACGCGGTTTCGGCCGCGGCGGCCAGTCCGGGAACGGCGTCCGGAGACAGCGCGGGTCCAGCGGCCGCGGCGCCTGACGCACCAACAACGGCGGCGACAGGAGCCAGATGACGCGGAGCGGAGAACGGCTCGTGCTTCTACCACCGCCGTTTTGCAGAGAGAGCGCACAGGTGCGTCCCACCGTGCAATTTTAAAGCGCCAGGGAAACGCCAAGGCCGAGGGCCGGTAGCAGCTGCGACCCTCGGCAACGAGAACAGGCTGCTTTACCTGACGGATGCACGCTCGGGGAAACAGTTCCTCGTGGACACGGGCTCTCAGCTGAGCTTCGTCACACCCACCTACACGGAACGGCTGTCGCCTTCTAAAGCCCCCTGGGTGTCAGTGTCAGCAGCGAACGGCTGCAGCGAACGTTTGGTGAGAGGACCATGCTTCTGTCCTTACAGGGCCGTTCATTTGAGTGGACATTTATTGTAGCAGCAGTCAGTTTCAACATGTTAGGGGCTGATTTTTTGTGCTCACATGGTTTATTGGTTGACCTTGCTAATAGACGTCTGATTAATGCACTGTCCTTTCATTCTATTCCCTGCACAGCTCGGGTGGCCCCGCCAACTGCACATGCCAGCGTCTCAGCCGCGGGTGGTAAGTTTCACACTCTGCTTGCTCAGTTTCCAGCACTCACAGTCCCCACGTTTTCAGCAACGGTGGCCAAACATGGGGTAGAACATTTTATAACAACCACAGGCCCTCCCGTTTTTGCAAAGGCTCGGCGCTTGGACCCAGCTAAACTGGCCATCGCGCGCGAGGAGTTCACTAATCTGGAAAAACTAGGCATTGTTAGACGCTCCAAGAGCGCTTGGGCTTCGCCGTTACACATGGTCCCAAAGGCTGACGGCTCGTGGCGACCTTGCGGCGATTTCCGCAGGTTGAACAACGTTTCAGCTCACGACCGCTACCCGATTCCGCACATCCAGGATTTTTCTGTTCATTTGGCGGGGGCGCGCATTTTTTCTAAAATAGACTTGGTGCGTGGCTATCACCAGGTTCCAGTGCGCGCGCAGGATGTACCCAAAACAGCGGTCTTAACGCCTTTCGGCCTTTTTGAGTTCTTGCGCATGCCTTTTGGCCTCAAGGGGGCCGCGCAGACTTTCCAACGCATGATGGATGCAGTTTTACGCGACCTGCCTTTCGTGTTCGTTTATTTGGACGATATTTTGGTAGCCAGCACGTCCGAAGGCGAACATGAAAAACACCTCACAGCAGTTTTCCAGAGGTTGGCAGAGCACGGGTTAATAGTTAACCCAGCGAAGTGCAGTTTGGGTGGCGCAGATTGATTTTTTGGGACATCGCGTTTCGGCAGAGGGAGCAGTTCCCTTCCAAATAAAGTGCGTGCCATAAACGGATTTTTCCGCAACCTCAAACGGTCCAAGGCGCTTCAGGAGTTTCTAGGGATGGTTAATTTTTTACAACCGTTTCCTCCCAAGCGCAGCACGACTCAATGCAGCCATTGTACACCGCGTTAAAAAAACAAAAGCCTGCAAATAAAGAACTTTAAACATAAAGCCTCTAAATTGAATGATTTGGCTTCTGTTACTCCTCATAATTTAAAAATTAAATGTGTTTGTTAAATATTAGGTCTCTAACTCCCAAGTCCTGTTAGTCCATGATCTGTTAATTGATCATCAGATTGATTTAATTTCCCTTACAGAGACTTGGTTAGGACAAGAGGATTATGTTGGTTTTAAATGAATCAACCCCTCTGGTTATTTAAACTGTCAAAATCCCAGAAGTTCTGGTCGTGGAGGAGGAGTAGCAACAATTTACCATTCCAAATTACTAGTTAATGTAAAAGCAAAAAACATGTTATAATTCCTTTGAGGGCCTGGTATGGGCACTTTAGCAATTTCAGGTAAACCCAATTTTTAATTTGCCATTGTTTATCGTCCCCCATCAACCTATTCAGAATTTTTATCCGAATTTGCTGATTTCTTAGCTGATTGAGTGTGAAATCTGATAGAATAATTATAGTAGGGGACTTAATATACATGTGGATGTAGGATAGTGACTGCCTTAATGTGGCTTTTAATTCAATATTAGACTCGATTGGGTTTCTCAGAAAGTAGGAAATTCTACTCATTACCTCCACCATACATTGGACCTTGTTCTGACATATGGCATAGAAATAGAAAATCTTGTGAGTGGTCTCCTCATAACCCTGTACTGTCAGACCATTGTCTGTTAACCTTTGATTTTACTATTTCTGACTATTTGGCTCCTAAAGAAAAATATTATCACAGTAGATGCCTCTCAGATGATGCTGTTTCCAATTTATGCAGATTGTTTCCTCTATGCCATGTGTCAACACAACGGAAATAAGCTATAGACAGCTTGCTCCTTCTGTAATTGATAACATGGTGGATAGTGTTTCAGCTTCTCTGCATCAGGCTCTAGACTTGGTGGCCCCCTTAAAAAAGAAAAAGTCTAATCAGAGATTTTTAACTCCTTGGTTCAACACAGAAACTCGTAGCTTAAAACAGAAGACTCGTCAATTAGAAAGAAAATGGCGCTCTACTAATTTAGATGAAATCTATTTAGCTTGGAGAAATCATCTTTTAATTTATAAAAAAATCTCTTAGAAAAGCTAGAACGAGTTAATACTCTGCATTAATAGAAGAGAACAAGGAATAATCCCAGGTTTCTTTCAGTACTGTAGCCAGGTGACAAAGAGTCAGGACTCTGTCAATCCTAGCATCCCCTTAGAGCTTACTAGTCAGGACTTATGAACTTTTTCAATATTAAAATTTCATCCGATCAGAGATAAAATCAATCAGATTCTTCCCACAGTTAACTTAAATAGTGTAACTACTACAACTCCTTCTATTGATGTCTGTCTTGATGAGTTTACTCCAATCGACCTTTGTGAGTTAGACAAAGTAGTTTCCTCATCCAAACCTTCAACTTTTCTTTTAGATCCTATTCCTACCAGTTATTTAAAGAAGTCTTCCCACTTATGGTAGCTTATTCTTCCATATAATCAATTCTTCATTAACTTTAGGCCATGTACCGCAGGCTTTAAAACGGCTGTAATTTAACCCTTACTCAAAAAGCCAACGCTAGATCCAGGACGTTAGCTAAACTATAGACCAATCTCTAATCTCCCTTTCATTTCAAAAATCTTAGAAAGAGTGGTGTTGCTACGCAATTATTTGACCACCTGCAGGGAATTGGTTTACTTGAAGAGTTTCAATCTGGGTTTAGAATCCATCATAGTACTGAAACAGCTTAGCGAAGGTCACTAACGACCTCCTCATTGGCATCTGATAATGGACTAGTTTCTGTACTTGTCCTTTTAGATCTTAGTGCAGCTTTTGATACTATTGATCATAATATGTCTACTTGATAGATTAGAACACTATGTTGGACTTAATGAACTTCGTTGCAGTGGTTTAGATCTTATTTATCTGATAGGTTCCAGTTTGTTCATGTAAATGATGAGTTTTCTTTCAGCTCAAAGCTTAGTCCTGGAGTTCCACAGGGATCTGTGCTAGGCCCTACTCTTTTTAGTTTAATATGCTTCCGTTAGGCAACATTATTAGAAAGCACTGTATACATTTTCATTGTTTATGCAGATGACAACACAATTAACCTGTCAATGAAGCCAGATATACTAATCAATTAGCCAAGTTAGAAGCCTGTCTTAAGGAAATCAAAGCTTGGATGACTTGTAATTTCCTGCTATTAAATTCAGATAAGGACTGAAGTCATTCTTGTTGGTCCAAAAAACCTTAGAAATTCCTTTCCAAATCAAACTTTCATTTTGGACGCAGTTACTCTTTCTCTTAATAGCTCTGTGAGGACCTTGGAGTTATTTTAGATCAGGATTTGTCCTTCAATTCACATATTAAATTTGTTTCTAAGACTGCCTCTATCATTTGCGTAATATTGCCAAGATTAGGAGCATCTTGTCTCAGAGTGATGCTGAGAAGCTGATCCACGCTTTTGTTAGCTCGAGATTAGATTATTGTAATTCTTTATTCTCAGGCTGTCCTAAAACATCTTTAAAAAGTCTTCAGCTGATCCAAATGCTGCAGCAAGAGTTTTAACAGGTACTAGAAAGAGAGATCATATCTCTCCGGTTCTGGCCTCCCTTCATTGGCTTCCCATTGAGATTTAGAATTAAGTTTAAAATCCTTCTTCTCACTTACAAAGCTCTAACAATCAGGCTCCTTTTTATTTAAAAGATCTGATACTACCGTATTATCCTAACAGAGCACTACGCTCTCAAAATGCAGGATTACTTGTAATACCTAGAATCTCCAAAAGTACAATGGGAGGCAGAGCCTTCAGTTATCAAGCTCCTCTCCTGTGGAATCAGCTGCCAATCTGGATTCGGGAGTCAGACTCGATCTCTGTTTTTAAGAATAGGGCTAAAACCTACCTTTTTGATCTAGCCTACAATTAGGGAGGGATCATGTGTTTCTGAACCCTCCCTTAGTTATGCTGCTAATAGGTTTAGTCAGCCGGGGGACCTCCAGTAATACACTGGGCCTCACTCCTTTCCTCACTCTCTATGAAATATTTTTTTTTTGCTGGTCATTAACATTTGTTTGTTCTCTCCCATAGATTGAGTCCCCATCGTGCTGTTTGCTCTCTACATGTCTGTTCTTTTCTTCTTCTCTATCCCCTCACCCCCCAGCCAGTCGCAGCAGATGACTGCCCCTCCCTCAGCCTGGTTCTGCTGGAGGTTTCTTCCTGTTAAAAGGGAGTTTTTCCTCTCCACCGTCGCCAAGTGCTTGCTCACAGGGGATCGCCTGATTGCTGGGGTCTTTCTGCAACTGTGGGGGTCCCCCCTACAGTTGATAGTGCGATGAGATGACTGTTGTTGTGAAATGGCGCTATATGAATAAAGTTGAATTGAATTGAAATAAAGTTGAATGGTCTCCGGAGCGGGAGCGCGCTTTTGCCCAGGTCAAATCGGCCCTGGCAAACGCAGTTTTGTTAGCGCACCCAGTTCCAATGGCCCGCATGGCGCTCACCACTGACGCTTCCGATGTAGCGGTGGGGGCGGTAGTTGAACAGTTTGTGGCAGGTACCTGGCAACCCCTCGCGTTTTTCAGCAGGACCTTGCGCGATAGTGAACGGAAATACAGCGCGTTTGACAGGGAGCTTTTGGCCCTACACTTGGCCATCCGTCATTTTCAGTTCTGGTTAGAGGGGCGACGTTTCACCGCTTTTGTGGATCATAAACCGCTAACGTTTGCGATGGCCAAAATTTCAGAACCCTGGTCAGGCCGGCAACAAAGGCAACTAGCCGCAATATCGGAGTTTACTACTGATATTCAGCATGTCACGGGTAAACACAATGTGGTAGCAGACTGCCTCTCGCGTGCAGTAGCACCGCCAAGCCCTATAGGGGCAGACTCTGTAGCCATGGCCGCGGGCCCGGGCAGCGACGCGGGAGCGCGCGCAGCCCCGGTCTGTGTTGGGTTAGATTATGCAGCCATGGCTGCGGAGCAGGTTAACGACGCGGACGTGCACGCGCTCCAGTCTGGACCAACAGGGTTAAGGCTGGAGCACAGGGTGCAACAAAACGGTATGCCCCCGCTAATCTGCGATGTCTCCACGGGACGGCCCCGCCCTGTGGTGCCAACCGCGTGGCGTCGCCATGTTTTTGACTTGGTTCATTCTCTCGCGCACCCGGGGGTGCGCGCATCGATCAAATTGGTGGGGGAGAAATTTGTTTGGCCCGGGTTGCGCAAACAGGTCAAGGAATGGGCAGCAGCCTGCGTAGCGTGTCAGCGAGCTAAAATACACAGACACACTAAGGCCCCGTTAGAACCTTTCCACACCCCCGCTAAGCGTTTTGATCACGTGCATATTGACCTGGTCGGCCCACTTCCGTTATCACATGGGCACACACATCTTTTGACGATGGTAGACCGCACCATGCGCTGGCCAGAGGCGATTCCTCTGACATCAACCACAGCGGAAGAAGTTGCGCGAGCATTTTTAACAGCATGGGTTGCGCGTTTTGGTGTACCGTCAGACATAACGTCCGACAGGGGTCCCCAATTTATTTCCGAGCTATGGTCATCGTTGGCCCGCAGCTTGGGGGTGAAGATTCATCGCACCACCGCGTATAACCCCCAGGCCAATGGTTTATGCGAACGCTTTCACAGGTCATTGAAAGCAGCCCTCAGAGCGTCGCTAACGGATACAAATTGGGTAGACAAACTTCCATGGGTGTTATTAGGGTTGCGTTCTGCACCTAAGGAAGATTTGCACGCTTCCCCGGCTGAATTAGTTTTCGCTCAGCCGCTCCGTTTGCCCGGGGAATTTCTTCCTGATAATCCCGCACCTAATGGCCCCCTCGCTCAGCCGTGGCAGAGCGGCTCAGGAGCAAACACGCTTCCTGGCCCAGTCCATCACAGTTTCCCACACGTTTTTGTGCCCAAGGCTTTAAAAAATGCAGTTTGTTTTTGTTAAACATGACGCCCAGCGTCCAAGTTTGCGGCCGTTTTACGATGGACCGTTTCGAGTGCTGGAGACCGGGCAGAAGCATTTTCTGCTAGATTTAGGGGGCAGAAGGGAGCTGATTTGCATTAACAGGCTCAAACCCGCTTTTGTTCTGGCTGACGAGGAGGTGCAGCTCGCGAGGCCCCCCCGCCGGGGCAGGCCGCCGAGAAGACATTCGCCAAAGTCTTCACAGAGAGGTGCTAACAGCTTTAATCCCACAGGTGCAGAGAGATGTTGCAGGTGCAGCCAAGCCAGGTTGCAGCAGATTCGGCAGAAGATTAAAACCTAGGCAGTTGGTGGATTGTTAGCGATGTATGGAGTGCTTTGTGTTTCTCTTTTTGTTATGCAACGCAGATTTTGCCTTTGCTAGACGTTTGGGGGGGGGTTGTGTGCCGACACACTTGTGGGCTCACGCTGCCACAGAGACAGGACTGAATGTGTATTGTGGGGTGTCACGTCTGCAAGGACGGAGGACTCAAATCTACAGGAGGTAACAAGGAAGTGTGAGATTTGTCTCTTTGTCCCACAGAAGACGCCCCGGAGGGTATTCCGGTTCATCAAGAAATGAGAGACAATGGTGAAGCTTCAAAGGGATGCTTTGTAACTGTATGTTGACTGAAGACACCATGTGACTTGAATTCTGATGCTGGAAATGTATAAAAGGGGGTTGAAGTATGATTCTCTCTCTTTCCTGCTTTGAGAATGCTAGAAGCTGTGTTCTATCAAATAAAGCTGGTTTTATGACTGAAACTCAGCCTCGTTATTTGAGCATGCTTCTACACTATCAAATTATTATTTTTATTTTTAGCATTCGTTGCACTGCCTTGGAATGACATGGACTTCAGCATGCTTCAGCATGCATTAATTTTTAAATTATCACAAAATATAGGTCAATAAAATTCTGAACGATTGTCAGAAAAGGTCTGTATGTGTTAAGTTAAATAACAAGCATTCACGGCATGACAGCAGCTTGAGCATTTTAATTTCGGGGTAGAATAAACAGCTGCAGTCATCTGTATTTACCAGACATTAAAACACCCAAGCACAGTGTTGTGGTTCTTTGTGGCTCTGACTAGACTCTACATCTGCTCTGAGGTAAATTTTATTATGTCCAAAATATTTTAACAAAATGCAGCCGACTTTATTGCGGTGGAAACATTGAAAAATCTCAGAGCTTTTGTTTGTTTACAGCGTTAGCATCTTGACAGCGGCACTAACAAACAGAGCTACAGTCTGCCACGCCACTTTTTAAGGTCATCTTCCTATCTGTAGATCGTCGTGGGAAGTGGTATGATTATATTACTGTTTTTGAGGTGCAAAAGGCCATGTTCCTGCATTTCTGATGCCGAAGTCATTTGGTTTTTTAACAAGGAAAAGTGTCCCATTTCAGTGACAACCATACATTCTAAACTAGTACTGGAAGTTGCTACCATAATTCACGCAAGGCATCATGGGGCCTAGGAATAAGGCAGATACTTCACCCCTCTTTCTTCAAACTCTAGGACCTTGATTTCTAAATGTAATTGTAATGTAATTGATTTCTAAATGTAATGTAAATATTAGAAATATTCTAATACTTCGAGCTACTAGACTTTTATTTTCATAATTTAAAAATCATAATCAAAATTAAAGCAAAATAAAAGGCTTGAAATAATTCCATTTTATTGCAAGGTATCCACCTTATTCCTAGCCCCCATGGTGCCTTGCATGAGTTATGTGCCCAACTTCCAGTGCTAGTTTAGAATGTGGATTTGTCACTGAAAACAGATGCTTTTCCTTGTTAAAAACAAAACAAAAAAAAAAAAGTCACTTCGGCATCAGAAATGTGGTAACACGATCTTTTACACCTCAGAAACAGTAATATAATAATACCACTTCCCACGACTATCAGGGGGATGGGAAGATGACCTTAAAAAGTGGCCTGGCAGACAGTAGCTCTGTTAGTTAGCTCCACTGCAAAGATGTTAATGCTGTAAACAAATAAAAGCTCTGCGATAGATCAATATCTCCACCGCAATAAGGTTGGTCACATTTTGTTAAAAGATGTTGGACATAATCTTAATTTACCTTATAACAGATGCAGAATCTAGTCAGAAGCACAAAGAACCACAACATTGTGTTTGGATGTCGTGATAGCTCTCCATTTTACCATAACATTAAAATGCTCATGCTGCTGTCATGCTGTGAATGCTTATTTAATTTAACATGTACTTTTATTGATTTATATTTTGTGATAATTTAAAAATGAATTAATGCATGCCGAAGCAGCTAATATCAAGCCCACATCATTGCACTGCAAAATTAAGCAGTGCAGAGACTTCTGGTCTGGACACCATGGTGATAGCAGCTTAACGCTGAAGCTCCCAGACCCAATCCAGGAAAATACCTTGAAAATCAGATTTAGGTACTTAAAGAATTAAGACGATTTCGCAGAGAGTGTTGGGCCGAATTTCGTGAATTCAAAGAAGAATTAAAAAGGACAAACAGCAGAGTGGACCAGGCTGAGGACCGAATCTTGGAAGCAGAGGAAAGAATAAAAGGGCTGGAAGATTCCGTGCTGGATCTACACAAAAGGCAGTCAAGACTGGAGGCTAAGCTAACCGACCAAGAAGGAAGACTGAGAAGAGACAACATAAGAATTCATGGTCTGAAAGAAGGAGTCGAGGATGGTTTCACCACAATGGCGGCAAGCGTGGAATCCTTACTGAGAGAGAAGTTGGATATTCCCCAATCCACCGACTTGAAGATAGAAAGGGCGCACCGTACATTAGCCCCTAGGCCGGCGGCGGAAGTGCCACCACGATCGGTGATGGTGAGGTTCTCCAACTCCAGAATAAAACAAGAGGTTGTAAGACTGGCTTGGCAGAAAAAAGGATTTATGCACCAAGAGAGAAAAGTTTTCGTGGAACACGATTACGCCCCGGAGGTCCTTAAAAAGCGTTGGGAATACAACGACGCTAAAAAGGTACTACGAGAGAAAAAACTGCGCTTCCAGACACCGTTTCCAGCGAAGCTGCGCGTCTTCTACGGTGATGAGACTTGTCTCTACAATTCGGCGGAAGAAGCAACCGCGGATATGGCGAGGAGAGGGCTCCCGGTAAAGGTGTTTAAACCCGCAGCAGACCCGAGCGAAAGAATCAAGGCTCAAACGTGGTCCACACAGAGACCCTCAAAATCCACGGGCCAGCAGCAGGAAACCCAGCGTCAGAGCTACAAGGAAAAACTGGCCGTTTACAGGAGGGAATAACGATTTTTTTAGTCAATCTGCACATCCAACCCCCCTCCTACAAGGTAACAAACATTAAAGGAGATGCAGAATCAGCATGTGGTAAAACATTTCATGGAACAGTCATAATATTAGAAACAAATAAGTCTTTAAAAAAAAAAAAAAAAACTTGTTAAAATAGAAATGTGACAATGAACCACATGTTCTCCCCACACTAACAAACACTGTATTAGCGTGAACGTTTGCTGTGATGGTGGTGGGAGGGTGCACACAATTTCATAGGGTATAGGCATTAAAAAAAAAAAAAAAATCATTAGAAGTTCGGATTGGGATCTGAAATTAACGTTAAAAACATGGGACGCTGGACGCCATGGCGACTGCAGCTTAACACTGAAGCTCTCAGACTCAATCCAGGATAACACCTTGAAAATCAAACTTAACGGATTTTTGGAGGAGTGAAAATCAAAAGACAAAATCATCATGTCTAAAGGAAAACAGAAGAAACTGAAATTCTCCAGGCCAGGACACGTATCGGCCGGAGAATCTGAACTGGAAGATCCCCGTTCAGAAGACGAGGAGCTGGTGATAGCTAACAAAAGGGTTAGCCTGAAATCACTATTTGAGGAACTACGACGATTTCGCCGAGATGTTACGGCCGAATTTCGGGAATTCAGAGAAGAATTGAAAAGGACAAACAGCAGAGTGGACCAGGCCGAGAACCGAATCTTGGAAACAGAGGATCGAATAAAAGTGCTCGAAGATTCTGTGCTGGACCTACGCAAAAGACAAGCAGCTATAGAGGCTAAGCTAACCGACCAAGAAGGAAAACAAAGAAGAGATAACATAAGAATTCATGGTCTGATAGAAGGAACCGAAAATGGTTTTAACTCAATGGCAGAATGCGTGGAATCCTTACTAAGAGAGAAATTGGATATTCCACAAACCACCGACTTGAAGATAGAAAAGGCACATCGTTCATTAGCCGCTAGGCCGGCGGCGGAAGCGCCCCCACGTTCGGTGTTGGTAAGATTTTCCAATTTCAAAATAAAACAAGAGGTTGTAAGACTGGCCTGGCAGAAAAAAGGATTTATGCACCAGGAGAGAAAAGTCTACGTGGAACACGATTACGCCCCGGAGGTCCTTAAAAAGCGCAGGGAATACAATGACGCGAAAAAGGTGTTAAGAGAGAAGAAATTGCGCTTTCAGACACCATTTCCTGCGAAGTTAAGGGTCTTCTACGGCGATGAAACGTGTCTCTATAATTCGGCGGAAGAAGCAACAGCTGACATGGCGAAAAGAGGGCTCCCGGTAACGGTATTTAAACCCGCGGCAGACCCGAGTGTGAAGATCAAAGGCGCAAACATGACAACACAAAGACCCTCAAAATCCACGGGACCAGCAGCGGGAAACCCAGCCCAGAGCGGTCGCGATAAACTATCCTTTTTCAGGTGGAATAGCGACCTTTTTTTTTTTTTTCCTCTGAATCAATCCGCACATCCAACCCCCCTCATACAAGGGAACAAACATTAAAGGAGATGCATATTCAGCATGTGGTAAAACATTTCATGGAACAATCATATTATTTGAAACAAATAAGTCTTTGTAATAAAAAAAAAAAAAAAAAAAAAACTTGTTAAAATAGAAATGTGACAATAATCCACATGTTCTCCTCATACTAACAAATACTGTTTTTGCGTGAATGTTTGATGTGATGGGGGTGGGAGGGTGCACACAATTTCACAGGGTTTAGGCATAAAAGGAAAAAAAAAAAAATCATTACAAGTTTGGATTGGGTTCTGAAACTCACGTTAAAAGCATGGGACTACTTTCAGTGGTAAGAGAGGGCCCTCAACACGTAACAGAGTTTGAGGAATTTCCCTCAGAGCCTTCACTCCATCAAGGCTCTTACAGGGTCTTTAAAAAGACCTCAGCTCAGGAAGTTCTTTTGACAGCTTTTTGTTTTAAAGTTTTTTACACTATGTTCTTAATGTTTTTCTTGTTTTTAATGTTCTTTCAGTTTCTGAGTAGCACAAAAGAGGGCCACCACACAGTTATACTAAACAAAACAACACAATGGAGAAACAGGGTGTAACCAAAATAATTTCATATAATGTAAAAGGAATCCTGAATCCAGTTAAAAGATCCAAGATTCTAGGCAAAATGAAAAAAGACAAAGCAGGAATAATACTTTTACAAGAAACCCACCTAACAGACGTGGAACACAATAAACTCAGTAGACAAGGGTTTAAAATGATCTCTTCATCTTCATATAAATCAGGGAGGAGGAGGGGAGTAGCAACATTGATATCAACCAAAATTACATTTGAAAAAAAATCAGAACACAAAGATAAAGAAGGGAGATACAGTTTGGTAACTGGGCGGCTAGAGGGAGAAGATATCACCCTGCTGAATGTGTATGCTCCCCCAGGGGCTAACTGGAAATTTTATAAAAATGTATTCGACCTAATGATAACTAAAGCTCAAGGTTTAGTGATATGTGGTGGGGACTTCAATCTTAGACTGAATCCATACTGGGATGCCTTCTGGTAATTCCCCACATCAAAATAACACCCAAAACAGGAAATGACTCGGATCGTACTAAAAGAATTGGGAGTCTGTGACGTGGGAGGGAACTCAACCCCAGTGAAAAGGACTATACATTTTACTCAACTCCACATTCATCTTACTCAAGGATTGACTATTTTTTATGTTTAATAGAGACATTGGTAGAGTAAAAACATGTAAAATAGGACTGATGGATCTCTCCGACCACAGTCCGAGCTACATGACTTAAATATCCAAAAATACACAAATAATACATTTTCTTGGAGGTTAAATTCAAAATGTCCTGAAAGGACCTTTGAAAGATGAATTGGAGTCAGATATTCTCAGATAATTGGAAGATAACGATAATGGAGAAGTATCCCCTTTAATACTGTGGGATGCATGTAAGCTGTAATAAGGAGGAAAGATTATTGCAAAACTGGCAACCCAAAAGAAACTAAGACAAGAAAAACTATCCACATTAGAGTCAGAACTTAGGAACCTAGAAAAAGAACACAAAGGCAACACTCATTCTACTGACTCGCTCAAGATTAAGGAAATTAAAAACCAAATAAATAGATCTACACAATAGAAATCCAGAAGAAACTTACATTTCTGAAACAAAAATACTATGAAGCAGGCAGTAAATCGGCAAAATTTGCTAGCCTATAAATTGAGGAAACATCAAACAGAAAGAGCAATCTACAAAATCAGAGACCCAGTATCAAAGGAAATAAAATTCAGAATTCAGGATATTCTTAAAAACTTCGAGAATTACTATAAGAACTTATACTCCCCACAAAAAACATAAAAAATGCATCCGAGGCATTCCTAAACACAGTAAACCTTTCCCCAACTTACGGAGTCACAAAATAAAACACTACTGTCAGAAATACATCTATAAGAATTGGAAAAAGCAATTATGAAACTTAAAGCTAACAAATCCCCAGGAGCTGATGGCTATACAGCAGAGTGGTACAAAACCTTTAAAACAGCAACTATCTCCTCTCCTCCTGAAAACATTTAATTATGTCCTCCACACAGGGGAAAATCCCCCCCTCCTGGAGAGAAGGTGTCATTGCAGTTATACCTAAACCTGAAAAGGATAAACTAGAGTGCTCCAACTACAGACCAATCAGTGTACTAAATCAGGACTATAAGCTTTTTACCATTATCCTTGCCAAAAGGTTAGAGAATATACTGACAGACCTAATTCATTTAGACCAAACAGGTTTATAAGACAAAGACAGACACAAGACAACATTCGACGCACTTTACACATAATTCATCATATAAAAAAATATAACTTAAATGCAGTCATAGTAGGATTAGATGCTGAAAAAGCATTCGATTCGGTTGACTGGTCTTTTCTATACAAGAATCTTATCCAGTTTTCAATTTTCCATAACAACTTCATTAGAACTATACAGGCATTATATAAAACCAACAGCTAAAATAAGGATTAACGGTAATTTATCTCATGCATCTTTTGAACTGGAAAGAGGAGTCGTCAGGGCTGCCCCCTGTCTCCACTGCTCTTTGCAATCTTCATAGAACCTCTGAGCCAATGGATAAAGACAAAACCAAAAAATTCAAGGTATTACACTTGGTCAGAAGGAACATAAAAATAGCACTCTTTGCTGATGACATTTTAATATACCTGGGCAGCCGGACACTTCTTACCAGAAACTAACCTCAGTTTTTTTCAGAGTATGGAGATTTATCGGGGTACAAATTAAATATGCATAAAACCCAAGTTTAGAACATTCAACTATGACCCAAATCTTATTCACTAAGCAAACTCAAAAACTAACTGGGAGTCGGAATCTATGAAATATCTGGGGGTCAATATCCCGAAACACCTCAACAAAATTATATCACTAAACTATGATCCACTGTGACAAAAATAAATCTGACCTGCAAGATGGAATATGATACCATTCTTGGGTATTGCACAAAGAATTGAAGCATCAAAATGAATATACTTCCAGCTCTTCTATACCTTTCCAAACAATACCGTAGGAACCTCCCAAAAAAACATGGCAGGAGCTGGACAGAAGGATCTCAAGATTCATATGGCAGGGCAAGAGACCTAGAATCAGATATAGAACCCTACAGCTAAACAAAGACAAAGGTGTGGGCTCCGCGCTGCCAATATCAGGGACTACTTTAAAGCCGCACAAATTAAAACTTTAGTGTAGATATGTAACCCAGTCTACTCTGCACAATGGAAGAGATCGAATGCCAAATAACAAGTGACATCCCCCTACAGGCGGATAATAGGGAACAATGTCTTACCTAAGCTTTTGAATAACACTAACCCGTGGATAGAGACCCCGCTAAAATTTGGTTTTAAGATAGGTCAGAGAGAATCAAACTAAAGAGCCCTATCGACTTCTGCAATGGATCGCCTATGATCAGACTTTACTCCTAATAAAACAGACACCAGATTTAAAAAGTGGAAGGAGAAGGGCTGATAAAATATTACGATTTTTTAAAGGGCAAATCTAAGAAGTTTGAAGATTTGAAAAACAAGGCCTAATAAATCAAGACCTTTACAGGTTCTTCCAGCTTAGACACCACATAAACAATATACTTAAAAGGAGGTTTTGGAAAGGGCCCAGTCAGGTATGTTCTGAAGGTCTTCTTAATGGCATATAAAGGGATCCCAGGGATCAGATACATTTCTAAAATATACCAAGGTCTTCAAGACTTAAAAGGAGACAACACATGCGTTATATAAAAGAGAGATGGGGAAAAAGAGGGGGAATTTCACTTACATCTGGAAATATGGAAAAGCGAAATAAACAGCAATGGAAAAGTAACCTCTATCCTGCAGTGGCGAGAATTTGGATGGAAAAACTTGGCAAGATTTTTCAGAACACCTGCACAAAACAAATTTACCCATAAGGGATTGAACTGTTGGCGCTTGTGTGGTGAAAAAGACTGCAAATCATTTTCATGTGTTTTGGTCTGGCCCAGTTATCCACCAATATTGGACCAATGTACAGACAATATTGGGGAAAATATTCAAAATTACAGTTCCCTTTTCTTTTGTAACTTTGTATTTGGGTTTACTACCGGACCTCACTGGAAAAGGACGAGGAGAAAAATACTTATTCAAGTGTTTTAATATTGGCAAGCAAAAAAGCCTAACTAAAAAATGATGTTGAAGGACTGTCCTACACCTGAAGATTGGAACTAACGTGATCCAAGGACATTTACTCGATGGAAAAGTTGACATTCGCACTGAGACAGACATGGATGGGGTCTGAACTTTTGGGCAACCCTGGACCGCATATGTGTCCCTCCATTAGATCTAATCTTTGACAAATACCATTTCAATAATGGTTCCGCTCTTTGTCCAAGGGCTACTCAGATGCTCTTTTATCTTTATTTACTTACTTTTTCTTTTTGTTTGTTTTTTACTGTTTGTTGTTTTTTTTATTTGTTTTTTGTTTTTTTTCTTTATATTTCACTTTTTCTTTCACTTTAAAAAAAAAAAAAAATAAGGGTGTGTAGTAAGAATTAATCTTCCAATGTTGTCAGATATCAGAAAATAAGGGGAACAGTGTGATGAAAATGTAAACACTGCATTGCTGTAACGACCTGTATACCCTTTACAAAAACTTAAATAAAAAAAAAAAAACTATATCAGAAACTTATGACAAACAATCATACAAGTAACTATATAAAGGAGAAATGGGAGAAAGAGCTCAATTTAAACATAACAGAAGAAAGCTGGCAGGAAATATGGAAAACACAACACACATCAACAAATTCAAGGGCATGGAGGGAATTTGGATGGAAAAACCTGATTCGCTTTTTCATTACACCACAGATTCAAGGAAAATATTCAAATACCCAATCTTTATGCTGGAGGGGATGTGGGGCTCAAAATGCAGACCACTCACATATGTTTTGGAAATGCTACAAAATATCATCATTTTGGAAATCTATGCATGTGACAATACAGAGGATATTAGGATATAATATACCAATGAACTGTAACCTGATGTACTTATGTGATCTTAAAAAAGACAGTGTTATACAGGCTGAGGACAGATATCTAGTTAAAATCTTGTTGATTGCATGTAAAAAAACTATCACAAAAAAATGGCGATCAGAAGTTCTTCCTGACCAAGAACAATGGACTGACATTGTTGAGGACATACGTATGATGGAAAAACTAACATATCGACGAAGAATGCAAGAAGGAATATGGGAGAAAAAATGGCGGAAATGGACACACTACAAAGTGCAACAACGAGGCAGAAATTGAAAGAATAACCAAAGACACTGAAAAAACCAGAAGAATTAAGAGATGGAAACTAAAAACTTGATGCTCCAACATTTGTCCCCCCCCCTTTTATTTTTTATTTTTATTTTGTTTATTTTTTTTTTATTTTTCCCTACCCTAACCCCTTTGTTTTTTAAATGTAGAATGTGATCTGAATGCATTATATATGATGAAAAATGAATAAAAATCTAAGTTACAAAAAAAAAAAAAACATGGGACAACTTACAGGGGTAAGAGAGGGCCCTCAACACGTAACAGAGTTTGAGGAATTTCCCTCAGAGCCTACACTCCATCAAGGCTCTTCCAGGGTCTCTAAAAAGACCTCAGCTCAGGAAGTTCTTTTGTCAGTTTTTTGTTTTAAAGTTTTATACACTATGTTCTTAATGTTTTTTATGTTCTTAATGTTCTTTCAGTTTCTGAGTAGCATAAAAGAGGGCCACCACACTGTTATACTAAATAAGACAACACAATGGAGAAACAGGGTGTAACCAAAATAATCTCATATAATGTAAAAGGGATCCTGAATCCAGTTAAAAGATCCAAGATTCTAGGCAAAATGAAAAAAGACAAAGCAGGAATAATATTTTTACAAGAAACCCACCTAACAGACGTGGAGCACACTAAACTCAATAGACAAGGGTTTAAAATGATCTCTTCATCTTCATATAAGTCAGGGAGGAGGAGGGGAGTAGCGACATTGATCTCAACCAAAATTACATTTGAAAAAAAATCAGAACACAAAGATAAAGAAGGGAGATACAGTTTGGTACTTGGGCGGCTAGAGGGAGAAGATATCACCCTGCTGAATGTATATGCACCTCCAGGGGCTAACTGGAAATTTTATAAAAATGTATTTGACCTAATGATAACTAAAGCCCAAGGTTTAGTGATATGTGGTGGAGACTAGGGATGGGCATTCGGTGAAATTTTCTTCACCGATCGTCGGGAGAATTAATGATTAATAATCGGTTAATCATTAACATTTTTAGGTACGTAACAAGGCAGGTAGACTACATTAGAACATCAGGAATCAGCACGGAGAGCCCTCTCTCTGTTCTCGTGTTGGCTCGGCTCGGGAATCTCGCAAGCTGATTGGCCGAGACGTTTCACCCCGCAAGCTGATTGACCCAGACGTTTTACCCAGCAAGCTGATTGGCCGAGACGTTTTACCCAGCTTCTGTCCCTGCCGAGCGGCCACCCAACAAACGAAGACCGCATTCATTGCTCTATCGCTCGTGTTACTTAGTCTAGCCGCGCAGAACTTTTTGCTGTTCTCTTGTGCCATTTCGTGCGAAATAGTCTTCCCGTCGAGCCACTACGCCGCCTCCTGCAGCTTCCCTCGACGTGTGTACACCGAATCTTCATGACCTTCTCAATAAAGTTTCTGAAAAAAAAAAAAAAAAGAATCTTCACGACCGCCATTACTCAGCGCGCAACCACTGTTGGCGGTTTCTTCGCGTAATAAGGGTGTTCCATGGACCCTGTCGATGAGGTATATTTGCATGCTGCATTGCAGTGATTGCAGTACACCTGGTCATTTTTTAAATTGAAATGGTCCCACGCAACACTTCGCCGTAACCGCTTCATGATTTGGCGATTGCCCTACGGAAGCCCGCATGTATCAACTGAGGCACGCCAGGGTACGGCGATGGTGTAATGTTGCCCCCTGGTGCCCAAATTTTGCCATTGCATTGTTTGAGGACGGCCGTGCACTAGGCCTAATAACCTCGGATTGTTTAAAAAAAAAAAAAAACGGTTTGTCGACGAAAATGAACTTCCTTGGTGAAATTCTTAATGATCAATTATCGGTTAATCGGTAAATTATGCCCATCCCTAATGGAGACTTCAGTCTAAGACTGAATCCATACTGGGATGCATCAGGTAATTCTCCACATCAAAATAACACTCAAAGTAGGAAAACTTGGATGCTACTAAAAGAAATGGGAATCTGTGATGTGTGGAGGGAATTCAACCCCAGTGTAAAAGATTATATATTTTACTCAGCGCCACATTCATCATACTCAAGGATTGACTATTTTTTCATGTTTAATAGAGACATTGGAAGAGTAAAAACATGTAAAATAGGAGTGATGGATCTCTGACCACAGTCCGATCTATATGGACTTAAGTATCCAAAAATACATTTTCTTGGAGGTTAAATTCAAATGTCCTGAAAGGACCACTGAAAGATGAATTGGAATCAGATATTCTCAGATATTTGGAAGAAAATGATAATGGAGAAGTATCCCCTTTAATACTGTGGGATGCATGCAAAGCTGTAAATAAGGGGAAAGATTATTGCAAAACTGGCAATCCAAAAGAAACAGACAAGAAAAACTAACCACATTCGAGTCAGAACTTAAGAACCTAGAAAAAGAGCACAGACAACACTCATTCTAATGACTCGCTCAAAATTAAGGAAATTAAAAAACAAATAAATGAGATCTACACAAAAGAAATTCAGAAGAAACTTACATTTCTGAAACAAAAATACTATGAAGCAGGCAGCAAATCGGCAAAATTACTAGCCTATAAATTGAGGAAACAACAAACGGAGAGAGCAATCTACAAAATCAGAGACCCAGTATCAAAGGAAATAAAATTCAGAATTCAGGATATTCTTAAAAGCTTCGAGAACTACTATGAATGAATGAATGAATGAATCTTTGAATGAATGAATCTTTATTTCGGATAGTACAGGTTAAAAGGAACTGAATAATATAGCAAAAGGGGAAAGAAAATCCAACAAGGTCAGATTAAACAATAACTCCTCTGATTATACAGTTCAACATAAGTTATCCGAAATGGGTGATGGCTGAAGCCACAGCTTATATTGCCCACCCATATGCCATCCAAGAATTCAAAAGGAAAAAAAAAAAACAAGACAAGAGTGATTACAATTCAAAAAAAAAGAAACGAAGCTAAGACAAAGTGTGACAGAAAAAAAAAAAAAAAAAAAAACTAAGCTACAACACAACACAGGCTGGATATGACAATCCTTATGTGATTTTACATGTCATCTTGTATATATGTTTGGAGTCTTTCTTCCTTTAGTTTTAGTTTAAATTGTCCAAGTGTTGTACATGATTTTAATTCAGGTCCAAAATCGTTCCATAATCTGACTCCTTGCACTGAAACACAGTGTTGCTTTGTGGTAGTTCTCACTGTAGGTTTTTGAAATATACATGTTCCTCTAAAATTATATTGTTTCTCCCTTATTTGGAACAACTTTTGGATATTTGCGAGCAGTGATAGATTCTTCACTTTAAACATTATTATTGCAGTTTTAAAGTCAACCAGATCTTTCAACTTGAGAGCTTTTAGTTTAAGAAAAAGTGGATTTGTTGGTTCCCTGTAAGCTGCTTTGTTTATTATTCTAATAGCTCTCTTCTGAACCATAAAAAGTGGATATATGTTTGTTTTATATGTATTTCCCCATACTTCATTACAATATGTCATGTATGGGAGTATTAATGAATGATACAAGGTATATAGTGTGGGTTGATTCAGCAAATATTTCACTCTGTGTAATATTGCAATTGATTTGGATATTTTACCTTTAATATAATTAATATGTGACTTCCAACACAGTTTATTATCAATTATTACTCCAAGAAATTTAGTTTTAGATACCCTTTCAATCTCTTCACCATTTACACTGAGTTTAGATACTGAGTTGTTGTGATGGTTGTTAAAGACTATAAATTTTGTCTTACTTAATTTTTTTTTCGTAAAGAGTGGTTACAATGTTTATAAATGTGTCATAGGCTTCATTTACATCTGATACATAGACTTCTGTCCAGTCTTGCTTCAGCAAGTCCTCTTTAAAAGAACTGATTGCATTTGGTGATTTGTATCTGAACGATTTTAAATATTTTTCTGTATTGGCCCCCGTGTGGCCATGGATAAGTGCAAAGGTTGGCAAGTGGTCAGTTATATCCATCCAACCATCCATCTTCTACCGCTTTTCCGGAGGTCCGGGTCGCGGAGGCAGCAGTTCAAGCAGAGAAGCCCAGACTTCCCTCTCCCCAGCCACCTGCTCCAGCTTTTCAGAGGGTACCAAGGCGTTCCCAGACCAGCTGGGAGACATAGTCTCTCCACCGAGTCCTGGGTCTGCCCCGGGGTCTCCTCCCAGTGGGACGTGCCTGAAACACCTCAAGTGGGAGGCGTCCAGGAGGCATCCTAATCAGATGCCCATACCACCTCAACTGACTCCTTTCAATGTGGAGGAGCAGCGGTTCTACTCTGAGCCTCTCCCGGATGACTGAGCTCCTCACCCTATCTCTGAGGGTGAGTCCAGCAATCCTACGGAGAAAGCTCATTTCAGCCGCTTGTATCCGCGATCTCGTTCTTTCGGTCATTACCCAAAGCTCGTGACCATAGGTGAGAGTAGGAACGTAGACTGACTGATAAATCGACAGCTTTGCCTTAGAACTAAGCTCCCTCTTCACCACAACAGACCGGTACAACGTCTGCATCACTGCAGATGCTGCTCCAATCTGTCTGTCGATCTCTCGCTCCAATCTCCCCTCACTTGTGAACAAGACCCCAAGATACTTAAACTCCTCCACTTGGGGCAGAAGCTCGTCTCCAACCCAGAGAGGACAATCCACCTTTTTCCGGCTGAGGACCATGGACTTGGACTTGGAGGTGCTGATTCTCATCCCAGCCGCTTCACACTCAGCGGCAAACCGTCCCAGCAAGAGCTGTAGGTCATTGCTGGATGAAGCCAACAGGACAACATCATCTGCAAACCACAGAGATGAGATCCTGTGTGTCACCAAGCATGACACCCTCCATCCTGGCTGCGCCTAGAAATCCTGTCCATAAAAAATTATGAACAGGACGGGTGACAAAGGGCAGCCCTGGCGGAGTCCAACTCTCACTGGGAAGACTCCGACCGAGTGTTGGCAATGCGAACTAAACTCTCACACGGTCGTACAGAGACCGAATAGCTCGTAACAACAAGCCCGATACCCCATACTCCCGAAGCACCCCCCACAAAATCCACGAGGGACGCGGTCAAATGCTTCTCCAAGTCCACAAAACACATGTAAACTGGTTGGGCAAACTCCCACGAACCCTCAGAATTCTCGAGAGGGTAAAGAGCTGGTCCGAATGTGCCACGGCCAGGACGAAAACCACATTGCTCCTCCTGAATCGAGAGGTGTACGACCAACGGCCGGACTCTCCTCTCCAGTACCTTGGCATAGACCTTCCCAGGGAGGCTGAGGAGTGTGATCCCTCTAAAGTTGGAGCACACCCTCCGGTCCCCTTTTTTGAAGAGAGGAACCACCACCCCCGGTTTGCCATGCCAAAGGGCACTGCCCCCGACCTCCACGCAATGTTGCAGAGGCCGTGTCAACCATGACAAACCCAACAACATCCTGGCGCTTGAGGTACTCGGGGGCGAATCTCGTCCACCCCGGGGGCCAGGCCACCAAGGAGATTTTTAACCACCTTGGCGACCTCAGCCCCTGTAATAGGCGAGTCATCCCCCTCGTCCCCAAACCCTGCTTCCTCTGTGGAAGGCGTATCAGTGGGATTGAGGAGATCCTCGAAGTATTCCTTCCACCGCCCGACGATGTCCCCAGTCGAAGTCAACAGTGTCCCATCCGCACCATACACAGTGTGGACAGGGAGCTGCTTTCCCCTCCTGAGCCGCCGGACAGTTTGCCAGAATCTCTTTGAGGCCGACCGAAAGTCTTGTTCCGTGGCCTCACCGAACTCCTCCCATACCCGAGTTTTTGCTTCAGCAACCACCCAAACTGCACTCCGCTTGGCCTGCCGGTACACCTCAGCTGCTTCGGGAGTCCCACAAGCCAACCAAGCTTGATAGGACTCCTTCTTCAGCTTAATGGCCCCCCTCACCACTGGTGTCCACCACTTGGTTCGGGGGTTGCCACCACGAGATGCACCGACCACCTTGCGGCCGCAGCTCTGGGCCGCCGCTTCAACAACAGAGGTGGAGAACATGGCCCATTCAGACTCCATGTCTCCAGACTCCCTCGGAATGTGGTTGAATTTCTTCCGGAGGTGGGAGTTGAAGACCTCCCGGACAGGGGCCTCAGCCAGACGCTCCAGCACACCATCACTATACGTTTGGGTCTACAGGTCTGAAGGGCTTCCTCCCTGCCATCGGATCCAACTCACACCAGGTGGTGATCAGTTGACAGCTCTGCACCTCTCTTTACTCGGGTGTCCAAGACATACGGTCGCAGGTCTGATGATACGATAACAAAATCGATCATCGACCTGCGGACCTAGGGTGTCCTGGTGCCAGGTGCACATATGGACACCCTTATGCTTGAACATGGTGTTCGTTTAAGGACAGACTGTGGTTAGCACAGAAAGTCCAATAACTGAACACCACTCGGGTTCAGATCGGGCAGGCCGTTCCTCCCAATCACCCCCCTCCAGGTTTCACTGTCGTTGCCCACCTTGCGCATTGAAGTCCCCCAGTAGGACAATGGAGTCTCCAGGAGGAGCACCCTCCAGCACCCCAGTCACAGACTCCAAAAAGGGTGGGTACTCTGAAACATCATTTGGTGCATAGGCACAAATGATGGTCAGGACCCGTTTCCCAACCCGAAGGCGCAGGGAAGCAACCCTTTCGTCCACCGGGGAAAACTCCAATATAGAGGCAGCAAGGTGGGGCGATACAAGAATATCCAACCCCTGCTCGTCGCCTCTCGCCCGGGGCAACTCCAGAAAGGCCCCAAGCTCCAGCCCCTCTCCAGGAGACTGGTTCCGGAACCGGAGCTGTGTGTTGAGGTGAGGCCGACTATATCTAGCCGGTATCTCTCAAACCTCGTAACACCAGCTCCAGGCTCCTTCCCCACAGAGAGGTGACATTCACGTACAAAAGCCAGATTAGAAAGCTTGGGATCAGTCCGCCAAGGTCTCCGCCTTTGACCGCTACCTGATCCACATAGCACGGACCCCCATGATCCCTCCTGCAGGTGGTGAGCCCACTGGAGGGCGGACCCATGTAACTCCTTCGGGCTGAGCCCGGCCGGGTCCCATGGGTGGAAACCCGGCCACCAGATGCTGAGCCTTCGAGCCCCTCCCCCAGGCCCTGGCTCCAGGGTGGGGCCCCGGTAACCCCATACGGGCGGGGTTCACTGAATCCTTGATATACAATTCATAAGAGTCTGTTGGATCGTTCTTAGTCTGGCCCTTCACCCAGGACCAGTTTGTCTTGGGAGACCCTATCAGAGGCAAATTGCCCGGACAACATAGCTCCTGGGATCACTGGGGCACGCAAAACCCCCCCACCCGTTAAGGTGACGATCCATGAGGGGGTCAGTTATATCATTTATCAATAATCCACTTTCTATTTTCTTATCAATAACATTAACAAACAGGTTGTCAATAAGTGTAGCAGTGTGAACTGTGATTCTACTGGGATGTGTTATTGTGGGATATAGACTCATGCTGTACATAGAGTTCATGAACTCTGTAATTACATTATGTTGGTGTGGATTTAGTAAATCAATATTGAAATCTCCACAAATTGCTACCATTTTCTTACTAGTAATATTGTTGTACAGCTCGACTAATTTATCTCTGAATGTCTCAATGCAAGTTCCCCGCGTTCTATATATACAACTTATAATTAGATTTTTTGTTTTATCTTGGTCAATCTCGACAGCAACACATTCCAAGATCCCTGGTAGTGCAAAGGACATTCCATTTACAAGCTTACACCTATACAGGTCATCAATATACAGTGCAACACCACCACCCTTTTTTTGAGATCTGTTAATATGAAACATTTGATATCCCTCTGTTGCCATCAGGGGAGCCTGCTCTTCATTAAGCCAGGTTTCAGAGACTGCAATAGCTGTAAATTTTCTGTCTAGCTGTTTTAAATAGTCCTGAATCTGTGGAAAGTTTTTGTTAAGACTTCTGCTGTTGAAGTGTATTATTGATAGTTTACCATCTAGTTGCACTTGACTTTTGAATTGCTTTTCAGTGTAATATTCACAATGGTTATGAATATTATTGAAAAAGTGGTTATCAGGATCAATATCATTCTCCATCTCTTGTAGTTTATGTTCAGCATAATGGCATATTTTCAGAGTTTGAGTATCCTCACTCTGTGTCAAATGACTTCCTCCAACTGGGGATAATTGATGTCTACTCAAGTCAGTCATAAGTTTTTGTTTGTTTTGCTT
The DNA here is from genome assembly GCA_020510985.1 of Pholidichthys leucotaenia. Taxonomy (NCBI): domain Eukaryota; kingdom Metazoa; phylum Chordata; class Actinopteri; order Cichliformes; family Pholidichthyidae; genus Pholidichthys; species Pholidichthys leucotaenia. The sequence continues at coordinate 158,435,452 of CM035849.1, forward strand.
ATTTTTTTTTAAAGTACTTTGGCATGGTATATCAAAAGAACTATTCTTACCGTGTGTGTGAATATGGATTATCACTGACTCTTAATTTTCTTAATCAGTGTTCATCTGTATTTATCTAAGTCAGTAGCATCTCTGATCATTATACTCTTTGCTTGCTCAGGTGTTCCATTTAGTTTGAGCCAAACTCTACAATTTCTTGTCCATGTTGCCTGTATCTTATTTTGTCTTTTCAGCATCCGTGCTTGCCGTGCTATTTCAGCGTTTGTTTTTGTCAGGTGTTCATTTAGGTAAACTTGTGTTCCCCGTAGCTTTCTGGCCTGCCTCAGTATGTCATTCTTTACCCTTCTGTTCACGAAGCGCATCACAATTGATTTCTTTGTTTTGTTATCTTTCCTCGGTAAAGCATAACAGGCTGAAATTGCATTTGCTTCTACCTTTATATCTTTACTGCCAAGGAACTGAAACACCTGGTTTTCTAGGGAGACTGATTCACTCAGGGGAGCCTCCTCACCTCTCCGTCTTGTTGTTGCATGAGCGCATGACTGATATTGATGTCTAGTCCACTTATAACTAGGTCATCCATACGAGAACCTTGCTCAAAGATCTCGACGCATCGCTCCAAGTCCGTAATTTTTTTTGTCTTTTTCCTGAATTGTTAATTTTAAGTCTCGTACATCTTCCATTAGGCCTATTATTTTGGCCTGCTGGCTAACCCTTTTTGGCCACTTCTTCTGACCAAGAAGTCCAGAGATTTTTTGATCTCTTCCATCTCCTCCTTCTTTGGTGGCATATTTTACTGACCTGTGGATAGTAAAAACAATCTCTGCTGTGTCGCCGCTATCCGATCCGATCGTCCTCGAATCCAGCTGGGCCTCAGCTAGCCCCCTCTGCTGCTGGTCCCCCGCCGCTCACCGCCGCCGCAACCGAGATCCTGTCCAGCTCCTCCACCGAGTCCCGCCGCACACCGCCGCTGCAGCCGAGCTCCGCTGGGGTCACGGTAGATCCTCCGCTGAGCACCGCCGCCTACGCCGTCCACCTGGGTGGTACCTCCGCTAGGCCCCGTCACCAAACCGCCGTCTGCCTGGTAGTTCTCCGCTGGGCCTCGCAACTGGGCTCCGACTCAGGCTAATTGTCTGGCTGGATCCAGGTGGTCCCTGTCTCCCACCAACGCCGCCCCCGAACTCCAATCGGCTCACGTCCAACTGCCGCCTCGGTTAGTTCCTCCGGCAAGCCCTCACCTGGGGACTAAGTCGCTTTGTGTCGCTGTTAGGCGGCGCAACTGGGGCAGCGTTAAGCTAACTAGCGTTAGCTTAGCAAACGCTTCGGGTAGAGCGCAGCAGCGAACCACAAAGAAACGCTAGTCAGTTTACTCACAGTGGCCGGTGAAAGGCGATTAAAGGGGTATTCCAATGGCGGTGGAATTCAGCCCGTGCGTGTCCGTCACGAGCGCCGATCGTTGTTGGTTAGTTATTTTTAATGGCAAAATCAGCGACTTTGTTCAGCACTGAAAAAGGTGGACCATCCCGGTCGCCATCTTGGTCTTTTCATAAATAATACTATAAGAACTTGTACTCCCTCAAAAAACATAACGCATCTGAAGCATTCCTCAACACATTAAACCTTCCCCAACTTACTGAGTTCTAACATAAAACACTACTGTCAGAAATACAACCTAAAGAATAGAAAAAAAAGCAATATGAACTTAAAGCTAACAAATCCCCAGGAGCAGATGGCTATACAGCAGAGTGGTACAAAACCTTTAAACAGCAACTATCTCCTCTCCTCCTGAAAACATTTAACTATGTCCCTCCACACAGGGGAAAATCCCCCCCTCCTGGAGAGAAGGGGTCATTGCAGTCATACCTAAACCTGAAAAGGATAAACTAGAATGCTCCCAACTACAGACCAATCAGTGTATTAACTCAGGACTATAAGCTTTTTTACCACTATCCTTGCCAAAAGGTTAGAAGAATATACTGACAGACTTAATTCATTAGACAAACAGGTTTTATAAGACAAAGACAGACACAAGACAACATTAGACGCACTTTACACATAATTCATCATATTAAAAAAAATATAACTTAAATGCAGTCATACTGGGATTAGATGCTGAAAAAGCATTCGATTCGGTTGACTGGTCTTTCCTATATAGAATCTTATCCAGTTTCAATTTTCATAACAACTTCATTAGAACTATCCAGACATTATATAAAAAACCAACAGCTACAATAAGGATTAACGGTAATTTATATCATCTTTTGAGCTGAAAGAGGATGTCGTCAGGGCTGCCCCTTGTCTCCACTGCTCTTTGCAATCTTCATAGAACCTCTGAGCCAATGGATAAGACAGAATCAAAAATTCAAGGTATTACATTGGTCAGAAGGAACATAAAATAGACTCCTTTGCTGATGACATTTTAATATACCTGGGGCAGCCGGACACCTATTTTCCAGAACTAATCTCAGTTTTTTCAGAGTATGGAGATTTATCGGGGTACGAACTAAACATGCATAAAACCCAAGTTTTAACATTCAACTATGACCCAAATCAATATTTACTAAGCAAACTCAAAACTAACTGGGGAGATGGAATCTATGAACTATCTGGGGTCAATATCCCGAAACAGCTCAACAAAATTATCACTAAACTATGATCCACTGGTGGCAAAAATAAATCTGATCTAGCAAGATGGAATATGATGCCATTCTTGGGTACTGCACAAAGAATTGAAGCAGTCAAAATGAATATACTTCCACGTCTTCTATACCTTTTCCAAACAATACCGGTAGAACCTCCCAAAAAAACATGGCAGGAATGGACAGAAGGATCTCAAGATTCATATGGCAGGGCAAGAGACCTAGAATCAGATATAGAACCCTACAGCTAAACAAAGACAAAGGTGGGCTCGCGCTGCCAAATATCAGGGACTATTTTAAAGCCGCACAAATTAAAACTTTAGTAGAGATATGTAACCCAGTCTACACTGCACAATGGAAGAAGATGGAATGCCAAATAAGTGACATCCCCCTACAGGCGATAATAGGGAACAATGCCTTACCTAAACTTTTGAATAACACTAACCCGTGGATAGAGACCCGCTAAAAATTTGGTTTAAGATAGTCAGAGAGAATCAAACTAAAGAGCCCTATCGATTTCTGCAATGGATTGCCTATGATCAAGACTTTACTCCTAATAAAACAGACACTAGATTTAAAAAGTGGAAAGAGAACGGACTGATAAAATATTACGATTTTTTTAAAGGGCAAATTTTAAGAAGTTTTGAAGATTTGAAAAAACAAGGTCTAATAAATCAAGACCTTTACAGGTTCTTTCAGCTTAGACACCACATAAACAATATAATTAAAAAGGAGGATTTGGAAAGGGCCCAGTCAGGTGTTCTGAAGGTCTTCTTAATGGCATATAAAGGGATCCCAGGGATCAGATACATCTCTAAAATATACCAAGGTCTTCAAGACTTAAAAGGAAACAACACATCATATATAAAAGAGAGATGGGGAAAAGAGGAGAATTTCACTTTACAACTGGAAATATGGGAAAAGCTAAATAAACGGCAATGGAAAAGTACCTCATCCCTGCAGTGGAGAGAATTTGGATGGAAAAATTTGGTAAGATTTTTCAGAACACCTGCACAAAACAAATTTACTCATAAGGGGTTGAATTGTTGGCGCTTGTGTGGTGAAGAGACTGCAAATCATTTTCATCCACCAATATTGGACCAATGTACAGACAATATTGGGGAAAACATTTCAAAATAACAGTCCCCTTTTCTTTTGTAACTTTGTATTTGGGTTTACTACCGGATTCACTGGAAAGACGAGGAGAAAAATACTTATTCACTGTTTTAATATTGGCAAGTAAAAAAGCCCTAACTAAAAAATGGATGTTGAAGGACTGTCCTACACCTGAAGATTGGATTAACGTGATCCAAGACATTTACTCGATGGAAAAGTTGACATTCGCACTGAGACAGGACATGGATGGGTTCTTGAACTTTTGGCAACCCTGGATCGCATATGTGTCTTCCATTAGATCTAATCTTTGACAAATACCATTTCAATAATGGCACCGCTCTTTGTTCCAACGCTACTCAGATGCTCTTTTATTTTTATTCATTTATTTTTAGTTTTTTTTGTTTGTTGTTTTTTGTTTTTTGCTCTTTTGTTTTGTTTGGGGTTTTTTTTGTTCTCTTTAATTTCACTTTTTCTTTCACTTAAAAAAAAGGGGGTGTTGTAATAATTATTCTTCCAATGTTGTCAAATAACAAAAAATAAGGGAACGTGATGAAAATGTAAACAATGCAATGCTGTAATGACGTGTATACCCTTTACAAAAACTTAAATTAAAAAAAAAAATTAAGCAGTGCAACAAAAAACTATTTGATATTGTTATATATTAAAATATTACATTATTGTGTGATGAGGGTGGTGGCTCCACCTTTTGTAGCACTCACCTCTGTAGTCATGAAGTCCTTTGAGCGCCTGGTCCTGCCCCACCTCAAGTCCATCACCACTCCCCTCCTGGACCCACTGCAGTTTGCCTACCGAGCCAACAGGTCTGTGGACGACGCAGTCAACCTGGCCCTCCACTCCATCCTGCAGCACCTGGACTCCCCTGGAACCTACGCCAGGATCCTGTTTGTGGACTTCAGCTCTGCATTCAACACCATCCGCCCCGCTCTGCTCCAGGACAAGCTGTCCCTGCTCGGCGTGCCTGACTCCCTCTGCAGGTGGATCACCGACTTCCTGACGGACCGGAGGCAGCATGTGCGGCTGGGGAAGACTGTCTCAGACTCTGTCAGCATCAGCACCGGATCACCCCAGGGCTGTGTACTTAAGCTGATCAAGTTTGCGGACGACACCACCCTCATCGGGCTCATCTCCAACGGCGACGAGTCCGTCTACAGGAGTGAGGTGGCCCAGCTGGCGTCCTGGTGCAGCCACAACAACCTGCAGCTGAACGCTCTGAAGACAGTGGAGATGATTGTGGACTTCAGGAAAGTCACAACCACTCTGCCCCCCCTCACCCTCACAGGCTCTCCCATCACCACTGCAGATTCCTTCCGCTTCTTGGGCACCACCATCACCCAGGACCTCAAATGGGAGCCGACCATCAGCTCCCTCATCAAAAAGGCCCAGCAGAGGATGTTCTTCCTGCAGCAGCTGAGGAAGCTCAAGCTACTCACCAAGATGTTAGTGCAGTTCTACACAGCCATCATCGAGTCCCTCCTCACCACCTCCATAACCGTGTGGTACGCAGGAGCCACTACCAGGAACAGACTAAGGCTGCAGCGCGTCGTGCGCACTGCTGAGAAGGTGATCGGCTGCAAGCTCCCATCTCTCCAGGACCTGTACATCTCCAGGACCCGGAGGCGTGCAGGCCGGATCATAGCCGATCCTTCACACCCTGGTCACGTACCGTTTGCCCCCCTCCCCTTAGGTAGAAGACTTCGGTCCATTCAGACTAAAACCTCCCGGCACATGAACAGCTTCTTCCCCTCTGCCATCAGACTGCTGAACACTAAGTGACTTATTGACTCTCGTGCACTACGTACAGCAGCTCAACCGGTCTCATGACAATTATCACTGTTTTCTTTTGCACTACCAACTGCACTATGTGGTACTCCACAATATCTGCTGCTCGCTAATATATTTAAAAACTGCTTTGACTAGTATTACTAATTCTTATTCTACACTTATTGCATGTATAGTTTTTTATTCTTTTATCTTATCATGTTTAATGTTGCAGCATTGCACCGAGACAAATTCCTAGTTTGTGTACTACATGAACAATGGCAATAAATCTGATTCTGATTCTGATTTCCGGTTCCGCCACCACCCTGGGTATAAAAGACCAAGGTGGAAGAGAGACAGTCTCTTTTTGACCTTCACCTCTGCCTGTACGGAGCGCCTTGTGTCTGTGAGTTCTACACAATAAAGCTGAGTTCTACTGCACCTCCAGCCTCGTCATTGGGTTAAGGATAATAGACATAACATTTGGAGACGAGGATAAAAGTATGGATAAAGGCATTTTGGGCATTCGGCCATTTCTGGAGCTTCCTGGTGAGCCGCCGGTGCCGTGGAAGAGGTGGTTTGCCGCATTCAAGAATTATCTGGTGGCATTGAACCTCGGTGAGTTGGAGAAGTTGTGTACGCGAGCAATTTTAGTTCATAATCTTGGCATGGAGGGACAGCACATTCTTAGCACATTGGGAGTGAGCGACAGTTTTGAGGACATGGTTGGGCTAATGGCGCGCTACTTTCGCGCCCCGGAAAACGTCATAGTCTGGAGGATCCAGTTCCGACAGCACTGCCAGCGGACTGGAGAGTCGGTGCAGCGGTATGTTGCTGACCTGCGCCAACTGGCTGGGGGTTGGCAGTTTGGGACCTTGGAAGAAGAAATGGTCTGTGATCAGTTGGCAGAGCACACGTTGTGTGCAGCAGCTCAGTCAAGACTCCTTACCCATTCCAGTAAGCTGACGTTGGCCAAAGCGGTGGAGATAGCCCAGCAGTTTGAAGCAGCAGATAAACTGTCACAGGACCTTGGTGAGAGAACAGCATTGGGGCAACCCAGCTCACAATCAGCGGCGCAGGCTGTAGACCTGGATAGCAACGATAGCGTGGAAGACAAGGAAGAGTTTGCTACCGCTATTGAAATTAGGTCCGCCCCGGGGTCGCCAAGATGTTTTTGCTGCGGGTCTACCAAGCAGCAGTACAAGGCGAGAGAGTGTCCGGCAAAAGGCAAACGATGTGGTAAATGTGGACTCCTACATCATTTCGCCAGGGCCTGTCAGAGGTTTGAGCGAGGGGAGCGACGACGTGAAATGGATTCCTCCACCCCGACTCCTACAGTTATTCTCACCGTATCACCAAGCACAGAAGGCCGTACATATTTGACTGTTACGTTGGACGGCGAGGACATGCCATTGTTGGTGGACACAGGCACAGTGAGGTCCGTGTTGAACTGGTCTACTGTGAAGAGCCATTTCCCCCTACCATCGCGTGAGAGGTCTGTCGACGCCATTTTGTGGGTATGGCGGTAATAGGCTGTCCATCGTGGGTTCGCTGGAGCTGACGGTGAGGTATAAGACAGCGGTGGTGTCCAATATACAGTTCGTGGTGACCGAGTGTGGGTCGAATGTGATGGGCTGCAATCTGTTTTACGGACTAGGCTTCTCAATCACCAGCAGCTGCGGAGAGGAGTGGTCTGGCCGTGGTTTGTGGGAACGACCGGTTCCGTGAGTGGTCAACAATGCGGTTTGGGACGACACTTGGCCTAGTATTCTGGGAGATGGACAGGACAATTTCCACCCAGGGCCATCAGGGCAGGGTTCTGGTGCCAGGGCTCACATTACCCTAGGTGAGGGAACCGAGCGGCACGGTGGAATGCCCGTAATGGCGGGTGAGGCTGTGAAGATGACCCCCTCTACTTCCGGGATTTGGCCTGGAGACACTGAGAAGCATGGGGCTGGAACGGCTAGGCCAACGTTTAAAATGAAAGAGAGCGGGGCAGGACCGGCTGGCACGGGTAATCAGGATGCAACACAGGAACACTGTAGGCCGAGTCGGGCTTCACAGAAGGTTGCCAATGTCGTGCTGCCCGGTGAGGAAGCCCGTGGGAGACATCATGGACATGGGAAGTCGAGGAGAGTTTCTCTTAGAGTTGGTGACATGGTTCGACCCAGAGAGGAGGCTCGACTGAGAGGTGCCCATGGGAAGAGGAAGTGACATGACGATCAGGGGCGGCTGAAGGTGATGGCTGATCGGGAAGACGGGTACCTTCGGCTGTCAGATGACTCATGGAAACACCCCGATGAGCTGTGAAGCATTACTGAGGAGAAGGAGGTGTTGGGGCTCCGATGTGGCTCTTCTCCAGGGATAAAGAAAAGAAGGAGCTCTGGGCAGGACCCGCCAGACAAGTCCCCTGGGGGGTGGCTTCTCTATCGAGACTGTACGATAGCAAGGGGAAATGGACTGGGTTAAATGTAGAATTGCCCGGACTATGTTGTTGGCATGTGTCTCATATTGGTCTGCTATAACAGGTGCCCATGTAATGTGTGTTTCACCATGTGTAGTGGTGTGTATTACAGTGGGTTTGGCTGGGTTGGGGTGGTATTATTGGGAATGCTGTAGTGGTGTATGAAGGCGCATGTTAACTGGGTGTGTGTGTTTATTACGTTGAAATTCTTCTTGTGTATACAAGTTCATGGGCTTGCTTTGGTTTTATATTAGGAACACGGCATTATTTTATTTTATGGACCCTTTAACCTCAAAAAACGGCAGAATAATTTGTCTGGCTGTGTGGAGGTGGGACGATAGTCCACCTGTCCCCCTTATTTTATTTGTTTGTCAGCAGAGTGTGACTCGGGTACTAAATTTGGGAGGGCCTAATTAGCGTGTATGTGTTTCGAACTTTTCTATTTGGGGGGGGGGGGTGTTATATATTAAACTATTATATTATTGTGTGATGAGGGTGGTGGCCCCACCTTTCCAGTTCCGCCACCCCCTGGGTATAAAAGACCAAGGCGGAAGAGACACAGTCTCTTTTTGACCTTCGCTTCTGCCTGTACGGAGCGCCTTGTATCTGTGAGTTCTACACAATAAAGTTGAGTTCTACTGCACCTCCAGCCTCGTCATTGGTGAAGGATTATGGACATAACAGATATCTTTCCTTAATCATTAAACCTTAGGAAGAAAATTGATAACCATTTTTATTTGTTTATTAATTATTTTAGCTCATGCAGCCTTGCATGAAGTAAAATATCTGTACAATCTGTGACATTCCTACAAGTGAAAACATACCTGGTGCTCTTGTGTCCTATCATTGTCAATCCAATTGCTAGTCATATGTTTTCATGGTCAAGGAATCTGAAAACGTACACACAAACACTGTATGGGGGGAACTGTGGCCGCCATTACGGAAAATGCCATTTTCGTGAATAACTACTGAACCACTAATCCTATCATTGTCAATCCAATTGCTAGTCATATGTTTTCATGGTCAAGGAATCTGAAAACGTACACACAAACACTGTATGGGGGAACTGTGGTGCTTGGCGGAGGTCTGCGCTCTGAGTGCTTTTCTAGTTTTTAAATGCAAAAATTAGCTCAATGATCAGTCTCATCTTATGAGTATAAAAACACTGGTCCAACACACACAGGGCTGTACACTGTGACATATGTTGCAAATACAACATGAAAATTGGTCTGTGCAGAGAATGAATGAACTGACATAGCAGCAGTGCAATGAGAAACTATTCAGAGTCACCGGCATTTTTATGTCTTAATTTTGTCACCCCATGTCAAACTCCACACAGGTCAGTGGTGGATTAGATATACACTACTCACAAAAAGTTAGGGGTGTTTGGCTTTCGGGTAGGGCTGCAAAATTAATCAAATTTTGATCACGATCACGATTTTGGCTGCCACGATTAAATTACCGTGATAGTCAGCGATATTAACATTTAAAACGCGGGCTCTGGAGCTATGTTGTCCGGGGCAATTTGCCTCTAGTATGGTCACCCAAGATAAACTGGTCCTGGGTGAAGGGCCAGACTAAGACTGCATCCAGACCAGGATAGTCCGGGTGTCTCGGTTCAACTGGGCAGGGAATGCTGAGAATTTTCACACCTTCGTTTGGTTTGCATTCACACTGCAGTGGACCAAACTGCCTGGACAACGTCACGCAGTTACAACAACTGCTCGTTTGGGGCGCTGTAGCAGAAACCACCACTGACCAGGAAGAAAAAAATCTTGGCACAGAAGAAAATCAGGCTCATCGATTGCCCAGGACCGAAAATGGAAATCCGTTCCCTTCAGCTGGGTTTGTCCATCACAAACAAGACATTTTTTAACTTTTCTCCTCGGCTTTCTGCGGTAAAAGGATTTCTCGGATTGGCGTGGTTGTCTTTGTTATTTTCTACCCAAAATGTACTACGATAAATGCCACTTCCTCTTCTCAGACTACGTGTTGCTATGGTTACACAAACGCCAAGGGGCACTTCCGCCCTTTGGTCCACTGGATACTCCATTTGGATTCACACTGCAAGCAGAGTGCACCGGACTTCGTTTGCAAGAGAATCGAAAGCCCCATTTTCAGGGGGACCAGACTTCACTTGTTTGGTGAGCAACAGAGTTCCAACGCATGTTCAGACTGCACCAAATGAACCGAACTATCCGTGGAAGCCACTGTTTGGCCCTTTGGTCCAGACCAAACAGTGGCCGTCTGAATGCACCCTAAGAACGATCCAACAGATTCCCATGATGAATGCAGGGTGTCTGCAGGTTTTAACAAGTGCAATTTTAGACTTTTTTAGACCTTTAGAACCATACCATACCATACCAGACCTTTAGAACAATAAACTAGACTGGTCACACAATACTGACGCACTCTACAAGAAGGGACAGCGCAGGCTGTTCCTGCTGAGGAGACTCAGGTCTTTTGGTGTACAAGGGGCGCTGCTGAAGTCATTCTATGACACGGTGGTGGCATCAGCCATCACTTTTGGAGTGGTCTGCTGGGGCAGTGGCATTACTGCAGCCGATAGGAAGAGACTGAACAAACTGATTAAGAAAGCTAGCTCTGTCCTGGGGCAGCGCCTTGATCCGATGGAGGAGATAGGAGAGAGAAGGACGGTGGCTAAACTGTCATCTCTGCTGGAGTCCGAGTTCCACCCTATGCAGGACATACTGGATGCACTGAGGAGCTCATTTAGCAGCAGACTACATCATCCCAGGTGCACAACCGAGAGGTTTCGTAGGTCCTTCCTACCAACGGCTGTCAGACTGTACAACCTAAGCAGGGCTGCTCGCAGAGATAGCAAAAAGACGTAACAAACTAATAGTTTTTTTGAATGCAAAAGATGCAATAGACTTACACAATGGTCCTCTCCGGCATACAACTAGGAACATACCGGTCGCTATGGAGGGTGAGAATATGTATGGGCACATAATCATACCATGTAGGATAACTAAATAGACGGTTATGCTGTTTCATCCCACCTAGCAACAATGCTCTGCACTGTGTGTGTTTATATATTTACATATTTATTCCATCTAGCTACAATGCTCAGCACTGGGTGTGTTTATATTTATACATCTATATATTTATTCCATCTAGCTACAATGCTCCACACTGTGTTTTTGATATATCTACATATTATTCCATCTAGCTACATTGCTCCGCACTGTGTGTGTTTATATACTTGCATATTTATTCCACCTAGCTGCAATGCTCCGTACTGTGGGTGTTTATATATTTACATATTTATTCCATCTAGCTACAATGCTCTGCACTGTGTGTTCATATATTCATATATTTATTCCATCCAGCTACAATGCTCTGCACTGTGTGTCTGTGTGTGTGTGTGTGTGTGTATATATATATTTTATAGTAATATGTACATATGTATATTAGCTGCTCTTGCTTGCTTGTTTTTTTTCTTGCCTTCCGATTGTTGCTCTGAGTGTTGCTATCCCTGTGCTGTTGCAATCCTGGAATTTCCCCGTTGTGGGACTAATAAAGGCTTATCTTATCTTATCTTTTTTAGACCATCATGGATTAAATTTACGACCTTCACGAAGTATTAAAAAAAGAAAGAACAAACCCAGATTGCGGTCAATTGACGTTTATTGTCAATGAAACGAACATATATACACCCATTATTTTCATTATTTTACATGCTTCTAAGCTCTGCACATTTGGTGGCAATTTCGTCCTCCAGAACCTTAAGCTGGGAGAGTTTGTCTTTACCAGCCCTCCTCAGAGCATTTGATTTTGAGAGGAGCTGTACCATTTTGCTCCCAGCCTTGCCCTCTGCTTGCTCTGCCAACTCATCTGCATCTTTGCCCAGGCTCTCAATGACTGTATGCAGACTGTCCCTCTTGACTTTCAGGTCTTGTAACTGCTCCTCCGCGTGTGCCCTTTTCTTCCCTTGTGTCTCTGCCTCCTTCCTCTTCCTCTCTTCGTCCAAATGCACACGGTACCGTGACCTGGCAGCCATGACAGATTTCATTAAGTCAGGTGTAAGTGGAACCCTGGTAACGCCCCCATGTATTGCAACGTAGTCGCAAACAAGCCTGTGTGCAAACCTTTGAGATACAATCTTTCTTGACGAACTCTGCTACTCCAAATCGGATGATATAGGCGGTCTTGTCTCTCCCGCATTGGAATGTTTTGGCTACTGTCGAGTCGGGAAACATTGCTTGAAACAGTTCCCCGATGTCGTCATTAGCTCTGTATGACTGGTGTTTAGCCACGATGTTAAGCGCCCACAGAACTTCTGCCTTCATCGTTTCAGTCGAGCCCATTAGATCGCGAATATCATTTGTATTATTTCTTGACGAGCTGCTTGCAACCGAACAGAACTGAGCAATTCCATGAGAGTTGTGTGCTGCATTTGCTGATTCCTGGTGTTTGCTAGCTTTGATGTGTGACTCCAGTGCCCTGACGCCCAGGGTCCCGAGTTTAAGTGTTCTTTTGCACAACGTGCAGTACGCCTCAGTGTCGTCATTGGGAATGCGTTTGAGCCAGTCTGCAAAGTCATCTCTTGAGAGCCAACTGTCATTAAATTTACATTTGCCCATCTTTTTAGTTTTGTCCTGCTAGCTTTCTCTCCTGCCATTCGCACGTTACTTCACAACTATTCCCACCTTGCTCACGCACACAGCTCATTCAGACCAGAGCCAAAATGCTTGCTCCAGCATCCTGTGACGACAGTACATTTCCGTTTCACATCTGTAGTTTTATTGTGCGTTCCACTAACAGCAACATTTCATGTAGAACAGGGGTCGGGAACCTTTTAGGCTGAGAGAGCCATGAACACCACATATTTTTAAATATAATTCCGTGAGAGCCATACAATATGTTTAAAACTAAAAATACAAGTAAATGTGTGCATTTTATGTAATTTCAACACTTTAAAGTACAATAAGTCTCTGAATTCTTTTTAATAACATTGTTATGCTGTTGCTAATCAATGATGAGTATTTCTTACCATTAATGCGACTTCTGGTGCTCAATATTGGCGGAGCCTGGATACCCGGATGTGCAGCGGCTTTTGGGATATTCAAATTCAAACGTTTATTTCAAACTCAGGGTTCATATTAAATGCAGAACTGAAACGAGTAGAAAATAAATAAATAAATGCTTAAATTCAGCGTGCCGTCTCGTGTGATCTGAGCTCGTAATGGCCGATGATTCTAAAACTATGCAATCTGGATCAATATTGGCTGAGCCTGGAGTACCCGGATGTGCAGCGGCTTCCGGGATATTCAAATTTAAATTCAAACGTTTATTTCAAACTCAGGGTTCATATTAAATGCAGAACTGAAACGAGTAGAAAATAAATAAATAAATGCTTAAATTCAGCGTGCCGTCTCGTGTGATCCGAGCTTGTAATGGCTCGTAATGGATCTGAGCTCGTAATGGCCGTGTGGAAAAGACAAGAACAATACTTTAAAAAAAACATTAATCCTTTATCGATATTTTGCATTCAAATGTAGGTCTTAAATTACTCAAACTCAATTTTAGACTCACAGTGCAAAATATCCCTGTATTTTAGACTTTTTTAGGCCTAAAATTGAAAATGTGTAATTTTAGACTTTTTTAGACATCGCAGGCACCCTGTGAATGGAAGAGCAAGGATTCAGTGTACCCCCAGTGTTTCCTCTGGCTTAAAGACCTTGGCACGGTGGCAACATATTTTCCATGCGATGGGGGGGGCAGTAAACGTACCGAAATATGTAAATTTTATACTATTTACTTCTGTAAATGTTTATTTTATACTATTTACTTCTTTTTAAAATTTCACATAGTAACATTGCATATGGAACTTACCATATGAAGTATTGTACAACCGAGGCTTGAATATTGGGCCAGTTGGGGTCCCACCCATACATCCTGTGTTTAGACTTTTTAAGTGGTGTTATTCTTCTCTCCTTCCTCTGCCTGAACACTTTCCTCTCCTTGGCTCCTCTCTTCTGTCTCATCTTGCCCTCTCTGAGCTCTGTCTAATTCAGGTTCTCTCTCTGTCTATGGTGGGATACAAACAGGTTAGAAAATATCAAAAGTCATGTTTTGTCCTGCAGGATTTTTTTGTCATGGTTTACATAAATGACAAAAATATGTGTATTTTTTGTATTTTTATTCTAGCGTTTCTTTTTTTTCCATTGAGAGAGTAGGGAAGGGAAAGAAACACTCGTAATAGTAATGTACTCATGCATACTTAAATTATATGATCAGGTGGGTATAGTAACCAGAAATTCTACTCATGTAAAGGCAGTGCTTTGAAATTAATAATTAAAAGTAGACAACCAAAAATTTCTACTTGAGTTAAGGGTACAAAGAGCACCCACTGAAAAACTTGAGTAATGACTTCAGTCTTGAAGGTTTGAGGTTTTTCTCAAAAATTTATAACAATTTTCTTATAGTTTTCTATTTTTCTCTGGAAATCTATCTAAAGTTGAAACCATGTTCCTAAAATTTGTAATTTCCTCTTGTAAAATTGACTTTTTTTGTACATTTGAAACTTGATTTGTGGATTATTTTATGACTAATTTTTGTCTGTTTTTTTTAAAATAAAGTCACTGCTTTTTTAGACATATTTGAAACAGACTGTGGTAATTATTTTTTTTTTACTTTTTCCTTATAACAATTTACATTTTTGACCATAATTTTGCAGTCAGAACAGAACAATAATTTAACTCTGATTACAAAGAAAAAAATATTAATAAAATTGTATTTAATGAAATAAATTAACTTAAATGACCAAGGATGCCGTTATTTCTGTTATAATATTTCTTTATATTTATAGGTTTTTTTTAGAACTCTCCTCACCACTCAGACAGCTGGAAAAAACGCCCTTATTTTGAAATCAAATGTTGGCACGTTTAGTTTGTCTGAAGGCTACTGACAGATTAAAGTCATTTCAGTCATCTTAACCTGCCAGGTACATAATGGGGAACTGTAGCAGACTCTAAAGACATAATTCACCACAATATGTGTTCATGTACAGAATGATCTGTTTAGGCAGTTATAGTTGTGCTCTCAGGTTTTCTCATCAGGCACCTCTCTAGGCAGCCGCTGAAGGACCTTAGTTTAGAGTGAAAAGAGAGCTAGCGTTTTTAGCTGCCGCTGGAGAATAAAAATGGCACACCTGCTCATGCGAGAAAAGAGAGAAATTGCCAGTCTCTTCATTCTTGCAATTCCGACAGAACATAACTTAATATTGTACTGGCTGGTGAAATATATCCTCAGCAATTCATCAGTCCCACTTGCCTTTCCCTTCATATGAAACCGGCTGCATATGAACGCTAACCACATCTCGTAGCTAAGTGACTCTTCCATTATTGCTCCCATTTCCAGCGGGTTAAAACCATGATAAACGCCTCCACTGCTTACATACCTCTTGTGATTTTTTTCCGCGTTGAAAGTACTTTAACAAACTCATGTTTCTGTCGCACAGTCGCGCTTAGCGAGACACTGCCTGCTGACTGACTGGAAAACTCGCGTGGTTGGGGTGCTTCTAAACTCCGCACGGATGACAGCCACGCGCGTTGTTCGTGTGCACACTTGCAGAAAGTCATTGCTTCATATATTTTTCTTAATAAATTTATATCTCCTTGGCATGGCGGTAAAATTTCTGGTGAGACGGGGCGCCACCAAGAAATGTTACCAGAGGAAACCCTGACCCCGCCCCGTATGGGGTTACCGGGGCCCACCCTGGAGCCAGGGCTGGGGGAGGGGCTCGAGGGCTATCGCCTGGTGGCCGGGTTTCTGCCCATGGGACCCGGCCGGGCTCAGCCCGAAGAAGTTGCATAGGTCCGCCCTCCAGTGGGCTCACCACTTGCAGGAGGGACCATGGGGGTCTGATGCTATGTGGATCAGATGGCGGTCGAAGGCAGAGACCTTGGCGGTTTGATACCAAGGTTCCTAAACTGGCTTTTGGGACGTGGAATGTCACCTCTCTGGTGGGGAAGGAGCCTGAGCTGGTGCACGAGGTTGAGAGATACTGGCTAGATATAGTCGGCCTCACCTTAACACACAGCTCTGGTTCCGGAACCAGTCTCCTGGAGAGGGGCTGGAGCTTGGCCTACTCTGGAGTTGCCCCGGGTGACAGGCGGTGAGCAGGGGTGGGTATTCTTGTATCCCCCCACCTTGCTGCCTCTATATTGGAGTTTTCTCCAGTGGACAAAAGGGTTTTTCACTGTGCCTTCGGGTTGGGAAATGGGTCCTGACCATCATTTGTGCCTATGCACCAAGTGATGATTCAGAGTACCCACCCTTTTTGGAGTCTCTGACTGGGGTGCCGGAGAGTGCTCCTCTTGGAGACTCCATTGTCCTACTGGGGGACTTCAGTGTGCATGTGGGCAATGACAGTGAAACCTGGAGGGGGGTGATTGGGAGGAACGGCCTGCCAGATCTGAACCTGAGTGGTGTTCAGTTAGTGGACTTCTGTGCTAACCACAGTTAGTCCATAATGAACACCATGTTCAAGCATAAGGGTGTCCACATGTGCACCTGGCACCAGGACACCCTAGGTCGCAGGTCGATGATCGATTTTGTTATCGTGTCATCAGACCTACAACCACATGTCTTGGACACTTGGGTAAAGAGAGGTGCAGAGCTGTCAACTGATCACCACCTGGTGGTGAGTTGAATCTGATAGCAGAGGAGGATGCCATTCAGACCTGATAGACCCAAACATATAGTGAGGGTGTGCTGGAAATATCTGGCTGAGGCATCTATCCAGGAGGTCTTCAACTCCCTCCTCTGGAAGAACTTCAACCACATTCCAAGAGTCTGGAGACATGGAGTCTGAATGGGCCATGTTCTCTACCTCAATTGTTGAAGCGGCTGCTCAGACCTGCATTGGTGCATCTCGTGGCGACAACCCCCAAACCAAGTGGTGGACACCAGTGGTGAAGGGGGCCATCAAGCTGAAGGAGGAGTCCTATTGAGCTTGGTTGGCTTGTGGGACTTCCAAAGCAGCTGAGGTATACTGGCAGGCCAAGCGGAGTGCAGCTCAGGTGGTTGCTGAAGCAAAAACTCGGGTGTGGGAGGAGTTTGGTGAGGCCATGGAACAAGACTTTTGGTCGGCCTCGAAGAGATTCTGGCAAACTGTCCGGCGACTCAAGAGGGGCAAGCACCTCCCTGTCCATGCTGTGTATGGTGTGGATGGGGCACTGCTGACTTCAACTGGGGATATCGTCGGGCAGTGGAAGGAATACTTCGAGGATCTCCTCAATCCCACCGATACGCATTCCACAGAGGAAGCAGAGCTTGTGGACGAGGAGGACGACTCGCCCATCACAGGGACTGTGGTCGTCAAAGTGGTTAAAAAAAACTCTTCGGTGGCCGGACCCCCGGGGTGGACGAGATTCATCCCAAGTACTTCAAGGCTCTGGATGTTATAGGGCTGTCATGGTTGACACACCTCTGCAATATTGCATGGAAGTCGGGGAGAGTGCTTTTGGCATGGCAAACCGAGGTGGTGGTTCCTCTCTTCAAGGGGAACCAGAGGGTATGTTCCAAATCTAGAGGGATCACACTCCTCAGCCTCCCTGGGAAGGTTTATGCCAAGGTACTGGAGAGAAGAGTCCTGCCGTTGGTCTAATATTGGATTCAGGAGGAGCAATGTGGTTTTCGGCCTGGCCATGGCACATCAGACCAACTCTTTACCCTCCCAAGAATCCTCGAGGATTTGTAGGAGTTTGTCCAATGTGTTTACATGTGTTTTGTGGACTTGGAGAAGGCATTCGACCATGTCCCTCATGGTTTTTTGTGGGGATGCTTCAGGAGTATGGGGTATCGGGCTGGTTGATCGAACTATCCGGTCTCTATACGACCATTGTAAGAGTTTGGTTCGTATTGCCAACACTCGGTCAGACTCATTCCCAGTGAGACTCCACAAGGGCTGCCCTTTGTCACCAATGCTGTTCATAATTTTTATGGACAGGATTTCTAGGCGCAGCCAAGGAACGGAGGGTGTCATGCTTGGTGATCACAGGATCTCATCTCTGCTGTTTGCTGAGGAGTTGTCCTGTTGGCTTCAGCCAGCAATGACCTAGAGATCTTACTGGATGGTTTGCTGCTGAGTGTGAAGCGGCTGGATGAGAATCGGTACCTCCGAGTCTGAGTCCATGGTCCTCAGCTGGAAAAAGGTTGATTGTCCTCTCCAAGTTGGGGACAGATCTTGCCCCAGGGTGGAGGAGTTTAAGTTCTCGGGGTCTTATTCACGAGTGAGGGGAAAATGGAGGTGAGAGATTGACAGATGGTTGGAGAGCAGCATCTGCAGTGATGCGGACGTTGTACGGTCTGTTGTGGTGAAGAGGGAGCTGAGCTCTAAGGCAAAGCTGTCGATTTATCCAGTAAGGTCTACATCTCTATCCTCACCCTATGGTCATGAGCTTTAGGTATTGACTGAAAGAATGAGATCACGGATACAAGTGGCTCAAATGAGCTTTCTTTGTAGGATTGCTGGACTCACCCTTAGAGATAGGGTGAGGAGCTCGGTCATCTGGGAGTAGGGGTGGGTTCAAAAGATCGATACAACGATATAGATTGATCCACGTTTGACTGAGCCGATATCAGTCCACAAAATCCGTGGATCGATCTTTAAATATAATGCTTTTACGTCTGTGAACGTCTGTTGAGTCTGATCGTGTCGAAACCGGGTCAGTGAGCGAGGAACTGTGGCCATGAACCAGAAACACCCGGAGCGCTAACGGAGCTAACAGCTAACAAGCTAGCGGATATGCTAGTTCTTCTTCTGTGGTGTTAAAACAGTTCTCATCTGGCAAGAGTTCCCTGCGGCGCATGCGCACGTCTTTACTTCTGTGTTTACATGAGTGGAGAAACGGTTTTGTACTACACGCACAGCTGTGTTGGAACCTAAAGTCAACGATTGACAAACTGAAAACGCATGGAGACTGGCTGAAACCCGTGAACAAAGAGGGAGAATTGGAGCTGCTGAAATTTTAAGTAAAATATCATTTGTTTGTTTTTAACATTTGTGTCATAAATTAATAATTTATCCAGCATGATGGTGGTTTCTTTTACAAACTATTGATAGAGGATTAACTGTTGGTTAAGCACTGTGAATAAATGCAGAATAAAAGTATATTTTATGAGATTATGGGCTTCTAGCACTTAAAGTAGAACTGAACGGCATTGAGTGATAGTACATACAATTATAAAGATAATTTATCATTGGCACCCCCTCCACAAATCCCGGAATCTTGGAGAAAATCGCGATTTTGAATTTCCCGCCCTGAAAAATCAGACAAATCCGCCAAAGTGCAGCCGGAGTTCCGCGTGACGTCACAAGTGTGACCCAGTCCTCATGTTTACCATTGCGAGCACGTCGACACTGGTTGTTTTTGGTGCATTTTGTCGTGATAGTCGACTACAAAACACTTCCAACACCTGGGAAGATCTGTTCAGTGGCCAAGGAAAGCTGTCATGGCGACGAAAGAAAAGAAAGGGGGAGGAAAAGCGACCGGGAAGCGATGCGTTTCTAGATATACAGTCATCCCTCACTTATCGCATTTAATGGGGACCAGAACCGACCGCGAAAAGTGAAAAACCGCGAAGTAGCGTCACCCCCCCCCCCAAGGGCGTCACAAGCACTATTTTGCACAAAAAGGCACAAGAGAACAGCGAAAAGTGCCACTAAGCAACACGAGCGATAAAGAACAATGAATGCGGTCTTCCTTCGCTGGGTAAAACGTCTTGGCCAATCAGCTTGCGAGGTAAAACGTCTCGGCCAATCAGCTTGCGAGATTCCCGAGCGGTGAAGAGGTGGGCGGAGAGGAGTGGAGCGGTGGTCAGAGAGGTAGATTTTGAGTTGTGCGGGCTCTCCGTGTTGATACCTGATGTTCTAATGAGAAGGCAGGGAGACTACATTAGAACATCAGGTATCAACACGGAGAGCCCGCTCTCCCCGGCTCCCCAGCCCGCTCGGGAATCTCGCAAGCTGATTGGCCGAGACGTTTTACCTCGCAAGCTGATTGGCCGAGACGTTTTACCCAGCTTCGCTCCCTGCCAAGCGCCTATACCCAGCGAAGGAAGACCGCATTCATTGTTCTTTATCGCTCGTGTTGCTTAGTGGCACTTTTCGCTGTTCTCTTGTGCCTTTTTGTGCAAAATAGTGCTTGTGACGCCCTTGGGGGGGGGGGGTGACGCTACTTCACGGTTTTTCACTTTTCGCGGTCGGTTCTGGTCCCCATTAAACGCGATAAGTGAGGGATCACTGTAATAAGTTGGAAAAATGCTGATGGTTTTTTTTCCCCCCTTTCTTTTTTATTGTTAATTTTCCTTATCCTGACACCCCAAACATGCCAAAGTAAAGACTCACCATTCTGTATTCAATAAGCGACTCTCTTCCCCATCACTGCTGCCGTCTAAGTCGGTGCCAGAATCCCCTGAAAATTCTGGCTCTAATCTGTACGGTTCGATGCCTCCCTCGCTCTCTTCCTGTTCACTTGACACTCCTGCATCCTCCTCTGTCTTGTCACCGATCCTGAATGCCTCTTCACTCTGAAAACTCTGGTGTTCTTGACTGCTGGAACTGCTATCACCTGCCATTGTTGTTTTGATAAGGGTCACACTCGTGACGTCACGCGGCGTCGTCTGCACTACTTCCGGTTTGTTTGGCACTGCCAGCCAGAGGCAAAAGTTTATCGGCTTATAGCTTGGCCATCGCACGGCCTAAAAATTTCTTTTATGTGTTGAAAAATACAATAGGTAATAAGGAATTAATCTGCTATTCTACTTTTTTGGCAAAAAGGTGAGTTCAGTTCTACTTTAAGTGATAGATTTAAAGATAATGAATCACAATAAAATGAAAATGGCAGAATTAATAAAGGCTGCAGTATGAGCAATTTTTTTTTTCCACAATATCTTTATTGAACCTTTTTTTTTTTGTAACAAACATGATACAAACAATCAAACACTAACACTAAAGTACTACAAAAAAAAAAAAATGCACTAAAAACACCAACAACCACCAACAAAATCAAATCTTCAACAATGCTCCTCTGTTTAGTCTAGACAATCCAATACATAAGTATACATATTATGTTCACCAGTTTGGAATTTACAAGGTCCACACACATCATTCACCTTCTTCTTCAAGAGTTATGTTTAAATTTTTTACATAATCAATAAAAGGTCTCCATATATTCTCAAACACAATTTCCTTTGATTTTAGTATATATGTTATTCTTTCTAATGGAAGGTTTGTTAACATCTGTCTTAACCACTGAGTCACATCTGGTCTATGAGTCTTTTTCCATAATAGTGCAATACATTTTTTGGCATTAAGCAAACTGAGGTCTATGAATGTTCTTTCACTTTTATTAAAATTATGCTTTTCTGGGTACAGACCCAACAAAAACAGTTTAGGATTCAATATGATTTGTTTTGAGATTATTTTTTCAATTGTTACCCTCACCTCTTCCCAAAACATTCTTATTAATCTACATTCCCATAAACAATGAAATAGGGTTCCTTTACTTTCCATGCATTTTGTGCATGTATCTGGTATATTTTTGTTATATCTATTTAACTCCTCCGGTGTAACATACATCCGCATTAACCATTTGAAATGTATCAATTTAAGGCGTACATTTATTGATTTGGTTTGAGCTTCTGTACAAGCCAATTCCCATTGTTCCTCTGAAATTTCAATTTGCAGATCTTCTTTCCAGTAGTTTAATCTTTTCAGTGAATTTTCACTTGAAGATAGTGTCAATGAGTTATAAAACTCTGAAATAATACCCTTTCTTTTACTATCTTTCATCATCATTTTTTCCAAGGATGAATAAATAGGTCGAGTGAGAGCTTTATTTTGATTTGATCGAATAAAGTTTCTAAGTTGAAGATATTTAAAAAAATGTGTTCTATTGAGATTAAATTTGATCCTCAGCTCTTCAAAAGACATTATGTTGTCTGCACATGGCAAATATAAATCCTGAATCTTTTGTATCCCTTTTAAATTCCATACTTTAAATACAGCGTCCGCTCTCCCTGGTTTAAAAATATTGATTACCCCATATTGGACTAAATTGTGACAATAACTGTGGTTCTTTTAAATAGTTTTTAGCTTCACACCATATTTTGATCATATGCTTTACAAATGGATTTTTAACTTGTTTTTGTAATTTTTTTGCCGAATCTGAGTATATGAATATGGGAAGAGGTAAAGGTAAATTGTATGATTCCATTTCAGTCCAGTGAGGGAGATCATTTGATGAAAAATAATATGTCATAGACCTCAGTTGTGCCGACCAATAATACAACATAAAATTTGGACATTTCAGACCTCCACGATCAAATGGTAAATATAATAAAGACAAACGTAATCTAGCCCTCCTGTTGTTCCATATAAATTCCACTAACTTTTTTTTTATTCTTGAGAATAGATCTAAAGGTGGTGATAAGGGAATGTATTGAAATAAATAAAGTATTTTAGGTAAAATATTACTTTTATGTATATTGATTCTCCCGTTCATCGACATTGGTAGTGACATCCATCTCTGAGTTAACTCACTGATATCTGACATTAAGGCTTCATAGTGACACTGGCGACTGATTCTAAGCTTAGGCATAATTTGGATTCCTAAATATTTTAAACTGATTTACAACATTGAATTGATTTACCTCAGGGGCTGGGGTAATTTCTCTGGGTCTCATTTAGCATTAATATTGAAGAGTTAGTTTTATTATTTTATATCCTGATATTTCCCAAAATTCTTTATTAAAATCAACAAGGTGGAATTGATTTTTTTAGATTCGACATAAACAAAATTATATCATCGGCGTACAGGGAGATTTTATGTTCTGTTGGTCCAACTTTAATTCCATATATTTGTGAATGTAAACGTATCGCTATCGCTAAAGGTTCAATTGCCATAGTAAACAGTAAAGGTGAAAGTGGACAGCCTTGTCGACATACTCTATTGATTTTTATTGGTTTTGAAATATTGTTATTTGTTAGGATTTCTGCTGAAGCATTATTGTATATTATTTGAACCCATTTTATGAAATTATTTCCAAGTCCAAACCTTTGTAGGACTTCAAAAAGAAAGGGCCATTCAACTCTATCAAAGGCCTTTTCGGCGTCCAATGATAGGAGAGCTGTATCCGGTGCTTCTTTATTAAAATAAATAATATAAAATAGTCTTCTTACATTATGGAAGCCTTGACTACCCTTTATAAAGCCATTCTGATCTCGATTAATAATATTGGTTAAAATTCTTGTATTCGTCTTGCATAAAATTTTACAGATTATCTTAAGGTCGGCGTTTAATAGGCCTTATTGGTCTCATATTTTCACAATTTATTAGAGGCTTACCTGGTTTTGGCAGCAGTATAATTAAGGCATTAATTTATGTATGATGGTAAATTATTATTTTGAAATGCTTCTAAAACCATTTCCAAAAAAGGTTTTATTAATTTATTCTTAAATTTTTTATAAAGGTCAATTGGAAGGACCATCAGGTCCTGCACTTGTTTCCTGATTTCATATTATCAATGGCTAGCCCAACTTCTTCTTGACTAATTTAGACTCCAATATCTCCCTGTTTCATTTGGAATACACGGTAAAGATAGTTCGTTCAAAAACCCATTTAGTTTTGTTAAATCAGGTTCATTTTGGTATCATATAATTTTTCATAGTAATCTCTAAAGGCTCTATTAATTTCTAAAGATCTATAAACTACCTGTCCGTTACTTATAATACTGGTAATTGGTGTTTTAATTTTCCAATTGTTTAATCTGCCATGCTAATAATTTTCCTGATTTTTCACCTTGTTCATAAAAGATTGTTTCAATCTTAGAAGACTCGAGGCAGCTCTATTCGCTGATTTTTTGTCGTATTCAGCTCTCAAAATCAGTAATTCATTCTCCAACCTTGGGTCACTTCCTGCTACACTTTTTCCTGAAGGATTTTTTATTTTTATGTTCCAATTTAGCTCTCTCCTCTCGAGTCTTCTTAGATTTTGATCCTGTATAACTTATAATATGTCCCCTATTAAAAGCTTTAAAAGCTCCCACTTTACACATGCTGATGTTTGTGTAGTATGATGTCAATGAACTCGTCTATCTGTTTTTTATATACTTGACAAATTCCCTCATCCTGAAGCCATTTATGCTGAAATTGCCATCTACCTGATTCCATTGTCAATTTTTTATCTACATATATTAGACAACAGGGTGCATGATCAGAGATCACGATGTTATCATAAAAGCAGTTTTGAATCTTGGGACCTTAATTCTGTGGAAATCAAAAAATAATCAATACGTGAGAATGTCTTGTAGGTACTGGAATAACAAGAATAGGCTTTAACTTGTGGTTTCATTTCTCTCCATATATGTAACCAATCTCAATTCTTTCATAAAATGATTAATAGTCATCCTACATCCAATGTGCGTACAATCCAGTCCTGTTGATCTATCCACACCTGGATTCAATGTACAATTAAAATCCCCTGCTATTATATGTTGCCCTGTTAGTGATGATAAGATGAGAAATAAATTAGCAAAGAACTTCTGATCATCTATATTGGGACCATATAAGTTCACAAGATTGATATTTTCTAATAGCAAAGAACCTTGAATGATTACATATCTTCCAAATTTGTCTCCAATTACATTTTTCACTTGAAAAGGAACTGATTATGTATGAGAGTCATAACTCCCCTGGCTCGGGATGAAAATGAAGAGGTGAATACACTTCCTGCCATCTACTCCTAATTCTTTTAACATCCTCCTCTATCAGATGAGTTTCTTGTAAAAACACAATTCTTGAACCCCATGTCCTTTATTTTATCATAACTTGTTAAGTTTTTTTAAATTTTGTAGACCTCTGCAATTCCATGAAGTTAAATTAAGATTAACACTTTGGTCCATGATCAATAGAGAGTTTGGGATTACCTTGCAGTGTAAACATGCTCATACAGAGAAGCTAAAACATGAGTGGTTGAACATTCATCCTACAAACTACACACAAACAAATTTCCCCTTCCCACACTTGTGGCAAACCCCCCTAAATCAAAAGAAAAATTCTGTCTTCCCGATATAGCCATCGACCGTTCCACACCCACGGGGAACAGCCTAAGCCACTCCTTCTTCATCCTCCCAATCACCCTAACTCTACTGCTTTTAATGACGTAACATTAACTCTCCTCTGTAGGTTTCCAACTTAACTCCAAATTTTTAACAACTTTGTACATCATAGTTTTTTTTTGTTTGTTTGTTTTGTTTTTGTTTTGTTTTTTTTAATATATAATACAATCTATATTTTGTAAACTTACTATTTACTTCAAGTCAGTCAGATGCCTGTGCAAATGCTTAATTATTCTACCTTATATTTTGTTCATGCTTAGCTCCCACCAGTCTCTTCTTCTTCTTTGATCTTCTTGATGAACTCCTGCGCCTCCTCTGGGGTCTTGAAGATGTGGGTTCTGCCCTCATACGTGGTCAGCAGTCTCGCAGGATAGATTACACCATGACGAATCCCAAGGTTGCGCAGCTCCTTACGTACGGGATCAAACTGCTTCCTCAATTGCTGGATTCCTGTGGCCAAATCTGGGTAGAACCGCACCTGCTGGTCCTGGTGTTTAATCTCTCCTTTAGCACGTGCAGCGTTGAAGATCTTCATCCTGTCTCTGTTGCTAAGAAACTTCATAATTAAGGTCCTCGGCGGTCCCTTATCTCTCCGTGGGCCAATACGATGTTGCTTTTTCCAGAACCACTGCTGATTGCAACTCCTCGCTGCCCAGCACCTCCGGAATCCACTTTTCCAGAAAGGAACATACGTCCCGACCTTCTGATTCCTCTGGAAGACCCGCCAGCCTCAAATTATTCTGTCTCGACCGAGATTCCAAATCCAAAATATTATCTTCCAGAGATTTATTTTTTTTTTCCCAAAGTGCGCACCTTTAATTGAAGACGGGTGACGTCATCTTCAGCACTAGCGAGACGGAGCTCCATCTGCGCCGTTCGTTCTACACAGTCACCCAATTCCTTTCTTATTCCTTCCAACGCTGTCATAATCCCATCAAATCTAGAGGAAAAGTCCGCTCTCATTGAACTCATGGCTGCCATCAGCGCATCTGCGCCATTCCCCGCAGAAATCGCAGCGTTGCCAGCCTCCTCCGCCATATATGGAGTTTTGTTTGCTGCGTCACAGACCTGAAAGTCCGTTAATTTGGACTGTTTCGGCGGCTCGCTTTTTCCTTTTCCTGGTTTTCCAGCCTTAGGCTTCGCCGACATATCCTCGCCCAAATGCTGGGATACGTTCTGTCCCAAATGAGAGAGTTATTTGCCGATTTTTTTTTTCCAGGAGCAGAGCAGAGCGAGACACGTCCGTCCTACGTGGCAGCCATAACCGGAAGTCAGTATGAGCAATTTTTACTCAATGGAACTAAACTGAAATGAACAAATCTTCCTAGGAAATGTATTGAAACCCTTCTCAAAAATTGAAAGTTAATTTGTAGTTAAAATATAAACAAAAAAAATAAAAGAAACTAAATTATTAAACCCTACTGTGGTGTGGGGATTTAAAAATATCATTATTAATTTTACTGTGAAAGCTATTCTTTTCACCTCCCCTTCAGATCTGTGAAGACTGCGTTTCCACTCCAAGGTCCATCCTGCACAGAGACCTTCTGAAGGGAAGAGGTTGTCAGTGGAGGAGCCGTCCCTGCTTTGTTGTGGATTTCAGCACAGAAGAAGACCTCAAATTTTTCAGGGTCTTAGTTTGTAAATTCAAGATTCAAGAAGGTGCTGCCATAATTTTCCTCCATGGACGCTTCCCACTTAAGGTGTTTTGGGCACATCCCACTGGGAGGAGCCCCTGGGGCAGATCCAGGACTTGCTGGAGAGACTATGTCTCCCAGCTAGTCTGAGAATGCCTTGGTATCGTCTCTGAAGAGCTGGAGCAGGTGGCTGGGGTGAGGGAAGTCTGGGCTTCTCTGCTTGAACTGCTGCCTCCGCGACCCAGACATCCGAAAAAGCGGTAGAAGATGGATGGATGGATGGATTCGGGCTCTGCTGCATATCAAATCAAGCATTTTCTCAACCAACAGGCAGCCAACCACCAGGGGCGAACGCATGTTAGGGCAACATTAAGTTGCAGAACTGACAAGCGAGCACACCCTGTAGCGGCAGCTTTAAGTTTTCAATAGCAGACTGGTGTGATGGTGAAACACAAACCAGATGTCGGGAGCACAAAGTAACAGTACAACATGTGGAAGCGATCATCATCATCCATTGTCTGCACGTGTTTTGGATTAAGGGCAAGTGATGCTGACTAAAATGAAATTATATGCAGAGTGTCAAAGAAGCACAATGACTGGATTAATGATGTTATTCAGGTAGTATCGGCTCGTCACTGTTCCATTCACAAGGTGTAGGGCAATTCTGTATTGACTAGACACACTTGCCCAGACTGTAACACCACTACCACCACCACCACCAAAGGCTTGCCTGGTGACAACAGTGGCTGATGTATAGCACTCTCCTTGACGTCTCCAACATTGTCAGCAGCCATCATTTCTGCTCAACGTGAATCAACTTTCACAGCACTGAGGCCCACTGGTCCCTTGTCCAGCGTAAATGCTCCCTGGCCCATGCAAGATGATGACGCCTGTGCCTGATGGTGTGGTCAAGTACCCTTGCAGGTCATCTAGCACGCAGACCACGCTGATTTAAATGATTTTGAATGGCCTGACATGACACTTGGGTGTCTCTCACCTCCCTTAAAGGTGCCTGGAGTTGAGTAGAATTCATCATCCGGTTCTGCAGGGCACTATTCACAATGAAGTGGTCATCAGTGTGGGATGTGGCCAAAGGATGTCCATTTTAATGCCTTTCTATGACTCTTCCAGTCTCTCTGCATCTCTGTTGCAACCTGCTGATGACACTCTGTGACACTAAGCTCAGTGACCACTTCCCTCTGAGAACATCCCGTTTGAAGCCTTGCAATGGCAAGGTACTGTTGCTCCCGCCAGGAGCAACTTGGGGTTGCTCCTGGTGGGTCAGGCTAGCTCTGGTGCATGGCAGTTCTGCTGCCATCAGTGTGTGAATGTGTGTGTGAATGGGTGGATAGCAGGATCTGTAAAGTGCTTTGGTCAGCTAGAGATGAGAAAAAGTGCTATATAAGTGAATGCCATTACCACTTACCATCAATTGTGAGGTATTGTCTTGGTCTCATGTCAAAATGTGAACAGCATGAAGAGGACTGTTCAAATATCAATTCTCATTTTCACCAGAAAATGTACTGACTGGTCAGTTCATGGATGAACTGTTGTGAATTTTTTCGTTAAGCACCTTGTTAGAGAACAGCAAGTTACGCAAAAAAGTACTGAAACACTGAACAGTTGGAAATGTGCATTCAAAGGGTTAGAGAAGGTCAAATAAAGTTCACCTGTAAAAGGTTATAGTGCATTTTAGGTGCATTCTGAAATTTCACCCAAAAGCCGAATACGTCTAACTTTTTGTGAATAGTGTATGTAGTTCAGTGGTTGCTGCTCTTTGTCCTCCATCACAACGAACAGAACTGCAAAATGCACCCGACATTCTTTTTCATATCAGCACTGAACAACTTTCACATTTACAAGAACAGACATTGTGCGTTTGTGTGCGCAGGCTGCACTTCTGAGTGTCACATTTAGCAGGATATGTTTTATTTCAGAGGGGACTGACACAGAAAAAAAAAAGAGCAGATGCGAGGTGAACTGGAATGCATAGATTGCTCCTCGCCGACAGGCTGGTTTCTTCGCTGCTGCAGGCTCCAAGACTGACTGAAAAAAATGCTCTTACAAAAGAAACATTTTTTTTCTGTTTCTTCCGGATTCTGGGCCCCACAGCGGGTTCATTTTGCACGGGTCTCTGGAGGAGTGTGATGGAGAAAGAGGAAGCTCCATAGGGCGATGAAGGCTGTTTTTTTACAGTCTAGTTTAGGGGTGTCAAGCATACGGCCCACGGGCCAAAACTGGCACATTAGTTTGTATGGTGTGGTGAGCCTGTTTAGGTGGTTAGGATTGATGCACTGATGTGCAAATGTATGTACATTTAAAATAATTTCTAGATCATGACAAGCTGTTTTTAATCATAATGTGAAATACTAAATTCTACTGATTAAACTGCACTACTTGCACAGTGGTTCAGGGGTTAGCACTACTGCCTAACAGCTAGAAGGTTCCAGGTTTGAATCCCCAGGCTGGCAGGGGTGGGAACCTTTCTGTGTGGAGTCTGCATGTTCTCCCTGTGCTGTGTGGGTTTACTCCAGATGTTCTGGTTTCCTCCCACAATCCAAAGACATGCATGTTAGGTTAAGTGGTGATTCTAAATGGTCCCTTGGTATCTGGCTCCGATAGGCTCTTAGAATAGAGGGTTAGTATGAGCGCTTTGAGTGGTCTCTGATACTAGAAAAGTGCTATATAAGTACAGGTCCTTATCCTGGGAGTCAGTTTTAGAGAAGTAACAGATGTTTCTATCATGCTACAAGTTTTTGTCTTGTGCTACATGACTATGAACCTCTGTAGCACCAGCACTATGAGCATCCATCCATCCATCCATCCATCTTCTACCGCTTTTCCGGAGGTCCGGGTCGCGGAGGCAGCAGTTCAAGCAGAGAAGCCCAGACTTCCCTCTCCCCAGCCACCTGCTCCAGCTCTTCAGAGGGGATACCAAGGCGTTCCCAGACTAGCTGGGAGACATAGTCTCTCCACCGAGTCCTGGGTCTGCCCCGGGGTCTCCTCCCAGTGGGACGTGCCTGAAACACCTCAAGTGGGAGGCGTCCAGGAGGCATCCTAATCAGATGCCCATACCACCTCAACTGACTCCTTTCAATGTGGAGGAGCAGCGGTTCTACTCTGAGCCTCTCCCGGATGACTGAGCTCCTCACCCTATCTCTGAGGGTGAGTCCAGCAATCCTACGGAGAAAGCTCATTTCAGCCGCTTGTATCCGCGATCTCGTTCTTTCGGTCATTACCCAAAGCTCGTGACCATAGGTGAGAGTAGGAACGTAGATTGACTGGTAAATTGACAGCTTTGCCTTAGAACTAAGCTCCCTCTTCACCACAACAGACCAGTACAACGTCCGCATCACTGCAGATGCTGCTCCAATCCGTCTGTCGATCTCTCGCTCCATTTTCCCCTCACTCGTGAACAAGACCCCAAGATACTTAAACTCCTCCACTTGGGGCAGGAGCCTGTCCCCAACCCGGAGAGGACAATCCACCTTTTTCCGGCTGAGGACCATGGACTCGGACTTGGAGGTGCTGATTCTCATCCCAGCCGCTTCACACTCAGCGGCAAACCGTCCCAGCAAGAGCTGTAGCTGCACTATGAGCAAAAAAAGTTAATATACAGTCCTGCATACAGCAATAATTGATCAAGCTCTGAGGAATTACTAACATTTACTCAAGTACATGTATTCTACTAATAGGGGTGGGGGGGGGGGATAAGGACCTGTACTTATATAGCGCTTTTCTAGTCTCAAAGACCACTCAAAGCGCTTCACTAGCACTAACCCTCTACTCTAAGGGCCGATAGGAGACAGACATCGAGGGACAATTTAGAACAACCAATTAACCTAACATGCATGTCTTTGGATTGTGGGAGGAAACTGGAGCGCCCGGAGTAGACCCACGCAGCACAGGGAGAATATGCAAACTCCACACAGAAAGTTCCTACCCCTGCCAGCCGGGGGATTTGAACCTGGAACCTTCTAGCTCTAAGGCAACAGTGCTAACCACTGCACCACTGTGCTGTACTTATACTTCAGTAATTAAAATCATAAGGCAATACAATATTTACTTGGGCACAATTTCTGGCTTCTCTACCTACCTCTACTTGAGATGTCCCTGGTTCAATACAAAATACTGGTGATAGCAGGTTAGAAAAATTCGCTTTGATTTATTGACTTTAGGGCTGCATGCATGTAACAATTTTTTTTTTTTTTTTCCTCCGCCAAGGGAGGACGGAGGTAATGGTTTTTGTGGCGTTGGTTTGTCTGTTGGTTGGCTGTGGCTGGTTGGTTTGTGTGTCTGTTAGCAACATTACTCCGAAAGTTATGAATGGATTTTAATGAAGTTTTCAGGAAAGGTGTATAATGGCACGGGGAACAGAAGATTAGATTTTGGTGGTGATCACGATGTGGATGCAGGAATTTTTTAAATATTATTTTATATATTAATCTGGCACTTTTCATGTACTGCCCATTTAAGACGTGTCCAACTCAGTTACGTGTGTGGCCACGCGCCTCGGCAACCTGGAAGCCAAACACTGCAGAAAAAGTATTAGGGGGCATGTCCACCAAGAATTTCAAAATCTGTTATTTTTTGGGGAAGTTATTGAGGTATAAGTGTCACTGTTTACTACTAAAACCATTCGACTCAGTGTTTTGGGTGTAGTAATATGGCGGCCAGGTGGCTTCACTCGGCTCTGTACTCGCTCATGGGGCGTGCGCAAGGCTACCTTAATCAACGGGCTAGGCTGGGCTGAAGCCCAGGGGCCTACAAAGATTAGAGGCCTATCATGAGCCAAAAAAAAAAGATCACATTGTTGTTAATTGGTCAAATTCTATGTCCATCACTTGATATTCGTGTGTGGCTGGCTGCTGATTTGTCCAATTTACATAAGGCTCACATGGGTACCATGTAACAATAGCTTATCAGAGGAATTGTTTTGACATGTGACTATGCAAGTGCCAGTGAGAGGTAAGAAGTAATTCGCTCGGTCAAAATGTCCAGAAAAAAGTTTGTGAGTGAGGCTTATAAGATTATTGAGAGGAAAAGAGTTTAGGGAAAACGAATTGCTGAAAAATATTCCAAAGAGTAAAGGATTTTTCTAAGCTGGAGCAATGAGTGGAGGCGAGGCTGCTAATTACTGCACCAAGAAGGCAGGTGGGCTATTAAAGCCCTCACCTGGAGGAGAAGACCACCAAATCCTGCCGAAAGGTTGCAGGCCAGTGGAGAAGGCAAGCTGAGAGATGAGACCAGCACAAGAAAAGCCAGGTCACTTGGAAAGGCCATCATTGCTTACATCAGACAGCTGTATGTGGGACAGTAGACTTGGAGCTTGGTAAAAAGTAGACTATATCAAGTATGCTGCTTAAACAGACTGTGTGACCTTACATTGATGTCCATAGAGTATGGCATTATTCGTGAGCTGGACTTAAAGGACATAATGAAGGATTTTTCATTAAAGAAGGCCAGAAGAAAGAACTTTAAAAAGGTAAGACGTGCTATTTGTAGCTTTCTAGTCACCTGTGCAGGTTTTTAATTACCTCCGCCAAGGAGGTACAGTCATGTGAAAAAATTAGGACACCCTCTATAAGCCTGTGTTTTGTTTTGTTTTTTACATATTTGGACATATGGATATTTAATATCAATGTTAAAAATACTGGGAGATTCATGTAATACAACTAAACAATTAAAAATGAATTAAAGGCTTTTTTCAAATTTTCTGTAAAATGTAATTCTAAACAAATAGTGAGGAATAAATTAGGACACTCCCCATCTTTTTTAGGACACCCCCACATTCATTCCCACTTAAAATGGTTAAAATAAATGTTAAAAAATGCAAATAAAAACACAGACATAGATTTGTGAACATTTCTTAATAAAGAACTGAATATTTAATGGGGTGTCCTAATTTTTTCACATGACTAACGTGATCAGGGTGGTTTATTTGTTTTTCTGTTTATTAGCAAGATTATGCAAAAACTACTATATAGATTTTGGTAAAATTTTCACCAGGGGTAGTCCTTGGGCCAAGGATGGACCCATTCAATTTTGGTGATGATTTCAGAGTGCATACCTCCACCAAGAATCTTGTTTGTATTTGTGCAGCAGGATTACACGAAAAATACTTGATGGATTTGAATGAAATTTTCATCAGAAGTGGTCCTTGGGCGAGAGAGGAACCCATTACATTTTAGTGATGATTGGTGGATTTGGTGATACCTCTGCCAAGGCTCTTCTCACAGTCTGTTAGCAAGAATTCTCCAAAACTACTGGATAGACTTTGATGCAATTTTCATAAGAACTGGCTCGTGGCCCACACACGAACCCATTACATTTTAAAGGTCATCCATGAGGGACGGAAGGAGCCTTGGCAGAGGTATGCATTCTCTAAGTGCTTTTCTAGTTGCTGCTGTTGTGTATTGTTTGAATCAGGAACACTTGACTGATATAATTTTCTGTTCTGCTGTCATCATTAGACTGTAATTGTCGATCAGTGTCATTCTCTGATACCTGGTGTTGTTTAGGCCATGGTGCTGTGTGTGTCTGTCAGAGAGAGAGAGAGAGAGAGAGAGAGATTAGACTAATTTGTGTTTATGCTGAAGGCAGTAATATCTGTCACTGTAAAAATGAAAATCTTAGTAAGATAAAATATCCTAAATCAAGGCTATACTGCACGTTTGTTTTACTCTCACAAGATAATTTTGACAAGACAAGAATTTCTTTTTGTTGTGCAGTTTTCTGTAAGATTTTACTTGCTTTACGATAGTTTTTACTTGTTTTAAGAAATTTAGTCTTACGTTGTTGGCAGATTTTTTCTACTTTTAACTAAAATTATCTATTGCCAGAATTTTTTGCTTATTTTAAGTGAAATTATCTGTCAACAGAACAATTTTACTTATCAAATTGCTTAAAACAAGTTAAAACTATCTGCAAGCATGTAAAATTTTCTCACACATAAGCTGCACAGCAAGAATAAATATCTTGTTAGACAAAAAGACAAGCATAAACAGCCTTAATTCATTTCATTTTACTTATATTAGACTTTATGCAGTGTAGTTATGTTTTCTATCTCACAGTTGCATTATTTCTCAAAGAGAAACAAAAATGAGGCTGTAGTGGCTCAGGAGGTAGAGCAAGTCGGCTAATAACCGGAAGGTTGGTGGTTTGAATCCCGCACTCCCCACCTTGCTGTTGTATCCTTGGGCAAGATACTTTACCTACTTTGCCTTCAGTGTGTTCGTGGTTCATGACACTGGTGTATGAATATGAATAAATGTTCAGCTGGCGTGGACTGGCAGCCACATTTTTGTTGGTCTGCCCCAGGGCCGCTGTGGCTACAGAAGTAGCTTACCACTACTGTTGTCTGTGGAGTGAATGAATAATGGACTCATTGCCAAGTGTTGGGTGTCATGAAAAGTGCTACATAAATGCAATCCATTATTTAAACATACCCATTACATATTTTTGAACTAAGATTCTGTTGGGGGGGGGGGGGGCTACAAAACCTCTCAGCCCAAGGGCCTAATGGCAAGTTAAGGTGGCCCTGGGCGTGCGCTATCCAGATCAGTGGTTGGGATGCTCCTTGTTGAATGTAGCATAACTGTCGCCTCCACTGGTGATTTTATCAACGATAAAACAACCGTTAGCTTAATTTTTAAATCCAAGCCAACATCAGCCAGGCTAATTAATCCGTGAACTACTAGTAACAAGTGACACTGGTAGAGTAACTTTGCGGTCAAAATAAAATTCTGGAAGAGTTGCAACCCTCTTGTTTAAAAGCAATGTATCTTTGCACCCAAAATGCCAACGTTTCCAGTGGCAATTCGCTTTACTGTAACATGAAACTCAACACTTATTAAACACAAATTCACTCGTTAGCATTAACCTAAAACAAAATGAGGCAGCAAAGTTGTTAACATTAGATCTTTCTGGCTAGCAACGCCGGCTGTTTAAAAAAAAAAAAAAAAAAAAAAAAGCACGGAACACATGCAGCGAGATTCTAGTTATTGATGCGGTCGTTTCAAAAGTAAGAAAATAATTGTTAAAGTTTCTTTACCAGCTCTATTTCTACCAAGTATCCTCACAGCCGTCTTGTATTTGGTGCCGCAGTCACTCTCGTCTTCAGCCTCCTGCGCTCAGCCCCACAATCTTACCAGAGAGCAGAACCAACACTTCCGTTGTGTGACTTTCAAAGTTAAATACATAGCAGACGTTTGTGTCTGAACTGTGCACCGTCCACTTAGGTAGTGTACGCAAATAAAAGTAGCGTTACTTTTTTGTTATTACTCAAATATAAGTAAGAGTAATCATCAAAAATTACTTGAGTAAGAAAATACCCAATAAAAAAATTCCCTTTTGCAATAAATCTGCTACCTAATATAAATGTACAACATCTTATTCATAAATTTGCATCTTATGTAATAAATGTTTGACTTTGAATTATGAAAATACACGCTTACATGTAACCCAGTGTTGCCAACCCTCACTCTTTTTCCCTCTTTCTCACACCCCAAACCTTGTTTCTCACTCTAAAATGAGGAAATTACTGCCAATATCATACTGACTTTCTTCACATTTTTTCCCACAATAAGAGCTCTCAAAGTAGCATGAAGCAGACTGAATATGTTCTAAACCTTATCCTGTGGAGGAATGAAGAGATGAGACTGATATGTCCACAAACCTGGTGATGAACAAGGCGAAGAAAGTGGTAACATTGAAAACAGCTTTATTAAAGATGTGAGGCAGTATGCAGCAAGCACCCAGCAGGATCATCTGGCACAAGAGGAAATGCCTATGGCGGCCCACCCCGCTACATAGGGCTGTGCAGTGACGCGACAGGAACTCGGTGTCACCACACTGCAGTTCATAATAAGAGCCGTGTGGTAGACTGCAAGTCTAAATTAAAACATTACTGGCACATGCCTCTAGGGGGAACTACCTGTATTGTTCAGCACTACTACTAAGGGGACACATTAGAATAAGAGTGCAGAAACCCCGCGCAGAATCCATGTTCAGTCATTGTCGTGTGTGTTGCAGAATAAATGGCAAGAGTTAGCAAAAGAAATAACTCAAGTGTGATCATTGCTACACGGTAGGATATCACACAATTGGCGACGAGGATTAAAAGAAAAAATTAGCGGCGAGAAACAGAGAACATTGCAAGTGTGGCGAACTCAAGTGACTCCAGTAGTTCGAGTGCAAGTTCAGAGGAGGAAAACGAGGTTTCCCCACCACGACGAGCAATGGCGGCTGTAATCGGAACGGTAACCCCTTTTGATAACTCGACTCAGTCATGGGAAGAATATAGTGAAATGTTGGACTTTTTCTTCGAAGCTAATGATATTGAGGAGCCAGACAAACGGAAGGCTGTACTGTTGAGTGGAGTTGGTGCAACTACTTACAGCTTGTTGAGAAATTTAATAAGCCCTGCATTACCGAAAGATAAAACGTACGACCAGCTTACTGCTGAGCTTCAGAAGCACTTCAGCCCCAAACCGAGTGAAATCGTGCAACGATTTAAATTTAATTCACGCATAAGGAGGAACACTGAGTCCATAGCAGAGTATGTGGCAGAATTGAGGAAATTAGCACTGCACTGTGATTACAAAGACTCATTGGAAGAAATGTTAAGAGACAGACTTGTGTGTGGAGTGAATGATGACCAAATGCAACGGCGACCTTTATCTGAAACAAAACTCACTTTTGCAAAGGCTTTGGAATTATGCCAAGCGATGGAAACAGCATCTAAAGATGTGAGAGAAATGCAAGGGAAGCTAACAGAGGACACAGCAACGCATGTTCGTGTGCCTAAGACCCAAGTAGGTGTCCACAAAGTGTCGACTGACAAAACTCAGCGCAAATTCCCCAGTTGTTATCGCTGCAAAGGCCAGCACAATGCCGCCGAGTGCAAATTTGCCACTGAGCTGTGTCATAATTGTGGCAAGCGAGGGCACATTAAGAAAGCATGTAGAACAAAGGTGGGCAATGCA
Organism: Pholidichthys leucotaenia; assembly: GCA_020510985.1. Lineage (NCBI taxonomy): Eukaryota > Metazoa > Chordata > Actinopteri > Cichliformes > Pholidichthyidae > Pholidichthys > Pholidichthys leucotaenia. The sequence goes on from CM035849.1 coordinate 158,472,221, forward strand.
CAGGTGCAGAAGGCAACAGTTAAAGGGCAAAAGAATGAAAACAAGGGCCCAGGAAAGGAACAGCGAGCGAATCAACTTAGAGGGGAGGGAGAAAGTGATACAGAAGACATGGGTTTTCACACAATTTACAACATGTCAGAGGAGCTGACCAAGGTAGCGCCCATCACGCGTACCATGAATGTTAATGGAATGAAAGTAACATTTGAAGTTGATACAGGCTGTGGAGTAACCATATTAAGTAAACAGCAATATACACAACTGTGGAAGAAAACAGACACAGCAGAATTAAATCCCTGTTCATTAAAATTAAAAACATACACAGGAGAGAAGCTAGATGTGCTAGGCATGGCACAAGTGAAGGTGCAACACGAAAACAAAGAAAAGGACTTACCTGTAGTAGTAGTTGGGGGCGAAGGACCAAATCTACTAGGGCGAAGTTGGCTACAAGAACTGGCCATGATTGATCAGTTAGTGAATAAGGTGGAATCTCAGCCCAAATTGCAGCTGGAGGAGATCCTCGAAAGACACGCTGAGGTGTTCAAAGAAGGCTTAGGACAGCTAAAAGGTGTCACTGCAAAGATTAATGTGGACAAGGAGGCCCAACCACGATTCTGCAAACCCCGACCGGTGCCCTATGCAGTCAAGCCACTGGTCGAAAGCGAGCTACAGAGGCTGCTGGATGACAAGATCATTGAGCCAGTGCAGGTTGCAGAATGGGCGGCGCCCATAGTCCCAGTGAGAAAGCCGGATGGCTCCATTAGAATATGTGGAGATTACAAACTCACTGTCAATCGAGCATCACGGGTGGATCAGTATCCAATTCCTAAAGTGGAGGACCTCTTCGCACAGCTGAATGGCGGCCGACACTTCACGAAATTAGACATGAGTCACGCTTACCAACAAGTAGTCCTGGAAGAAGAATCAAGAAAGTATGTAACCATCAATACACACAAAGGCTTATATACCTACACACGCTTACCATTTGGAGTAGCTTCCAGTCCTGCTATATTCCAGAGAACTATGGAGGGCATCCTAGGTGGAATTCCGAATGTTGCCATTTATTTGGATGACATCCTTTGTACAGGACCAAATGAACAAGAACATCTGAAAACGCTGGAGGTAGTGCTTCAACGGTTGGAGAAAAGCGGTCTGAGGTTGAAAAGAAGCAAGTGTGAGTTCATGGGAAAAGAGGTGGTGTTCCTAGGCCACAAGATCAACGCCAGTGGTCTACACCCTCTGACAGACAAAGTGGAAGCCATTGCGGAGGCGCCTGAGCCACAAAATGTTACTGAGTTAAAAGCCTACCTGGGCTTGTTGAACTATTACCATAGGTTCCTCCCAAAGCTCTCCACGCTGCTGGCACCACTACATACCTTACTTAAGAAGGAAGAAAAATGGTCATGGGGGGTCAAGCAGCAGAAGGCGTTTGAAGAGTCCAAAGCGCTACTTCAGTCCTGTAGTGTGTTAGTGCACTATGATTCAAACAAACCACTCATCCTGGCGTGTGACGCATCACCCTACGGTGTGGGAGCTGTACTCTCTCATCGTATGGAGGATGGCTCAGAGAGACCCATAGGGTTCGTCTCAAGAACTCTTAGTGCAGCTGAGAAAAACTACTCCCAGCTAGACAAGGAGGGCCTTGCAGTAGTATTTGGTGTAAAAAAGTTCCACAAATACCTGTACGGGAGACAGTTCGCTATAGTGACTGACCACAAGCCACTAATTTCACTGTTCAGTGAAATGAGAGCCACACCCCAGATGACATCTCAGAGAATTCAGAGATGGGCCGTTACATTAGCAGCGTATGAGTACACCATCGTTTACAAAGCCGGACGGGACCATACGAATGCTGACGCGATGAGTAGGCTACCCTTGGATGGAGGAAGAGACAGCACGCCTGAGGAGGAGGAGAGAGTGCTATTGTTTGAAGATATCGGCGTGCCCCTGGTGAACGCACAACAAATAAAGAAGTGGACAGACAAAGACCCTGTTCTAGCAAGAGTGCGAGAATACATCTTGCGAGGATGGCCGAAGATGAACAGTCCTGAGTTCATTCCCTATGCCCGACGACAGGATGAGCTCAGCACCCAGGAAGGTTGTATCCTGTGGGGAGGACGCGTGGTTGTTCCACCACCTGGTCGGAATGCCTTACTGCAACAACTACACCAAGCACACCCTGGCATCACTCGCATGAAAGCGTTGGCGAGGAGTTACATGTGGTGGCCCAACATGGATGCAGAGGTGGAGGCGCTTGTGAAGTCATGTGCGGCATGCCAGGAGAACAGGAACAGTCCTCCAGCAGCCCCACTACATCCCTGGGAAGTTCCAGATAAACCATGGAGAAGAATTTACATTGACTACGCAGGTCCATGGATGGGAAGAATGTTCCTGATCATAGTTGACGCATACTCAAAGTGGATCGATGCATATTCTGTGAGTAGCTCTACTTCTACTGTTACCATTGAATGTCTTAGAAAGAGTTTCAGCCAACATGGCATACCTGAAATCATAGTATCAGATAACGGTACATGTTTTACGAGTGAACAGTTCCAAGAGTTTTCTGAAAAGAATGGCATACGTCACATCACGACTGCGCCATACCATCCTTCTTCTAATGGCTTAGCCGAGAGGGCCGTGCAGACGTTCAAGTCACTCATGAAAAAGATGGCAGGAGACTCTATTGAAACCCGAATGTTGCGAGCTCTGTTCAGCTATCGAATAACACCCCAATCTACAACTGGCAAGTCACCAGCTGAGCTGTTGTGTGGAAGGAAGTTGAGGTCAACATTTGACTTAATACATCCAGACTTCAGAAACAAAGTGCATGATAAACAAGAGAGACAAAAAGGTTATCATGACATGCATGCTAGAGAGAGAATACTGAGAGAAGGAGACTTGGTCTACACCCGCAACTTTGGCTCAGGACCAGCCTGGGTACCAGGAGAAATAACAGAAAAGACAGGCCCTGTGTCATTCAAGGTGACATTAGGCCATGGACAAGTGGTGAGGCGACACATCGACCAAGTTCGTGGTAGGAGCTCCATTCCCCTGCCGATGGCACCAGAGGTGTTGTCTGACAACCATTCTGAGGAGAGCATCAACGAACCACCACTTCAGGTGATACCTGAGGTACCCGTCTCTGCAGATTCTACGGGCAGCACTGCAGCAGCCGAAACAGTGGAGCAGTCTGAGTCTTCACCTGCAGTTGGCTCACCCGCCGTGAGAAGATCTCAGCGAGCTAGGAAAGCTCCAGACTACTTGAAGGACTATACTTAGTCAGTAGTGAGTTCCCCAGCCACAGGACAAGAATGCGTCCTGGAACCTCACTGGGATGCGGTAGTCAAACCAATTCCCCAGTTAGACTGTTATATGTGTTATACATGTGAAAAAAAAAAAAAGAGAAAAAGAAATTTGTGTATGGCACATGTGTTTAAGAAGTTAAAAAGTAACTGTGATAGTTTAGGGTTAAATGGGAGTTCCAGGATGTCTAGTATAATTGGCTAGTGTAATTAAGAGTAGTTTAATCTAGAGGGGAGGGATGTGGTAGACTGCAAGTCTAAATTAAAACATTACTGGCACATGCCTCTAGGGGGAACTACCTGTATTGTTCAGCACTACTACTAAGGGGACACATTAGAATAAGAGTGCAGAAACCCCGCGCAGAATCCATGTTCAGTCATTGTCGTGTGTGTTGCAGAATAAATGGCAAGAGTTAGCAAAAGAAATAACTCAAGTGTGATCATTGCTACACGGTAGGATATCACACAATTGGCGATGAGGATTAAAAGAAAAAATTAGCGGCGAGAAACAGAGAACATTGCAAGTGTGGCGAACTCAAGTGACTCCAGTAGTTCGAGTGCAAGTTCAGAGGAGGAAAACGAGGTTTCCCCACCATGACGAGCAATGGCGGCTGTAATCGGAACGGTAACCCCTTTTGATAACTCGACTCAGTCATGGGAAGAATATAGTGAAATGTTGGACTTTTTCTTCGAAGCTAATGATATTGAGGAGCCAGACAAACGGAAGGCTGTACTGTTGAGTGGAGTTGGTGCAACTACTTACAGCTTGTTGAGAAATTTAATAAGCCCTGCATTACCGAAAGATAAAACGTACGACCAGCTTACTGCTGAGCTTCAGAAGCACTTCAGCCCCAAACCGAGTGAAATCGTGCAACGATTTAAATTTAATTCACGCATAAGGAGGAACACTGAGTCCATAGCAGAGTATGTGGCAGAATTGAGGAAATTAGCACTGCACTGTGATTACAAAGACTCATTGGAAGAAATGTTAAGAGACAGACTTGTGTGTGGAGTGAATGATGACCGAATGCAACGGCGACTTTTATCTGAAACAAAACTCAATTTTGCAAAGGCTTTGGAATTATGCCAAGCGATGGAAACAGCATCTAAAGATGTGAGAGAAATGCAAGGGAAGCTAACAGAGGACACAGCAACGCATGTTCGTGTGCCTAAGACCCAAGTAGGTGTCCACAAAGTGTCGACTGACAAAACTCAGCGCAAATTCCCCAGTTGTTATCGCTGCAAAGGCCAGCACAATGCCGCCGAGTGCAAATTTGCCACTGAGCTGTGTCATAATTGTGGCAAGCGAGGGCACATTAAGAAAGCATGTAGAACAAAGGTGGGCAATGCACAGGTGCAGAAGGCAACAGTTAAAGGGCAAAAGAATGAAAACAAGGGCCCAGGAAAGGAACAGCGAGCGAATCAACTTAGAGGGGAGGGAGAAAGTGATACAGAAGACATGGGTTTTCACACAATTTACAACATGTCAGAGGAGCTGACCAAGGTAGCGCCCATCACGCGTACCATGAATGTTAATGGAATGAAAGTAACATTTGAAGTTGATACAGGCTGTGGAGTAACCATATTAAGTAAACAGCAATATACACAACTGTGGAAGAAAACAGACACAGCAGAATTAAATCCCTGTTCATTAAAATTAAAAACATACACAGGAGAGAAGCTAGACGTGCTAGGCATGGCACAAGTGAAGGTGCAACACGAAAACAAAGAAAAGGACTTACCTGTAGTAGTAGTTGGGGGCGAAGGACCAAATCTACTAGGGCGAAGTTGGCTACAAGAACTGGCCATGATTGATCAGTTAGTGAATAAGGTGGAATCTCAGCCCAAATTGCAGCTGGAGGAAATCCTCGAAAGACACGCTGAGGTGTTCAAAGAAGGCTTAGGACAGCTAAAAGGTGTCACTGCAAAGATTAATGTGGACAAGGAGGCCCAACCACGATTCTGCAAACCCCGACCGGTGCCCTATGCAGTCAAGCCACTGGTCGAAAGCGAGCTACAGAGGCTGCTGGATGACAAGATCATTGAGCCAGTGCAGGTTGCAGAATGGGCGGCGCCCATAGTCCCAGTGAGAAAGCCGGATGGCTCCATTAGAATACGTGGAGATTACAAACTCACTGTCAATCGAGCATCACGGGTGGATCAGTATCCAATTCCTAAAGTGGAGGACCTCTTCGCACAGCTGAATGGCGGCCGACACTTCACGAAATTAGACATGAGTCACGCTTACCAACAAGTAGTCCTGGAAGAAGAATCAAGAAAGTATGTAACTATCAATACACACAAAGGCTTATATACCTACACACGCTTACCATTTGGAGTAGCTTCCAGTCCTGCTATATTCCAGAGAACTATGGAGGGCATCCTAGGTGGAATTCCGAATGTTGCCATTTATTTGGATGACATCCTTTGTACAGGACCAAATGAACAAGAACATCTGAAAACGCTGGAGGTAGTGCTTCAACGGTTGGAGAAAAGCGGTCTGAGGTTGAAAAGAAGCAAGTGTGAGTTCATGGGAAAAGAGGTGGTGTTCCTAGGCCACAAGATCAACGCCAGTGGTCTACACCCTCTGACAGACAAAGTGGAAGCCATTGCGGAGGCGCCTGAGCCACAAAATGTTACTGAGTTAAAAGCCTACCTGGGCTTGTTGAACTATTACCATAGGTTCCTCCCAAAGCTCTCCACGCTGCTGGCACCACTACATACCTTACTTAAGAAGGAAGAAAAATGGTCATGGGGAGTCAAGCAGCAGAAGGCGTTTGAAGAGTCCAAAGCGCTACTTCAGTCCTGTAGTGTGTTAGTGCACTATGATTCAAACAAACCACTCATCCTGGCGTGTGACGCATCACCCTACGGTGTGGGAGCTGTACTCTCTCATCGTATGGAGGATGGCTCAGAGAGACCCATAGGGTTCGTCTCAAGAACTCTTAGTGCAGCTGAGAAAAACTACTCCCAGCTAGACAAGGAGGGCCTTGCAGTAGTATTTGGTGTAAAAAAGTTCCACAAATACCTGTACGGGAGACAGTTCGCTATAGTGACTGACCACAAGCCACTAATTTCACTGTTCAGTGAAATGAGAGCCATACCCCAGATGACATCTCAGAGAATTCAGAGATGGGCCGTTACATTAGCAGCGTATGAGTACACCATCGTTTACAAAGCCGGACGGGACCATACGAATGCTGACGCGATGAGTAGGCTACCCTTGGATGGAGGAAGAGACAGCACGCCTGAGGAGGAGGAGAGAGTGCTATTGTTTGAAGATATCGGCGTGCCCCTGGTGAACGCACAACAAATAAAGAAGTGGACAGACAAAGACCCTGTTCTAGCAAGAGTGCGAGAATACATCTTGCGAGGATGGCCGAAGATGAACAGTCCTGAGTTCATTCCCTATGCCCGACGACAGGATGAGCTCAGCACCCAGGAAGGTTGTATCCTGTGGGGAGGACGCGTGGTTGTTCCACCACCTGGTCGGAATGCCTTACTGCAACAACTACACCAAGCACACCCTGGCATCACTCGCATGAAAGCGTTGGCGAGGAGTTACATGTGGTGGCCCAACATGGATGCAGAGGTGGAGGCGCTTGTGAAGTCATGTGCGGCATGCCAGGAGAACAGGAACAGTCCTCCAGCAGCCCCACTACATCCCTGGGAAGTTCCAGATAAACCATGGAGAAGAATTCACATTGACTACGCAGGTCCATGGATGGGAAGAATGTTCCTGATCATAGTTGACGCATACTCAAAGTGGATCGATGCATATTCTGTGAGTAGCTCTACTTCTACTGTTACCATTGAATGTCTTAGAAAGAGTTTCAGCCAACATGGCATACCTGAAATCATAGTATCAGATAACGGTACATGTTTTACGAGTGAACAGTTCCAAGAGTTTTCTGAAAAGAATGGCATACGTCACATCACGACTGCGCCATACCATCCTTCTTCTAATGGCTTAGCCGAGAGGGCTGTGCAGACGTTCAAGTCACTCATGAAAAAGATGGCAGGAGACTCTATTGAAACCCGAATGTTGCGAGCTCTGTTCAGCTATCGAATAACACCCCAATCTACAACTGGCAAGTCACCAGCTGAGCTGTTGTGTGGAAGGAAGTTGAGGTCAACATTTGACTTAATACATCCAGACTTCAGAAACAAAGTGCATGATAAACAAGAGAGACAAAAAGGTTATCATGACATGCATGCTAGAGAGAGAATACTGAGAGAAGGAGACTTGGTCTACACCCGCAACTTTGGCTCAGGACCAGCCTGGGTATCAGGAGAAATAACAGAAAAGACAGGCCCTGTGTCATTCAAGGTGACATTAGGCCATGGACAAGTGGTGAGGCGACACATCGACCAAGTTCGTGGTAGGAGCTCCATTCCCCTGCCGATGGCACCAGAGGTGTTGTCTGACAACCATTCTGAGGAGAGCATCAACGAACCACCACTTCAGGTGATACCTGAGGTACCCGTCTCTGCAGATTCTACGGGCAGCACTGCAGCAGCCGAAACAGTGGAGCAGTCTGAGTCTTCACCTGCAGTTGGCTCACCCGCCGTGAGAAGATCTCAGCGAGCTAGGAAAGCTCCAGACTACTTGAAGGACTATACTTAGTCAGTAGTGAGTTCCCCAGCCACAGGACAAGAATGCGTCCTGGAACCTCACTGGGATGCGGTAGTCAAACCAATTCCCCAGTTAGACTGTTATATGTGTTATACATGTGAAAAAAAAAAAGAGAAAAAGAAATTTGTGTATGGCACATGTGTTTAAGAAGTTAAAAAGTAACTGTGATAGTTTAGGGTTAAATGGGAGTTCCAGGATGTCTAGTATAATTGGCTAGTGTAATTAAGAGTAGTTTAATCTAGAGGGGAGGGATGTGGTAGACTGCAAGTCTAAATTAAAACATTATTGGCACATGCCTCTAGGGGGAACTACCTGTATTGTTCAGCACTACTACTAAGGGGACACATTAGAATAAGAGTGCAGAAACCCCGCGCAGAATCCATGTTCAGTCATTGTCGTGTGTGTTGCAGAATAAATGGCAAGAGTTAGCCAAAGAAATAACTCAAGTGTGATCATTGCTACACGGTAGGATATCACAAGCCGCCATCACATTCCTCCCCCGCCCCCCCTTTACAATGTCCAAAAACCACTCGAACAATTCAAACCCACCCCAATTTGGAACCTGAATCACACACTAAATAACATAAACTAAAATTTCCAAAGGCCTAACACATTCACAAAAAACAACCTAAAATAGGGCCGGTGGGTGGACTACCACATGACCCACACGGCACGGTGGATTAATCTGCCACCAAATTAAACTAAAAAGAGTCTTTATTTGAACTAAAAAATATCTGCTGTGCTCCTAAGCTAAACACAATAAACACAACAACAAAGAATTATAAACAAGAAAACTGTCACAGCACAGTCACTTGGGTGGGAAAGGTGGAACCAGCATGGGGGGGGGGGCAGGGCAGCCCCTCAGCAGGCGCCCCTGGAGGCAGCAGGCCCCCGGAGCGATGGCTGATCTTATGGACAAAGGAGCCCGGATCCCAAACCACCTTCACTGACTCCTGTCCCGCCTTGCCACCTGGAGCATCCTCCTGGACACACCACAGCTGGTTGGCATGCCTCATCAAGTCGTCTGACAACTGGCAACACACCGCCCCCAACTTCGCCACTATCTGCAAATATGCTTGATGTTTCACTGGCTGCTGTCTGGCCCATCTTTGCCATGGTCGTTCATCACCCCAAACCCGAACCAAGTCCATAACCCAAAGTGGAACCTTACTCAGCCTGATGTGCTGCTGCTGAGCATGCGATGACTCCATGCTCGTCGGCCATGCCCCGCCCTCTTCTAAGAACGCTGCAGTGTTCACCATTGTAGCTGCAGACCCCCCACCCAACTGCGGCCGAGTACTGGAGGCATCTGGTGCTAGTATGGTGTCGCTCATCGGCACGAGTACCAACACAGTGAGAACTGGCCAACTTGAAAGTGAGGGTGCCCATTAGTGCTTTGTCCCAAACCACATCTTCTTCGCTCACCGGCACCCACGAGCCCCAATGACCACAACCAGACCATTCGTTCCCAGTGCTGTCCGTCAGGGGTGGGCAAGGTGATTTCTCCCATGGGCTCCCCGGGTAAGACAAACGGCACACCCTGGTGTAATGATTCAAGCGTCCACATCTATTACAACATTTTCCTCTTGCCAGGCACTCTTTCGCTTTATGGCGGGGCATCACAGACCCACAACCCCTGCAACGGGGGTTTTCTGGGGCAGACCTTCGGCTGGCAGCATTGGTTTCCAAATAGTCTTAGTCCAAGCTATCCTCACTATCAGGGTCTGCAACATTAGCTGAGGCGGGCGGCTCCGGCGGCTTCTGTGACTGGCGCCAGTTTAGCTCCAAAGCTGTAGCGCCCATAATTGTAACCTTATGTAGCTCACATATTTGACTGCATAGGCTCAAACATAGAGAGACTTTAAGCTTGCAGTGTGTATTGACATCACGCCTCAGATGGACAATGGGTCTGGACCATCTGCGGACTTGGAAGGAAGACGGAGGATCGGGGGCGAGATCCTGAAAGGGTTGTCTGACCCCCTGGGGTCAGACGGAAGAGCAAAGAGGACTCTGAAGTGATTAATTGTAAATAGAAGGATTTGACTTGAGTGTGTGATTCTGTTTTTGATGTGCTGGTATAAAGGTGTGGGGTTTACCGCAGCTCTCCCTCTTTTTTCCTGACTGAGAGAGAGAGCTGGGGACGTGAGATGCAATAAACCAATACTGAGAAATAATCCAGTCTCATCATTTCATGATCCCCACAAAGCTAGCTTATCGACGGCCTCCAACCGGAGAGCTAGCTTGATGGCTCTAGCTAACATCAAATCATTAGGCATCATTAATAGCCTAGCACGCAGCTCAGTGTTGCACGTGTGCTCTGCTAGTTGTTTGCGTACCACCTCATCTTCAACCGGCCCAAAACGACACTCGCTAGCTAGCTGCCTCAACTCAATGACATACTGGCGGATAGGCTCACCGACATGTTGGCGTCTCTGGCAAAAGTGAATTCTCCAAACAGTCACGCTGTCTGGGGTGGAGAAATGATTAGCTAGCAGCTCCACAACATCCTCAAACGAGTGCGATGCACTGAGTGTCTGTAGGACTTGCCAGCCTTCAATACCTAGTTTGTGGATGAGACGCACAAGTACCCTCACCTTATCGAGCTTCCTGAGGTCCAGCACCGTAATGTATGTTTGAAAGGCCTCCAACCAACGTGGCCATGGCACTGGTGGCTCGCCCAGGAGCTCAAGGAAGGAATGGAATGGTGTCACGCAGGAAAAACCTCCCGTATTTTGAAATCCAAATGTTGGCACGTTTAGTTTGCCTGAAGGCTGTTGACGGATTAAAGTCATTGACTCCATGAATTTTGGTCATCTTAACTTGCCAGGTATGTGATAATGAACATAAGTTAGTTAATATTGTAGTAGCTGGTGAAGTAAATCCTCAGCGATTCATCAGCCATTCTTGCCTTTCCCTGCATATGAAGCCAAACCACACCTGTTTGCTAAGCAACTCTTCATTAATGTTCATGTTACCAGCAGGTTAAAACCACCATAAATGCCTCCACTGATTACATACTTCTTCTGCTTTTTTTTCCACATTTAAAGTACTTTAATAAGCTCATGCTTCTCTTGGACAGCAACCTAGAGAGACACTCTGCCTGCCAACTGACAGTCACGCAGGCAGGCGCTTCTGAACTCTGACGTGTGGGTGACTGTCACAAGTGTTGTTCGTGTGTGCGCTTGCAGAGCGTCATTCCTTAATTTATTTTTCTTAAATTTATATTTCTTCTTAGCGTGGCGGCATAACTTCAAGGATGCCATCCCACCACTCAGAAATGTTACCAGAGGAAACCCTGCCTTTGCTTCTCTGGCTGGATCACAGACTGGGCCTGGGCCACTCAGAGGTTGGTTCTGGGCCATATGTGGTCCGCGGACCACTAATTGAATAGGCCTGCTGTACAAGAATGATGGGAAGAAGAAAGTATGAAGAAAGCTTGGAATGGCTCATGATCCAAAGCACACCACATCTTCTGTAAAACGTGGTGCAGGCAGTGTGATGCATGGGCATGCATATCTTCCGATGGCACTAGGTCACTAGTGTTTATTGATGATGCAACAGAAGAAGGAAGCAGTCAAATAAATTATGAAGTGTTTCAGGATATACGAGTACCGTTTGCTCAGATTCAGCCAAATGCAGCTCAGTTGATTGAACGGAGATTCACAGTACAGATGGGCAATGATCAAAAACATACTGCGAAAGCAACTCAGGATTTTTTTTTTTTTTAAAGCAATGGCCAAGTCAGTCACCAGGGGAGTATTCCAGAAATCAGGTTTAGTGGCTTACCTGGGTAAGTTAACTCGGAGCTTGTGGTAACTGAGTTTTCGGTTCCAAAAAGTCAGAGTATGTTTGAAACTATGGTAACAAAGGCTGTGAACATAACCTGCTCCTGACTAGGTTATGTTCAAGTTATGTTAGGGGTGTGGGGGCATAGTGTGTGGGGGTTTTCTCACACCCAGAAGGCAAGGGGAAGGGGAGAATAATGGACTGAAGGAGGAAGTGTCACGGGATCAAACGGCATCAAACGGGACTGTTGAGTCTATGCGCCCCCTGGGGAGAGTAAAAGAGTTCCGCTGAAGAGAAGAAGTGTGTAATAGCGGCGCCAGCATAATGTTATGTTAATGTTCCACACTTCTCTTTATCTCCGCCAAGGAGGTTATGTGATCATTGGCGTCGGTTTGTCTGTTTGTCTGTTTGTTTGTTAGCAAGATAACTCAAAAAGTTAAGGACGGATTTTCATGAAATTTTCACAGATTGTCAGAAATGGGGTATCCTACAGATGATTAGATTTTGGTGGTGCTCCGGATCACCGTCCAGAAGAAAACCGCCATTACGCAAAATGACATTTTCGTCAATAACTACTGAACCACTAATCCTATCATTGTCAATCCAATTGCTAGTCATATGTTTTCATGGTCAAGGAATCTGAAAACATACACACAAACACTGTATGGGGGGAACTGTGGCGCTAAACTGCCATTACGGAAAATGCCATTTTCCTCAATAACTACTGAACCACTAATCCTATCATTGTGAATCCAATTGCTAGTCATATGTTTTCATGGTCAAGGAATCTAAAAACGTGCACACAAACACTGTATGGGGGGAACTGTGGCGCTTGGTGGAGGTCTGCGCTCTTCGAGTGCTTTTCTAGTTCATACAACAATGTATTAGGGTCGGAAGCTCCTGGTCTCCGTGCATGGAAATAAAGATATGAAAAGGGGAATGCACGGAGATCTAGAGGCTTCAGCGCTGTAGCGCTGCTGCACTGTTCACTGTTGCTGCTATGTTGTTGGAGGAAGAATAAAGCCTTGTGTCGCTCAGCTCGTTGCCTCGCCTATTCCTATCGCCACACTGGTGACCCTGACATGCCATGGAGCGCCTATTCCTTTCTCCACACTGGTGACCCTGACGTGCCATGGAGTGCCTATCCCTTTCTCCACAGTGGTGACCCTGACGACCATGGAGAGCAAGCCACACTGGTGACCCAAGACGCGCCATGGAGAGCGAGCCGAGCACCGCCCCGGAGACTACCCAGAGGAAAAGCACCAGCGCCGCGTGCGCTGGTTCAGTCAAGCTCCCAGACTTTGGCTTCACAACCCAACAGCGGGGTTTCAGTGCATAGAAGCCCAGTGCGCACTCCGTGGGATAGCAAAGGATGACACAAAATACTGCTATGCAGTCACTGTGCCGGATGCGCATGCCACGCAACAGGCGCCGCCTTCCCTGGGTCCTTTTAGGGCTGCGCTCCGCACCTAAGGAGGATTTGATGGCTGCCAACAGATCCATCATCAGGACATTTGCGCAGGGAATTGGGTCGACCGCCTTCCCTGGGTCCTTTTAGGGCTGCACTCCACACCTAAGGAGGATTTGGCAGAACTTGTTTTTCTCAGCCGCTGCAGATCCCCAAAGAGTTTTTACTGGAAAATTCCGCACCCAAGGCTGATCCGCCCACACAATTTTTGCACGACCCGTAGGCTTTTAACGTACCGGGCCAGCCCACCATTGCTTTTCCCGCACTTTTGTTCCAAAAAGCCTGCAGAATCCCGGTTTTGTTTCCGTCAGGCACGATGCGCATTGGACCCCACTGCACCCACTGTACAATGGACCATTCAACGTTCTGGAACCTGGGGCAAAGCATAAGGTGTTTTTCCCCCCTCCCTCTTTCCCTCCACAGACTGACGTGCCCTCCGGTACACCTCACCAGCAGGGCGGTTTGACTGGACCGGCGACCCCCCGCCACAGCCACTATGGGCGCCAGCTCAAGCCCAAAGGACGGGGGGGGTTAGTGCCCCTTCTGGGTATTCGGGGGGGGGGGGCTGTGTGGGGGCATAGTGTGTGGGGGTTTTCTCACACCCAGAAGGCAGGGGGAAGGGGAGAATAATGGACTGAAGGAGGAAGTGTTACCAGGGGGCATCAGATGGGACTTGAGTCTATGCGCCCCCCGGGGACAGTAAAAGCTGCGGGTGCCACTGAAGAAAAGAAGTGTGTAATAGCGACACCAGCATAATGTTATGTTAATGTGCCACACTTATCTTTGTTCATCCAACAATGTATTAAGGTCGGAAGCTCCTGGTATCCATGCATGGGAATAAAGATATAAAAAGGGGAATGCATGGAGACCTAGAGGCTTCAGCGCTGTAGCGCTGCTGCACTGTTCGCTGTTGCTGTTATGTTGTTGGAGTAAGAATAAAGCCTTGTGTCGTTCAGCTCATTGCCTCACCTATTCCTTTCTCCACAGGGGTATCTTTAAAATTTTTAAACTTAAGAGGAACCACATCCACAAACAGAAGTGTGAATGCAGAGAATCAGATAACTTGTCACTCAAAATCACCTTTAATAAAACAAGTCATCACTAATTTGTTTTTAACGGGCCTGTTTTATTTCCTGAACAAATATCATTTTCCCTCTATTTTTACATGCAAATATTTAATCTCCAAATATATTTTCTGATTTTTTTTTTTCTATTGAGATAGATTTTGTACAGATCCTTTGCTGGTAGCTGCAGTGAAATTCTTGCATTTAGTGATCTTATAAGTAATAAAATATTCATTTCTGTTGAGCAGTAATTTGTCTCACATTAAGATGAATAAAATCACCTTCTTACATTGTCAAATTGCTGCACAGATTTTGGAGATGGATCCACTACACTGCCCTGTTCAATCTCTTATGGAACACAAATAAGTTCTGCTGCAAATCCTCCATCTTCAAACAACACAATCCCATATTGGATGCTTGGCACATATTCCTTATACGCCATGTTTTACAGAACATGTGGTGTACTTTGGATCATGAGCCGTTCCAAGCTTTCTCCATACTTTCTTCTTCCCATCATTCTTGTACAGCAGGCTTATTCAATGAGTGGCCCACGGGCCACATGCAGCCCAGAACCAACCTCCAAGTGGCCTATTTTATTATTATTTCAAATTACATGGGAAAATTGCATATTTACAATAAAAAAAATTGCAAAATTACAAGAAAAAAGGCTCTCAAATTTACACAAAAAGCAGCAAATTTTTGAAAAAAGGTACAAATTTACATGAAAAAAATCTTTATAACAAAAGCCATTATATCTGAATGTAATGATAACGGTTGTAAAATAGCCTACTGCCTTGCAATGCACTCACTTGATTTGTCACATTATTCCAAGTACTCATTATATTTTTATGGAAAATAAATTTGACCCAAAGGACATCCAAGCTGGGGCTCAAACGCACAGCTTCTCACATCAAAGTCCGGTGCTCTAAGTCACTAAGAGGCTTGATCCTTTTGCAAATCCCAAAAAACTCACTTCATGCAGTCGGCAGTTCTTTGCAGGTCAGCTTCCTATATCTTTGGCTGATGTCGCTGTTTTTTTCTCCTTGTTTGTGCTTTTTCCCCCCCTCACTCCTCATATGCCTCCAAGAGTGCTTTTAATTCTTCCTCAGACAAATAATTCTTTCTTTTCCTCCACTGCTTGTGGTCTCTGTGTTCAACGTGCTGTCTTAGTAGGTTTGCCGTGAACACACGTCTCGAGGTCAATCAACTCTTCTGAGTTGATCAGTCACAACTACAGTTCTGGAACCAGAAACTTGGAGTAAGTTTTGGCAGGTTCACTTAACCCCGAGTTCAGGGTTTATTTCAGGCTATGTTAACCGCTGACATAACGTTCGGCTCAGGAGACGCACACACACAGGCTCAGAGTAGTTCAAATAGTTTATTAGCAACAGGGGTGTATGGGTGTGTGTCTGCGGGATGTTAATGTGTTGGTGGCGGCGTCTGCTTCAGGCACAGAGGCAGGAGACCGTACAGCCGGCAACCCTATGGGAGAGAACACAGAGACACAGGGTGATGGGCACACACCAACACAGGAGGAGAATAGGCGAGGGAGACGCTTACTTGCTAGGGACAGATGACTGGCACAACAAGGACGGAACCCGGGAGACAGCCACCTGCCGGGCTCGGTGCAGCAGCGAGGAAGGACGAGGGAACGGAGTTGTCCGCCGCCGAGGAATCCACCTGTGCACAGGGGAGCAGACTGGAGAAGATGAGGTAAGGGTTTCTTACCACACAGCGTCGTGCTGAAGAATAGGTTGCTTCACGTAGACGGGGAATGAAGTCTGACGGCTTCAGGCCGAAGCTCAGGGCGAGGTGGCTTATATTCCTCGCCGCTGATGATGAACAGGTGTGCGAGCAGGTGGCGCCGCTGATGAGCGGCGCGGCGTGACAGTACTCCCCCCTCTAACAGCGCCTCCTGGCGATGGTTTCTCTGGGTGCGCTCGGTGGAAGTCAGCGATGAGCGATGGGTCCAACACGAACGACGGGGGCACCCACTGTCGATGCTCGGGCCCATAGCCCTCCCAGTCCACCAAGTACTGCAACCCACGACCCCGGCGCCGGGAGTCCAGGATGGAGGCGACGGACCAGGCCGGATGGCCACCAATCATCCGGGGCGCGGGTTGCGCAGCAGGAGGAAGGCAAAGGGGGTCGGAGACTGCCAGCTTCACCTTAGACACGTGGAAGGTGGGATGGATGCGGAGGGAGGGGGGAATAGCCACGCGCACAGCCACCGGGTTGATGATCCGGGTGATGGGGTAGGGACCCATGAATCGCTGTGCCAGCTTCCTCCTCTCGCCTTTTAGAGTTACGTCCTGGGTAGATACGTAGACAAGTTGCCCAACTCTGTACGCCGGGGCAGGTCTTCTGTGCCGGTCCGCCACAGTCCTGTTGCGCTCCGCTGTGCGTAAAAGCGCATTGCGCGCGGCAGCCCAGATGGAGCGGAACTGCCTGAGATGCGCCCTAACTGAGGGGACGGTTACCTCACTCTCCTGCACCGGGAACAGCGGGGGGTCATAACCCAGGGACGCCTTGAAGGGGGACATCCCTGTAGCAGAAGAGCGAGCGGTATTGTGGGCGTATTCAACCCAGACAAGATGGTTACTCCAGGACGTGGGTTTGGATGCGGTCACACAGCGGAGCGCAGCCTCCAGCTCCTGGTTGGTCCGTTCACACTGCCCGTTGGATTGGGGGTGATGGCCGGAGGAGAGGCTCACCTTGGCTCCGATGGCGTTACAAAACGACCTCCAAACCTCAAATGAAAATTGGGGGCCCCGGTCCGAGACCACGTCCACCGGAATCCCGTGCAGCCTGACCACGTGTTGGACGAGGAGATCTGCCGTCTCCAGGGCAGTAGGGAGACCTCGCAGGGGGACGAAGTGCACAGCCTTGGAGAAACGGTCCACAATGGTCAGGATGGTGTCATAGGAGTTGGAGACGGGGAGTCCGGTGACGAAATCCAACGCGATGTGCGACCAGGGCCTGCCAGGGATGGGCAGGGGCTGGAGCAGACCCGCTGGAGGGGCATTTCCCGACTTGCAGGTGGCACAGATTGGGCAGGCCCAGGCGTAGCGGGCTGCGTCCCTCCGCAGGCCTGGCCACCAAAAGGACCGTTGGAGGAGGTCTATCATCTGGGAGGTGCCAGGGTGACAGGTGAGCTTGGAGGTGTGCAGCCAGTGGATGACCTCTCCTCGGACCGCGGATGGCACGAACAGCCGCCCCTCCGGTCCGCCGCCAGGGTCAGGTTCCACTTCCTGCGCCTTCCGGATCTTGCTCTCAATGTCCCACGAGATGGCTCCCACGACGCACGACCTGGGCAGGATGGTGTGGGGCGTTTCCTCCGACTCCACGGGGGTGAACTGCCTAGAGAGGGCGTCAGGCAGGCCGTTCTTGGAGCCAGGCCTGAAGGTGATGGAGAACTGGAACCTGGCGAAGAACAAGGACCAGCGCGCCTGGAGGGCGTTCAGGCGCTTGGCAGATCGTAGGTATTCCAAGTTCTTGTGGTCCGTCAGGACCACGAACGGCAGGTTCGCCCCCTCTAGCCAGTGACGCCACTCCTGCAGGGCGAGTTTGATGGCCAAGAGCTCTCTGTCCCCCACATCGTAGTTCCTCTCCGCCGGGGACAAGCGCCGGGAGAAGAAGGCGCAGGGCCGTTTGGCGCCATCGTCCGGCGACCGCTGGGATAGCACTGCCCCCACTCCCGTGTCCGAGGCGTCTACCTCCACGATGCACTGCAGCGCGGGGTCGACCTGGCGAAGGACCCGGGAGGAGGAGAACTCCGCCTTCAGCGCCTGAAAGGCAGCAGCGACCTCTTCGGTCCACCGGAACGGGACCTTAGGGGACGTGAGGCGGGTCAGTGGTCCGACGATGGAGCTGAAGTTGGGGACAAAGCGGCGGTAGAAATTGGCGAAACCAACGAACTGTTGCACCTGCTTCCGGGACGCAGGTGTAGGCCATTCCACCACCGCCTTCACCTTCTCTGGGTCTGGGAGCACCTTGTCGTGGGCGATGATGAACCCCAGGAAGGATGTAGTCCTGGCGTAAAATTCACATTTTTCAGCCTTCACGTATAGTCGATTCTCCAGCAGTCTTTGGAGGACCCGCCTCACATGGACCTGGTGCTCGTCCCTGGACTTGGAGAAGATGAGAATATCGTCCAGGTAGACGAACACGAAAAGGCCAATGAAGTCCCGGAGGACGTCATTAATGAGGCGCTGAAAGACGGCAGGAGCGTTGGTCAACCCGAACGGCATTACCAGGTATTCAAAGTGGCCGTTCGGGGTACGGAAGGCTGTCTTCCACTCATCTCCCTCCCGGATCCGGACGAGTAGTAGTGAAGTAGAAGTAGAAGAAGTAGTGACTTCAGGAAAGTCACTACTCCTCTGCCCCCCCTCACCCTCTCAGGCTCTCCCATCACCACTGCTGATTCCTTCCGCTTCCTAGGCACTACCATCACCAGGGACCTCAAATGGGAGCTGACCATCAGCTCACTCATCAAAAAAGCCCAGCAGAGGATGTTCTTCCTGCGGCAGCTGAGGAAGCTCAAGCTACCCACCAAGATGTTAGTGCAGTTCTACACAGCCATCATCGAGTCCATCCTCACCACCTCCATAACCGTGTGGTACGCAGGAGCCACTGCCAGGGACAGACTAAGGCTGCAGCGCGTCGTGCGCACTGCTGAGAAGGTGATCGGCTGCAAGCTCCCATCTCTCCAGGATCTGTACATCTCCAGGACCCGGAGGCGTGCTGGCCGGATCATAGCCGATCCCTCACACCCTGGTCACGTACTGTTTGCCCCCCTCCCCTCTGGTAGAAGACTTCGGTCCATCCAGACTAAAACCTCCCGTCACATGAACAGCTTCTTCCCCTCTGCCATTAGACTGCTGAACACTAAGTGACTCTCGTGCACCATGTACAGCAGCTCAACCAGACTCATGTCAATCATCACTGTTTTCTTCCTGCATTACCGACTGCACTATATAGTTCTCCACAGTATCTGCTGCTGGCTAATATATATTTTAACTGTTGACCAGTATCACTTAATCTTATCCTACACTTTATTACATGTATAGTTTATTTCTCTTATCTTATCATGTTTAATGTTGCAGCATTGTACCGAGACAAATTCCTAGTTTATGTACTACATGAACAATGGCAATAAACCTGATTCTGATTCTGATTCTGATTCTGATTCTGAGGTGGTATGCGCTGCGTAGATCCAGCTTGGTGAACCAGGTCGCCCCCTGGAGGGAGTGGAAAGCAGTGTCCATGAGGGGCAGGGTGTAACGGTCCTTCTCAGTGATGTCGTTGAGAGCCCGGTAGTCTATGCAAGGGCGGAGGGACCCATCCTTTTTCCCTACGAAGAAGAACCCTGCCCCCACGGGTGACGATGACGGGCGGATTATCCCAGCGCTCAATGACTCTTTTAGGTAGGTGTTCATTGTCTCCTTCTCCGGCGCTGACAGGCTATAGAGCCGACCAGAAGGTAAGGGAGCCCCCTGGCGGAGGTTGATGGCGCAGTCATAGGGCCGATGAGGGGGGAGAGACATAGCTTTAGTCTTGCTGAACACCATACCCAGGTCGTGAAATTCCGGAGGCACCAGAGACAGGTCCGGGGGTGCAGCGTCCGTAGCAGGGGGAGAAGCGGACGGAGAGCAGGCAGCGGACTGAAGGCAGGTGCCCATGCAGAACGTGCTCCATGCCGATAC
Organism: Pholidichthys leucotaenia; assembly: GCA_020510985.1. Classification (NCBI taxonomy): domain Eukaryota; kingdom Metazoa; phylum Chordata; class Actinopteri; order Cichliformes; family Pholidichthyidae; genus Pholidichthys; species Pholidichthys leucotaenia. The sequence continues at coordinate 158,492,179 of CM035849.1, forward strand.
CCCAGCTGACTTCCAATCCAGGACAGGGTTGTGGAGGCGTAGCCAGGGATACCCCAGGATGACGGGCGACACAGAGTTGGGTAGGACGTAAAAGGTCATCTCCTCCCGGTGGTTTCCTGAGATGATGACTGGGACGGGGATGGTCTGGTGTGAGACTCTCCCAAGGGAGGTACGGGAGAGATTGACCAGGGAGATGGGATTCTGGAGGGCCTGACGGCGGATGCTCAAACGGGTTGCCAGGCTTTGTGAAATGAAGCTGCCTTCTGCGCCCGAATCCACCAGTGCGTGGGTGAGGTGCCCAGTGGGGTTGTGGCAGAAACGGATGGGCAGCTTCAATTGGGTGAGTGGATTTAACCGGTTGACGTCCGCGAGGCCCCCTACAGTGACTCGCAGACCCTGCCGACTGGCTTTCCGTGGACAAAGCTTCACCGTGTGTTGGTCATCTCCGCAATACATGCAGAGATCCAACTCACGGCGGCGTTGTCTCTCCGCAGGGGAAAGCTTTGTCCAGCCCGTCACCATCGGCTCCGACTCCTCGGGGCACGATGGTGGCGGCGCCGCCAGGGGGCGAGCTTGGAACAGGCGCGGCGAGGCTTCGCGAGGGCGAGAAGAAGACGACTTCCGCCCCGAGAAGCGCTCGCGCAGCCTGTTATCCAAACTGATCGCTAGAGATGTTAGCTCCGCTAGCGTCTCAGGGATATCCCGCCCAGCTAGTTCATCCCTCAGATCATCATTGAGACTGCGGAGGAAAAGGCCGCAGAGGGAGCGTTCCTCCCAGCCTAACTCCTCCGCCGCTACCCGGAAGTCGACCGCGTAGTCCGCTGCCAACCGGCTTCCCTGCTGGAGAGCGAGAAGCCGATCGACCTGGACCGTCTCGGTAAGAGTATGGTCAAAGACCTCCAGGAAGCGTCTCACGAACTGGTCATACGTGAGGGTGGCATAATTGGGCCTCGCCATTACGGCGTAGGCCCATGTTAATGCTCGCCCCTCCAGGAGATTCCCGATATAACCAATTCGGCTATGATCTGAGGGAAAGTCCCCGGGCACCCGGTGGAAAACGGACTCACACTGCATAATAAACCCCCGCGCTCCGCCGAGCTTACCGCTAAAGCGGGCGGGGGTTGGGATGGGCGTGAGCCGAACCGGTGCACCCGGAGCCTGCTGGACGGCCACTGGAGCAGCAGGAGCTGCGCCACCCTGACGAGCCGGGGGGAACGGCTGTTGGGGGTCCAAACGGTCCAACCGGTTAGTTATAGTGATCAACTGATTAAAAATCACCTGTTGCTGATAGACTAACTGATCCACTCGAGCCTCGAGAGTGGAAAACCGGTGTGCGAGCCCGCCGTCTGCCGAGCCGCTCTGCTGAAGCCGTACTGACATAACGTTCGGCTCAGGAGACGCACACACACAGGCTCAGAGTAGTTCAAATAGTTTATTAGCAACAGGGGTGTATGGGTGTGTGTCTGCGGGATGTTAATGTGTTGGTGGCGGCGTCTGCTTCAGGCACAGAGGCAGGAGACCGTACAGCCGGCAACCCTATGGGAGAGAACACAGAGACACAGGGTGATGGGCACACACCAACACAGGAGGAGAATAGGCGAGGGAGACGCTTACTTGCTAGGGACAGATGACTGGCACAACAAGGACGGAACCCGGGAGACAGCCACCTGCAGGGCTCGGTGCAGCAGCGAGGAAGGACGAGGGAACGGAGTTGTCCGCCGCCGAGGAATCCACCTGTGCACAGGGGAGCAGACTGGAGAAGATGAGGTAAGGGTTTCTTACCACACAGCGTCGTGCTGAAGAATAGGTTGCTTCACGTAGACGGGGAATGAAGTCTGACGGCTTCAGGCCGAAGCTCAGGGCGAGGTGGCTTATATTCCTCGCCGCTGATGATGAACAGGTGTGCGAGCAGGTGGCGCCGCTGATGAGCGGCGCGGCGTGACAACCATGCTTTCTGGAATACCCCCCAGATCTCAACCCGGACTAATAAAGGATTATCTTAAAGTGACACTCCGCTAAAAATCTAGTTTTTTTTTCCTTAACATGTTTTTTTATGACATTTCAAGAGCGAAATCGCTCAAATGTCTCAAATCTGTTTTTTTGCTGTAAAGTTTCACTTAAGCCCCGCACCATGCAAAAAGGCAAGTTGAGATGGAATGTTTTTGGTGACATAGTATGGGGGTGGCTGTAGCGCAAGTGTAGTGTGACTGGCTACTGATTGGAGGGTCATGCGTTCGATTCCTGCTCTGTCTGCAGCCTGCATGTCAAAGTGTCCTTGAGCAAGAAAGACACTGAACCCCCAGTTGCTCCTGGTGGCCTGTGTGTGTGTATGGCGGCTCTGCCGCCATCAGTGTGTGAATGTGTGCGTGAATGGGTGGATAGCAGGATCTGTAAAGCGCTTTGGTCATCCAGAGATGAGAAAAAGCGTTATATAAGTGAACGCCATTTACCATAACTATTTGTGGTTCTGGCATGTGGGTTGTGTTGAGCCAATCAGGACACTGGCCTGATGTTATTCTCCAGGCTAGTTAGCATTTTTTAATAAACTGCTTTGAAAACTTGACCCAAATTAAGATGGGTTTTACAATTAAACTGCTTTTAAGGACCGATGCAGTTTCAGTCACTATCCTGGGCTACCGTGCATGTCCTTCAACTAGCAAGTCGAGGTGAGTAGGGCTATATACTGTAGGTACCAGTGGAAAAGGGGCTTTTTATCACAGGATTTAGTCTGATAATGTAGTGCTAGGCACTATTAGCCTTGTGGTATGTGCTTGTGTCTAGTAATCACCGATTCTGGCATTTTTTGCTTTTTTTGGGGGTGTGTGTGTGAAGATTTCGACATGAAACTAAGACAATGGAAGGTTTTTTGTAGAGAAAAGAAGATAGATAGATAGATAGATAGTTTATTTCGAACACAAAAAATATAACAAAAAACAAGCAAATAGCAAATGCAATAAAGTTACAGTATACACTGTTCGAAAGGGAGAAGGAAGAAGTGAACACTTATTAATTCCAACTCCTCTTTTCCATCGATACACCCATGTGAATTTTATACAAATTACTACCTTTAATACCCCAAGTAAACAATTTACTGTATTTTTTACAGATCAACATTAACACCTGTCCATTCTAACATACAATGAAGTCTATATTTCAAAACCAGTCTCAAACGACACAGATACACACAGTGCTGTCCCACCCACCATTCCATAGTGTCCCATAATGTCCCAGAGTGAACATAATGAATCGTACATATAAATTCTACCCTTCTAACATATATCCTTTCAACAAATGGTGCTTATACCTCTTTTTAAATTGATTTCTGTTTGTACATAGTTTCAGTTCCGGCTCCAGACTGTTCCACAAATCCACCCCACAGACAGATATGCACATACTTTTCTTGGTTGTACGTATCTTGGGTTTTGTGAAGTTTAAGTCTCCTCTCAAATTATGATCATTGTCTCTTTTTTTAAATATTTTTTGTATATTAGTTGGGAGTTGATTGTTAATTGCCCAAGATACCATTTTAGACAATGTAGATTTGTTGTTATAGGGGATTTATATCCAGCGGAGTGCATATTTAAAACAAAACTTAGGGCAGAACGACCCACAAACAAGCAACTGAAGACAACTGCAGTAAAGGCCTGGTTGTCACGCCCTGAACGCTCTTTCTCTGCGTTCAGGTTGTCCAGTGTCGCTCCTGCTCCGGGGTAGTCCGTGCCGGGTCTTCCATGGCCCGCTCTTTGACAGCACCCAGCTGATTGCCAGCTGTCTGGTCAGCTGCGCTGGGACAGCTGTCTCCCATTCCCAATCATCTCCCCCATTTAAGCGAGCAGCCGAGAGTTACTCGTCGCTGCGACCTCGCTATGGGAAGACGTTCCTTGTGTTTCCCACGACTGTTAGCTCCTACGACTAGCTTCAGTCCGCCGTTACCTCGGCGCTTCACCCAAAGTAAGTGTTGCGACTCGGTGTGTATTTTTCCCTCGCCGCCTCTCTAGCCTTTCTCCCTGGGTGGTATGTTACCCTTAGTTCTGTGTGTGTTTTAGCCCCACGTGGCTCTTTACTTTTCTGTTCGTTATTTAGTGTAGTGTGTGCTTTGTTAATAAACTACGCTAACTCACTGGTCGCCCTCGTATCTCCTTTCCTGGCTCGTGAGAGCCAGAGTTATGACACTGGTAAAGCATTGCAAAGGAGGAAACCCAGTGTTTGGTGATGTCCATTGATTCCAGACTTCAGGCAGTCATTGCCTACAAAGGATTTTCACCAACGTATTAAAAATTAGCATTTTATATTTTTGGTAATGTTAATTTTTCCAATTACTTTTGCACCCCTGAAATGACTGTATAAAAATGGCTGCAATCCCTAAATTGTAACTCCAATTTGGATGTGAATACACTCAAATTAAAGCATAAATAAAAGAATCTGCATTTTAAGCCAATATTGATTATATAACTATCTTGTCTTTATGAATGTGTTTTGGTAAACAGCTAAAATATAGCTTGTGTCACTGTCCAAATTTATATGGACCCAACTGTATTTGTGACTTTTTTGGGTTCCAAGCAGTTGTGAAACCCACTGCAATTGTTCCGATTCTTATTTTCCTCCATGAAAAAGTGCATGGGGAGCAAAAGCAGTAATACATGAAATTTTAGTCTGATTAGAAATTCTCTCCACTACTCAGAGATCAAAAATCAAGGTACTTTAAGTCCATAAGTGGTGCGAAAAGTTTCATATTTTCGCAAATATCTTGGGAACAGCTGAGCCTCTACTTGAAATTCTTTAATCATTCCATAAAATCTGCCACTTTTCTCCATTGGTCCTAGGCTCTAAAGTTTTCTGCACCATATTTTCAAAAATTTGCAAGTCAAAATGAACTCCTCCAAGGTCATCCATTCAAATTGCTTGAAATTCAGCAGAGATCTACAGATTTTGATAATTCTGCAAGAAGAATGGACCAAAATTCCACAACTGCGATATAAAAAAAACTCATTGCCAGTTATCACAAACACTTGATTGCAGTTGTTGCCACAAAGGGTGGCACAACCAGTTATTAGGTTTACAGGACAATTTATTTTTCACATTGGGCCCAGGTAGGTTAGGATAGTTTTTTCCTTTAATAAATTAAATAGTTTAAAACTTCATTTTCTGAGAACTTCCGGTCTGGACACCATGGTGGTAGCAGCTTAACGCTGAAGCTCCCAGTTCCCATCCATGAAAATACCATGAAAATCAGATTTAACGGATTTATGGAAGAGTGAAAATCAAAAGACAAAGTTATTATGCCTAAAGGAAAACAGAAGAGATCAACATTTACCAGGCCAAGACACGCATCGGCCGGAGAAACGGACCTCGAAGACGATAACCTCTCGGAAATGGAGGAGCAAAATGAGGCTAGCAAAACGGCTAGCTTAAAAACGATACTTCAAGAATTAAGAGAATTTTGCCGAGAGTGTGGGGCCGAATTTCGTGAAATTAAAGACGAAATAAAAAGGACAAACAACAGAGTGGACCAGGCTGAGGACCGAATCATGGAAGTAGAGGAAAGAATAAAAGGGCTGGAAGAAACCACACTGGAATTACTTAAACGACAGACAAGACTGGAGGCTAAGCTAACCGACCTGAAAGGAAGACTAAGAAGGGACAACGTAAGAATTCATGGTCTGAAAGGAGTCGAGGATGGTTTCACCACAATGGCTGCATGCGTGGAAACCATACTGAGAGAAAAGTTGGAAATTCCCCAATCCACCGACTTGAAAATAGAAAGGGCGCATCGTTCATTAGCCCCAAGGCCGTCAGCGGAAGCCCCCCCACAATCGGTGGTGGTTGTGGGGAGACTTGAATAACGAAACCGAATTGCCTTTCATTCCATTTTATTCAAGTAATCATTCCACTGTCTGCTCTCATTCCTGAGCAGCGAACAAAGAGGGTGAACACACCAAAGTTCTCCCTTTTCAACATTCTCACATCAACCCATTTCCCTCATAGGGGAATTCACACATCTATATCAAAATCCTTTTATTCACATCCGTTAACTTTCTATTTACATAACTCCCCCTTCTCTCCTCTCGAGCCTCAGCGGTCAGGAAGTCTTCTGTCCCCTGTTCTCCGCAGGGGGTCCAGTCTCTGTGGCTCCGCACCGCAGGGGGCTGCAGCTCTGTGGTTCTCCTTCATCGTGAGATTAAATCACATATGCAGTGTCCAACATATACATGTCTAACAACACAGCCATATAACCCCCCCCCAAACGATGAAGAACAGACTAATTCCTAAAATTTAATAGCACCTTACTCATTACTGAATAATCAACACCAACATTCAGTCTGTGCGCCGCTTGGGCTTCAGCCGTCTGCCGAATCTGCTGTGAGAGGGCCCCGCCTTGCCTGCGGCGCCTTTCTGCTTCGGCTCTGTTGACTGAGGAAGAGAGTGATTATTTGTCCCTTGCAGGGGCCTGCCTCGTCGAGGCGCCACCGCGACCGGTACAGATTCGTCCTTCACGACAAAAGCAGGTTTTAGTCTGTCAATACTGACTGTCTCTTTTCTGTCTCCAAAATCTAGCACAAATTGCTTATCACCTGCCTCCAGCACTCGAAATGGCCCTTCGTAAGGCGGTTTGAGCGTTGCTTTTAGGGCTTCGCGCCTGACAAAAACGAAGTTGGCATTTTTCAAAGCCTTGGGGACGAAAACTCGTGGAAAAGCGTGATGAACCGGACCCGGGAGCGTGTCTGCTCCCGTGCCGACTAACGGTCCCAGAGCAGAGAGAGGTGGGGGCTCCGGGGGCTCTGGTAAAAACTCGCCCGGCAGCCTCAGAGTTTGTGCGAATACCAGCTCCGCTGGGGAGGCGTCTAAGTCCTCTTTAGGCGCAGAACGCAACCCTAATAAAACCCATGGCAGTTTATTTACCCAATCTGCATCCGTGAGCGACGCTCTGAGTGCTGCCTTCAAAGACCTATGAAAACGCTCGCATAAACCATTAGCCTGAGGGTGGTAAGCCGTAGTGCGGTGAATTTTGGCTCCTAAGCCGTTGGCCATCGCTGACCACAGCTCAGAGATGAATTGCGGTCCTCTATCGGACGTAATGTCCGACGGAACCCCGAAGCGCGCCACCCAAGCCGTTAAAAAAACGCGAGCCACCTCCGCGGCCGTGGTCGTCGCAAGTGGGACCACTTCCGGCCAACGTGTGGTGCGGTCCACCATTGTCAAAAGATACGTGAACCCCTGTGATGCCGGTAGGGGGCCCACAAGGTCGACGTGCACATGGTCGAACCTTCTGGCCGGAATGCGGAACGGTTCTAACGGGGCTCTTCTGTGCCTGTGAATTTTGGCCCGTTGACAGGAAATGCAGGTTTTTGCCCATTCCTTCACGTGCTTGCGCAGGCACGGCCAAACAAACTTTTCCGCCACTAGTTTCACCGACGCGCGCACCCCCGGGTGCGCCAGTGAGTGGACCGAGTCAAAAACACGGCGGCGCCACGTGGCCGGAACCACCGGACGCGGGCGCCCCGTCGACATGTCGCAGATCGGGGGGGCATACCGGTTTGTAAACACTTGCTCTCCAGCCTCAACCCTGTTGGTCCAGACTGGAGCGCGCGCACGTCTGCGTCCGCCCCCTGGTCCGCTGCCATGGCTGCGTAATCTATACCCACGTGCACCGGGGCTGCGCGCGCCACGTGCCGCTCTCCTGCGGCGCGGTCACGGTGGCCCGTTCTGCCTCTGTGCGTGTTGGGGTCGTGAACGTGCGTGAGAGACAATCCGCTACTACATTGAATTTGCCCGCGACGTGCCTAATGTCAGTGGTAAATTCCGAGATTGCGGCCAGCTGCCTCTGCTGCCTGCCGGACCACGGATCTGAAATTTTGGCCATGGCGTATGTGAGCGGCTTGTGGTCCACATAAGCGGTGAAGCACCGTCCTTCCAGCCAGAACTGGAAACGGCGAATAGCCAAATGCAGCGCCAACAGTTCTCTGTCAAACGCGCTGTATTTTCGTTCAGCCGCGCTTAAAGATTTGCTAAAGAAAGCCAAAGGCTGCCAAACTCCGGCTACCTGTTGCTCAATAACGGCCCCTATGGCTAAATCTGAAGCGTCTGTCGTCAGCGCGATACGTGCTGCAGGGTCTGGGTGGGCCAGGAGCGCAGCGTCAGCCAAGGCTTTTTTAACCTCTGTGAACGTGCGCTCCCGCTCCGGGGACCATTCGACCGCCTGGGTCGGTTTTTGTTTTTTGAGCGCGGCATATAACGGTTGCATGATTTGAGCTGCGTGGGGCAGGAATCGGTTATAAAAATTCACCATCCCCAAGAATTCCTGTAGTGATTTGACCGTTTGTGGACGGGGAAAATCCGCTACCGCGCGTACTTTCTCTGGTAACGGAACTGCTCCCTCCGGGGAGACGCGGTGACCCAAAAAATCGATCCGCTCGACGCCGAACTGGCACTTGGCTGGGTTAACTATTAAGCCGTGCTCTCTCAGCCTCCTAAAAACTGCTGTGAGGTGCGTTTCGTGTTCGTCCTCTGAAGTACTCGCGACCAAAATGTCGTCGAGGTACACAAACATGAAAGGGAGATCGCGTAACACGGCATCCATCATCCGCTGAAATGTTTGCGCTGCCCCTTTGAGACCAAACGGCATGCATAAAAATTCGAAAAGTCCGAACGGGGTTATTACCGCTGTTTTAGGAATGTCCTCCGGTTGGACCGGGACTTGGTGATAGCCGTGAACTAGATCAATCTTTGAAAAAATGCGCGCCCCCGCCAGGTGCACCGAAAAATCCTGAATGTGCGGGATGGGATAACGATCGTGCGCCGTAGCGTTGTTTAGCCTGCGGTAATCCCCGCACGGTCTCCAGGAGCCATCGGCTTTCGGTACCATGTGCAGCGGCGAAGCCCACGGGCTCTTTGACCTACGAACGATGCCCAGCCTCTCCAGGCTGGCGAACTCCTCGCGCGCAATGGCGAGCTTAACTGCATCCAAGCGCCGAGCTTTTGCAAACACGGGAGGACCAGACGTGGGGATAAAGTGTTTCACCCCGTGCTTCGCGACCGTCGCTGAAAAAGTGGGCACAGTGAGCGCTGGAAATTGGGTGAGGAGTGTGTGAAACTTACCACCTGCTGTAGCGACGTGGGTCTGTACTGGTGGCAGGGACACTCGAGCTGAACAGGGGAGAGAGTAAAAAGAGAGTGCATTTACCAGCCGTCTATTAGCAAGATCAACTAACAGATTGTGTGAACACAAAAAATCCGCGCCCAACATGTTGAAACTCACCGCCGCTATTACAAAAGTCCATTCATATGTGCGGCCATGTAAGCACAAAGGCAAGGTCCTTCTCCCGTAGGTGTTGATGTTCGAGCCATTTGCCGCTGTAGCTCCGCTACCGTGGGGTCCCGCCACCCGGTCCGCGTATGTTGGGGTGATGAAGCTCACTTGTGCTCCGGTGTCGATGAGGAACTCTCGTCCGGAGCGCGCATCCGTGATGTAGAGCAGCTTGTTGCGTTCTCCGAGGGTCGAAGCTGCTAGCGACTCCCGGTTTTGCCGTTTCCCGAACTCCTGAAGATGCAGGGCGGCACACACCTGCGTGCCTTCTCTGCGAACCTCCGATGGTAAAAGCAGAGATCTTCTCCTCCGCTGTGTCGTGTCCGCGCCTCTGCCGCCGGGCTATTGGCTCCACCTCGTCGCGGCCGTGCTGCCGCCGTCGTCGGCCAGTCTGGTTCTGCCGCCCCTGGCTCCCCGCTGTCTCGGGTTGCCGCTGTGGTTGCTTGCCCACCGCAGGCGTCCAGGATCCCATCTGCCTCCTGGGCTAGCTCCCGGAACTCCTCCAGGGTGTGACACTTTTTGCCGGCCAGCGTGCTTCTCGCATGCGCCGGGAGGTTGGAGAGGAAGATGAACTGAAAAATGAAATCATCGTTGTCCAACCCTCTCAGCTGTATCATCTCCTCCATCAGGGCGCTCGGCCTGTGTCCACCTTGGTCTAGCAAAGACAGGATCCTCCTCGCCCTCACTTCAGCCGAGGGGGTGAAAAACTTGATGAGGGTGGATTTCAGCTTGCCGTACCTGTTGGTCACGGGTGGCTGCTCCACCAAGCTCTGCACGCACCGAGCTGTGCTGTTGTCCAGTTTAGCGATGACATGGTGGAACTTAGTGTCATCCACCGTTACTCCTGCGAGCGCGAACTGCGACTCTGCTTGCAGAAACCACGACCGTGGGTTATCCTGCCAGAAATCAGGCAGCTTAACGGCCACTGCGCTCGCCAGCTCTGAGCGCTGTGAGTCCGGGACCCTGAGAACGTCGTCGTTCATTCTCAACGTCGTCAGTCACCAATGTGGGGAGACTTGAATAACGAAACCGAATTGCCTTTCATTCCAGTTTATTCAAGTAATCATTCCACTGTCTGCTCTCATTCCTGAGCAGCGAACAAAGAGGGTGAACACACCAAAGTTCTCCCTTTTCAACATTCTCACATCAACCCATTTCCCTCATAGGGGAATTCACACATCTGTATCAAAATCCTTTTATTCACATCCGTTAACTTTCTATTTATATAACTCCCCCTTCTCTCCTCTCGAGCCTCAGCGGTCAGGAAGTCTTCTGTCCCCTGTTCTCCGCAGGGGGTCCAGTCTCTGTGGCTCCGCACCGCAGGGGGCTGCAGCTCTGTGGTTCTCCTTCATCGTGAGATTAAATCACATATGCAGTGTCCAACATATACATGTCTAACAACACAGCCATAGTGGTGAAGTTTTCCAACTTCAGAACAAAAGAAGAGGTTTTGAGACTGGCTTGGCAGAAAAAAGGATTTATGCACCAAGAAAGAAAAGTTTTTGTGGAGCATGACTACGCCCCGGAGGTCCTTAAAAAACGTTGGGAATACAATGATGCTAAAAAGGTACTAATGTGGGTGACCCCCACAACAGACTGGGACAAGCAGAGCGCTCAGCTGGGGCAATTAGCAGAACAATGACTGATATCAATAGGCAGCCTCTCTTTGTCTAGTTCAGGCGCCAGTATCCTACTGTTATGTATGACTTCCTGCTCTGTACTCAAATGCAAATGTCCCATGCCTTCCTGCAGTTTCTTTGATGATAACATGCCTTTCATGTATTGTCTGCAGTGGGGTATAAAAACTGCATTGCTCTGTAACTCTCTCTGACCACTGCTTCTGACTACACGCATTGCCTGTATCTGCTGAGGAGAGCCTCCGGGCTCGCTTCGGCACACATGCACGGTGCTGGAGTGAGTTCTCGTGATGGCGGTATGATTAATAAACTCCCTTAAAAACTCTCAGTTCGCTGCCTTATTATTTCATGCCGCCACATTGATGACCCCGTGAAAGAACACGCTGACTACGAACGACGCAGCCCCGGCGGTGACTCTCCGACGACAAGCGAACGCAGCAGCCTGACGCAAATGATCTGCCCTCCCTTCTGCCACAAGGGAGACCTCGACGCAGAGCCAACACCAGGCGGGCTCCCTCGGAGATCATCCACGACCGGGAAAGCTGCAGAAAGCGTCATTGTGCGATCCCCGCCTGATATCTACACATCCACGCTGGAACTGGCCGAGGGACACAAAACGCCTACTCCCTCTCACCGCTCCAACGCATCGACACGAGCCCGAGGGACAGAGATCGTCTCCTCCCTCTCACTGCTCCAACGCACCATGACCTGACACAGCGAACGACGCAACAGCTTACAGGGATGACCATTGGCGCCGACGACGCTGATCTCCAGCAAGCTCCCTGACCCTGACTCGCCTCTACAGCGGTCCTGCCATGCACCGAACCCCGCACGCACACCGAGGGGTTATGAGGACAGCACACCACGCATGGGACAATACCGGCGCCACACAGACCACCATCGTCCTTCGCCGCTGACCACAGAACCTTCAGGGCTGCTCACACACCTGAAGCACGCACACACCTCGCTCACAGGATTTTCTAATGGTCTCAGCCACGGCGCAAAAGGGAATTCAGACGTCAGCTGTCTCCGAGGACTTTAGGACTGCGCGCGCACCTAAAGTCAACACGCCAAGTCCCTCACACTGCTGCAGCTCCTTTTTTTCTTCATGGCCGCGAGAGGAGTCAGAGACTAATTTTTCTTCTTACAGCTGCTGTGGACCTCCGCACGTTCAACGGGACAGCCCCTCAACATCGCGGATCCACAGGCAATTTTTGCGCGGCCCAGACAAATTCGCCGTCCCGGGCCGGCACTTGCTACCCCCACCCCCCTCCCTCCACCGCCGCCTGCAGCGAACTTTCCCAGCAACTCACTCCCAAAGCTGGACTATCGAGGCCTCAGCTCCCCACTGAGCCCTCTCAGGGGGAGTACTGTGGGTGACCCCCACAACAGACTGGGACAAGCAGAGCACTCAGCTGGGGCAATTAGCAGAACAATGGCTGATATCAATAGGCAGCCTCTCTTTGTCTAGTTCAGGCGCCAGTATCCTACTGTTATGTATGACTTCCTGCTCTGTACTCAAATGCAAATGTCCCATGCCTTCCTGCAGTTTCTTTGATGATAATATGCCTTTCATGTATTGTCTGTAGTGGGGTATAAAAACTGCATTGCTCTGTAACTCTCTCTCTGACCACTGCTTCTGACTACACACATTGCCTATCTGCCTGAGAGCCTGAGGACCCGCTCCAGCCCGCCTGCACAGGGCTGGAGTGAGTTCTATGATGGTGGGATGAATGATAATAAACACCCTCAAAAACTCTCAGTTCGCTGCTTATTATTTCATGCCGCCACACTAAGAGAGAAGAAACTGTGCTTTCAAACCCCATTCCCGGCAAAGCTGAGGGTTTTTTATGGGGAAGAGACATGTCTCTACAACTCGGCGGAAGAAGCAACCAGGGATATGGTGAGAAGAGGGCTCCCAGTACCGGTGTATAAACCCGCAGCAGACCCGATCGAAAGACTCAAGGCTCAAACGTGGTGCACACAGAGACCCTCAAAATCCACGGGCCAGCAGTGGGAAACCCAGCGCCAGGGCTATAAGGAAAAACTGGACGCTTTCAGGAGGGAATAACGATATTTTTAGTCAATATGCACATCCAACCCTCCTCCTACAAGGTAACAGACATTAAAGGAGATGCAGAATCAGCAAATATGAAGTGGTAAAATATTTCATGGAACAGTCATAATATTAGAAACAAATAAGTCTTAAAAAAAAAAACTTGTTAAAATAGAAATGTGACAATGAACCACATGAACTCTCCACACTAACAAATATTGTATTACCGTGATTGTTTGCTGTGATGGTGGTGGGAGGTTGCGCACAATTTCATAGGGTATAGGCATTAAAAAAAAAAATCTATACAAGTTCGGATTGGGATCTGAAAATCACATTAAAAACATGGGACAACTTCCACGGGTAAGAGAGGGCCCTCAACATGCAACAAAGTTTGAGGAATTTCCCTCAGAGCGAACACACCATCAAGGCTCTTCTAAGGTCGCTAAAAAGACCTCAGTTCAGGAAGTTCTTTTGACAGTTTTATGTTTTAAAGTTTTATATACTATGTTCTTAATGTTCTTTCAGTTTTTGAGTAGCATAAAAGAGGGCCACTATACTATTATACTAAATAAGACAATACAATGGAGAAACAGGGTTCAACCAAAATAATCTCATATAATGTAAAAGGGATCCTGAATCCAGTTAAAAGATCCAAGATTCTAGGCAAAATGAAAAAAGACAAAGCAGAAATAATATTTTTACAGGAGACCCACCTAAAAGACGTGGAACACACTAAACTTAATAGACAAGGGTTTAAACCAGTGGTCCCCAAACTACGGCCCGCAGGCCAGATACGGCCCGCCTCCACATTTGGCCCGGCCCCCTGAACAATACCAGAGACGCATTATGATTTTTTTTTTCAGTCTGGCCACGCGATCGAGACTAATACACGCATAGAACGTGACATTCTATTTCACCCTTCTGCAGTCTGTGCCCCTATCTGAACCTCCCCCCCACCCCCCGAAAAAAAAAATCCTAGACTCACCCCTGTCAAATAAAACGGAATAATGGCGAAAAGGTCAGGTAAGAGAAAAATTGATTCAGAATGCAGGGTATTTAACCTGCAGTGGACAAACGATTATTTTTTTGTTCAATGCAAAGAGCAAAACACTTTTTCAATAATATTCATAATCATTGTGAATATTACACCGAATATTACACCGAAAAGCAATTCAAAAGTTAAGTGCAACTAGATGGTAACTATCAATAATACACTTCAACAGCAAGAAGTCTTAACAAAAACTTTCCACAGATTCAGGACTATTTAAAACAGCTAGACAGAAAATTTACAGCTATCGCAGTCTCTGAAACTTGGCTTAATGAAGAGCAGGCTCCTCTGATGGCAATAGAGGGATATCAGATGTTTCATATTAACAGATGTCAAAAAAAAAGGTGGTGGTGTTGCACTGTATATTGATGACCTGTATAGGTGTAAGCTTGTAAATGGAATGTCCTTTGCACTACCAGGGATTTTAGAATGTGTTACTGTTGAGATTGACCAAGATAAAACAAAAAATCTAATTATAAGTTGTATATATAGAACGCCGGGAACTTGCATTGAGACATTCAGAGATAAATTAGTCGAGCTGTACAATAATATTACTAGTAAGAAAATGGTAGTAATTTGTGGAGATTTCAATATTGATTTACTAAATCCATATCAACAAAATGTAATTACAGAGTTCATGAATTCTGTGTACAGCATGAGTCTATATCCCACAATAACACATCCCAGTAGAATCACAGCTCACACTGCTACACTTATTGACAACCTGTTTGTTAATATTATTGATAAGAAAATAGAAAGTGGATTATTGATAAATGATATAAGTGACCATTTGCCAACCTTTGCACTTATCCATGGCCACACGGGAGCCAATAGAGAAAAAATTTTAAAATTGTTCAGATACAAATCACAAAATGCAATCAGTTCTTTTAAAGAAGACTTGCTGAAGCGAGACTGGACAAAAGTCTATGTATCAGATGTAAATGAAACCTATGACACATTTATGAACATTGTAACCACTCTTTATGAAAAAAATTGTCCATTAGTAAAGAAAAAGCTTAAACATAAATTTGCCGATAAGCCATGGTTAACCAAAGGATTACAAAAGGCGTGTAAAAAGAAAAATTTATTATATAAAGCTTTTCTAAAGAAAAGGACAAAAGAAGCAGAGCAGCGGTATAAAACATACAAAAATAAGTTAACATATATAATAAGATGTAGTAAAAGAGACTATTACAGTAAAGAACTGGAGAAAAACAGAGACAATATTAAAAATGCATGGACAATACTTAATATTCTTGGAAATAAAAACAGAAATACAAGCTACCCAACCAATTTTTCAAAAAATAATAAAATGACTCAGAGTGTGAATGCAGCTTCACCTGCAGATGAATTTAATAACTTTTTTGTTAACATTGGTCCTAATTTGGCTTGAGAAATACCCATTACGGCACCCACAGGTGATACAATAAGCAAAAACACTGCTATAAAAGACTCCATTTTCATAAAGAACACTGACGAGAGAGAGGTCACTGAAATTGTTAAATCGTTTAAAAGTAAAACATCTACGGACTGTGGTGGTATTGACATGCTCTTAGTCAAAACTATTATTGAATGCTTAGTGAAACCACTGACGTATATCTGTAACCTGTCTCTCCAAACAGGTATATTTCCCAATGCAATGAAAATAGCTAAAGTAATTCCGATATACAAGACGGGTGACAGAGGGGAACTTTCAAACTATAGACCAATTTCACTATTGCCGCAATTTTCCAAGATACTTGAAAAAATATTCTGTGAGAGAACTGACTACTTCATACTGAAGAATAATTTATTGTGTGAGCAGCAATATGGGTTCAGACACAAGAGGACAACTGCATTTGCTCTAATGGAATTTATAGAAAAAATATCAACTGCCGTTGAAAATAAAGAGTATTCAGTTGGGGTATTCCTGGATCTTAAAAAAGCATTTGATACAGTGGATCATAATTTATTATTAAAGAAACTACAAAATTGTGGTATTAGGGGAGTAGCACTGTCCTGGTTATGTAGTTACTTAAAGAACAGATATCAGTATGTATGTGTTGGTAACAAAAACTCACAGTTACTGAAGGTTACTTGTGGAGTCCCACAGGGTTCAGTTTTGGGGCCATTGTTATTCAATATGTATATAAATGATATATGTAAAGTTTCAGAAAAAATGGATTTAATATTGTTTGCCGATGACACTAATTTATTATGCAGTGGAAGCAATTTGGAACAACTTTTGGATACACTCGGAAAGGAATTAGGAAAGCTTAAACTGTGGTTTGATTCAAACAAATTAACGCTCAATTTAAGTAAGACAAAATTTATAGTTTTTAACAACCATCACAACAACTTAGTATCTAAACTCAGTGTAAATGGTACAGAGATTGAAAGTGTGGTGTAATCTAAGTATTACATATGTGGAGCCACTAGGGGGCGACACAGACCGGATGTTGTCAGGAGTACAGCATGACGGATATAATATGGCGGAGTTCGTGTGTTAATGTTGTTCCAGCCAGTTAATAAAGGAGGCTCCGTGTTCACCCAAAGCAGCAGTCTTTATTTATAAAAGAACCCAACACAACATGGTGTCAGAAGTTGGTGCGCTTTGAGGTGAGAAAAGTCAGCTTTGCAACCGGCTAGCGGCTATGCCAGACGAAGTTCAAAGAGCTGCAGCTGCGCCAATTGATCCAGTAATGGCGGCGGCTACTCCAGCGGCAACCTTCACCATTAAACCACCGGAGCCCTTCGACTTTGCGAGACCCCAAGAGTGGGAAAAGTGGATAAGACGTTTTGAGCGTTTTAGACTGGCAAGTAACCTGAATAACTCAGCTGAGGCGAACCAAGTAAATACGCTGGTTTATTGCATGGGAGATGAGGCTGACGACGTGCTAAGAGAGCTCGAGCTAACGAGTGTGCAGCGCCAGCAGTACGATGCCGTTAAAACAGTTTTTGATAGACATTTCGTTCCCAGAAAGAACGTGATTTATGAACGAGCAAAATTCAACAAGCGAGTGCAACAGCCAGCAGAACCAGTAGACTCGTTCATAACAGCACTCTATGCACTGGCAGAAAACTGTGAGTACGGTGCACTTCATGATGACCTCTTGAGAGACAGGCTTGTAGTTGGTCTGAAAGATTCGTCGCTGTCAGAAAGAATGCAGCTTGACAAAGATCTTACCCTAGCTAAAGCTATAACAATGGCAAGACAATCTGAAGAAATAAAACGACAACAAACTGACCTAAGAGGTGAAACTAGCATTATCAGAACAGCCGTGGATGCAGTACACATCAGAAAAGCCAAGCCAAACAAGTTCATAATCAAGGAACAAAAACAGATTAAGTCCTCAAGGCCTCAGCAGACAAAACAAGACAGTAAAGTTTGTTCCAAGTGTGGCAAAGCACCAGCACATGCAGCAGTACGGTGCCCAGCTAAAAACACGGAATGCCATAACTGTAAAAAACGTGGACACTATATTAGAGTCTGTAGGTCCAACCCAACTGTGAATGAGGTCACTGACAATGCAGACAGACTTTTTCTGGGTGAAGTGGATCTAGGAGAGGATCCGTGGCTGGCAGACATAAATGTGAGAGGAAATAAAGTGACTTTCAAGTTAGATTCCGGAGCGGACGTCACAGCGGTTTCTGACCAAATATTTGAAATCTTCAAGAAGAAAAATGAACAGTTGGAAAAGGCACAAAAACCACTCTACGGACCGGGTGGAACTGCACTAACCGTGTTGGGGTCTATGACAGAGACTATTACATACGGTGACAAGAGCGCTACTGAGAAAATCTATATTGTCAAAAATCTGTGCATGGCACTACTGAGTAGAACAGCTTCCGTGAGACTGAAACTAATTGCCAGAGTTGACACTATAGACCAAGAGACAGTGAGAAAAGCGTACCCCAAGTTATGCGATGGACTTGGGCTTGTTCAAAAGCCATACACAATTAAACTGAAACCTGATGCTAAGCCCTTTTCGCTCAAGGTGCCAAGGCGTGTGCCACTGCCGCTCATGGCTAAAGTGAAAGAAGAGCTCGAGAGGATGGAAAAGTTGGGAGTCATCAGTCGCGTGGAGCAGCCAACAGATTGATGCTGTGGCATGGTTGTAGCTCCCAAAAAGGACAAAGAAAAGGTACGTATCTGTGTGGACATGACACCTTTAAACGAGTCAGTGTGTCGCAAAAGATACATCCTCCCGTCTGTGGACCAAACGCTAGGCATGCTCACAGGTGCTCAGTATTTTTCAAAGCTTGATGCAAATATGGGATTTTGGCAAATACCACTGTCTAAAGAGTCGGCCTTTCTTACCACATTCATTACGCCATTTGGCAGATACCACTTCAACCGTTTGCCATTTGGTATTTCCAGTGCTCCTGAACATTTCCAAAACATGATGGTGACAGAGGTTACAGCGGGTCTCGACGGAGTCGTCTGTCACATGGACGATATCCTGGTCTGGGGATCCACCAAGGAGCAGCACGATGCAAGACTGCACGCTGTCTTGAAGCGCGCGGAGAAAGCCGGCGTTACGTTGAATATGTCAAAATGTGAGTTTGGCAAAAGAGAGGTCAAATTTCTTGGGTTTATTGTTTCAGCAGAAGGAATGAGGCCAGATCCAGACAAAACCCAAGCTGTTCAGGACATGAAAGAGCCAAGCAACGTGAGTGAGCTCAAGAGCTTTCTCGGAATGGTGAACCAGCTGGGGAAGTTCATTCCGAACCTTTCTGAAAAGGACAAACCATTGAGAGACTTGCTTTCAACAAAGAACATGTGGTACTGGGGGCATGAACAACAAAATGCGTTTTGTAATCTCAAACAAGAACTGTCCTCTGCTCCTGTATTGCAGCTCTATGACCCAAACAAACCACAGAAAATATCTGCAGATGCCTCTTCATACGGATTGGGGGCAGTCATGCTACAGAAGGAGAGAGACGTGTGGTCACCAGTTGCTTACGCTTCCCGATCATTGACACCTACAGAGCAGCGCTACGCCCAGCTGAAAAAAGAAGCGCTGGCTCTCACGTGGGCCTGCGAAAGATTCAATGACTTTATCCTGGGTCAGCACTTTGAACTAGAAACTGATCATAAGCCACTAGTGAGTCTACTGGGAGGACAAGCTTTGGATGCGCTTCCACCGCGTATACAGAGATGTCGTATGCGCCTAATGAGGTACTCATACACTATAAAGCACATCCCGGGCAAAAGTCTCACCACTGCCGACACGCTCTCACGCTTACCGCTCACAAACAGTGTTACTCACACAGACACAGATCTTATGGAGGACACTAACATTTATGTTGACTCTGTGCTAGAGGGACTCCCTACAAGCAGCAAATACCTTGCAGATCTCCAAGAGCAACTGCAGTCCGACAGCGTCTGTTCACAAGTCATGAAATACTGCACAGAAGGCTGGCCGGATCGTAACCAGCTACAGGGAGCGGTGAAGCACTACTGGTCTGAGAGAGCCGTTTTGAGTGTGCATAACGGACTACTACTGAGAGGCACGAGGTTAGTTATCCCTGCTAACATGAGAAATGCAGTTTTGGATAAGATACATGAGGGCCACCAGGGGGTGGTTAAATGCAGAGAGCGCGCCCGTCAGGCTGTATGGTGGCCAGGTTTAAGCAACCAGATCAGTGAAGTTGTACTCAAATGCAGAAAGTGCATACAGGAAAGAGTTAATGTGAGAGAGCCTTTAATGCCCACAGATTTACCAGAAAGGCCATGGCAGAAGTTGGGAGCTGATTTGCTCACGCTACAAGACAAAAACTACCTGTTATTAGTGGACTACTTCTCTAGGTATATAAAGATTGCCCAGCTCAGCCCAACTCGCTCTGCCAATGTCATTGTGCATTTAAAGTCTATGTTTGCACGTCACGGAATACCAGAGATACTGATCACGGATAACGGCCCGCAGTTCGCAAGTCAGGAAATGGAAGACTTTGCAAAGGAGTACTGTTTTGAGCACGTGACCAGTAGTCCCAGGTACCCCCAAAGTAACGGTGAGGCAGAAAGAGCTGTCAGAACAGTCAAAAACCTAATTAAGAAAGCCAGTGATCCATACCGAGCACTGTTAGCCTACAGAACCACAGCGTTGGCAAATGGCTACAGCCCAGCACAGCTTCTCATGGGGCGTAGGCTTCGTACCACCCTGCCAATGCTTCCAGAGGCCTTGCAGCCATGCGTGCCGAATCTGCAACAAATTCGTCACGTGGAAAAGGAGAGACGGATGAGGCAAACAGAATGTTTCAACAAAAGACACAGAACGAGAGATTTGGATAAACTGTTACCCGGAAACTCTGTTTGGATTACAGATGCGAAAGCACAGGGCACAGTGACATCTGTCCACAAAACTCCACGGTCCTATGTCATCAGTGGACCACAAGGGACAATCAGGAGGAACCGCACTCATCTTGTGCCTATGTCGATACCAAAGACTGAGATGGAACCACAACGGACCCAGTCAAATGGAAAAGACACTCCTACAGAAACTGTTTCTGAGCCCAATGCACAGGAAACACCAGGTGTTGTTAGAACCAGGTCTGGTAGAGAAGTGATAAAACCAAAGAGACTGGATCTGTAGAGTTGCATGCTAATATTTGTGAAAACAGAGTTGAGTTCTGAAAATGCCTTCTTTAAATAGAAAATAAGAGGCCTTTGCATAATATGTTCTTACATGGCAACAGTGTCGAAAAAAAAAAAAAAAGAAATGTTATAGATTTGTAAAAGGGGGTGATGTGTTAAATTTATGCTGTCATAGTTGACAAAAGGGAACGGAAATAAGAATGTATTTTGTGTTTTCAGCTAAAAGGGGTCAACTTGGCTTCAGTAAGGGGGATGTGGTGTAATCTAAGTATTACATATGTGGAGCCACTAGGGGGCGACACAGACCGGATGTTGTCAGGAGTACAGCATGACGGATATAATATGGCGGAGTTCGTGTGTTAATGTTGTTCCAGCCAGTTAATAAAGGAGGCTCCGTGTTCACCCAAAGCAGCAGTCTTTATTTATAAAAGAACCCAACACAACAGAAAGGGTATCCGAAACTAAATTTCTTGGTGTAATAATTGATAATAAACTGTGTTGGAAGTCACATATTAATTATAATAAAGGTAAAATATCCAAATCAATTGCAATACTACACAGAGTGAAATATTTGCTGAATCAACCCACACTATATACCTTGTATCATTCATTAATACTCCCATACATGACATATTGTACTGAAGTATGGGGAAATACATATAAAACAAACATATATCCAGTCTTTATGCTTCAGAAGAGAGCTATTAGAATAATAAACAAAGCTGCTTACAGGGAACCAACAAACCCACTTTTTCTTAAATTAAAAGCTCTCAAGTTGAAAGATCTGGTTGACTTTAAAACAGCAGTAATAATGTTTAAAGTGAAGAATCTATCACTGCCCGCAAAAATCCAAAAGCTGTTCCAAATAAGGGAGAAACAAAATCATTTCAGAGGAACATGTATATTTCAAAAACCTTCAGTGAGAACTACCACCAAGCAACACTGTGTTTCAGTGCAAGGAGTCAGATTATGGAACGATTTTGGACCTGAATTAAAATCAAGTACAACGCTTGGACAATTTAAACAAAAACTAAAGGAAGAAATACTCCAAACATATATACAAGATGACATATAAAATCACATAAGGATTGTCATATCCAGTCTGCGTTGTGCTGTTGCTTAGTTTTTTTTTGTCACGTTTTGTCTTAGCTTTGTTCTGAATTGTAATCGCTCTTGTTTGTTTTTCTTTTGAATTCTTGGATGGAATATGGGTGGGCAATATAAGCTGCGGCTTCAGCCATCACCCATTTCGGATAACTTATGTTGAACTGTATAATCAGAGGAGTCATTGTCTAATTTGACCTTGTTGGATTTTCTTTCCCCCTTTGTTATATTATTCTGTTTCTTTTAATCTGTACTTTTAATCTATCCGAAATAAAGACTGATTGATTGATTGATGAAAAGGCTGTTTGTCTCATCTGTCAAGAGGCTGTGGCGGTATTCAAAGAATACAATCTGCGCCGACACTATGAATCCCGTCACAAAGACAGGTATGATAGCTTGCAAGGCCAAATGCGAGCAGACAAACTCTCAAAGCTAAAAAGTGGACTGTTAGCTCAGCAGAATACATTTGTATGCCAAGCTCAGCTGAACCAGTCATCCGTTCGGGCCAGCTTTCGGGTTGCTCAACTGATAGCAAGCAGCAGTAAACCTTTCACTGATGGAGAATTTGTCAAGAAATGTTTGAATGCTGTCGCGGAGGAGGTGTGTCCCGAGAAGAAAGATGTCTTTAATGCCGTGAGTCTGTCGGCGAGTACAATCACCAGACGCACTGAAGAAATCGGGGGTAATGTATATGCTCAGCTGCAGCAGAAGACGAAAGAATTTGACTTTTTTTCATTAGCACTGGATGAGAGCACGAATGTGCAGGACACAGCGCAGCTGCTCATTTTTATTCGTGGAGTTAGCACAAACTTTGAAATGTACGAGGAGCTGGCAGCCCTCCAAAGTCTCAAAAGGCGCTTTTCCACTTGGCCCAGTTTGGCCTCGTTTGGCATGGTTCGGCCTCCTTTGTCCGCTTTTCCATTCGGCACCCAATGGCCTAACAGTTCTGTTATTTCGGAACTGTTCCACTTTTATCGGCACCAATCGAGAGTAGGTCCGAAGGGTACCGGCACGGTTTCGTCACGCCACTGCTGGCCATTCATTGGTCTGGGCGTAGCGTCATAAGAGTGGGCATTACACTGACTTTCGAGAATCGCTTGCTGGCCGCCATTTGCAATTTTTCGTCAGTGAGCCCGCGAACAAGTGATATTATAAACAACAACGATAGAATGGCTTAATAGAAATCAGCAGAAATCTAACACAGCGGTCCAGCAGAGTTTTCTGTGCGTTTCGGCTGATGAGAGAATGCAGAGGGAAGCAGACTGAGCTTGAAGTGGGGCGCACAAGCAGACCCACCACAGAATAGATGGAGATGCACCGGGAATTAGACCCAGCCACCCAAACTGAATTAATGTACAGCCGCGACGCACCCAACTTCAGCAGTTGAAGCCGTGATATTGTGATATACAGGATGGTGAGTGATTTGATATTCATGTTTTATGTTATTTTTTCCAACAGTGGAAAGTTCACTTAGGACAGACGAAAACTTAATCGTGTTTAAACGATGACCTAGCTTAATGCTACGTCCGTCCTTGTATGTTGCTTTTTTGTGTTGATAATATCTGATGAAATAAGCTAGTTGTAATCCTGGTTAAAAAGGTGTTTTGTTTTTGTTTTTTTTTTACATGTTGCACTTTCGTGCTGTGCATGTACTTAATTTGTGTGTATTTCATTGTAGAGTCCAAACAGGATCTGCTCGGAATGGCAACGTTTTGACACCAATGTATTGTGACAGATAAACAACACATCATATTTATAGTCAAATCTTTTGCTTTTAAAAGCAAGGTAGTCGGATACGCAAAAGCCGATGGTGTACAGAACACGCATATTAGGATTTGTATGTGAAATGTCGGCATCAAAACTGCTCCCGTTTAGCTGTAATTAATATTCAAAAATGATATTTTCGGGAGGAAAGAATTCTAGCGTCCCTGCATTTGTTTACTTCTCGGGGCAGCTGCCGGAGAGCGAGCCGTGTGCAAAATGCAATCGTGTTGTTAATATAGCACATTTTTTTGTGGAAATGTTACTATTATTAGCTGTGAAATGTGTTATAAAACGATTAGACGATACTATGGCTCTTCCTGCTGTTTCCGTTTCACTGTTTTTTTCCGGATGTAAAATACGGGATCCCTACGGCCCATCGGCGCACGAAGTATCCTGGCCGATGTAAACAGCCACGGACCAAAAAACGTACATTTGCTGGTGGAACAGGTCATTCACACTCGCAGACAATCGCGCTATATGTGTCTGTAGGATTTTCTTTCCATGCACGCAAAAAAAGCATTTTTTTCCCGGATCCGACTACCTCGCTTTAAGTTAAAGTTTAGGTAAAGTGCCAAATTTAAAGTAGCACAATTTCCACTTAATATGAAAGGTGTAGAGGAGCTTGGAAATGAAGAGGCGATTTGGTTTATAAGCAAAGTTTAATATTCAGCTCTTCTAACAAGTCTCATCAGGTGCAGAGAGTGGCAGAAGGGAAAAGAGACAGAATGTCTCCAGCTCACTGACTTTATACTGGCACACAATAAAAGACATGCATAACAAAGGCTGACATCCCTCATTATCTTAATCCCCCCATTGTCTTGGTATTTTCTCTCCTCGTCTTGGGGGGTGAGGGTGGCTCCTCCGGTCTCCTCCGCCGCGTCCGGGAACGTCTTTGTTCTTCACTCGGCGGGTGAGAGCCCTTTGTCCTTTCAGAGGTGTGAAGTCCTTTACATATGTATTACCAAACATTTCCACATGCTTCAACATATGTAGGTTATGGAATATATGGTTAATATAGACCACAGGCTCCCCAAACAACTAAGAAAGGACAACAGAAAGGTTCACAGTCTAAGATAGTTATTATGACATACTAAGTGTTACATCTGTTGCCACGGAAGAAACTTTCCAGCAGCCATGCTCCTAAGAGAGTTCAGTGGTAAACATAACAGCATAGTAAAATCATAAGTCAGTCCGAAACTGTTGCAGCACAATTAGTGAATAATTGTGGAGTGGTTTGTATCAGTCCCTGTGCTGTCTGGGTTTTAATCTTCTCCCAAAGCTGCTGTAGGTTGGTTTAGGTGCCCTGCTGGGACCTTCTTGTGAGGAATCTGCAGTGTGGGAAGGAGAGAGGTTATTTGTTCCCTGCCTGGGGGCTGAGTCTTTTCTCTTGGGGGGTCTACCCCGCCGAGGTGCTCTCGCCAACTGTGCAGGCTCGTCTTTCAACAAGAAGGCAGGTTTAAGTCTGTCAATGCTGACTGTTTCTTTTCTATCCCAAAATCAAGCACAAAATGTTTATCACCATTTTCCAGCACTCTGAATGGCCCATCGTATGCTGGCCGGAAAGTTGGTTTTAAAGCTTCATGCTTAACAAAAACGAACTCAGCGTTTTTTAAAGCTTGAGGGACAAAAACCCGTGGGAAGGAGTGATGAGCTGGACCGGGGAGAGAGTCCGGTCCGTTGCTGCCTAAAAACCTTGGGACTGGAAGGTGCCCTGGCTCTGGGTTCTCTGGTAAAAATTCACCTGGGAGCCTGAGAGGTTGTGCAAAGACTAATTCTGCGGGAGAGGCGTCTAGATCCTCTTTAGGTGCAGCACGCAACCCCAATAAAACCCAGGGAAGTTTATTTACCCAATTTGTGTCCATTAATGAGGCTCTGAGGGCAGCCTTTAAAGACCTGTGAAAACGCTCGCATAACCCATTAGCTTGAGGGTGATAAGTGGTGGTGCGATGAATTGTTGCCCCTAAGCTGTTGGACATGGCTGACCAGAGCTCTGAGACAAATTGAGGCCCCCTATCGGACGTGATGTCCGATGGGACGCCGAAACGTGCCACCCAGTTTGTCAAGAAAACGCGAGCGACTTCCTCCGCTGTGGTTGACGCCAGAGGGACTGCCTCTGGCCAGCGCGTGGTGCGGTCTATCATTGTTAACAGGTGAGTGAAACCTTGGGAGGAAGGTAGTGGCCCCAAGAGGTCGACATGAACGTGGTCGAACCTTCTAGCAGGGATTGGAAAAGGCTCCAGAGGGGCTTTTGTGTGTCTGTGTATTTTGGCGCGTTGACAAGAAATGCAAGTTTTTGCCCATTCTTTTACGTTTTTGCGCAGGCCTGGCCACACAAACTTTTCGGCGACCATTTTAACTGAGGCGCGAACACCTGGGTGCGCGAGGGAGTGAATTGCGTCGAAAATACGGCGGCACAATGTAGCTGGTACTAACGGGCGAGGTCGGCCGGTTGAAACATCGCATATTAGGGAGGGCACGCTGTCGCGTAAACCCTTTTTCTCCAGCCTTAACCCTGTTGGTCCAGACAGGAGTGCGCGCACGTCCGCGTCACTGCTTTGTTCTTCTGCCATGGCTGCATAATCTATCCCTGCATGGACAGGTGCTGCGTATGTGTCTGCGTTAGTGAAGAGCTCTGCTGCTGAGGCAGTATAATCTGTCTCCCCACGCTCTGGTGGTGTCACAGCGCGAGAGAGACAGTCTGCTACTACGTTAAGTTTGCCTGCCACGTGTCGAATGTCTGTGGTGAACTCTGAAATCGCAGCTAGTTGTCTTTGTTGCCTGCCTGACCATGGTTCTGAAATTTTAGCCATAGCAAAGGTGAGCGGTTTATGGTCTACAAAAGCCGTGAAACTCCGCCCTTCTAACCAGAACTGGAAGTGGCGGATGGATAAATGAAGCGCCAGCAGCTCTCTGTCAAAAGTGCTGTATTTACGTTCAGTTTGGTTTAGCGATTTGCTAAAGAATGCTAAAGGTTGCCAGACCCCGCTGACAAGTTGTTCTACAACTGCCCCTATAGCTAGGTCTGAAGCATCTGTGGTTAGCGCGATGCGGGCCAAGGGATCTGGGTGAACTAACAATGTGGCGTTAACTAGGGCGCTTTTTACTTCCGCGAAAGCGCGTTCGCGCTCCGGGGTCCATTCGACCGCGTTGGAAGCTTTCTTTTTTTTGAGCGCGTCATATAGGGGCTGCATGAGCTGAGCTGCGTGGGGGAGGAAACGGTTGTAAAAATTAACCATCCCTAAAAATTCCTGTGGCGATTTGACCGTTTGTGGTCGTGGGAAACTTTCTATCGTGTGAACTTTGTCTGGAAGTGGAACTGCCCCCTTCGGAGAGACTTTGTGTCCTAAAAAATCAATTTGTGACACGCCGAATTTGCATTTGGCTGGATTGATTATTAGCCCGTGCTCTTCTAGCCTCTGAAAAACCACAGTGAGGTGCTGCTCGTGTTCTTCCTCAGACGAGCTGGCTACCAGCATGTCGTCGAGGTAGACGAAGACAAAAGGAAGATCGCGTAGGACCGCGTCCATCATTCGTTGAAAAGTTTGAGCAGCGCCTTTGAGGCCGAAAGGCATTCGCAGAAATTCAAAAAGGCCGAAAGGGGTTATTACCGCTGTTTTAGGAATGTCTTCTGCTCGGACTGGGACTTGGTGATAACCGCGGACTAAGTCTATTTTTGAAAAAATGCGCGCACCCGCTAGATGTAGTGAAAAATCTTGAATGTGAGGAATTGGGTAACGGGCTGTAGCGTTGTTTAATCTGCGGTAATCTCCGCACGGTCTCCAAGAACCGTCGGATTTCGGAACCATGTGAAGTGGTGAGGCCCAGGGGCTTTTCGAGCGTCTAACAATGCCCAATTTTTCAAGAGTTGTAAACTTGTCCCATGCTATGTTGAGCTTGGCCGCGTCTAAGCGGCGAGCTTTGGCAAAAACGGGAGGCCCCGTTGTGGGAATGAAGTGTTCAACCCCGTGTTTAGCCACAGTGGCTGAGAATTTGGGGATTGTGAGTGCTGGGAATTGGGTGAGGAGTTGCTCAAACTTACCTCCTGCCGTGGTGACGTTGGCCTGCACAGGTGGTGGAGAAACCCGGGCTGAGCATGGAATAGAAGCAAAGGACAGTGCATTAACCAGGCGCCTATTTGCTAGATCCACTAATAACCCATGTGCACACAAAAAATCTGCGCCTAATAAGTTAAAACTCACCGCCACTACAACAAATGTCCATCTGTAGCTGCGGCCGTGGATGAGGAGGTGCAGGCTCTTCTCGCCGAACGTGTCAATGCTAGAGCCGTTGGCTGCCACGGCTTCGTTGCCCCGGGTGCCCGTGGCTCGATCTGCGTGGGAGGGCATGACGAAACTCAGCTGGGCTCCTGTGTCGATGAGGAACTGCTTGCCTGTGTGTCCATCCGTCACGTACAACAGCTTATTCTTCTCGCCGAGAACCGCTGCTGTTAACGGCTCTCGGCTTTGGCGTTTCCCGAAATCGCAAATTTGCAGGGGGGAATGCATTTGCGGGCCCTCTCGGCGAAGCGGTGGTGATAATAACAGACGTCGCCCTGTCTGTTACGTTTTAGCCGCGTCGCTGTCACTGTGGGCTGGGTCTGCTCCGTGGGTTGTGGCTCCTCGCGGCTCGGGGCGTCAGCTTTGATGTCTGCGGATGCTGCTGTGGGTGTCAGTTCTTTGCAGGCGTTGATGAGCCGATGAGCTTCGCTGGCCAGTGCGCGGAAGTCTTGGTGGTTGCTGCATTTCATGCTGGCGAGTGTCCCTCTCATGTGTGGCGGCAGCGTGCTGAGGAATATAAACTGGAAGAGGAAGTTGTCATTGTCCTCTTCTTTGAGCTGTAGCAAATCCTCCATGAGGGCCTTCGGTTTGCACCCTCTGTGGCCGTAGACCGCCAGGATCTTCTCGGCTCTCTCTTCCGCTGATGGGACGTAGTTCGCCACGATGGTCGCTTTGAGCGTCTCGTATTTGTCCCAGGCCGGTGGTCGCCGGATCATGCTCCGCACACACTTCGAAGTGGCGGCGTCGAGTTTGGAGACGATATGATAAAATTTGGTATCGTCAGCCGTGATGCCCGCCAGTGCGAACTGGGCTTCAGCCTGCTGAAACCAAGAGGCGGGGTCTTCTTGCCAGAAGTCTGGCAGCTTGACAGCGACGGCATTCGTGCACACCATCACTGCTGTGCCCGCCGGGTGAGAGTGCCCTGCCTCGGCTCTCACGGCGGTGCTGGTGCTCGGTTGAGCCCTCTCAATCTCTTCTGCCGGGGGGAACAGTTGTCCATCTGTTCCCTCGTCTGCGTGGCCGCTGGCGTCTGCCTGGGTCGCCACGGATGAGTCGATTGCGGGGGAACGCCTCCGGTCCATACTCGCGTCAACGTCACCAGTGTAGAGGAGCTTGGAAATGAAGAGGCGATTTGGTTTATAAGCAAAGTTTAATATTCAGCTCTTCTAACAAGTCTCATCAGGTGCAGAGAGTGGCAGAAGGGAAAAGAGACAGAATGTCTCCAGCTCACTGACTTTATACTGGCACACAATAAAAGACATGCATAACAAAGGCTGACATCCCTCATTATCTTAATCCCCCCATTGTCTTGGTATTTCCTCTCCTCGCCTTGGGGGGTGAGGGTGGCTCCTCCGGTCTCCTCCGCCGTGTCGGGGAACGTCTTTGTTCTTCACTCGGCGGGTGAGAGCCCTTTGTCCTTTCAGAGGTGTGAAGTCCTTTACATATGTATTACCAAACATTTCCACATGCTTCAACATATGTAGGTTATGGAATATATGGTTAATATAGACCACAAAGGGACTGAATTGAGATTTATTTGTGTGAATATTAATTACAGAGTAATTGAAAATGAATGGCACATCCAATAGTAGCCACCATAAAATAAACCGCTTGTTTATTTATTTTTATCAGATCACTTCTGTGATCCTTTATGAGTTATAGTCATAATAGTGTATCTTGCACCTTGGGGAATGGGAGATGTTCAGTCACCATTAGAATTTAGTTTATACAGTATGCGTAGTCTATAGTATTTCATCTTTAAACTCATTCAGTAATGGAACACATTACAAATATCTGAGACCCATTGTAGTGCTTCCTTTTATATTTTAGCAATACAAGCACAAAACACCACCCACACTTGAAACCAGGGCGACACAGCGGTGGCTAAACTTTATTGATAACGTTATTTCACACCGTCACAACAACTCAGTATCCAAACTCAGTATAAATGGTGTAGAGATTGAAAGGGTATCCAAAATTAAAATCCTTGGTGTAATAATTGATAATAAACTGTGTTGGAAGTCACATATTAATTATATTAAAGGTAAAATATGCAAATCAGTCGCAATACTGCGCAGAGTGAAATATTTGCTGAATCAACCCACACTATAGACTTTGTATCATTCATTAATGCTCCCATACATGACATCCATCCATCCATCTTCTACCACTTTTCCAGAGGTCCGGGTCGCAGAGGCAGCAGTTCAAGCAGAGAAGCCCAGACTTCCCTCTCCCCAGCCACCTGCTCAAGCTCTTCAGAGAGGATACCAATACCCATACATGACATATTGTACTGAAGTATGGGGAAACACATATAAAACATATATCCAGTCGTTATGGTTCAGAAGAGAGCTATTAGAATAATAAACAAAGCAGCTTACAGGGAACCAACAAACCCACTTTTTCTTAAATTAAAAGCTCTCAGGTTGAAAGATCTGGTTGCCTTTAAAACTGCAGTAATAATATTTAAAGCTAAGAATCTATCACTGCCCACAAATATCCAAAAGTTGTTCCAAATAACAATATCATTTCAGAGGAACATGTATATTTCAAAAACATTCAGTGAGAACTACTACCAAGCAACACTGTGTTTCAGTGCAAGGAGTCAGACTGTGGAACGCTTTTGGACCTGAATTAAAATCATGTACAAAGCTTGGACAATTTAAACAAAAACTAAAGGAAGAAATACTCCAAACATACACACGTGGACAAAATTGTTGGTACCCCTCTGTTAATGAAAGAAAAACCCACAATGGTCACAGCACAGTGACTACTTGTCACCCTTTAAATAGGCCGATTGACTGATTACAAGTTTGTACACACCTGTGATGTTAATTAGAGGACACATCTTGGTTGAACATGTTCCTATGGTCATGTTCATGTCCCTATGGCCTATTATTTTCAATCTCTTCTAGGAGTACCATCATTTTTGTCCAGGTCTGGTTCATGAGTTTGTTTTTTAAAATGATTCCGTTGAACCACAATTCAAAAGCATTGTCTGATTTTCATTGGTTAATTTTCATAGAATTTTTATTTATTACCACTTTTGTCAGATTCAAGTTATTTCTGTGACCATTGTGGTTTTTTCTTTCATTAACAGAGGGGTACCAACAATTTTGTCCACGGCTGTATATAGAAAACGACATGTAAAATCACATAAGGATTATCATATTCAGTCTATGTTGTGCTGTTGCTTAGTTTTTGTCACGTTTTGTCTTGGCTTTGTTCTGATTTGTAATCACTCTTATTTTATTTTTGAATTCTTAGCTGGAACATGGGTGGGCAATATAAGCTGCGGCTTCACCAATCACCCATTTCGGATAACTTATGTTGAATTGTATAATCCGAGGAGTTCCTGTTTAATTTGACCTTACTGGATTTTTTTCCCCCTTTGTTCTATTATTCTGTTCCTTTCTTTTAATCTAATCTATCCGAAATAAAGATTCATTCATTTCTCAAATATGTTTTAAACTTTCTTTAATTATCCACCACCCATTTCTGTCTTTCATCTAGGCAAGGGGAAAACGATCCACCCAAACCAGACCTTGCCTCACTATTTAGAGGTGCAGGCTGAAGATGTGCTGAACCGGGACCAGTACGAGGGGCCGATCCAGTTGCTTCTCAGTGAGGCAGCGTGGCTGGCGTGTTACCCATTCCAGTTTTTTTTTTTTTTTAGTTTGAATTTTGCACATTCTAAATAATCTGTAATTTGCTGCTGATTGGAATAAACAATTTAGTGATTTATACGTTTGAATCATGATTTTCTATTTTGTCTGTTAAGACACCAGTGGGAAAAGAGTCAACATTATGAACCATTTATCAGTGACTTTGAAAATAATGGCTCTTTTTTTTTTTTAAATTTAAGTTTTTGTAAAGGGTATACAGGTCATTACAGCATTGCATTGTTTACATTTTCATCACACGTTCCCTTATTTTTTGCTATTTGACAACATTGGTAGGATAGTTATTACATCAGAATCAGAATCAGGTTTATTGCCATTGTTCATGTAGTACACAAACTAGGAATTTGTCTCGGTACAATGCTGCAACATTAAACATGATAGGATAAGAGAAATAAACTATACATGTAATAAAGTGTAGGATAAGATTAAGTGATACTGGTCAACAGTTAAAATATATATTAGCCAGCAGCAGATACTGTGGAGAACTATATAGTGCAGTCGGTAATGCAGGAAGAAAAACAGTGATAATTGACATGAGTCTGGTTGAGCTGCTGTACATGGTGCACGAGAGTCAATAAGTCACTTAGTGTTCAGCAGTCTGATGGCAGAGGGGAAGAAGCTGTTCATGTGACGGGAGGTTTTAGTCTGGATGGACCGAAGTCTTCTACCAGAGGGGAGGGGGGCAAACAGTACGTGACCAGGGTGTGAGGGATCGGCTATGATCCGGCCAGCACGCCTCCGGGTCCTGGAGATGTACAGATCCTGGAGAGATGGGAGCTTGCAGCCGATCACCTTCTCAGCAGTGCGCACGACGCGCTGCAGCCTTAGTCTGTCCCTGGCAGTGGCTCCTGCGTACCACACGGTTATGGAGGTGGTGAGGATGGACTCGATGATGGCTGTGTAGAACTGCACTAACATCTTGGTGGGTAGCTTGAGCTTCCTCAGCTGCCGCAGGAAGAACATCCTCTGCTGGGCTTTTTTGATGAGTGAGCTGATGGTAGTAGTAGTAGTAGATTAGTTCAGCTCCCATTTGAGGTCCCTGGTGATGGTAGTGCCTAGGAAGCGGAAGGAATCAGCAGTGGTGATGGGAGAGCCTGAGAGGGTGAGGGGGGCTTTTTTTTTTTTTTTCAGAAAAAAAAAATCACCCCCATCACCCCCTTTTTTTTTTAAAGTGAAAGAAAAAGAGAAATTAAAGAGAATTAAATAAAAAAACGAATAAACAAACAAACAGAACAGCAAAAAACAAACAGAAAATTAAGTAATTAAAAGTAAAAGAGCATCTGAGTAGCGTTGGAACAAAGAGCGGGACCATTATTGAAATGGTATTTGTCAAAGATTAGATCTAATGGAAGACACATATGCGATCCAGGGTTGCCAAAAGTTCATGAACCCATCCATGTCCTGTCTCAGTGCGAATGTCAACTTTTCCATCGAGTAAATGTCTTTAATCACGTTACTCCAATCTTCAGGTGTAGGACAGTCCTTCAGCATCCATTTTTTAGTTAGGGGTTTTTTACTTGCCAATATTAAAACATTGAATAAGTATTTATCTCCTCGTCTTTCCAGTGAGTCCGGTAGTAAACCCAAATACAAAGTTACAAAAGAAAAGGGAACTGTTATTTTGAATATTTTCTCCAATATTGTCTGTACATTGGTCCAATATTGGTGGATAACTGGGCATGACCAAAACACATCAAAATGATTTGCAGTCTTTTCACCACACAAGCGCCAACAGTTCAACCCCTTATGGGTAAATTTGTTTTGTGCAGGTGTTCTGAAAAATCTTACCAAGTTTTTCCATCCAAATTCTCTCCACTGCAGGGATGAGGTACTTTTCCATTGCTGTTTATTTAGCTTTTCCCATATTTCCAATTGTAAAGTGAAATTCCCCTCTTTTTCCCATCTTTTATATATGATGTGTTGTCTCCTTTTAAGTCTTGAAGACCTTGGTATATTTTAGAAATGTATCTGATCCCTGGGATCCCTTTATATGCCATTAAGAAGACCTTCAGAACACCTGACTGGGCCCTTTCCAAATCCTCCTTTTTAAGTATATTGTTTATGTGGTGTCTAAGCTGAAAGAATCTGTAAAGATCTTGATTTATTAGTCCTTGTTTTTCAGATCTTCAAAACTTCTTAAAGTTTGCCCCTTAAAAAAAATCGAAATATTTTATCAGCCCTTTCTCTTTCCACTCTTTAAATCTAGTGTCTGTTTTATTGAGGGTAAAGTCTTGATCATAGGCAATCCATTGCAGAAGTCGATAGGGCTCTTTAGCTTGATTCCCTCTGACTATCTTAAACCAAATTTTTAGCGGGGTCTCTATCCACGGGTTTTTTAAGGCATTGTTCCCTATTATCGCCTGTAGGGGGATGTCACTTGTTATTTGGCCTTCCATCTCCTTCCATTGTGCAGTGTAGACTGGGTTACATATCTCTACTAAAGTTTTAATTTGTGCAGCTATAAAATAGTCCCTGATATTAGGCAGCGCGAGCCCACCTTTGTCTTTGTTTAGCTGTAGGTTCTATATCTGATTCTAGGTCTCTTGCCCTGCCATATGAATCTTGAGATCCTTCTGTCCAGCTCCTGCCATGTTTTTTTGGAGGTTCTACCGGTATTGTTTGGAAAAGGTATAGAAGACGTGGAAGTATATTCATTTTGACTGCTTCAATTCTTTGTGCAGTACCTAAGAATGGTATCATATTCCATCTTGCTAGGTCAGATTTTATTTTTGTCACCAGTGGATCATAGTTTAGTGTTATAATTTTGTCGAGTTGTTTCGGGATATTGACCCCCAGATATTTCATAGATTCCAACTCCCAGTTAGTTTTGAGTTCACTTAGTGAATAATGATTTGGGTCATAGTTGAATGTTAAAACTTGGGTTTTATGCATGTTTAATTTGTACCCCCGATAAATCTCCATAGTCTGAAAAAACTGAGATTAGTTCTGGTAAAGAAGTGTCTGGCTGCCCTAGGTATATTAAAATGTCATCAGCAAAGAGTGCTATTTTATGTTCCTTCTGACCAAGTGTAATACCCTGAATTTTTGATTTTGTCTTATCCATTGGCTCAGGGGTTCTATGAAGATTGCAAAGAGCAGTGGAGACAGGGGGCAGCCTTGACGACATCCTCTTTCCAGCTCAAAAGATGATGATAAATTACCGTTAATCCTTATTTTAGCTGTTGGTTTTTTTATATAATGTCTGTATAGTTCTAATGAGTTGTTATGAAAATTGAAACTGGATAAGATTCTATATAGGAAAGACCAGTCAACTGAATCGAATGCTTTTTCAGCATCTAATCCCAATATGACTGCATTTAAGTTATATTTTTTTATATGATGAATTATGTGTAAAGTGCGTCGAATGTTGTCTTGTGTCTGTCTTTGTCTTATAAAACCTGTTTGGTCTAAGTGAATTAAGTCTGTCAGTATGTTTTCTAACCTTTTGGCAAGGATAATGGTAAAAAGCTTATAGTCCTGATTTAATACACTGATTGGTCTGTAGTTGGAGCATTCTAGTTTATCCTTTTCAGGTTTAGGTATAACTGCAATGACCCCTTCTCTCCAGGAGGGGGGGGGATTTCCCCTGTACGGAGGACATAGTTAAATGTTTTCAGGAGGAGAGGAGATAGTTGCTGTTTAAAGGTTTTGTACCATTCTGCTGTATAGCCATCTGCTCCTGGGGATTTGTTAGCTTTAAGTTTCATAATTGCTTTTTTCCAATTCTTTAGGTTGTATTTCTGATGGTAGTGTTTTATTTACTTTACTGCCTGCTTCATAGTGTTTTTGTTTCAGAAATGTAAGTTTCTTCTGGATTTCTATTGTGTAGATCTCATTTATTTGATTTTTAATTTCTTTAATCTTGAGCGAGCCATTAGAATGAGTGTTGTCTTTGTGTTCTTTTTCAAGGTTCTTGAGTTCTGACTCTAGTGTGATTAGTTTTTCTTGTCTCAGTTTCTTTTGGGTTGCCAGTTTTGCAATAATTTTTCCCCTTATTACAGCTTTGCACGCATCCCACAGTATTAAAGGGGATACTTCTCCATTATCATTTTCTTCCAAATATCTGAAAATATCTGATTCCAATTCATCTTTCAGTGGTCCTTTCAGGACATTTGAATTCAACCTCCAGGAAAATGTATTATTTGTGTATTTTTGGATGTTTAAGTCGATATAGATCGGACTGTGGTCAGAGAGATCCATCAGTCCTATTTTACATGTTTTTACTCTTCCAATGTCTCTATTAAACATAAAAAAGTAATCAATCCTTGAGTAAGATGAATGTGGTGTTGAATAAAAAGTATAATCTTTTACATTGGGGTTGAATTCCCTCCATACATCACAGATTCCCATTTCTTTTAGTAGCATCCGAGTTTTCCTATTTTGAGTGTTATTTTGATGTGAAGAATTACCTGTTGCATCCCAGTATGGATTCAGTCTTAGATTGAAGTCTCCACCACATATCACTAAACCTTGGGCTTTAGTTATCATTAGATCGAATATATTTTTATAAAATTTCCATTTAGCCCCTGGTGGTGCATATACATTCAGCAGGGTGATATCTTCTCCCTCTAGCCGCCCAATTACCAAACTGTACCTCCCTTCTTTATCTTTGTGTTCTGATTTTTTTTCAAATGTAATTTTGGTTGATATCAATGTCGCTACTCCCCTCCTGCTCCCTGATTTATATGAAGATGAAGAGATCATTTTAAACCCTTGTCTATTGAATTTAGTGTGTTCCACGTCTGTTAGGTGGGTTTCTTGTAAAAATATTATTTCTGCTTTGTCTTTTCTCATTTTGCGTAGAATCTTGGATCTTTTAACTGGATTCAGGATCCCTTTTACATTATGAGGCTATTTTGGTTACACCCTGTTTCTCCATTGTATTTTCTTATTTAGTATAACAGTGTGGTGGCCCTATTTTTTGCTACTCAGAAACTGAAAGAACATTAAGAACATAAAAAACATTAAGAACATAGTGTACGAAACTTTAAAACAAAAAACTGTCAAAAAAACTTCCTGAGCTGAGGTCTCTTTAAAGACCCTGTAAGAGCCCTGATGGAGTGTAGGCTCTGAGGGAAATTCCTCAAACTCTGTTACGTGTTGAGGGCCCTCTCTTACCCCTGTAAGTTGTCCCATGTTTTTAACGTGAATTTCAGATCCCAATCCGAATTTGTAATGATTTTTTTTTTTTTTTAAATGCCTATACCCTATGAGATTGTGTGCACCCTCCCACCCCCATCACAGCAAACATTCACTCTAATACAGTATTTGTTAGTGTGGAGAGAACATGTGGGTCATTGTTACATTTCTATTTTAACAAGATTTTTTTTTTTCCCTTTAAATTAAGAAGACATTTGTTTCTTATGCTATAACTGCTCCATGAAAGGTTTTACCACATGCTGATTCTGCACCTTCTTTAATGTTTGTTACCTTGTAGGAGGGGGGATGGAAGTGCAGAATGGCTGAAAAGAAAAAAAAAAAAAAAAAAAAAAGGTCGCTATTCCTTCCTGGAACTGGAAAGCTTATCTTTGTAGCTCTGGGGCTGGGTTTCCCGCTGCTGGCCCGTGGATTTTGAAGGTCTCTGACTGGACCACGTTTGAGCTCTGATCTTCTCGCTCAGATTCGCTGCGGGTTTAAACACCGTTACCGGGAGTCCTCTTCTCGCCATGTCAATTGTTGCTTCTTCCGCTGAATTATAGAGACATGACTCTTCACCGTAAAAGACCCTTAACTTCGCCGGAAATGGCGTCTGAAAGCGTAGATTCCGTTCCCGTAGAACCTTTTTGGCGTCGTTATATTCCCGTCGCTTTTTAAGAACCTCAGGGGCGTAATCGTGCTCCACGAAGACTTTTCTCACTTGATGCATAAATCCTTTTTTCTGCCAAGCCCGTCTTACAACCTCTTGTTTTATTTTGAAATCGGAGAATCTTACCACCACCGAACGCGGGGGGCGCTTCTGCCGCTGGCTTTGCGGCTAATGTACGATGGGCCTTTTCTATCTTCAAATCGGTGGTTTGTGGAATATCCAACTTCTCTCTCAATAAGGATTCCACGCATTCCGCCACTGTGTTGAAACTATCTTCAGCTCCTTCTTTCAGACCGTGAATTCTGATGTTATCTCGTCTCTGTCTTCCTTCTTGGTCGGTTAGCTTAGCCTCCAGCCTTGACTGTTTTCTGTGTAAATCCAGCATAGAATCTTCAAGCACTTTTACTCTTTCTTCAGCTTCCAAGATTCGGTTTTCGGCCTGGTCCATTCTGCTGTTCGTTCTTTTTAGTTCCTCTCTGAATTCATGAAATTCGGCCCGAAATCGTCGTAATTCATCAAATAGCGATTTCAAGCTAATCTTTTTGTTAGCTAGGTCCAGCTCCTCGTCTCCTGAACGGAGGTCCTTGGGATCAGATTCTGCGGCCGCTGCGCGTCCTGACCTGGGGAATGTCAGTTTCTTCTGTTTTTGGTTAGGAATGGCGTTTTTGTCTTTTGGTTTTTATTCTTCCAAAAATCCGTTAAGTCTGATTTTGAAGATGTTTTCCTTGGATTGGGTCTGGGAGGTTCAGCGTTAAGTTGCTATCACCATGGCGTCCAGACCGGAAGTCCATAATGGCTCATTTTTAAGAAAAGTAACCAACACAATTATTTGCTGAAGACTGTAAAACAAAATAGAGACATCTGCAGAAGTACAAAGGTTTATTGTCAAAATTCCGAGGGCAATACTACATGAATACATATATAGTTCACTGTTGATGCAGAGAATATATATTTATACAGTATCTACATGTAGTCAGCAATACTCAATACAATATATTTCCAATTAATCCACGTATTTCTCCATGTAACCTTGTGACTGCATTATTTTAATTACTTTTAATCCTAGATCCATTTGTTTTGGCTTAAAATGCATCATAATTGTTAAATATACAGTATCTTATGCCTAACTCAGTACTGTTTACCTGGTGAAATATATATTTAACGGCTCATATGACACCTGATCCATGTTTTGCCACGACACCACTGGCTGGAGCAGATAAATTCCATGATGTGTCAACAGTCTCTCCATGATTTTGACACAGATCAGAGCAATTTATTTCACAGGAAGCTAAACATTTCTACAGACATTATAGCCACTTCGTGTTCGTGAAGTTGGGGTCACATCACTGTGTTGAACGTTAACGCCGATCGTTTGAAGCGATATTTTTGCCACAAGAGAGCCATCTGAAACACACACACAGAATACATATTTTAGGACCTAATATCGATAACTTGCCGACATTACAATGTTGTACGGCGGACTTAAAAGCAAAGTAGCATTACCAATCATTACGTAATGTAGTTCGCATCCTCATGGCTTCTAAATGCTCCAGTACCTTTCCAGAGTGTGTCGTATTGCGGGTTTGCCTTCTGTTCTCCGTTTTTGCCTTTATTCTGGCAAAAACAGCCAGAGAACGCAGACGCCTCGTATCCTGCCAACTTGTGTTTTGCGTAACGTTACGCTTGATTTACGCCAGTTACGCTTGTTTTACGTAGCGGGAGGGAGAGGGTTGCACCGCCTCCCTTTTAACTATTTCCCACCCACTTCAAATGACACCCTAGTGCAGTAGAAAAACATGCAAGCCGAACTGTACCGTGCGAAACGAGGCCAAACTGGGCCAAGTGGAAAAGCGCCTTAAAGGGACTACGACGGGGGAGGATATGTTCATATGAGTCATTTAAGTAAGAGATTCTGCTCTGACAACTAAGCTGAACTTTTACCTGTTAAGACTGTGCACGACACAACAGAAAGTTAATGTTCCATGGACTTTTTTTCTGTGAAGAACCCAGAGAGGGTTATTTGGTTATTATTTATTTCATAAATAGTGTTATTTATTTCATTAATAGTGTTTTTATTTATTTTCTGACTTTTTTTCCTGTGAAGATCCCGGAAAGGGTTATTAATATTTGGTTATGTGTGGCTTTCTGGAAAACAATAAATGTTTACGTTTAGGCACCCCTGCGATCGTCACACTTTTTCTGTTACAAACTGACCCTGGCCCCCATCAGAGAAGGCAAAAGTTATGTGGCCCTCACAGAAAGAGTTTGGGGACCCCTGGTTTAAACTGATCTCTTCATCTTCATATAAGTCAGGGAGGAGGAGGGGGGTAGCGACGTTGATCTCAACCAAAATTATATTTGAAAAAAAAAAAATCAGAACACAAAGATAAAGAAGGGAGATTTAGCATGGTACTTGTTCGGCTAGAGGGAGAAGATATCACCCTGCTGAATGTATATGCACCTCCAGGGGCTAACTGGAAATTTTATGAAAATGTATTTGACCTAATGAACTAAAGCCCAAGTTTTAGTGATATGTGTGGAACGTCCGCACTATGATGACAGGACTCGCTGCTAACCTCGCTAACCTCAAGGACATCAACGACACCAGGAAGACTGCCATCATCAATAATGAGCTGAAGACACTGGAAGTGGATCTCGCCACTCTCCAGGAAACACGGTTGGCTGACGCAGGCACACTGAGAGAGAAGGACTACACATTCTACTGGCAAGGAAAGAGCAGTGACGAACACAGGGAACACGGAGTGGGCTTCGCAGTGAAGAACACCTTGCTGAAGATGGTGGAACAGGGCAGCAATGGCTCTGCACGACTCCTCACCCTCCGCCTCAACACCACTCAAGGCCCAGTCACCCTCGTCAGTGTGTATGCCTCAACACTGACAGCCACACCAGAGGCAAAAGACGAGTTCTATGAGAATCTCGCAACAACTGTCAGGATCATCGATCAAGAACCGCCACAGTTCCAGCAGCACGGAGACCACCCACAAGTGCGACCTGTGTGGCAGGGACTGCCATTCGCGCATCGGCCTGTTCAGCCACAGTCGGTGCTGTCCCAGCAGAGTAGACGTTTAGGATTCTCTTCCATGGTCATCATAGACTGACAGAGGCCGACGGTGGAGACTTCAATCTAAGACTGAATCCATACTGGGATGCATCAGGTAATTCTCCACATCAAAATAACACTCAAAGTAGAAAAACTCGGATGCTACTAAATGAAATGGGAATCTGTGACGTGTGGAGGGAATTCAACCCCAGTGTAAAAGATTATACATGTTACTCAGCACCACATTCACCATATTCAAGGATTGACACTTTTTATGTTTAATAGAGACATTGGAAGAGTAAAAACATGTAAAATAGGACTGATGGATCTTTCTGATCACAGTCCAATCTATATGGACTTAAATATCCAAAAACACACAAATAATACATTTTCTTAGAGGTTAAATTCAAATGTGCTGAAAGGACCACTGAAAGATGAATTGGAATCAGATATTCTCAGATACAGTATTTGGAAGAAAATGATAATGGAGAAGTATCCCCTTTAATACTGTGGGACGCATGGAAAGCTGTAATAAGGGGAAAGATTATTGCAAAACTGGCACTCCAAAAGAAATTGAGACAAGAACAACTAATCACATGAGAGTCAGAACTTAAGAAACTAGAAAAAGAGCACAAAGACAACACTCATTCTAATGACTCGCTCAAAATTAAGGAAATAAAAAAACAAATAAACGAGATCTACAGAACAGAAATCCAGAAGAAACTTACATTTCTGAAACAAAAATATTATGAAACAGGTAGCAAATTGGCAAAATTACTAGCCTATAAATTGAGGAAACAACAAACGGAGAGAGCAATCTACAAAATCAGAGACCCAGTATCAAAGGAAATAAAAATTAGAATTCTGGAAATTCATTAAAGCTTCGAGAATTACTACAAGAACTTGTACTCCCTCAAAAAACACAAAAAAGACACATCCAAAGCCTTCCTAAATACATTAAATCTTCCCCAACTTACTGAGTCACAAAATAAAAAACTATTGGCAGAAATACAACCTAAAGAATTAGAAAAAGCAATTATGAAACTTAAAGCTAACAAATCCCCAGGAGCAGATGGGTTATACAGCAGAGTGGTACAAAACTTTTAAACAGCAACTATCTCCTCTCCTGAAAACATTTAACTATGTCCTCCACACAGGAGAAATCCCCACCTCCTGGAGAGAAGTGGTCATTGCAGTCATACCGAAACCTGAAAAGGATAAACTAGACTGCTCCAACTACAGACCAATAGAGGTTTTTCAGTCACGTGACCCGCGCGCCCAGCGATGCAGCCGGCGGCCATACTGCCGGTCAAGCGCGATGCCCGCCAGGCTTGTTTACATAAAGATCGTGAGTGTTGCAAACTTCTGAGTCTTCTGGAAGTGTGGGACAGGTTAGCTGGTAGTTTATCACTATTTATCATGCCTGAACGTGAAGGAGGTCTGAGTGAACAGATCAAACGCCTCTCTGGCATCGAATTGAAGCGGTATCAGGATAAAATAGCCATTCTAGGAGGCTGTGATCCTTACACTGCACCTGGCGTGTTGTTCTCCCCCATCACAGCTGAGGATGTCACACTGCCAGACTTTTGAGTTCAGTGACTTGATTTACCTGATCGTGCACCCTTCACCATACAGTCTGGAGAATTTTGAGGCTCACAAGACCAAGCGAGACTCATAAGCGAGTGTACTCTGTGGGAGTCCAGCCTTTCCTGTCTATTGCAGCAATCCACATGTTTCTAAGGTCAGGCTCTTGACTCAGTGCAGGAATCCTGTTGAAGTTCACATTCTCTGGGCTGCACGGTGGCGCAGAGGTTTAGCACTGCTGCAGCACAGTTTACCCTCGGCCGGGGGATCGCAGGGATCATGAGATCGTGCGTTCGATCCCAGCCCCCGACCAACAGTGAGCTGTGTGGAGTTTGCATGTTCTCCCCGTGTTGCGTGGGTTTACTCCGGGATTTCTCCGGTTTCCTCCCACATACCAAAAACATGTAGGTTTAGGGCGCTCGCGCACGCAGCGACCAGCAGCCGGTGGCTTGTCACCAGACTGCAAACCAAATCTACCTACGGGTACAAATAAGTAACAAAAAAAAAAAAAAAAAAAATTCTCCTTCTGTCCACGCCTATTATGGCAGTGAACAGCACAACACGTGTCCGGCATGATAACGGCGAGAAAACAGCGATGACAGGCACCAAAACACGTGTAGAACTGGTTTGTTTACATAGGCACATGCACAGAGACCTCCAGCGCTTGACCGCCAATATGGCGGCGGCCGGCCGTGACTCAGACCTGTGACGTCACATGAAAATCCCCTATCAGTGTGTTAAATCAGGACTATAAACTTTTTACCACTATCCTTGCCAAAAAGTTAGAAAATATACTGACAGACTTAATTCATTTAGACCAAACAGGTTTTATAAGACAAAGACAGACACAAGATAACATTAGACGCACTTTACACATAACTCATCACATAAAAAAATATCATAAATGCAGCCATACTGGGATTAGATGCTGAAAAAGCATTTGATTCGGTTGACTGGTCTTTCCGATATAGAATCTTGTCCAGTTTCAATTTTCATAACAACTTCATTAGAACTATCCAGGCATTATATAAAAAACCAAAAGCTAAAATAAGGATTAACGGTAAATTATCATCTTTTGAACTGGAGAGAGGATGTCGTCAGGGCTGCCCCTTGTCTCCACTGCACTTTGCAATCTTCAAAGAACCTCTGAGCCAATGGATAAGACAGAATCAAAAAATTCAAGGTATTACACTTGGTCAGAAGGAACATAAAATTGCACTCTTTGCTGATGACATCTTAATATACCTGGGGCAGCCGGACACCTCTTTTCCAGAACGAATCTGCTTTTTCAGAGTATGGAGAGTTATCGGGGTACAAATTGAACATGCATAAAACCCAAATTTTAACATTCAACTATAACCCAAATCAATATTTACTAAGCAAATTCAAAACTAACTGGGAGATGGAATCTATGAACTATCTGGGGGTCAATATCCCAAAACAACTCAACAAAATTATAACACTGAACTATGATCCACTGATGGCAAAAATAATATCTGATCTAGCAAGATGGAATACGATACTATTCTTGGGTACTGCACAAAGAACTGAAGCAGTCAAAATGAATATACTTCCACGTCTTCTATATCTTTTCCAAACAATACCGGTAGAACCTCCCAAAAAAACATGGCAAGAACTGGACAGAAGGATCTCAAGATTCATATGGCAGGGCAAGAGACCAAGAATTAGGTATAGTGTGGAGAGTGTAAATAACGGAGGCAGATTTATGCAGCAGACGACTTTATTCACTCTCACATCAGTCATACACAGAAAAAGCATGTCTCAATACACCAGGGGCTCTCCTTTTACAGATGTGGACAAAATTGTTGGTACCCCTCTGTTAATGATAGAAAAACCCACAATGGTCACAGAAATAACTTGAATCTGACAGAAGTGATAATAAATAAAAATTCTATGAAAATTAACCAATGAAAATCAGACAATGCTTTTGAATTGTGGTTCAACAGAATTATTTTAAAAAACAAACTCATGAAACAGGCCTGGACAAAAATGATGGTACCCCTAGAAAAGATTGAAAATAATGTGACCATAGGGACACGTTCAACCAAGATGTGTCCTCTAATTAACATCACAGGTGTCTACAAACTTGTAGTCAGTCAGTCGGCCTATTTAAAGGGTGACAAGTAGTCACTGTGCTGTTTGGTGACATGGTGTGTACCACACTAAACATGGACCAGAGGAAGCAAAGGAGAGTTGTCTCAGGAGATCAGAAAGAAAATTATAGACAAGCATGTTAAAGGTAAAGGCTATAAAACCATCTCCAAGCAGCTTGATGTTCCTGTGACTACAGTTGCACATATTATTCAGAAATTTAAGATCCACGGGACTGTAGCCAACCTCCCTGGACATGGCCACAGGATGAAACTTGATGAAAAATGGAAGAGATAGATAATACGAATGATAACAAAAGAGCCCAGAACAACCTCTAAACACATTCATGGTGAACTCCAAGGTCAGGGTGCATCAGAGTCAGATCGCACCATCTGTCTTTGTTTGAGCCAAAGTGAACTTCATGGGAGATGACCAAGGAGGACACCACTGTTGTAAACAAATCATAAAAAAGCCAGACTGGAATTTGCCAAACTGCATATTGACAAGCCACAAAGCTTCTGGGAGAATGTCCTATGGACAGACGAGACAAAACTGGAACTTTTTAGCAAGGCACATCAGCTCTATGTTCACGGACGC
The DNA here is from genome assembly GCA_020510985.1 of Pholidichthys leucotaenia. NCBI lineage: Eukaryota > Metazoa > Chordata > Actinopteri > Cichliformes > Pholidichthyidae > Pholidichthys > Pholidichthys leucotaenia. Next base: position 158,536,789 of record CM035849.1, read on the forward strand.
AAAAATGAAGCATACCAAGAAAAGAACACTGTCCCTACTGTGAAACATGGAGGAGGTTGTGTTATGTTCTGGGGCTGCTTTGCTGCATCTGGCACAGGGTGTCTTGAATCCGTGCAGGGTACAATGAAATCTCAAGACTATCGAGGTATTTTTTTTTTTCGGGAGTTTTTTTTTTTTTATTTAAGTTTTTGTAAAGGGTATACACGTCATTACAGCATTGCATTGTTTACATTTTCATCACGTTCCCTTATTTTTTATTTGACAACAATGGAAGAATAATTATTACAACACCCCTTTTTTTTAAGTGAAAGAAAAAGTGAAATTAAAGAGAACAAAAAAAAAAGCAAAACAAAACAAAAAAAGAGCAAAAAACAAACAAACAAAAAAAAATAAAAATAAAGGAGCATCTGAGTAGCGTTGGAACAAAGAGCGGTGCCATTATTGAAATGGTATTTGTCAAAGATTAGATCTAATGGAAGACACATATGCGATCCAGGGTTGCCAAAAGTTCAAGAACCCATCCATGTCCTGTCTCAGTGCGAATGTCAACTTTTCCATCAAGTAAATGTCTTGGATCACGTTAATCCAATCTTCAGGTGTAGGACAGTCCTTCAACATCCATTTTTTAGTTAGGGCTTTTTTACTTGCCAATATTAAAACAGTGAATAAGTATTTTTCTCCTCGTCTTTCCAGTGAATCCGGTAGTAAACCCAAATACAAAGTTACAAAAGAAAAGGGAACTGTTATTTTGAATATTTTCCCCAATATTGTCTGTACACTGGTCCAATATTGGTGGATAACTGGGCATGACCAAAACACATGAAAATGATTTGCAGTCTTTTCACCACACAAGCGCCAACAGTTCAACCCCTTATGGGTAAATTTGTTTTATGCAGGTGTTCTGAAAAATCTTACCAAATTTTTCCATCCAAATTCTCTCCACTGCAGGGATGAGGTACTTTTCCATTGCTGTCTATTTAGCTTTCCCATATTTCCAATTGTAAAGTGAAATTCCCCTTTTTCCCATCTCTCTTTTATATATGATGTGTTGTCTCCTTGTAAGTCTTGAAGACCTTGGTATATTTTAGAAATGTATCTGATCCCTGGGATCCCTTTATATGCCATTAAGAAGACCTTCAGAACACCTGACTGGGCCCTTTCCAAATCCTCCTTTTTAAGTATATTGTTTATGTGGTGTCTAAGCTGAAAGAACCTGTAAAGATCTTGATTTATTAGTCCTTGTTTTTTCAAATCTTCAAAACTTCTTAAAGTTTGCCCCTTAAAAAAATCATAATATTTTATCAGTCCGTTCTCTTTCCACTTTTTAAATCTAGTGTCTGTTTTATTGGGGGTAAAGTCTTGATCAAAGGCAATCCATTACAGAAGTCGATAGGGCTCTTTAGCTTGATTCTCTCTGACTATCTTAAACCAAATTTTTAGCGGGGTCTCTATCCACGGGTTTGTGTTATTCAAGAGTTTAGGTAAGGCATTGTTCCCTATGATCGCCTGTAGGGGGATGTCACTTGTTATTTGGCCTTCCATCTCCTTCCATTGTGCAGTGTAGACTGGGTTACATATCTCTACTAAAGTTTTAATTTGTGCGGCTTTAAAATAGTCCCTGATATTTGGCAGCGCAAGCCCACCTTTGTCTTTGTTTAGCTGTAGGGTTCTATATTTGATTCTAGGTCTCTTGCCCTGCCATATGAATCTTGAGATCCTCTGTCCAGCTCCTGCCATGTTTTTTTGGGAGGTTCTACCGGTATTGTTTGGAAAAGGTGATGATAAATTACCATTAATCTTTATTTTAGCTGTAGGTTTTTTATATAATGCCTGGATAGTTCTAATGAAGTTGTTATGAAAATTGAAACTGGATAAGATTCTATATAGGAAAGACCAGTCAACCGAATCGAATGCTTTTTCAGCATCTAACCCCAATATGACTGCATTTAACTTATATTTTTTTATATGATGAATTATGTGTAAAGTGCGTCTAATGTTGTCTTGTGTCTGTCTTTGTCTTATAAAACCTGTTTGGTCTAAATGAATTAAGTCTGTCAGTATATTTTCTAACCTTTTGGCAAGGATAGTGGTAAAAAGCTTATAGTCCTGATTTAATACACTGATTGGTCTGTAGTTGGAGCATTCTAGTTTATCCTTTTCAGGTTTAGGTATGACTGCAATGACCCCTTCTCTCCAGTAGGGGGGATTTCCCCTGTGTGGAGGACATAGTTAAATGTTTTCAGGAAGAGAGGAGATAGTTGCTGTTTAAAGGTTTTGTACCACTCTGCTGTATAGCCATCTGCTCCTGGGGATTTGTTAGCTTGTGGTGCACATATGTGGGTTCCATCTGCTTCACATGCTTATTACTGTATGTTTATTGTTTACTGCACGTCTCAGAGGAACAAAAGGTCTGAACCTCCTAGGGGTAGCAGGAGGATGTGAAGTCTGGCCTTTTGTATTCAGAGAGATGGCCGGAGGGATTTCCTGACCACCAGGACTTCAGGTGGAGACAGAAGACCTGAAGGGGGGTGCACTGTGATTTGGGATGTAAAGACAATGTGACTGTGTGCTTTCATGTCCTGGGGTATAAACGGGACAGAGGTGGGGGCATGCCTTCCTCTTTTCTGTTTTTGGATGTTGGAGAATGTGATGGTGAATTAAACTGATCTTGAGTAATAAACTCAGCCTCGTCATTCCACACATCTCCACAAGCTTTAAGTTTCATAATTGCTTTTTCTAATTCTTAAGGTTGTATTTCTGACAGTAGTGTTTTATTTTGAGACTTAGTAAGCTGGGGAAGGTTTAATGTGTTTAGGAATGCTTCAGATGTGTTTTTATGTTTTTTGAGGGAGTACAAGTTCTTATAGTAGTTCTCGAAGCTTTTAAGAATATCCTGAATTCTGAATTTTATTTCCTTTAATACTGGGTCTCTGATTTTGTAGATTGCTCTTTCCGTTTGTTGTTTCCTCAATTTATAGGCTAGTAATTTTGCCGATTTGCTGCCTGCTTCATAGTATTTTTGTTTCAGAAATGTAAGTTTCTTCTGGATTTCTATTGTGTAGATCTCATTTATTTTTTTAATTTCCTTAATTTTGAGCGAGTCATTAGAATGAGTGTTGCCTTTGTGTTCTTTTTCTAGGTTCTTAAAGGCCAAATGTCACGTAATTTTTTTTTCTAAATGACAACGAATTTAGATAAAATACACATAGCTTAAACCAAATATTCATACCGGAGACCATATCACCCACCTGTATTTACATAATTGCACAAAATACACCAGGTGAAGGCCCCACCTTGCTTGCTGGCTTGTGACAGCCAGTCCAGACCACGCCCATGTTTTTGACATCACCAGTTGTACCCTGGCTGCCCTGCCTATCCACATTCACACTTATCAACATTGGACAATCATGACGGAAAGTGACAGCGATTGTGAACAAATTAGTTTAGTTTTGTCTTTTTTTTTTTGTCAGTGGTTCAGACAGTGACAGAGGCATAGAACCTTACCAGTTCGAGCCGTCCGAGATGGAATCAGATGCTTTGTCTGATGACAACAGTTCCAACGATGACCAGAGAGCAGAACCAGTGGAAAATGTCATTGAACTGGACATTAATTGCCTCCAGAATTGCGAAGCCGGAGGGGGTCTGTCGAGGGCGCCCCATAAATATTGATTTTTCGGAAGCCATTATTATTACAGTGGAGGAGAGCCGCTGCTGTCAAGAAATTGACCAGATCAATATGAAAATGGAGGCGCATACCTGTCAAGGGAGATGTTTTCGTCGTATTTTGGTGCCAAGCGCGGCTGTGGGGGACGGCGCAGCGGTTTGGGACACTTTTCTGGGAAATGTTTTAAATGTAGTTCGTGTTGTTATTGTCAAATATTTTAAGGAAAATACGGGGAAAATGCAATTTTAGCAAAAACGGGCGTATTGCCATTTCTGTAAGCCCAAAAGAAAAAATATACTGGAAAAAAAACTGAGTGTCTTGAGGAGCACTCCTGTGTGTGATCACTCACAGCTGGGGCGGGCTGATCGCTCAGCGGGAGCTATTCGCACTACTGTTCGAAGTGTGGAGTCACTCATTAGTTTAATTGTCTGGTCGGGCTGATCGCTCAGCGGGAGCAATTCTCACTACCATGAGAAGTCATTAGGACAATGGTTTAACACGTTGAGCTGTGCAGCGGTTGTGGAACAGACAGAGATCCCAGAGAGGTGTGCCTTGTTGCTCCGCCGTTGCTTATAGCCGCTTTTTACGGTGTTGAAGTACGGCGAAAACGTCTCACTTGACAGGTAAGAAAACATTTCCCAGAGAAGTGTCCCTTATTACCCAGCTGTCCCTGATAGTCCCGTTTTAAGGTATGGGTGAAATATCCAATTTTTTCTTTCTTGTTGCTCACTTCAACCTTCCAGTCTCCATATAAACAATCAATTGAAATACCCCAAGCATCAAACTAGGGTACAATCGATTTCGTCACTTCCGCCTTCTTCCCCAGGCGATTCCAGGGGCCGTGTCAGGCCAAGCGCGGTAGTAATTCCGTTGTTACTAAAGCATATGCACCAAGACCTGAACGGATCGGTTCCCTTTTATATCTAGTTTCAAGATATTTAAAGTACCCTGTTACGTGACATTTGGCCTTTAAGTTCTGACTCTAATGTGGTTAGTTTTTCTTGTCTCAGTTTCTTTTGGATTGCCAGTTTTGCAATAATCTTTCCCCTTATTACAGCTTTGCATGCATTCCACAATATTAAAGGGGATACTTCTCCATTATCATTTTCTTCCCAATATCTGAGAATATCTGATTCCAATTCATCTTTCAGTGGTCCTTTCAGTACATTTGAATTCAACCTCCAAGAAAATGTATTATTTGTGTATTTTTGGATACTTAAGTCCATATAGATCGGACTGTGGTCAGAGAGATCCATCAGTCCTATTTTACATGTTTTTACTCTTCCAATGTCTCTATTAAACATAAAAAAAAATAGTCAATACTCGAGTATGATGAATGTGGCGCTGAGTAAAATGTATAATCTTTTACACTGGGGTTGAATTCCCTCCACACATCACAGATTCCCATTTCTTTTAGTAGCATCCGAGTTTTCCTACTTTGAGTGTTATTTTGATGTGGAGAATTACCTGATGCATCCCAGTATGGACTCAGTCTTAGATTGAAGTCTCCACCACATATCACTAAACCTTGGGCTTTAGTTATCATTAGGTCAAATACATTTTTATAAAATTTCCAGTTAGCCCCTGGAGGTGCATATACATTCAGCAGGGTGATATCTTCTCCCTCTAGCCGCCCAATTACCAAACTGTATCTCCCTTCTTTATCTTTGTGTTGATTTTTTTTTCAAATGTAATTTTGGTTGAGATCAATGTCGCTACTCCCCTCCTCCTCCCTGACTTATATGAAGATGAAGAGATCATTTTAAACCCTTGTCTATTGAGTTTAGGGTGCGCCACGTCTTGTTAGGTGGGTTTCTTGTAAAAATATTGTTCCTGCTTTGTCTTTTTTCATTTTGCCTAGAATCTTGGATCTTTTAACTGGATTCAGGATCCCTTTTACATTATATGAGATTATTTTGGTTACACCCTGTTTCTCCATTGTATTGTCTTTAGTATAACAGTGTGGTGGCCCTCTTTTATGCTACTCAGAAACTGAAAGAACATTAAGAACATAAAACATTAAGAACATAGTGTACGAAACTTTAAAACAAAAACCTGACAAAATAACTTCCTGAGCTGAGGTCTTTTTAGAGACCCTGGAAGAGCCTTGATGGAGTGTAGGCTCTGAGGGAAATTCCTCAAACTCTGTTACGTGTTGAGGGCCCTCTCTTACCCCTGTAAGCTGTCCCATGTTTTTAACGTGAATTTCAGATCCCAATCCGAACTTGTAATGATTTTTTTTTTTTATGCCTATACCCTATGAAATTGTGTGCACCCTCCCACCACCATCACAGCAAACGTTCACGCTAATACAGTATTTGTTAGTGTGGGGAGAACATGTGGATCATTGTCACATTTCTAACTTTTTTTTTTTTAAAGACTTTTGTTTCTAATATTATGACTGTTCCATGAAATGTTTTACCACATGCTGATTCTGCATCTCCTTTAATGTTTGTTACCTTGTAGGAGGGGGGTTGGATGTGCAGATTGACTAAAAAATCGTTATTCCCTCCTGTAAACGGCCAGTTTTTCCTTGTAGCTCTGATGCTGGGTTTCCCGCTGCTGGCCCGAGGATTTTGAGGGTCTCTGTGTGGACCACGTTTGAGCCTCGATTCTTTGGCTCGGGTCTGCTGCGGGTTTAAACACCGTTACCGGGAGCCCTCTCCTCGCCATGTCCGCGGTTGCTTCTTCTGCCGAATAATAGAGACATGTCTCTTCACCGTAGAAAACCCTTAGCTTCGCCTGAAATGGCGTCTGGAAGTGCAGTTTTTTTCTCTCGTAGCACCTTTTTAGCGTTGTCGTATTCCCGACGCTTTTTAAGGACCTCCGGGGTGTAATCATGTTCCACGAAAACTTCTCTGTTGGTGCATAAATCCTTTTTTCTGCCAAGCCAGTCACAACCTCTTGTTTTATTTTGGAGTTGGAGAACCTCACCACCACCGATCTTGGTGGCGCTTCCGCCGCCGGCCTAGGGGCTAATGTACGGTGCGCCCTTTCTATCTTCAAGTCGGTGGATTGGGGAATATCCAACTTCTCTCTCAGTAAGGATTCCACGCATGCCGCCATTGTGGTGAAACCATCCTCGACTCCTTCTTTCAGACCATGAATTCTTATGTTGTCTCTTCTCAGTCTTCCTTCTTTGTCGGTTAGCTTAGCTTCTAGTCTTGACTGCCTTTTGTGTAGATCCAGCACGGAATCTTCCAGCCCTTTTATTCTTTCCTCTGCTTCCAAGATTCGGTTCTCGGCCTGGTCCACTCTGCTGTTTGTCCTTTTTAATTCTTCTTTGATTTCACGAAATTCGGCCTAACACTCTTGGCGAAATCGTCTTAATTCTTTAAATACCATTTTCAAGCTAACCTTTATCTTAGCTTCATTCAGCTCCTCGTCTTCTGAATGGAAATCCTCCGGATCAGATTCTTCGGCCGATGCGTGTCCTGGCCTGGTAAATGTCGATTTCTTTCGTTTTCCTTTAGGCATGATGACTTTGTCCTTTGATTTTCACTCTTCCAAAAAGCCGTTAAATCTGATTTTCAAGGTATTTTACTGGATTGGGTCTGGGAGCTTCAGCGTTAAGCTGCAATCACCATGGTGTCCAGACCGTAAGTCCTAGACTATCAAGGTATGCTAGAGAAAAATGTACTGCCCAGTGTCAGACAGCTTGGTCTCAGTCGCAGGTCATGGGTCTTGCAACAGGATAATGACCCAAAACACACACAGCTAAAAACACCCTAGAATGGCTAAGAGTGAAACATTGGACTATTCTAAAGTGACCTTCTATGAGCCCTGATCTAAATCCTATTGAACATCTGTGGAAGGAGCTGAAACATGCCGTCTGGAGAAGGCACCCTTCAAACCTGAGACAACTGGAGCAGTTTGCTCATAAGGAGTGGGCCAAAATACCTGCTGAGAGGTGCAGAAGTCTCATTGACAGTAACAGAAATGGTTTGATTGCAGTGATTGCCTCAAAAGGTTGTGCAACAAAATATTAAGGGTACCATCATTTTTGTTCAGGCCTGTTTCATGAGTTTGTTTTGTAAAATAATTCTGTTGAACCACAATTCAAAAACATTCTGATTTTCATTGGTTAACTTTCAGACTTTTTATTTATTACCACTTTTGTCAGATTCAAGTTATTTCTGTGACCATTGTGGGTTTTTCTTTCATTAACAGAGGGGTACCAACAATTTTGTCCACATCTGTATATAGAGTGATGACTGATGCCTGCCATTGATCTTTGATGATTTCATAGCAAGTCCTATGATTTAACCGCCCCTCTCACATCCGCATGACATCTCGCATCACAATACATTCATCCGTTCTCCCCCAACTCCTCCTTCCTGCTACCTCACCATTATCTCCATACCTATTGTCCTTCTCTGTTTACCCTCTGCATCCAATCTGAGATGATTAACCCAGCCTCTACACCCCCCCAGAATCTCAGACCGAGTTTCAGTCCTCACGTCCTTTTGGCTTCAGTCTCCTCCCATATCTGCTGTAATGGGGGTTTACCACCTCTGCAACGCTGCTGTGCCGGCAGAGGGCTCCTGGGGGTGTGTCTGTCTGCCGGTGGGCCATGGCGAGGAGGGGGAAACCTTCAACTTGCCCGTGTGGCTGCTCTGATGAATCGTTTACCTGGGGAGTTCTCAGTGGGGGTCTTCCACGTCGAGGGGCCCGAGCCAACAGCACTTGCTCGTCCGCCACCACAAAGGCGGGCTAAAGTCTGTCTATGCATATTTTCTCCCGACGACCCCCAAGTCTAACAAAAAATGTTTGTCCCATTTCCAGCACTCTGAACGGGCCATCGTAGGGTGGGCGCAATGGAGGGCGGTGGGCATCGTGCCTGACAAACACGAACGCCGCGTTCTTCAAAGTTTTTGGCACAAAAGCGCGTGGAAAACAGTGGTGGGCCAGGCCGGGCAGCGTGCCTGTGTCTGCGCTATGCTGCAAACGCTGAGACGGGCAGTTGCTGGCACGGGATTATCTGGCAAAAATTCCCAGGGCAGCCGCAGTGGCTGAGAAAAAATGAGCTCCGCCGGGGAAGCCTCCAAATCCTCTTTTGGTGCGAAACGCAACCCCAATAAAACCCACGGCAACCGGTCTACCCAATTTGCATCCGTCAGCAAAGCCCTGAGCGCTGCTTTCAGTGACCTATGGAAACGCTCGCATACCCCATTGGCCTGTGGGTTGCACGCGGTTGTGCGATGAATTGCAACACCCAGGCTACGGGCCATCGCGGTCCAGAGGTCGGAAACAAACTGAGGGCCCCTATCGGACGTGATGTCTGACGGAATTCCAAAACATGCCACCCATGTTGTCAAAAAAGCGCGCGCCACGTCCGCGGACGTGGTTGCCACCAGCGGGACTGCTTCTGGCCAGCGTGTGGTATGGTCCACCACTGTCAGAAGGTGCGTGCACCCCTGCAATGGCGGGAGGGGGCCCACGAGGTCCACGTGAAAATGGTCGAACCTCTTCTCCGGTATACGAAACGGCTCCAAAGGAGCCTTCGTGTGTCTGTGTACTTTGGCTCGTTGGCACGCTACGCAGGCTGCAGCCCACTCTTCCATTTGTTTGCGCAGGCCTGGCCACACGAACTTCGCTCCCACCATTTTGACTGGCGCGCGCACTCCTGGGTGCGCCAGAGCGTGAACTGACTCAAACACGCGGTGGTGCCAAGCAACTGGGACCACGGCCGCGGGCGTCCCGTGGAGACGTCGCAGATTTGGGGGGGGGGGCTGCCGTCTTGCAGTACTCTGCTCTCCAGCCTTAACCCTGTTGGTCCAGACTGGAGCGCGCACACGTCCGTATCGCCAATCTGCTCTGTGGCCATGGCTGTATAATCTATCCCCACGCAGACCGGGGCCACTACTGCGCGCGAGAGGCAGTCTGCCACCACATTCAGTTTACCCGACACATGCTGAATAACGGTCGTAAACTCCGAGATCACGGCCAGCTGTCTCTGCTGCCGGCCCGACCATGGTTCCGAAACCTTGGCCATCGCAAACGTCAGCGGCTTGTGGTCCACGAACGCGATGAAGCTGCACCCTTCCAGCCAGAACTGGAAGTGGCGTATGGCCAGGTGGAGAGCCAGCAACTCTCTGTCGAACACGCTGTATTTATGCTCACTGTCACGCAAAGCCCTGCTGAAAAAAAGCGAGTGGCTGCCAAGGACTGGCGACACGTTGCTCCACGACGGCCCCTATGGCCACATCCGAGGCGTCGGTAGTGAGCGCTATCCGGGCCGCTGGGTCCGGGTGCGCCAACAGTGCGGCGTTTGCCAGGGCTGTTTTAACCTCAGAGAATGCCTGCTCCCGCTCCGGAGTCCATTCGACTCTGTCCGCGGGTTTCCGTTTCTTGAGCACGGCGTACAATGACTGCATGAGTTGAGCTGCGCGGGGGAAGAACTAGTTATAAAAGTTGACCATCCCCAAACATTCTTGCAGCGCCCTGACCGTCTGAGGCCGGGGAAAATTCGCCACGGTGCGCACTTTGTCGGGCAAGGGTATCGCTCCCTCAGATGAGACGCGTTGCCCCCCAAAAATCAATCCCCATCACACCGAACTGGCATTTCGCCGGGTTGATTATTAACCCGTGCTCCTCCAACCTCCGGAAAACCGTCCTGAGGTGGGTTATGTGTTCGTCCTCGGACGCACTGGCCACCAGGATGTCATCCAGGTAGACAAACACAAACGGCAGATCGCGCAACACCGCATCCATCATGCGTTGGAATGTCTGTGCCGCTCCTTTTAATCCGAACGGCATCCGTAAAAACTCAAACAAGCCAAATGGAGTTATTACCGCTGTTTTGGGTATGTCCTCCATGCGCACTGGGACCTGGTGGTAACCACAGACCAGGTCTATTTTAGAAAAAACGCGTGCCCCGCCGAGGTGAACGGAAAAATCCTGAATATGGGGAATCGGGTAGCGGTCGTGCGCTGTGGCGTTATTCAACCTGCGGAAATCTCCGCATGGTCGCCACGATCCCTCGGCGTTATGGACCATGTGTAGCAGGGATGCCCATGGGCTGTTTGAGCACCTGATGATGCCCAACATTTCCAAGTTGGCAAACTCCTCGCGCGCTATGGCCAGTTTAGCTGCGTCCAAGCGCCGAGGTCGTGCAAAAACGGGCGGCCCAGTGGTGGTGATAAAGTGCTCCACCCTGTGTTTAGCGATGGCCGCCAAAAACGTCGGGACCGTGAGTGCTGGGAACTGAGTGAGCAGTGTGTGGAACTTACCGCCTGAAGCTGTGACGTTGGCTTGTGTTACTGGCCCGGCCCCTCGAGCTGTACAGGGGAGAGAATCAAAAGACATTGCATTAACCAAACGTCTGTTAGCAACATCGACTAGCAACCCGTGTGCACACAGAAAATCAGCTCCCAGGATTGGGAAACTCAATGCAGCTATGACAAAAGTCCACTCGTACATACGGCCGTGTAGGAATAAAGTCAGCGTTCTCTCACCAAAAGTCTTAATGACCAAGCCGTTTACTGCTACCAGCCCGGGGCCGCTAGCTCCCGCTAGCCGGTCGGCATAGGATGGCAGGATGATGCTCTTCTGGGCGCCGGTGTCTATGAGGAACCGTCTCCCCGAGCGCGAGGCCGTCACGTAGAGCAGCTTGTTCTCTTCACCGGCGGTCGCAGCTGCTACCAACTGCCGGCCTTGGCGTTTCCCGAATGCTTGAATTGGCACGGTGGCACACATATGTGTGCGTTCTCTCCAAAGTGGCGGTGGTAGAAGCAAAGCGTGTCTCTCTGGCGCTCCCTGGCCCCCACTGCCGTCGGCGGCTCCTCACCTCCGCTGGTCGTCTCACTGGGTTCCGACGCCGCCACGTTCACTGTGAGGGCTCTGGTGGTGAGGATGATCCGATCTGCCTCCTGGGCTTGCACACGGTAGTCACGCGCGGCCAGCAACGGCAGATTAGCCAGGACCGCTCTGGCCACTGTTGGGAGGTTCCGGAGGAAAAGGTGGCCAAACAGAAAATGCCCGTCGTCCGTGTCCATCAACGCCAACATCTTCTCCATCAGTTCGATCGCCGACCCATCTCCTAACTCACAGTGCCTCAGGGGCCTCTCTGCTCTCTCACAGTCCGAGAGCGTGTAGCGCCGGGTCAGCGCACCTTGAGAGCCCCGTATCTGTCGTGGGCTGGAGGCTGTTGGAGCAGACTTGCTACTTGCTGAGACGTGCAAGCGTCCAGCACTGTGACCACATAGTAATATTTGGTGTTGTCTGCCGCTATTCCCCGGAGGGCGAACTGAGCCTCGGTGTGGTGGAACCAAGACCGCGGGTCGTGCAGCCAGAAGTCCGGTAGTTTGACCGAAACAGCGCACACGTTGCTGTGGGTTCCCGCCTGGGCCATCTCTGGGATGCCTGCCGCGTTGGTGGGGCTTCCCGTCCGGGCCGAGTCCGGGGTTCTTGCCTCGTGTTCCATAGTTCATCAAAGGGTCACCACTGTGGAGAGTGTAACGGAGGCAGATTTATGCAGCAGACGACTTTATTCACTCTCACATCAGTCATACACAGAAAAAGTATGTCTCAATACACCAGGGGCTCTCTTTTTATATCAACCGCCCCTCTCACATCTGCATGACATCTTGCATCACAATACATTCATCCCTTCTCCCCCAACTCCTTCCTGCTACCTCACCATAATCTCCATACCTATTGTCCTTCTCCGTTTACCCTCTGCATCCAGTCTGAGATGATTAACCCAGCCTCTACAATAGAACCCTACAGCTAAGCAAAGACACAGGTGGGCTCGCGCTGCCAAATATCAGGGACTATTTTAAAGCCGCGCAAATTAAAACTTTAGTAGATATGTAACCCATTCTACACTGCACAGTGGAAAGAGATAGAATGCCAAATAACAAGTGACATTCCCCTACAGGCGATAATAGGGAATAATGTCTTACCTAAACATTTGAATAACACTAACCTGTGGATAGAGACCCCGCTAAAAATTTAAGTCAGAGAATCAAACTAAAGAACACTATCGATTATTGCAATGGATTTCCTATGATCAGGATTTTACTCCTAATAAAACAAGACACTAGATTTAAAAAGTGGAAAGAGAACGGACTGATAAAATATTACTATTTTTTTTAAAGGGTACACTTTGAAAAGTTTTGAAGATTTGAAAAAACAAGGTCCAATAAATGAAAACCTTTACAGGTTCTTTCAGCTTAAGACACCACACAAACAAAATACTTAAAAAGGATGATTTGGAAAGGGCCCAGTCAGGTGTTCTGAAGGTTTTCTTAATGGCACATAAAGGGATCCCAGGGATCAGATACATTTCTAAAATATACCATGGTCTTCAAGATTTAAAAGGAGACAACACATCATATATAAAAGAGAAACGAGAAAAAGAGGGGAATTTCACTTGACAACTGGAAATACGGGAAAAACTAAATAACAGTGGAAAAGTACTTCATCCCTGCTGTGGAGAGAATTTGGATGGAAAAATTTGGTAAGATTTTTCAGAACACCTGCACAAAAATTTACTCAGAGGGTTGAATTGCTGGCACTTGTGTGGTGAAAAGACTGCAAATCATTTTCATGTTTTGGTCATGCCCGCTTATCCACCAATAGTGGACTAACGTACAGACAATATTGGGGAAAATATTCAAAGTAACAGTTCCCTTTTCTTTTGTAACTTTGTATTTGGGTTTACTACCGGAATCACTGGAAAGACGAGGAGAAAAATACTTATTCAATGTTTTAATATTGGCAAGTAAAGGATTAAGCGGAAGATGGATGGATCTAAAAAAGCACTAACAAAAAGATGGATGTCGAGAGATTGTCCTGCACCTGAAGACTGGATTAACCTGATTCAGGACATTTACTTAATGGAAAAGTTGACATTTGCAGAGACAGGACATGGATGGGTTCTTGAACTTTTGGCAACCCTGGAACGCATGTGTGTCTTCCATCAGATCTAATCTTTGACAAATACCATTTCAATAATGGCACCTCTCTTTGTTTCAGTGCTACTCAGATGTTCTTGTATTTTTCTTGTTTTTTTTTATTTTTCTTTTCTTTCACTTAAAAAAAAAAAAAAGGGTGTTGTAATTTTTTTTTTCAATCTTGTCAAAAAAAAAAGGCAATATGTGATGAAAATGAAAACAATGCAATGCAGTAATGACATGTATACCCTTTACAAAAACTTAAAAAAAAATGCAAAACAAAAACAAGGTTAGACATAGATATGTTAGCATTTAATAAAGAACGGATTTTTAAAAAAACTCCAATTTCTGTGCATTTCTAGTATTAAAATGTGATGATCTAAAACATTTAAGTGTGACAAATATGCAAAAATATAAGAAATCAGGAAGGAGGGAAATACCTTTTCACAGCACTGTAAAGAAATTGACATGCACTCAAATATAACCCAAACGTATGACTAAATGTAAAAAAACAAAAGTAGTAAATGCAAGGAAATATATAGGCATATGAATAAAACAAACTGAGAAGATATATAAATCACATATCAATGACGCTGGATAATGACCAAAACTATTGGCTGATAAATGATTCAACTACATAAAGTTCAGAAGTAGTTTGCTGACCACTTTATCAATAAAGGAAAGCTCCATATCTGAAATAGATTCAAAGAATGATTCTTGCAAGAGTTGGTCTTTGACATTTTTATTAAAAGGAAAAAACTGTACAATCAAACTAACCACCGACCTTGATCTTAACAGTTAACTAATTTTTGAGATACACAAAACATGAGCAAGCAAAACTATTCCACACTTGAACATCAAGACAAATATCAATGTGAATACATGTTTTTTTTCCTAAACTGACAATGTATAAAAGCGAAGTAGAAATGGATGTACATTTTTCTACCCCCCCCCCCAAAAAAAAAAAAAAAAAATCAAATGTTGCAGAGTCACAATGAGGAATTGTAATCAGTTTGTTTTTCACAACGATGAAGTGCAGTGGTGTTGCACCCACCCCAGGTGATGGGAGTGAAATTTGGGAAGCATCATAAACAGGCTTGTCAGTTCAACACAGGCAATATAGGATAGGCAATATAAAGAAAAATATACAAATTAAATTCCCTCAGAATCATAAACTATGCCATGACAACCACACAAAAAAGGGAGTTGCTTTTTTAACCTTTTTTTTTTTTTTTTTTTTTTTTACAATCTACATCATGTCTGAAGTCATAAAAGCTGTATCATTTTCACACAAGCTGTAGCTGAATGTTTCTTCGACCTATCGGTCTTCCACTTAGTTCCGCAATGGCTACTAATGCCCCATGACGAGACTCAAACATCAAAGTGGCAAAGCCTGTAGGCTGTCCACTCTGATTATACTGCAGTGACAGAGACTCGGGTATAAAATTATAACCATAACAAAAGTCATAGATTTCATCACTTTTGATTCGGAATGGCAAGTTGCTTAACTGCACACAGGTTGGACCATCAGAACGATCAACAGGGTTCTCATATGCGCCATCACCCCTGTATTGTGGCAAGTGAGGACGTACCACACGTGGGTCATAATCACTGCCTTCGTAGTTGTATCTGCTTATGTCACTCGCTGATACAAACTCAACAGGAGGACTTCTTAGGTCAAGGTTGCGGGGCTCAGAGTGATAGGATTGCTCACTGCTCCTGTATCCCTCCTCTCTTGGCAGGCGCTCTTGCACTGATGGGTCAAAAACCAACTGCTTCATCTGAGAACGCGAAATGCACTCCAGTATAACTTCTGATCCAAGAAACCGTCGTCCATTGAGAGCCAGTGTACTTGTGACAGCCTCTGTCTCAGATCCAAAGACAACCACAGCTTTTCCAAACCTACCATGTTCTTGGTCACGCAGCAAAAACACCCTGTCTTCTGTGATGTCATATCCATGAAAGAAGTCCACAAGTTCAACCTTTCGAATATCAAATGGCAGGTTTTGCACAAGGACACAGGTTTTCTCCAGGTCATGAGACTCACTGGGGTAAGGAGAACTCCCAAACATTTCTGAGCGTCCTGCCTGTTGCAGATTTGTATTTTGAGCTCTCAAAAGATTGATAATTTTCTCTCTCGAGATTGGGCGGGCACGAAGCTGTCGATGAAGAAACGGACTTCCATCTTGGCTTAAAGCATCACAATAGTCACGCAGAGTTTGGAACAGTACAAACGCAGACCTTGTTCTTTTCCCATCTTTGTCCAGCAGGCAAAGAATCTGGTCATCTTTCAGCCTGGCATTACAAAAAAGCCGTTTTATGTCTTCCTTTTCTGCTGCAAAGGACAGATTGTCCAACAAGACACAATACTCTTCATCCATAGAATCAATGTTCCGCTGTGCCCCAGGAGAGCGTGATCTTACACGATGTTGAGGATTGTGGCTGGGAAAAGGGGATTTTCCCCTTTCCAATTCCTCATTCATCACAGGACCAATTGGTAGTCTACCACCAGCTTGACACCAAGTTTCAAAAGATGCTCGGCTTATCAGAATATACCTTGAGCCAATGTGTTCCTTATTCCTTTTTAGTCCCCCCAGTGCATCCCCGTGCGTTGCAAACAGGACCAAGGCTGTCCCATCATTCTGGTTTCTTGCATTTTTATGCAAGATTATTTCACTGACAGCCAAACCACTGAAAAACTCAAGTATTTCCTTTTCACTGGCAGAGTAGGGCAGTCCTTTGAGAAACAAACATGGGAATTCATCTCTGTTAATTCCCCTCCCCTCCGCCACATGTGGGGTATAACCCCTTCTACCAGATGATGAGCTTCCCATCTCGCGATCCAAAGCTCTGTGAACAACTCTGGCATCATCTTCAGCTAGCTTTGCTTGAGTCAGCGCAGCATTTTGTGAACACTGTTCAAGCATCTTCTGCATCTCTGTGTCGCTACTGAGTAGCAACGTAACTGGAGAATCTCTTATGATTCCCCCTGAACGTCGCATGGCTCTTCTGGCATCTTCATCTGAAGCAAAAATAATGAAAGCCTCCTCAAGCTTCCCACCAATAATATGCACCCCTCCATCCGGAATACTGAGGCCAGTGAAGAAAGCGCGAATATCCTCTGTATCAGCTCTGTAGCTTAGGCCCTGTAAACGGATGACGACCACCATGCTGAAGCGTAAACAACAGTCCCTGTAGAGAAGGACACAGAACATTATTGCCAACAAACTGACTGTTCTTCTTTGCCACTTTTTCAGCATCTAAAATAAAAGCCATTAAATCTTAATACAAAAGGAGAAGTAGATGGCACCATCAAACTTTGAAGTTCTCAACAGCAACATGCTGCCTCGTCCATTCGTTAATTATGTGTAACAACGTGAACGTGAAAACATTTCACGTTCTAGACTGAAAGTCCAAAACACACACAGTTCTGCTCTATTGAGTTTTTTTCATGAAATCACAAATTTGATGCATCCTGATGCATGTTATCAACTTCGGGAAAAAAAAAAAAAATCATGCTCCAACCAAATTTTATTTTACAATACACCAAACCAAGTACCACAATATTTCCAAACAATCTAAGAACTGAAAATTTAGGGGCATCACCTAAGGCACAGTATTCTCCTTCAGGTGTGTAAGGTAAAATACAAGATTGCTGGTTCTGAATACAGCACAGAATGATAGAAACGCTCAATATCCATCAGCTCCCAAAGAAGAACAGGCCACAGACAGGTACACAGCATCCCAATGGTTGGCCAAGAAATCAATTTTGAAGCCTAAAACAATTATTTCTACTTTTACAGTCAAATAAGATATCAATCTGAACGGCCTGCAAAATAGAATAATCTGACTGGTCCATTGTTAATCCAGTAACAAAATACAGAATAGAAAAAAGGCCGTCCATCAAGTTAAAACATGCTGACAGAAACGCCATGATGTTTTAAGCACCGATTACAATCCAACCAAAGTGGCTCCAAGTCTGTTACTCCCAAACATGAAAGTATCAATCCAACAATCCCAAGACTGGTCTCCCTTTTCAAAATTATATGATCATATTCATAATTCTACAATCTTACTTCCAACTAGACAAACCAATCTTTCTGTACACCCTTAGGGTTTTCCTGACGCACCATGGACTTTATCTAAATTCAGAATTGAAATAAATGAAAGCCCATAGTGATTTAATCTGACCACCGACAATAAGGGTTGCTCTCTGTGCCAGTTCCCATTCTGGCTCTGGAGTCAACATACACCAACTTTATTCATCTGCATCATTAGGGATACATCAATCCCATATCAATATCCAACATGACTCAAAACACTGGATAGGTATTGGAAACTGAGCCACTGAAATCACATCTAATTCGCTTAAATTAAGCACCGCTAATTTAGCTGATGTTAGAAGGCACTGTATGTGATACACCAGCAGATGTATATGCTCTGATAGACCACACTGAGCTAAACAGAGTTAGCCTAAGATGGAGGAGCCCCAAGGTAACATTTTCCAGTGCTTTGCAAAGATGCAATAAACCTCCCACTGACAATGTGAAAATGACTCTTCATGGATGTTTAATTTTAATGACACTGACAGACCAAGAGATCTACTCCTCACAGCCCATTGCTACAAGCTAATAACATCCACAGCTCATACACAATTTCTGTTTCCATAAAACTCACTTTGAACTCTTCACTGAACACCTAGACCAGGGGTGCCCAATTAGTTGATTGTGATTTACTGGTCAATAGAGATGCTTAAAGGCCATCGTATATCAGTCCAGACCCCGACAGGCGGCACACAAGCCTCATGCTTGAACAGAGCGGAGGATAAACCCAGCTTAAGTGTGCTTCACTGTGCCCACCAACTTTGCCGCAAAGTGACCAAAGATGCCAGCATTGTGTACACACCAAGCAACACCTTAGCTTGTGCGTGACTGTAGACCCACACAGCTGCCTGACAGCTGTCATGCCAAAAAGTGATGGTTGTCCAGAAACCGATCAGCCTTGCAGGAGCACGCCTTGTTCAGCTATTTCTTCTTGGTTTGGTTTATGGCTGCTTTCCACCAATGCAAAATGTCATCATGAGACCAAGCATGGCCATCCCGAACAGAACCATCCACAGAACAAGGTGAGGACACGAAAACATCCATCACACCCCCTTAACGAGGTCCAATGCAGTACAGTTTCTCCCACCGGCTCAAACCACAATTTCGTGCTGTGGCTCAAGTAGCAGTCAGGCTATGTATGGAGGTTGTTTTCAGCCATAAAGCCAAGAGTATTTTCCTCTGATCTGAGCACAGGCTCCACACAAAGTTCTTTTATTCATTCCATTTCTCCCATGGTAGGGGCAGCATGGTGATCTGGATCCTGCTCGGCATGTTAAATGCACAAATAAAGGTGGGACGGGGGAACACGGCCCCAAACCTGGGAAAAAAGACTATTCCCCCCCCCCCCCCGGAAAAAAATCATCACAATCCCCTCCATATCATTCTACAAAGCTGAACAAAATGTATCTGAAACATAAATGCATTTTTTTTATTTGCAGTGTTTCACATTTTATGTATTCACATTTTTCACTTTTTCTTGTTAATTTCTGACCCGTAGATCTAGTGATGTTGAAAAATCTAAATCTCAAATGTAAAAAGGTTGGGCATTTTCATATCCACAACACACAATGCTTCTATCGTTTTGATTTCTGTAATCTCAGTCAGCATCTCATTTTTAAGGTTGAAGTTATGCTGCTGCACATGCTCTGGACAGCAGTCTGAACTGCAGGATTTTACAACTTAAGACAGCTCTGACAGACAGGCTCACAAGAGCACTGAGGCGAGTACACTATCCCCCGCTTCCATTTTCTTTGACTATCCCAATACTTACTGAAAGCAGTTTTCAACTTTTCAAAAATAATTACTGTGGCAGAATCAAATTATAAGACCATCATCCACAGATATACAACAAAGTATACAACCCATAGTTGTAGGGCAGGATCCTGAGGTGAACCCATGTAGCAACTATGGTGATCTTAGAGAGATTTACATGTTCTATAGTAAGAGATCATAGGGAGTGCCAACCTTGACCTCTGACCCCAAACCTGTAGTCAGAGGTTATGGCATCACAGTGAACCTGTGTACCAGGTTTGGTGGCCCTAGCTTTCTTTGTTGTCGAGATATTCTTGATAAGGCATTTTGATGTTGACCTTTGACCATGCGATCCCAAAATCACAGTCACACTTCAGGGTCACAGGGTGAGCCTGTATACCAAGTTTGGTGACCCTGACTTTACTCGTTGTACAGTAATAAGGCATAGAGAATGTTAACCTTGACCTTTTGACCCCAAACCCATAGTCTGAGGTCACAATCCCAAGGTGAACATGTGGACCAGGTTTGGTGGCCCTAATTTTACTTTTATAGTAATAGTGTAAATGGAATGCTAAGCTTGACCTTTTGACCCCAAACCCACAGTAGAGGTCAGGATTCCACTGTGAACCTGTGTACCAGGTTTGGTGGCCCTGATTTTATGCGTTGTACAGTAATACGGCATAAGGAATGGTAACCTTGACCTTTGACCCCAAACCCATAGTCAGAGGTCAGATTCCAAGGTGAACCTGTATGCAAGGTTTGGTGGCCCTAGCTTTACTCGTTTTATAGTAATAGTAAATGTAGCATTTACCATAGTACAAATGCAATGTTAACTTTGACCCTTTGACCCCAAATCCATAGTTGGGTGAGGGTGCAAGTCATCCAAGATGTGTATTAGATACAACTCCTGTATCAATTTGAAAAGCCTACATCATTTTTTCAGTTGTTATTGTGTTTAGAAG
Organism: Pholidichthys leucotaenia; assembly: GCA_020510985.1. Lineage (NCBI taxonomy): Eukaryota > Metazoa > Chordata > Actinopteri > Cichliformes > Pholidichthyidae > Pholidichthys > Pholidichthys leucotaenia. The sequence continues at coordinate 158,557,169 of CM035849.1, forward strand.
GTTTAGGGAAAAATTTGACCTCTGACCTCAAGGTCATCCAATGAGAGTGAAATTGCAATATGGGCATCATACATGCCAAGAACGTCTAAGGAGGAAAGTGGAGGGCTTCATCACTGACAACGCCCCCCGGACAGATGTAGAGAGGCATCCAGGCCCTCACCAACGAAAGAGAGGCCAGTGCCCCACCCAACATCGGACAGCAGCCTCACTCGGGCAGAGGAACTAAACAGCTTCTTTGCCCAGTTTGAGCACACTTCCCCCCCACCACAACACGTCCTCCCCTCTCTCTCCAGGTGCAACAAGGTGAGGAGGAAATTGAAAGTAGTGAACCCCTGCAGAGCTGCTGGTCCCAACGGCATACCAGGAGTGGTGGTCAAAGCATGTGCAGCATTTAATAAAATATATCTTTTTTTTTTTTTTTTACTTTGGATCATGATAAAAAAAATAGTCCTCAGCTGGCAGAAGAGCTTAACAGCTTCTTCACTCTGTTTGAGCACACCTCCCCCCAAACCTGTCTCCCCCTCCTCCCCATTCTCTATAGGTGCATGAAGGGAGGAGGCAACTGAGAGCAGTGAACCCCTGCAGAGCTGCTGGTCCTGGTGGCATCCCAAAAGCGGTGGTCCAAGCATGTGCAGACCAGCTGGCAGAGATCCTCACCAAGCTGTTCAACCTCTCCCTGACGCATGCCGCCGTCCCCTCCTGCCTCAAGGCCTCCACCATCATCCCCATCCCCAAAAAGTCCACAACTGACAGCCTGAATGACTACAGACCCATAGCACTCATGTCTGTAGTCATTAAGTGTTTTGAGCGACTGCTGTCCCAACACATCAAGGACCGTCTTCCCCCCTCTTTCGATCCAAACAAATTCGCCTACAGGGATAACCGGTCCACGGAAGACGCCATTGCCACCATACTCCACAGAGTGCTGAGCCACCAGGAGAACCCAAGGAACTATGTGAGGATGCTCTTTGTGGACGACAGCTCAGCTTTCAACACCATCATCCCCGATATCCTGATCAACAAACTGCACATCCTCCAGATCCCCCCACCTGCTCCAGGATAAGAAAGTTTCTCCCCAACTGCCCACAAACAGCCAGATTTGGCCCCCACCACTCCTCCATACCATCTCTCAGCACTGGGTCCCCCCAGGGCTGTGTGCTAAGCCCTCTACTGTACTCCCTGTATAGCTCTGACTGCATTCCAAGCCACCCAACCACCGTCATTGTGAAGTACGCAGACGATACCACCTCTGTTGGGCTAATCACTGACGACGATGAGAAGGCATACAGGGTGGAGGTAGAGAATCTGCTGCTGTGGTACCAAGTTAACAACCTGAAACTGAATGTAAAAAAAAAAAAAAAAAAAAAAACCACCTCATACTGGACTTCGGAAAGAACAAACAGGATCACACCCCTCTCCTCAAACTGTGACCAAGTGGAAACCATCCCCACTTTCAGGTTCCTGGGCACCCACATCTCCTCTGACCTCTCCTGGTCTGTCAACACCAAGGCCCCAATGAAAGTCCAGTAGCGGCTGCACTTCCTCTGTGTCCTGAGGAAGAACAACTTGGACCAGAAGCTGCTGCTGGCCTTCTACCGCTGCTCGGTGGAGAGCATGTTCACCTACTGTCTGGATGTGTGGTACGTCGGCTCCACGGCTGAGAACAGGAAGGCTGTGCAGAGCGTCAACACTGCCCCCCCCCCCAAAAAAAAAAAAATCACTGGCGGCCCTCTGCCCTCCCTGAAGGACGTCTCCAGATCTTCCTGTCTCAGAAAAATCAAGGCCATAACAGGAGACCCCTCACATTCCACCCACCACTTGTTTGACCTGCTTCCTTCGGGACAATGGTTCAGATCAAACAGGTCCCCCACCTACAGACTGACAAACAGTTTCTTTCCCTGGGCCATCTGGACTGCAACCAGTCAGAGGCCCCAACCCCTCCCTCCGAACGCTCACATGCACAGAACTGAGGACCTTTTTAATTATCACAACAAAGCCCCTTTTCCACTAGTACCTCAGCCCTACTCGCCTCGACTCAGTTTTTTTTTTTTTTTTTTTTTTTTTTTTTTGTTACTTATTTGTACCCGTAGGTAGACTTGGTTTGCAGTCTGGTGACAAGCCACTGGCTGCTGGTCGCTGCGTGCGCGAGCGCCCTAAACCTACATGTTTTTGGTGTGCGGGAGGAAACCGGAGAAATCCCGGAGTAAACCCGCGCAACACGGGGAGAACATGCAAACTCCACACAGCTCACTGTTGGTCGGGGGCTGGGATCGAACCCACGATCTCATGATCCCCGCGGTCCCCCGGCCGAGGGTAAAGCTGTGCTGCCACAGTGCTAAACCACTGCGCCACCGTGCAGCCCACACTGCGCCACCGTGCAGCCCACAAACCGTGCAGTTTGTAGGGTTTTACATTAGTACCTGGTACCAGGTACTTTTTTCGGACCGACTTCAGTGAGGCTGCAACCATGCTGAGTCGAGCTGAACAGATTGCAGGCCACTGATTGGCCAGAGCGTAACGTCAGTGGATGACAGTGACGTCTTCACAAGATTCAAAACCGCCATTTGTAAATTCGGCCATGAGCTTTTATTTGTGATAATAAACAAAATACAGTGGTGTGAAAGAAGTTTGCCCCCTTCCTGATTTCTCATGTTTTTGTATGTTTGTCACACTTAAATGTTTCAGATCAAACAAATTTAAAAATTAAGACAAAAATAACAAGTAAACAAAATGCAGTTTTTAAATGGTGTTTATTATAAAAGGAAAAAAATCCAAACCTACATGGCCTTGTGTGGAAAAAGTGATTGCCCCATAAACCTAACAACTGGTTGGGCCACCCCTTGGCAGCAACAACTGTAATCAAGCATTTGCGATAATTGCAATGCGTCTTTTACAGTGCTGTGGAGGAATTTTGGCCCACTCATATTTGCCGAATTGTTGTAATTCAGCCACACTGGAGGGTTTTCGAGCATGGACCGCCTTTTTGAAGTCATGCCACAGCTTGTCAATCGGATTCAGGTCAGGACTTTGACTAGGCCACTCCAAAGTCTTCATTTTTGTTTTTCTTAAGCCATTCAGAGATGGACTTGCTGGTGTGTTTTGGATCACTGTCTTGCTGCAGAACCCAAGTGCGCTTCAGCTTGAGGTCAGGAACAGATGGCCAGACATTCTCCTTCAGGATTTTTTGGTAGACAGCAGAATTCATGGTTCCATTTACCACAGCAAGTCTTCCAGGTCCTGAAGCAGCAAAACAGCCCCAGACCATCACACTACCACCACCACATTTTACTGTTGGTATGATGGTCCTTTTCTGAAAGGCTGCGTTACTTTTACGCCGGATGTAATGGGACACACACCTTTCAAAAAGTTCAACATTTGTCTCGTCAGTCCACGGGGTATTTTCCCAAAAGTCTTGGGGATCATCAAGATGTTTTCTGGCAAAACTGAGATGAGCCTTTATGTTCTATTTGTTCAGCAGTGGTTTTCGTCTTGGAACTCTGCCATGCAGGCCATTTTTGCCCAGTCTCTTTCTTATGGTGAAGTCATGAACACTGACCGCAAATGAGGCCTGCACTTTTTGGATGTTGTTGTGGGGTTTTTTGTGACCTCTTGAATGAGTCATCACTGCGCTCTTGGGGTAATTTTGGTTGCCCGGCCACTCTTGGGAAGGTTCACCACTATTCTGTGTTTTCGCCATTTGTGGATAATGGCTCTCACTTTGGTTCGCTGGAGTCCCAAAGCTTTAGAAAAGGCTTTATAACCTTTTCCAGACGTCTAGCTTTTGAGAATCTTTTGGTCTACTTCACTTTGTCAGGCAGGTCCTATTTAAGTGATTTCTTGATTGAGAACAAGTGTGGCAGTAAACACGCCTGGGTGTGGCTAGAGAAATTGAACTCAGCTTTCCAAAGATGTGATAAACCACAGTTAATTTATGTTTTAACGGAGGGGAGGACTTTTTCCACATAAGCCCATGTGGGTTTGGATTTATTTTTTTTACCCTTAATAATAAACACCTTCATTTAAAAACTGCATTTTGTGTTTACTTGTGTTATCTTTGTCTAGTATTTGTTTGATGATCTGAAACATTTAAGTGTGACAAACATACAAAAAAAATGAGAAATCAGAAGGGGTTAAACACTTTTACACACCACTGTAAATGGCTACACACAAATCAACAGTCACAAAACACCATCTTCCCCGTGAACAGCCATCATCTTGGAGACCTCCTGGAATTTCACTTTGGAACGCTCCGCTGGTGCCAGGGCTGAAAAGTTCATATAGTGGTCAAATTTGACCATATGTGGTTATTCTTCCATCTTCTTCCATCGGTGTCGCAGCACTTAGATCCCTTCGCTTGAAAAATAAACTACATTTAGTCAAATTTGACAATTATGAACTTTTCAGCCTCATCAGCCCTGCTGCGGTGCAATTAACCGAAATGAAAACATATACCAGGAGGTCTCCAAGCTAATGGCTGCTCGTGGGGAAGATGGTAAGTGTTTTGTGTGATTTTAAGCATCTTTTACGTTATTTATCAGTGAAAACATCAGCATTTTAACAACTTAACGGGATAACGGGCAGCCTTTCTGTACTGAACCCAGCCCCACCCACTTGAGGTAGTACTCAGTTGAAATGGAAAACCAATCACACTGTCAAGCTAAGTAGTGTCGAGTCGGACTGAGTAGGCACTAGTGGAAAAGGGGCTTTATACACCTGTCTTTGCACGCCACACTTTCATGTATATTGACCCATCCGTGAAACCACTGCTATACCAGTGTATATTTTTTAATAATCCTGGGCTACTTTATTCAATCATGTTCAATTGTGTGTTCTGCTCTCCGCACTTTTATGTACATTGTTCCACCCATGAAGCCACTATCATACCTGTGTGTATTTCCATAATCCTGGGCTATTTTTTATTTCAGTCATGCATTTAATCGTGTGTTCTGTAACCGTGTCTTATTTAATCCTTCTCTCATATTTAATTGCGCAGTAGCCTGGTGGCGCACCCACAATTTCGTTGTACTGTACAACTGTACAATGACAATAAAGCCTATTCTATTCTATCAGTATCTCAAACCATGGTACCAAGTTTCAAAACAATCGGAACAAAACTGTAGGAGTTGATTTTACAAAAGTGGGACAGACAGATGAAATGACCCATAACATAATCCCTTTCGGTTTTCACCCAAAGGCCTCTTCGACCTCTTTGGCAAACCTGCCAACTTTTAAAACCTGAAAAGCCTAGTAGCTAGCCGGGGTCCAGAGGGGCGAAGCCCCCCCGACGCCAAACAAATATTAGCATTAAATCAAGTTAAAATGTGGCTAACAACCTCATATTTCTTCAACAATCATGTTTCTATTTTCCTTAAATTGTCAATGCAGATATGCTGATGGAAAAGATCAAGGACAAACTCAATGGTAATATTCTCTTAGTACATAATCATGCATTTAACAAATGTTGATAAATGACATTTCCCTTGATCTTTTCCCTCAGCAAATGTGAAATTTTCACCCTTTCTTGAGCGAATAATAATTCCTGGAAATGCTTTGGAGTATTCCTCACGAAAAGACTGTAATTTTCGTTTGGGTTTCACGCTCATTTGTGATTTTTCTTCGTTAGATTCCATGATGAAAACGTATACAATGCTGACCTAATTCCTTCGCGCCTCGGCCGAGCCCCGCCGCTGTAACTGGGCTCCGATTCTGGCTCTTATCCGGCTGGGGCCTCAGTGGTGCTCCACTGGTCCCCATCTCCTACCACCGCTGTACTTGAACTCTGATCCAGCTCCCATCCAACTGTTGCCTCGGTTAGCTCCTCCGGCGAGCCTCAATCACCGGGGACAGGGTCGCTTCTTTGTGTCGGTGTTAGGTGCTATGACTAGCTATGGCATTAGCTATAGCGTTAGCTTAACAAACGCTTCAGGTAAAGCGTAGCAGTGAACCACTTAAAGAAACGCTACTCAGTTTACTCACAGAGCCCGGTGAAAGGCGAATAAAGGGGTATTTCTACTTCAAAAGCTGGATCAACCAAGGTGGACATTCAGCCTGTGCGTGTGCGTCACAAATGTTGATCCGATATTCGCTGTTTGTTAGTTATTTTAGTGGCAAAATCAGCAACTTTGTCTCAGCACTGAAAAAGTGTGACCATCCCGGCCGCCATCACGTGTTGCTATGTTCTAAATTTAGATACAATTCCTAGCAATCTCGTGTTTGGAATTGCTTTCGTGTTTTTTTTACAATTTAAAATTTTTGACTGAATTTTTAGTGAAAAACCGTAATTTTGATTAATAAAGCCGTAACCCGGAATGGGGTCTTGAAAATCATAACCATTACGGCAAAACCGGAGTAGTTGGCAGGTATGCTTTGGGCTTCGACCAGCAGGGGGTAAAAAAAGTAATCGATAGGCTGCATTTCTGCAAGTGGCAACATGCTGCACTTAATTACAGAAACTGACATTCCCATTGATGCAATCATAGCTCAGTCTCAATTTGGTGCTTTTCAAAATTAGCCAAATAAATCCCTTAAAGATTCATTTTCATAATGCATAAACAGATGCATAAATACAAAAAGGTAGCGACGTTATGCTTTCCATGGCATGTCAGTTTGTGAGCAGCAAGGAGAAACCACTGACCCCATTTCCCTAAAATTTGATGAAGTGTGGAGCTTGGAAAAACTCAGTACCTTTTAACAGATCAGAGCCAAGGGGAGGCTCAATTTTTTTTTTTTACTTTAACAATGAGATATGCCAATTTTTGTCATTATCAATTTCTGAGCATTCTGCTTGGAACTTGATGAAATAAAATATACATGTAAGGGAGGTGCGTATGTGTGTAGCAAATGGTGTGAATCTAAATGATAACCTGGATTTAGCGCTCAAGTACTGGCACAGGTATGTGCTCTTTGAGTACTTTTTATTTAATCAACTTTAAACTAACTACAGCACATTAACCCTCTATTCTTTTGGCTTAATCAAGCGGCAACTTTGCAACAGTATTTAACTTGGCATGCATGCTTTTGGACTGTGAGAGGAAACCAAAGCACCCAGAGTAAACCCTTGCAAGCACAAGAGAGCATGCAAAGAAAAAGGTTCCTAACCCTACCAATGCAGGGATTTAAACCACAAACCTTCCAGCTGAAAGGCAATAGCGGTAACCACTCTCTATGAGCCATTTACTCTTTACAATGGCATGGGCTTTTAAATTTGGTGTTTGGATATTTTCTGTCTTTAAGCTGCATTGTAAAAATATGTAAGGATAAATATGCCCCTCCACATTGAAAGGAGTCAGTTGAGGTGGTATGGGCATCTGATTAGGATGCCTCCTGGACGCCTCCCACTTGAGGTGTTTCAGGTACGTCCCACTGGGAGGAGACCCCGGGGCAGACCCAGGACTCGGTGGCGAGACTATGTCTCCCAGCTGGTCTGGGAACGCCTTGGTATCCCCTCTGAAGAGCTGGAGCAGGTGGCTGGGGAGAGGGAAGTCTGGGCTTCTCTGCTTGAACTGCTGCCTCCGCGACCCGGACCTCCAGAAAAGCGGTAGAAGATGGATGGATGGATGGAAATATGCCCCTCTAGGGGTGGGACAATGTCCGATATTATGAGTGTTTTTAAAAAGCGCGATTAATTCATCAAAGAATTTCTATTGTCTCCATCATCATTTCTTATGATGATCGCCCTTGTCCTTACATGACACCTCAGAAAGCCATTCCTCTCATCTTTTAAGTACAGCCGTGGGGCCTCATGTATAAAGGATTGCACAGCTTTCATACTTAAAGATGGGGTACTCGCAAAATTTGAAAAGTACATGCGCGCAGAAATTTTCAGATTTATAAACCTGTGCACATGCCCGATTCTCCGCTCCTTTATCTATCCCACCTCACTTTAAAAACCTGCGCACGATCTCTTTACTCCGCCTCGGTTCCTCCCACCGATGACTATGTAAATGAAGTAAAATTCCCTCTCCGTCACTCTTCTGTCAAACAGTGATTGTCAATCCTGCGGGAAAGCACAACATAAAAAAAATAACTTAGCGGAGTGTGACACTGAGATGTTTATAACGGAGGTGGAGGTCAGAAAAAACATTTTAATTTGCTCTGACCCCCCGGAATCAACAATAAACAGTTTACCGAGTGGAGCATGTTCCAATGACCGTTCATTCATTTTTTAAAAAAATTTTCTTTCCCCCTTTTTTATATTATTCAGTTTCTTTTAACCTGTACTTTTAATCTATCTGAAATAAAGATTCATTCATTCATTCATTCATTCTATCACATCATAACAAGACAAAAAAGAAAAGGAAAAACATACAGTGCATCCAGAAAGTATTCACAGCGCTTCACTTTTTCCACATTTTGTTATGTTACAGCCTTATTCCAAAATAGATTAAGTTAATTTTTTCCTCAAAATTCTCCACAAAATACCACATAATGACAGTGTGAAAAAAGTTTTTTTGTTTTTTGACATTTTTGCAAATTTATTAAAAAATAAACTAAGAAATCACATGTACCTAAGTATTCACAGCCTTGGCCATGAAGATCAAAATTGAGCTCAGGTGCATCCTGTTTCCACTGATCATCCTTGAGATGTTTCTACAGCTTAATTGGAGTTCACCTGTGGTAAATTCAGTTGATTGGACATTTTTTGGAAAGGCACACACCTGTCTATATAAGGTCCCACAGTGGATGGACAGTGCATGTCAGAGCACAAACGAAGTTTGAAGGCCAAGGAATTGTCTATAGACATCTGAGACAGGGTTGTCTAGAGGCACAAATCTGGGGAAGGGTGCAGAAAAATTTCTGCTGCTTTGAAGGTCCCAATGAGCACGGTGGCCTCCATCATCCATAAATGGAAGAAGTTCAGAACCACCAGGACTCTTCCTAGAGCTGGCCGTCCATCCAAATTGAGGAATCGGGGAGAAGGGCCTTAGAGAGGTGACCAAGAACCCAATGGTCACTCTGTCAGAGCTCGAGCGTTGCTCTGTGAAGACAGGAGAACCTTCCAGAAGGACAACCACCTCTGCAGCAATCCACTGATGAGGCCTGTATGGTAGAGTGGCCAGATGGAAGCCACTCCTTAGTAAAAGGCACATGACAGCCTGCCTGGAGTTTGTCAAAAGACACCTGAAGGACTCTCAGACCATGAGAAACAAAATTCTCTGGTCTGATGAGACAAAGATTGAAGGAATGATTTGGCGTGAATGCCAGGTGTCATGTTTGGAGGAAACCAGGCACCGCTCATAACCACACCAATGTTGGTAGCAGCATCATACTGTGGGGATGTTTTTCAGCAGCAGGAACTGGGAGACTAGTCAGGATAGCGGGAAAGATGAATGCAGCAATGTACAGAGACATCCTGGATGAAAACCTGCTTCAGAGCGCTCTTGACCTCAGACTGGGGCGACAGTTCATCTTTCAGCAGGACAACGACGCTAAGCACACAGCCTAGATATCAAAGGAGTGGCTTCAGGACAACTCTGTGAATGTCCTTGAGTGGCCCAGCCAGAGTCCAGACTTGAATCCAACTGAACATCTCTGAAGACAGCTGAAAATGGCTGTGCACCGACACTTCCCATCCAACCTGATGGAGCTTGAGGTGCTGCAAACTATGGGAAAGAATGGGCGAAACTGCCCACAGATAGGTTTGCCAAGCTTGTGGCATCATATTCAAAAAGACTTGAGGCTGTAATTGCTGCCAAAGGTGCATAAGCAAAGTGCTGAGCAAAGGCTATGAATACTTACGTACAGTGGGGCAAAAAAGTATTTGGTCAGCCACCAATTGCGCAAGTTCTCCCACTTAAAAGATGAGAGAGGCCTCCAATTTTCATCATAGGCATACCTCAACTATGACAGACAAAATGAGGAAAAAAAAAAAAATCCAGAAAATCACATTGTCTGATGTTTAAAGACTTTATTTGCAAATTATGGTGGAAAATAAGTATTTGGTCACCTACAAACAAGCAAGATTTCTGGCTTTCACAGACCTGTAACAACTTCTTTAAGAGGCTCCTCTGTCCTCCACTCGTTACCTGTATTAATGGCACCTGCTTGAACTCGTTATCAGTATAAAAGACACCTGTCCACAACCTCAAACAGTCAGACTCCAAACTCCACTATGGCCAAGACCAAAGAGCTGTCAAAGGACACCAGAAACAAAATTGTAGACCTGCGCCAGGCTGGGAAGACTGAATCTGCAATAGGTAAGCAGCTTGGTGTGAAGAAATCAACTGTGGGAGTATTAGAAAATGGAAGGCATACAAGACTACTGATAATCTCCCTCGATCTGGGGCTCCACGCAAGATCTCACCCCGTGGGGTCAAAATGATCACGAGAACGGTGAGCAAAAATCCCAGAACCACCTAGTGAATGACGTGCAGAGAGCTGGGACCAAAGTAACAAAGGCTACCATCAGTAACAGACTATGCCGCCAGGGACTCAAATCCTGCAGTGCCAGACGTGTCCCCCTGCTTAAGCCAGTACATGTCCAGGCCCGTCAGAAGTTTGCTAGAGAGCATTATGGATGATCCAGAAGAGGACTGGGAGAATGTCATATGGTCAGATGAAACCAAAATAGAACTTTTTGGTAAAAACTCAACTTGCCGTGTTTGGAGGAGAAAGAATGCTGAATTGCATCCAAAGAACACCATACCTACTGTGAAGCATGGGGGTGGAAACATCATGCTTTGGGGCTGTTTTTCTGCAAAGGGACCAGGATGACTGATCTGTGTAAAGAAAAGAATGAATGGGGCCATGTATCGTGAGATTTTGAGTGAAAACCACCTTCCATCAGCAAGGGCATTAAAGATGAAACGTGGCTGGATCTTCCAGCATGACAATGATCCCAAACACACCGCCCGGGCAACGAAGGAGTGGCTTCATAAGAAGCATTTCAAGGTCCTGGAGTGGCCTAGCCAGTCTCCAGATCTCAACCCCATAGAAAATCTTTGGAGGGAGTTGAAAGTCCGTGTTGCCCAGCGACAGCCCCAAAACATCACTGTTCTAGAGGAGAACTGCATGGAGGAATGGGCCAAAATACCAGCAACAGTGTGTGAAAACCTTGTTAAGACTTACAGAAAACTTTTCACCTCTGTCATTGCCAACAAAGGGCATATAACAAAGTATTGAGATGAACTTTTGTTACTGACCAAATACTTATTTTCCACCATAATTTCCAAATAAATTCTTTAAAAATCAGACAATGTGATTTTCTGTATTTTTTTTTCCCTCATTTTGTCTGTCATAGTTGAGGTATACCTATGATGAAAATTGGAGACCTCTCTCATCTTTTAAGTGGGAGAACTTGCACAATTGGTGGCTGACTAAATACTTTTTTACCCCACTGTACATGTAGATTTCTTAAGTTTTTTATTTTTAATAAATTTGCAAACATTTCCAAAAAACTTTTTTTCACATTGTCATTATGGGGTGTTGTGTGTAGAATTTCAAGAAAAAAACATGAATTTAATCCCTTTTGGAATAAGGCTGTAACATAACAAAATGTGGAAAAAGTTAAGTACAGGGATGGCAACAGGAAATTCTGATTTCAGCTGAAATCTAATTTGGTCGACTGACTTATGGGGAGGCCGGGGGCGCAGCCCCCCTGAAGCTGAGAGGTTTTCAGTAAAACAGAAGTAATTTAGTCTGAAAAAAATGATTTAAAAAAAATGAAATACTAGACTTAGATAAATCATTAAATTTAATGAAAAGTTAACTTACTTTTTCTTCAATGTTTTCTCACTGTCTTTAGTCCAACATATTTAACAGTTCTATAAGAGTTTATTACACTATTTACACTGGTCACCAAGTCACTTCTAATGTGAAACTTTCTTCCTTTTGGCAGCAAGCTGTGTCAGTCTCTGAACTTTGAACTTCATCTCCTTTTCTGATTTCTTCAGAAATTGTTCGAGTGTTTCTGTTACCTCGTCGAACTTTGAGCCAATTTTCACCTTTACCGTCACTTTTCTCTCAAGCCAATTCCATCGTAACTTATTTTTGACACTTTTGTCTATTTCTAGCACTGATGACTCCTGATCCTTCGATAAAAATCTCGGCTACTGATGTAGCCAAGTCTTAGTTATGAGTCAATGTCCACTGTGCACTGTCAATTTCAAACTGTTTTGAATCATAAAAGTAATCTAACTAAATTGTTTTGCAATTTTTTTTCTCCTCAACATCAATGTCAGGGCGCTGCAGGAATTTTTGGGGATGGTTAACTTTTATAACCGTTTCCTCCCCCGCGCAGCCCAGCTCATACAGCCGTTGTACGCCGCACTCAAGAAACGGAAACCGGCGGACAGAGTCGACTGGACTCCTGAGTGGGAGCAGGCGTTGTCTGAGGTTAAAACAGCTCTGGCAAACGCCGCACTACTGGCGCACCCAGACCCGGCGGCTCGGATAGCGATCACTACCGACGCTTCGGACATGGGCATAGCGGCCGTCGTGGAGCAATGCGTTGCCGGTTCTTGGCAGCCGCTCACCTTTTTTAGCAGGTCTTTGCACGACAGTGAGCGTAAATACAGCGTGTTCGACAGACAGCTACTGGCTCTCCACCTGGCCATACGCCACTTCCAGTTCTGCCTGAAAGGGCGCACCTTCACTGCGTTCGTGGACCACAAGCCGCTAACATACTTAACGTACCATCCCTGACGAACATGCCCCCATAAATTTTTGACAAAGCATACAACGAGCCATTTGATTGGTCCAATCGTTTGCAACTATCCAATCGCAGGGCTGTTTACAATACAGCAGTAGCTTGAGTACAAAACATCCGGGTTATCGCGGGAGACTTGACCCGGGGAAGCGCCGAGCGCTTATGTAATTGTGTTGATTTTCGCTAAAATCGGTAACAATAAGGTACCTTACCCCCCCCTAAAATTTTCTCAACGGATTTAGACAATTCACAGAAATGATCTATTTGAAAATAAATCGGCGGAAATCCGCGGATCGGCGGAAAATTGCCATCCCTGTAAGTACTGTGAATACTTTCAGGATGCATCGTATTTCAGACAGAAAGGGTGTAGGCTGAAGCAACAGCTTGTGCCTATCCCTCAGTTAATGCAGCCAGCTCAGACTGAAATAAAATAAAATGGTCTGGCATTAAAGTTAAAGTTTATAGATCAATCACTACTCAGTGACCGTGTGACTGGGGTGAAGGGGGGGGTGCTGACACGGAAAAAAAAAAAAAATGCTGTTAAAGAAAGCCCTTGGTAATCCGCATAGGCAGACATGATGATAAGTAAAATAAGTAAATAAAAACTACTAAATACCACTCCAATCTTACACATGAATTTATACTAATTAGAAACCAAATCTGTCAGAATCTAAATCGCACACGACAGCCAGGAAGAAGGCTTTTATTTCGAGATTGTAATCTCCAGACACACATATTTTAGACTATGGACTCTTCACTCCAATACAGCTGCCAATGTCACCAATGCAGCTACCAGGGTTCACCTGCAGGGATTCACAATCCAGCAACCCCAACATGTATTGCGCTGGAGCCAGGGCTCGATTAGAGTGCATTTTGCCAAACAGAATTCCTCCCAGGAGAGCTGGATTTGTGCACGATGCCTCTTGAGTTAACTGCAGTCTCTGGTAAATTTTACTACCTCAATGTTACATTTACAGAAATAGGATCCAGTCTACAGTGGAGTTGGTTTTGGACCATGAATGAGGCAGGCTATATCTGAGGGAAATTAGTTATTATTCATCGGGGTTTCAATGCGCTCAGTAAGCAAAGTTATGGAGATAAATCACGTAAATGTTTTTCAACCACTAATTCTTAGACAAATCATTTTAACTGAAGAATAAATGTTATTTTAACACATTCTGTGAGTTTCAGCTGTTTTGTAGTTTAACAGACCCACTTGATAAGGAGTCAAACAGATTTTTGCGGAGAGCCCACAACTTCTCACGGCAGGTGAAAACTTTGCAGCTCGGCCCGCAGATTCTCACGTCACGTTTGTTTTTATACATCCCATTGTGTGTGTGAAAATCAGCGTATGCTGGGTTTTTGTGCATGTGCACCATTTATACATGAGGCCCATGGTTTCCCCATGCATTCTGAGCTGCCACCACGAAGGACAGCTTAGTGGTGGCAGCTCTTTCAAAACTCTTCTATTGTCACCGTCACTGCCATCACGGACCTGGATTTAGCACTAGTTCCACTGCTAGTGGAAACATTCTAACACCTCATCGGGCAATACTTGAGACTGAAAAATATTCTAATTAATTTCATGTTACTTTTGACTTAAAATAACATTTACTTCAAGTCCAATAAAATAGTATTCCAGCAATATTTACTATAAAGTGATTCTATTATGCTTTAGTGACATTTTCAAAGTTTTAAGCACAATTTGATAATTATTGCGAGAATATCATTTACGGCAATAATTATGGGCTGAATAACACTGGTCAACACCAAATTTATTGTCTAAGTTTATTTTTAGCAGATTTAGGACAGTTTTGATGTGATGAATCCAAAAATCACATTGGTTTTACTCTATCAGTTCAACTTTTTGAATTATGGCCACATGTTTTATACGTTTTTGTTTACATGTACGGGTATTTTCGCTTTATATGATGCAAAATTCTTTTTTAGGTCTTGAAATTCTCTGAATTTTGAACAATGATGATGTAACATTCAATTTGTATTTCATTGTATTGTATATTTGTATTTCAATTTCACAGTACTAAGTACGTACAGGTTTTTACTTAGCACCTGATCGAGAGAAACTGATGTCATTTTCGGATTCAGCGGTGCAAAATTGTCTTAAATCAGTTGAAAAAACACAAGATAGCTTACAAAAAAATTATTTTTGTAACCGTGTGTAATCATGCAATGAAATTTTCATATCCCACATCTACACCCTACACAATTACTCTGGCTTGCTCACTTTGCTCAGGAGTTTGCAACCTGTAACTATGGCGTGCTCTTTTGCCACCTAACCACCTATTATATCAATGCTGACAATGGAAAAACTATAAAAATGCTGTACTAAAAAAGGAGCATTTACTAGTTAATGCTGCACCGTTGACATAGGAAAAACAAAGACGATACAGAAGAATAGGACATTTTCTGTAATTATTACTTAACATCTCTGCCCTAATGCCAGTGTCATGCCAAAAAGTTATCAGTTGGTAAAAAGTGATCAACGGTGGCGCGATCAGTTTTTTTTTTTTTTTTTTTTTGTTACTTATTTGTACCCGTAGGTAGATTTGGTTTGCAATCTGGTGACAAGCCACCGGCTGCTGGTCGCTGCGTGCGCGAGCGCCCTAAACCTACATGTTTTTGGTATGCGGGAGGAAACCGGAGAAATCCCGGAGTAAACCCACGCAACACGGGGAGAACATGCAAACTCCACACAGCTCACTGTTGGTCGGGGGCTGGGATCGAACCCACGATCCCCGCGATCCCCCGGCCGAAGGTAAACTGTGCTGCCACAGTGCTAAACCACTGCGCCACCGTGCAGCCCACCGTTTTTGGCACATCAGGTGCCAAAAACTGATGACTGGCTGCGGGAATGCCTGCTTGTTAAAGCTGCACTGCCTGCTCTTAGTCCATCTACAATGGGTCTGTAAATGTTTGAGGTTTTATCGTATCTGAAAAATTAAAGTGTTAACCAAAGTTAACGGTGCACGGTGGCGCAGTGGTTTAGCACTGTGGCAGCACAGTTTTACCCTCGGCCGGGGGATCGCGGGGATCATGAGATCGTGGGTTCGATCCCAGCCCCCGACCAACAGTGAGCTGTGTGGAGTTTGCATGTTCTCCCCGTGTTGCGTGGGTTTACTCCGGGATTTCTCCGGTTTCCTCCCGCATACCAAAAACATGTAGGTTTAGGGCGCTCGCGCACGCAGCGACCAGCAGCCGGTGGCTTGTCACCAGACTGCAAACCAAGTCTACCTACGGGTACAAATAAGTAACAAAAAAAACCAAAAGTGTTTGCAGCTTGGATAATCACATACAGCATTTATGAGACTGTAACCGATTCAAATATTGATGTGCAAAAACCTCATTGTTGTTTAGAAGCTACACTGTAATTGTCGGTTATTGATACGCAGAATATTCATTCATTCATCTTCTTCCGCTTAATCCTTTTCGGGTCGCAGGGGGGCTGGAGCCTATCCCAGCATCTTCTGGGCGAGAGGCAGGGTACACCCTGGACAGATCGCCAGTCCATCGCAGGGCCAACATAGACAGACAGACAACCATTCACTCTCACAGTCATACCCAAGGACAATTTAGAATCCCCAGTTTGATGCCAATTAACCTAACTTGCATGTTTTTGGCATGTGGGAGGAAACCGGAGAAATTCCGGAGTAAACCCACGCAGACACGGGGAAAACACACAGATCACTGTTGGTCGGGGGCTGGGATTGAACCCGGATCCCCCGGCCAAGGGTGAGTTGCTGTGCTGCCACAGTGCTAACCACTCCGCCACCACGCCGCCCTACGCAGAATATATATTCAATAAATCCATGTATTTTTACGTTACCTTGGGACTGCATTTAAACTGCTCTTAACCCTAGGTCAAGTTTGTTTCTGGTTAAAAATGCATAAATAGGGCTACAGCTATCGATTAATCAAATAGCTGCAGCCCTAATCATGTTAAATATACCCTATTATGCCTCACTCAGTACAGTTTACCTGTTGAACTATATACAGTGGTGCAAAAGTGTTTGCCCCTCCCTGATTGCTCTTTTTTTTTTTTTTTTGTATCTGTCACTTTTAAATGTTTCAGATCAAACAAATTTAAATATTAAAGATTACACAAGTAAACACAAAATACAGTTTTTAAATGGCGTTTATTATTAAGGGCAAAAAAAATCCAAACCCACATGGCCCTGTGTGAAAAAGTAATCCCCCCCTGTTAGAACACAAATTAACTGTGGTTTATCGCATCTTTGGAAAGCTGAGTTCAATTTCTCTAGCCACACCCAGGCCTGATGACTGCCACACCTGTTCGCAATCAAGAAAACACTTAAATAGGACCTGTCTGACAAAGTGAAGTAGACCAAAAGATCCTCAAAAGCTACATATCATGCTGCAATCCAAACAAATTCAGGAACAAATGAGAAAAAGTAATTGAGATCTATCAGTCTGAAAAAGGTTATAAAGCCATTTCTAAAGCTTTGAGACTCCAGCGAACCAAAGTGAGAGCCATTATCCACAAATGGTGAAAACATGAAACAGTGATGAACCTTTCCAGGAGTGGCCGGCTGACCAAAATTACCCCAAGAGCACAGCGATGACTCATCCAAGAGGTCACAAAAGACCCCACAACAGCATCCAAAGAACTGCAGGCCTCATTTGCCTCAGTTAAGGTCAGTGTTCATGACTCCACCGTAACAGAGACTGGGTAAAAATGGCCTGCATGGCCCAGTTCCAAGTCAAAAAACCACTGCTGAGCAAAAAGAACAAAGGCTCGTCTCAGTTTTGCCAGAGAACATCTTGATGATCCCCAAGACTTCTGGGAAAATATTCTGTTGAATGACGAGACAAAAGTTGGAACTTTTTGAAAAGTGTGTCCCCCATTACATCCGGCGTAAAAGTAACACAGCATTTCAGAAAAGGAACATCATACCAACAGTAAAATATGGTGGTGGTAGTGTGATGGTCTGAAGTTGTTTTGTTGCATCAGGACCTGGAAGACTTCCTGTGGTAAATGGAACCATGAATTCTGCTGTCTACCAAAATATACTGAAGGACAATGTCCGGCCATCTGTTCGTAACCTCAAGCTGAAGCACACTTGGGTTCTGCAGCAGGACAACGATCCAAAACACACCAGCAAGTCCATCTCTGAATGGCTCAAGAAAATCAAAATGGCCTAGTCAAAGTCCTGACCTGAATGTGATTGAGATGCTGTGGTATGACCTTAAAAAGCCGGTTCATGCTTGAAAACCCTCCAATGTGGCTGAATTACAACAATTCTGCAAGGATCAGTGAGCCAAAATTCCTCCACAGCGCTGTAAAAGACTCACTGCCAGTTATCACAAACGCTTGACTGCAGTTGATGCCGCTAAGGGTGGCCCAACCAGTTATTAGGTTTAGAGGGCAATCACTTTTTCCACACAAGGCCATGTAGGTTTGGATTTTTTCCCCTTAACAATAAACACCATTTAAAAAAAGCTTTTTGTTTTTGTGTTATCTTTGTCTAATATTTAAATTCATTTGATGAGCTGAAACATTTAAGTATGACAAACATGCAAAAAAATTGAGAAATCAGGAAGGGGGTAAACACTTTTTCCAGTGTTTCCTCTTTCTAAAAGACCTTGGCGCAGTGGCAACATATTTCCGGTAAACATACCGGATTATGTTAATTTTATACTATTTATTTCTTTTTAAAATTTTACACAGTAACTTTGCATATGGAACTTACCATTTGAAGTATTGTACAACCGAGGCTTGAATATTGGGCCAGTTGGGGTCCCACCAAGACGTCCTGTGTTAAAGACTTTTTAGTGGTGTTATCCTTCTCTCCTTCCTCTGCCTGAACATTTTCCTCTCCTTGGCTTTTCTCTTCTGTCTCATCTTGCCCTCTCTGAGCTGTTTAATTCAGGTTCTCTCTCTGTCTATGGTGGTATACAGACAGGTTAGAAAATATCAAGTGTCATGTTTTGTCCTGCAGGATTTTTTTTGTCATGGTTTACATAAATGACAAAAATATGTGTACTTTTTGCATTTTTATTCTAGTGTTTCTTTTTTTTCCATTGAGAGAGTAGGGAAGAGAAAGAAATATTCATAATAGTAATGTACTCATGCATACTTAAAATTATATGATCAGGTGGGTATAGTAACCAGAAATTCTACTCATGTAAAAGCAGTGCTTTGAAATTAATAATTAAAAGTAGACAACCAAAAATTTCTCGTAGAGTTAAAAGGGTACAAAGAGCACCCACTTTCTCAAAAATGTATAACAATTTTCTTAGTTTTCTACTTTTCTCTGGAAATCTATCTAAAGTTGAAACCATGTTCCTCAAATTTGTAATTTCCTCTTGTAAAATTGACTTTTCTTGTACATTTGAAACTTTATTATAAATTTGTGGATTATTTTATGACTAATTTTTGCCTGTTTTTTTTAAATAAAATTACTGTTTTAGGTTTTGTTTTTTTTTTTAGATAAATTTGAAAGACTGGTATTTCTTTTTTACTTTTTCCTTATAACAATTTACATTTTTGACCATAATTTTGCAGTCAGAACAGAACAATAATTTAACTCTGATTACAAAGAAAAATATTAATTGTATTTAATGAAATAAATTAACTTAAATGACCAAGGATGCCGTTATTTGTTATAATATTTATTTATATTTATAGTTTTTTTTTGTTTCGTTTTTCAGAAATCTCCTCACCACCCAGACAGCAGGAAAAACCTCCCTTATTCTGAAATCAGATGTTGGCACGTTTAGTTTATCTGAAGGCTGCTGACAGATTAAAGTCACTGATTTCGTGAATTTCGGTCACCTTAACCTGCCAGGTACATAATAGGGAACTGTAGCGGACTCTAAAGACATAATTCACCACAATATGTGTTCATCCACAGAATGATCTGCTTAGGCAGTTATAGTTGTGCTCTCAGGCACCTCTCTAGGCAGCCGCTGAAGGACCTCAGTTTAGAGTGAAAATAGAGCTAGCATTTTTAGCTGTTGCTTTTTGTCACTGCCGCTGGAGAATAAAAACGGCACGCCTGCTCGTGCGAGAAAAGAGAAACTGCCAGTCTCTTCATTCCTGCAATTCCTACAGAACATAACTTAATATTGTAGTGGCTGGTAAAATACTATATCCTCAGCAATTCATCAGTCCCCCGCCTTTCCCTTCATATGAAGCCAGCTGCATATGAATTCTAACCACGTCTCTTAGCTAAGAGACTCTTCCATTATTGCTCCCGTTTCCAGCGGGTTAAAATCATGATAAACGCCTCCAGTGCTTACATACATACCTCTTCTGATTTTTTTCTGCGTTTGAAGTACTTGAACAAACTCATGTTTTTGTCGACAGTCACACTTAGCGAGACACTGCCTGCTGACTGAGTCGAGAACTCGCGTGGGCAGGGCGCTTCTAAATTCCGCGCGGATGACGGCCACGCACGTTGTTCGTGTGCACGCTTGCAGAAAGTCATTGCTTCATATATTTTTCTTAATAAAATCATATCGCCCTGGTGTGGTGGTACAATTTCTGGCGAGGCGGCCCGCCATGGAGAAATGTTACCAGAGGAAACCCTGTTTTCACACCACTGTATACACGCACACCTCACAAAAAGTTAGGGATATTTGATTTTCGGGTGAAATTTCAGGATGCACCTGAAATGCACGATAAACTTTACATGTGAACTTAATTTGACCTTCTCTAACCTTTTCAATGCACATGTCCAACTATTCAATGTCTCACTACTTTTTGTGCAACTTGCAGGTCTCTGACAAGGTGCTTAACAGCAAAATTCACAACTTGATCCATGAATCGACCAATAATTTTTCTAGTTCAATTAGAATTGGTATTTAAACAGTCCTCTTCATCATGCTGTTCACATTTTGACATCATGAGACCAAGACAACACCTCACAATTGATCAACAGTATCTCGCCATTGCGAGGCTTCAAACAGGATGTTCTCAGAGGAAAGTGGCCACTGAGCTTAGAGTGTCATCAGCAGGTTGCAACAGAGATACAAAGACACTGGAAGAGTCACAGAAAGGCATAGAAGTGGAAGTCCTTTGGCCACATCCCACGTTGATGACTGCTTCATTGTGAAGAGTGCCCTGCAGAACCAGATGATGAATGCCACTCAACTCCAGGCACATTTAACTTTTGAGTATGTTTGTTGCTGAATTGCGACATAACCCCTAGTGGCCAAGAGTGGTAAATATTTTTTGTCAATAAAATAGTTCAGATTTCCAAGGCTATATCTTGAAAGTGGTAAGAGATAATGGCTTACTGTCAATTAGAAAGATGTAAAATACACACGTGGGCAAAATTGTTGGTACCCCTCTGTTAATGAAAGTAACGCCCACAATGGTCACAGAAATAACTTGAATCTGACAAAAGCGGTAATAAATAAAAATTCTATGAAAATTAACCAATGAAAATCAGACAATGCTTTTGAATTGTGGTTCAACATAATTATTTTAAAAAACAAACTCATGAAACAGGCCTGGACAAAAATCATGGTACCCTTAACTTAATATTTTGGTGCACAACCTTTTGAGGCAATCACTGCAATCAAACAATTTCTGTAACTGTCAATGAGACTTCTGCACCTCTCAGCAGGTATTTTGGCCCACTCCTCATGAGCAAACTGCTCCAGTTGTCTCAGGTTTGAAGGGTGCCTTCTCCAGATGGCATGTTTCAGCTCCTTCCACAGATGTTCAATAGGATTTAGATCAGGGCTAATAGAAGGCCACTTTAGAATAGTTTAATGTTTTGCTCTTAGCCATTCTTGGGTGTTTTTAGCTGTGTGTTTTGGGTCAATATCCTGTTGCAAGACCCATGACCTGCGACTGAGACCAAGCTGTCTGACACTGGGCAGCACATTTCTCTCTAGAATACCTTGATAATCTTGAGATTTCATTGTACCCTGCACAGATTCAAGACACCCTGTGCCGGATGCAGCAAAGCAGCCCCAGAACATAACACAACCTCCTCCATGTTTCACAGTAGGGACAGTGTTCTTTTCTTGGTATGCTTCATTTTTGCATCTGTGAACATACAGCTGATGTGCCTTGCCAAAATGTTCCAGTTTTGTCTCGTCTTTCCATAGGACATTCTCCCAGAAGCTTTGTGACTTGTCAATATGCAGTTTGACAAATTCCAGTCTGGATTTTTTATGATTTGTTTTCAACAGTGGTGTCCTCCTTGGTCGTCTCCCATGAAGTCCACTTTGGCTCAAACGACGGATGGTGCGATCTGACACTGATGTACCTTGACCTTGGAGTTCACCATGAATGTGTTTAGAGGTTGTTCTGGGCTCTTTTGTTACCATTCGTATTATCCGTCTCTTCCATTTATCATCACGTTTTCTCCTGCGGCCACGTCCAGGGAGGTTGGCTACAGTTCCGTGGATCTTAAATTTCTGAATAATATGTGCAACTGTAGTCACAGGAACATCAAGCTGCTTGGAGATGCTCTTATAGCCTTCACCTTTAACATGCTTGTCTATAATTTTCTTTCTAATCTCCTGAGACAACTCTCTTTGCTTTCTCTGGTCCATGTTTAGTGTGGTACACATCATGTCACCAAACAGCACAGTGACTACTTGTCACCCTTTAAATAGGCCGACTGACTGATTACAAGTTTGTAGACACCTGTGACGTTAATTAGAGGACACATCTTGGTTGAACATGTCCCTATGGTCACATTATTTTCAATCTTTTCTAGGGATACCATCATTTTTGTCCAGGCCCGTTTCATGAGTTTTTTAAAGTAATTCTGTTGAACTACAATTCAAAAGCATTGTCTGCTTTTCATTGGTTAATTTTCATAGAATTTTTATTTATTACCACTTTTGTCAGATTCGAGTTATTTCTGTGACCACTGTTGGTTTTTCTTTCATTAACATGAAATGCTAAAAACATGAAAATGCTAAAAACAGGAAAAGGAAATGAGTTCTTCTTTGGTGTATTACGTGTCATCCACTGAGTCCTCCAATGGATGTCTGCCACCTTTTGAAACTGGCAAATC
Source organism: Pholidichthys leucotaenia (assembly GCA_020510985.1). Lineage (NCBI taxonomy): Eukaryota > Metazoa > Chordata > Actinopteri > Cichliformes > Pholidichthyidae > Pholidichthys > Pholidichthys leucotaenia. The sequence continues at coordinate 158,579,837 of CM035849.1, forward strand.
AGTACAAATCCCCAATGCAGGCCCCAATGCAGGCCATAATGTGAGAGTGAGACGACAGGTGCAGTGCCAAGCTCTGCCACTAGGGGCACACAAATTCACACACTCAAAGGATTAAGGGAGGTCAGAGGTACCAAGTGTCACATCAGACCATTCAAAACCATTTACATCAGTGTTGTCTGTGTGCTAGACGACCTGCAAGGGTACCTGACCACACCATCAGGCACAGGCGTCATCGTTTGCATGGGCCAGGGAGCATTTGCGCTGGACAAGGGACCAGTGGGCTTCAGTGCTGTTCTCTTATGAAAGTCGATTCACGCTGAGCAGAAATGATGGCCACCAACGATGTTGGCGATGTCAAGGAGGGTGCTATGCATCAGTCACTGGTGTCCCCATGTTACAGTCTTGGCAGGTGAGTCTAGTCAACACAGAACTGTCCTACACCTTGTGAATGGTACAGTGACAAGCCAATATTACCTGAATAACATAATTAGTCCAGTCATTGTGCCCTTGTATGAACAACACAAGCCTAATTTCATCTTCATGGCTGACAATACCCCAGCTCATCGAGGTTGCATCATTTGGGAATGGCTGCTGGAGGCTGGGGTACCTCAAATGGAGTGGAGTGCATTTTCTCCAGACCTGAATCCCATAGAAAACCTATGGGATCAGCTGAGTCGCCATGTAGAGGCTCGTAACCCTGCACCCCACAACCTCAATGACCTGAGGGCTGCCCTTCAAGAAGAGTGGAATGCCATGCTTCAGCAGACAATAAGTCGACTTGTGAACAGGAGACGTCGTTATCAAGCTTGATGCTCAAGGGCACATGACAAGTTATAGAGACATGGACATTTTTTGGTGTGGTATACCCACCACTGTTGTTGGCTTTTGTTTCAATAAACTGAGATGAGAAAATCACTATTGCATGCTTCTACTTAAATTTCCTACTTTCATTATACAATACCACTGTAGCATGAACTTTTTACATTTTCCACAAATTTCACCCAAAGGCCAAATATTCCTAACTTTTTGTGAGTAGTGTCTACATATACATATACAGTATATACACACACACACACACACACACACACACACACACACACACATATTTGGGGTGTAACGGTACGTGTATTCGTATTTTTCAGTACGGCACCTTTGGCTCAGTGCAGCGGTGTACCGAGGTTCCACACAGACCATGTTGAGTAATGGACAGGAAGTGTAACTGCCTTGCGCTGTACATGTAAACAAGCCTCTGACTAGTGAACGCCATGGCTGGCTGTTGAGACAAGCCAGAGCTTGAAGGCCCTCTTCACAAGTCTGTCTGGGAACACTTCAGCTTTCCGGTGAACTATGTGAACGGACAAAGGCAAGTGAATAAGATGAAAACGGCATCGGATATGCTTTTGGCAGTGTGTTGAACTTAACTCGTGCAGAAGGGGAAAAAAAACCCCTAGCACAGTACAAGCGCAGCTTCTAGCAGCATTTATAGACAGCCTCTCCAGGGCTTTTCAGATCGAGCCAAAACAATAACAAATGCCACTGGTGTTTTTATAGCAGCGGATATAAGGCCATATTTAGCTATTAAGAACACCTGTTTTAAACACGTGCTGAAGATAACTGAGCCCCGGTATGAAGCTCCTTGTTGTGCCCACTTCAGCCAGAAAATAATACCATCTTTTCAAGAAAAAGCTAAATCTGTCTATGCTGCACTTTAGGCCTGTGTTTTTCCAAGGGTGCTCTGGTATGCTCAGATTTTGTGGGAGACTATTTAACTTCTTAAATGTCCAAACAATTGCAAATCATTTGCTGTTGTTGTGCATGGGTGCCTTCAGAACACATATACAACAATGACAAATTATTTACAATTTTTTTGACCAATTATTAAGTGAAATTAATTTCCCACAGAAACCTGAACATACCAGAGCACCCTGGTTAAAAACACTGCTTCAGGCAATAAGGAACTTTAATTCAGACTATTCAAACTTCTATTGTTGCACTTGTCTGCATTGCTCATTTCCTAAAAAGAGAATTTTATTTATTATATACATTTTATTTATTGGAGATTTACTGTTGGCAGCTTACAGGGTTTTTAGTCGTCAAAGCTGTTCCCGTTTATACAAAAGATAAGCAGTTTTATGTTTTGCATTTTGTTTCCTTACTGTACCGAAAATGAACAGAACGTGACCTTAAAACCAAGGTACGTACCGAACCATGATTTTAGGCGTACCATTACACTCCTAACATACATATACACTACCGTTCAAAAGTTTGGGGTCACTTTAGAAATTTCCTTATTTTTGAAAGAAAATCACTTTTTTTCAATGAAGATAACTTTAAACTAATCACAAATACACTCTATACATTGCTAATGTGGTAAATGACAATTCTAGCTGCAAATGTCTGGTTTTTGGTGCAATATCTACATAGGTGTATAGAGGCCCATTTCCAGCAACTATCATTCCAGTGTTCTAATTGTACAATGTGTTTACTCATTGCGTCAGAAGGCTAATGGATGATTAGAAAACCCTTGTGCAATCATGTTAGGTCTGCAATGCTGTAATTGCTGCAAATGGGGGATTCTTTGACGAAAGCAAAGTTTGAAGGAAAAAATTATTATTTCAAATACAAATCATTATTTCTAACATCGTCAATGTCTTGACTATATTTTCTATTCAATTTACAACTCATGGTGGTAAATAAGTGTGACTTTTCATGGAAAACACAAAATAATTGTCTGGGTGACCCCAAACTTTTGAACAGTAGTGTGTATATATATATATATATATATATATATACATATACATATACATACACACACACACACACATATATATATATACAGTGGGGTAAAAAAGTATTTAGTCAGCCATCAATTGTGCAAGTTCTCCCACTTAAAAGATGAGAGAGGCCTCCAATTTTCATCATAGGTATACCTCCACTATGAGAGACAAAATGAGAAAAAAAAATCCAGAAAATCACATTGAAGGATTTTTAATGAATTAATTGGTAAATTCCTTGGTAAAATAAGTATTTGGTCAATAACAAAAGTTCATCTCAATACTTTGTTATATACCCTTTGTTGGCAATGACAGAGGTCAAACGTTTTCTGTAAGTTTTCACAAGGTTTTCACACACTGTTGCTGGTATTTTGGCCCATTCCTCCATGCAGATCTCCTCTAGAGCAGTGATGTTTTGAGGCTGTCGCTGGGCAACACAGACTTTCAACTCCCTCCAAAGATTTTCTATGGGGTTGCGATCTGGAGACTGGCTAGGCCACTCCAGGACCTTGAAATGCTTCTTACGAAGCCACTCCTTCGTTGCCCGGGCGGTGTGTTTGGGATCATTGTCATGCTGAAAGACCCAGCCACGTTTCATCTTCAATGCCCTTGCTGGTGGAAGGAGGTTTTCACTTAAAATCTCACGATACATGGCCCCATTCATTCTTTCCTTTACACGGATCAGTCGTCCTGGTCCCTTTGCAGAAAAACAGCCCCAAAGTATGATGTTTCCACTCCCATGCTTCACAGTAGGTATGGTGTTCTTTCTCCTCCAAACACGACAAGTTGAGTTTTTACCAAAAGTTCTATTTTGGTTTCATCTGACCATATGACATTCTCCCAATCCTCTTCTGGATCATCCAAATGCTCTCTAGCAAACTTCTGACGGGCCTGGACATGTACTGGCTTAAGCAGGGGGACACGTCTGGCACTGCAGGATTTGAGTCCCTGGCGGCGTAGTGTGTTTCTGATGTAGCCTTTGTTACTTTGGTCCCAGCTCTCTGCAGGTCATTCACTAGGTCCCCCCATGTGGTTCTGGGATTTTTGCTCATCGTTCTCGTGATCATTTTGACCCCACGGGGTGAGATCTTGCGCGAAGCCCCAGATCGAGGGAGATTATCAGTGGTCTTGTATGTCTTCCATTTTCTTATTATTGCTCCCACAGTTGATTTCTTCACACCAAGCTGCTTACCTATTGCAGATTCAGTCTTCCCAGCCTGGTGCAGGTCTACAATTTTGTTTCTGGTGTCCTTTTGAGAGCTCTTTGGTCTTGGCCATAGTGGAGTTTGGAGTCTGACTGAGGCTGTGGACAGGTGTCTTTTATACTGATAACGAGTTCAAACAGGTGCCATTAATACAGGTAACGATTGGAGGACAGAGGAGCCTCTTAAAGAAGAAGTTACAGGTTTGTGAGAGCCAGAAATCTTGCTTGTTTGTAGGTGACCAAATACTTATTTTACTGAGGAATTTACCAATTAATTCATTAAAAATCCTTCAATGTGATTTTCTGGATTTTTTTTTCTAATTTTGTCTCTCATAGTTGAGGTATACCTACAATGAAAATTGGAGACCTCTCTCATCTTTTAAGTGGGAGAACTTGCACAATTGGTGGCTGACTAAATACTTTTTTGCCCCACTGTATATATATATATATAAATGGGGTTATATTAACCCTACTTGTGTCTTGGTTTCATGGACATAGAAAGTGCCCTCACTGTCTATGTCGCAGTTCTGCGCCTGTCATGTGATGTGGCTATAAACCATAAAAAATCCCCAGTTGTACTAAGTATTCCACCTCACAAGGTGGTAGACACGAATAACTTGCTGGTCTTGCCTTGGAGAACTAATGTCTCCCAAATAACCACCCCAAAACGTCACTTCTGGAACACCAAAGAAGAAGAGTTTGTAAACAAATGTTGATGTGCTCTATCACAACACAGAGGAGGCATTTGCTCCCAAATTTGCCAACTATGATTCTATAAAGAGATTATTTAGCTTATGAAGGTAAATATCTACATTTTGTTATAACAGAGAGTGGCCAAAGCTGGTTAATTTTCACCTGTCCTCGACTCCATCGCCATGTGACTGGACAGAACAATCGCGCCGGTTCCGTGTCGTCATGTAAGATAAATTGCAGCGGAATAAAAGTGAAATTGAGGTGGAATAATCATAAGAGTTTCTGGATGTGGGCGAGAAAGTGAAAATGACCGGGAGAAGACAAAATAACGACCAGGATGACAAAAATGGACAAAACGAGCCATCTGGCCAGCGGTAAGTCTGACGAATTTCTTTGTTTACCATTATACTGATTTTCTGGTTCATATACCATATATCATAGCATGGCATTGGGGTGGAGGATGCAGTGATTTTCCTCCTTCACCGTTCCCTGTCCCACCTGGAGAAGCCCGGGAATGCGGTGAGGATCATGTTCTTTGACTTCTCCAGTGCTTTCAACACCATCCAACCGATGATCCTGAAGTACAAGCTGCTGTGCGCAGGGGTGGACCAGCACCTGTCATCATGGATCCTGGACTACCTCACTAACCGGCCACAGTTTGTGAGAACCCGGGATTGTGTGTCCGACACGATCATCGGTAGCACGGGGGCCCCCAGGGAACGGTTTTGGCTCCCTTCCTGTTCACCCTTTATACTGTGGACTTCTCACACAACACAACACACTGCCATCTACAGAAGTTCTCTGACTCCTCTGATCGTCGGCCTCATCTCCAACGGAGATGAAGCTGAGTACAGAGGACTTATCCAGGACTTCGTGGACTGGTGCCATCGGAACTGCCTCCAGATCAACGCGAGGAAAACTAAGGAGCTGGTGGTGGACTGCCGCAGGCAAGGACAACCCCTCACAGCACCAGTAAACAGACATTGACATGGTGACATCTTACAAGTACCTGGGTGTTCATCTGAACAATAAACTAGACTGGTCACACAATACCGACGCACTCTACAAGAAGGGACAGCGCAGGCTGTTCCTACTGAGGAGGCTCAGGTCTTTTGGTGTACAAGGGGAGCTCTTGAAGACATTCTACGACACGGTGGTGGCATCAGCCATCACTTTTGGAGTGGTCTGCTGGGGTAACGGCATTACAGCAGCCGATAGGAAGAGACTGAACAAACTAATCAAGAAAGCTAGCGCTGTCCTGGGGCAACGCCTTGACCCAGTGGAGGAGATAAGAGAGAAGGATGGTGGCTAAACTGTCATCTCTGCTGGAGTACGAGTCCCACCCTATGCAGGACATACTGGACGCACTGAGGAGCTCATTTAGCATTAGACTACATCATCCTAGATGCGTGACCGAGAGGTTTCGCAGGTCCTTCCTACCTACGGCTGTCAGACTGTATAACCTAAGCAGGGCTGCTCGCAGAGATAGCAAAAAAAAACGTGACGATCTATTAGTATTGAATGCAAAAGACGCAACAGACTTACACAAATGGTCCTCTCCAGTATACAACTAGGACAATATCAGTCACTATGGAGGGTGACAATATGTATGGGTACATATTCATACCATGAAGGGTAGCTAAATAGACAGTTATGCTGTTTAGTCCATCTAGCTACAATGCTCCGCACTGTGTGTATATATATATATATATTTATTTATGTGTACGTATGTATATTCACTGCTCCTTTTTTCTTATCTTCTAAATTATTGCTCTGAGTGTTGCTATCCCTGTGCTGTTGCAATCCTGGAATTTCCCCATTGTGGGACTAATAAAGGCTTATCTTATCTTATACTTTGAAGAGAAGATAACAAAAAACCAAAACCAAAAATAGTGACAAAAAAACAAAATCATCCTTTGTGTAAATATGTCCAAAGTCCACTTTAGACTGAAAGTTATGCAATTCGATATGGCTGCCGTGGCATTATGCAAATTAGATGCATAAATTTACTCCTATCTCAAACTTTGGATCATATTCTACATCTTTCTAATTGACAGTAAGCCATCAAGTTATACCCTTGGAAATCTCTGACATCTGAACTGAATATTTTTTGGAAAAAAAAAAAAATCTTGACCACCAGGGGGGAGGCTGCCTGGAGCAAAAGTGCGCCACAGATACTAATTGCCCATAACTACAATATGTCATCCAGCAATCAATTTTTGGCAGCCGATCACTTTTTGACATGACACAAGTGATCAGGGTAGCCTTACACGACTGAATAGTCGGAATGGGCGTATAGACACTCTAGTATCAATACTTCAATACAGCTGGTCCATATTTTGAGTCAATACTTTTGAGTATCGCGATACCACCGTGTTAATACAAAATGTGCAATTTGTTTTCACTTTTGAGAGTTTTAGGCATTAAATTTATCTGTGCAAACCAGTGAAAAACCAGCCCAGGCATATTTTAGAGATGGTCTGCCATGTCACATGATTATGGCAGCTTAGCAGATGTCAGAGCCAAAGACTCACTGACTCCCACACAGAGTGACCTCAGCAGTGCCGCGACCAGCAGTAGTATTACTTCTGAAACGTTACCCACTCATCCAAATTCTATGGTGATACCAAGCAGCATAATTTTGAAAACAAAATAAGCATTATTTAAGTTTGTAAAATATTAGTGTAAAAATGCAGTACATAAAATTAAAAAAAACATTGCATTGTGAAAGAAATTACACATATATGCTGCTTGGTATTACCATAGAATTTGGATGAATGGTAAAACATTTCAGAAATAAAAAATACTTGAATCCAGTTCACTTGACTTGAGCTTTCAGACAGTATACTTATCAGCCTGGATGACTGAGAATCTTCACCAAATTAAGAAATTCAATTAACTTTGTAATCATTTTAAGTCTTAATTACCTTTATTATAATTACTTTGCTCATTGTTCTACTTTATCATTTTATAAGCATTTCTTTCAAGTATTTATGTTCATAAGTTTTATTCATATTTCATATTGCCCTTGCAATAAAGTTGTTGATGAAACTGCAATCACGTCATTTTCCTATTTTAAAAAAGTATCAGTATCGGAAAAAAGTCCCATAAATTAATGGTATCGTATCGAAAGGAAAAAAGCTGGTATGCCCATCCCTACTGAATGGATTACTTTACCACTGCCCAAGAATTACTAACTGAACAATCTATTCGATTTATTAATTGTCCAACAATTTGATGATTACAGTTTTGTATGTTTAATCCGGATAAACCTTAAAGCCATCCAAAATCAATGTCGCTGCGGATTGGAATATCAACTTCAGGCTGTACAAGGCCCAGAGTAGCTTAGCCAGCTGTTAGCTACCCCAACCACTACCGACAAACCTGGTTATAATTGTAACAATACCTTTAACAAAGAAAAAAAAAAAGCCCTGCATATTCTCAGACAACCACGAGTAATTGAGGTTAACAAAAAGTTTATAAAAATTTAAAGGCTGTCCAGCCATCGCGTGCCATGGGTGAGCGTCACACAACTAGGCCACGGACGAAATGCTTATCAAATACACAAAGATCCATCGAACACGCAGCGATCTTACTATTGTGTAAGCTACATTTGGTTTCCCATCACAACGTTAGGATAGCAAAACATACACCAAAAAACAATCACTGCACCGTGTGCATTACGTGGTTTAACTCAGATGGTGGGCCGCTTACTACGTCAAAATTTTAGCCGTTCAAACCTCGTGTAGCTAACGTTAGCTTCTCAGAAAGCGGGACCCACAGCTTTTATTTTACGTCTGTTTACAACCAATATTTACCACTAGCACATATCACATGCTTTATAGTAACCCAACCCACAACAAAACTTACGCAAAAACAAGAGAATAACACAAAATATAAGGTTCGTGTTGTCTCAGCAAAATCACCGTGTCCTTCTTCGTAGTTTAACCAGGAAGAGGCTGGGTTGCCAGGTGTTGTACTTGTATAACAAGCAGTTCACTATTAGTGAAAAATAGTATTGACAATAACAATATTTCTATCAACAGAGAGTAACTTACAGTATTCTGATAAATTTTAAAAATGAGTTTGTATATATGTATATACATTGTTAGTTTAGTTTGCTGGACAAAGAAATTACTTCCTGTCTTGTACATGTAAAGTTCAGTTCAGTTCAGTGAAATAATCTGCTGTGACTCATCATCATGCAGATCTCTTCATAACAGGTCCTAGGTAGTTCTTGTCTTCCTAGATGACGACAATAGAAATTCTGTTATCTGCTGCCATGGATTTTCCAAGACGGTAATGTTTTCTAAGACACAGTTACATTTTGGAATTGTTCAAGAAGGAATACTTGTACTGATTCACATCTTTCAGCTATAAACTGTCCAGATTTCTTCTTCCCCTAAGGTTATGTTGATTAATGGTGGCTTGGAAAAGATCTAATGTGATGGTAACTTTCTTTCTAACTATTCTGGGAAACATAACCAGGTCACTAATTTCAAAACGTTCTTCTAAAGTCTGCCATTTCAACACTTGGATCATTTCAATGGGGCTAGCGAATCTGCCGTATCTTTCTAGAATAAAGCGTGCTGCTTGTCTTTGGACTTGTTCTATCAACTTGATGTTTTTCTTGGTGTGCGTGTGTGTTCCAAACTGTAGATGCATACTCCAATTTGGGCAGTACATAAGTCTTATATGCTTTCTTTTTAATATGTACTGAACAGTTGTGCAGGTTTCTACTTATGAAGTTGAGGGCTCGGGTCTTTTTTGCTGTCATGATCTCCACGTGTTTGTTGAAAATAAGTTTCCCGTCAAGTTCTACTCCAAGATACAGTATGTGTGATGCTCCTTATTTCAAACTCTATCTCCACAATCTTGTAGGGATATTTCTGTGGTGTCTTGGACTGTGTGAAGTTAATATAACATTTCTCTAGGTGAAAGGTGTGTCACTGTGCTGGCTATTATGTGTTCTAGGATCTTACAGCGTATACATGTTAGGGAGATGGGTGTGCAGTTTCCTACTTCCCAGAGTGGCCTTTCTTATAGATGGGACTCACATAGGCTTTCTTGAACTCATCTGGTACAGTTTGACTATTTAGGGATTGTTAATAAAAGGCTGTTAGGGCAATTGATAATTCATTGCTGACGGTTTTCAGGAGTCTTGCTGATATGTTATCTGGTCCTGATGCCTTAGCTTCCGCAGTAATGAAGCAAGCCCCTCAGCACTGATTATATCGTTCATTTTTGGATGAGGTGAAATGCCTTTGTTTGGAATTACCGTCAGATTTTCTCTGGCGAAGTCTTTGGAGAAGTGGTCATTTGTTATTTCCGCCTTCTCAGCTGCTAAGTTTATAACTATACCATTAAATTTCAAATCCAACATCCTAAAGTTGTCCTGTTTCTGAGCCTTCACAGACTTGTAGAACTTCTTACCACATTGGTCTTCATCACTTATACTATTGTGACGTTTGCAGGGGTTCACACAAAAAGACAATGGAGCAGATGGCTGTGATCAACCAGATTTATTTTACACACACCCCGACCCCCAACCTGCTTCTCAGCACAGACAGGAGCGGAGGTCATTCTCACAGACCTCTGTTTACATCACGGTTACACACACATGATACATCTTGCCCTAATCCTGCTAAACACTGCTGGGCCATTATAATGCAGTTATAATGACACAGCAGTATAACTCAGAAGTAACACATTTAACACACACACAGTAACGTTTCAAACTGGCAAAGCATGCTGGGAAATCCCTGGCTCCCTTAAAATGGCCCCGACGTTACACTGCCCCCCCCTGGACTGGTTTCTGTCCCCAGAAAATTCAAAGTCCACTTTCAGAAATCCAACGCGAGTCAGCCCGGTGCCAGGGCGGCATGCACGGGCCATCTGAGTCTCGGTCAGAGCATCTGGTTGGGGTAGGGTTCCGGTTTGGCCATCAGCGGGCGGATGGACACATCTGACAGCCTCTGTAGGACCACGCACAGTCCCTTCCCTGGCAGCGGGAGTCCCAGGCCCGCTCCGGCCGACTCCCACCGCTGCCAGTTCTCCCAGGCGGCCGCTGGCCCGCATCCATGCGTCCAGCCTTTGCCGCGCCTGGAAAGTGGCCGCATCTTCGTCCTGCTCGCTCCGCTGCGTCGCTCCTGCGCCTCTGTGACTTCATCTGCCGGGGGAAGCATCTGCAGGAGGCGGCTTTTTTTCCCGTCCATGCCACCTCGCTCTAATTTAGCGTCGGCGAGGGGCCAGTTTGTCGTGCGCTGTGTGCGGGGCAGTACCATGCCATGTACCCTGGCTCTGTGCAGCGGAAGCCGTCCTTCCTCGCGTCGCCACGGCTGTCTCCTTCGTGCACGCGCTGCTGTGATCTGCCGTAGCTCCTCCTCCACTCGCTCTCAGCACGGTGGTTTCCTCTGATGATCAGCGCGGCAGCCAGCTCGACCTGGGCCAGGTGGTCATCCAACAGGTTCTCGCCGTTGTAGCGGGGAATCTTGGCCCGCTGCTGAATGGATGAGACTGTCATCTCCCGGTCGATTGCCGCTCCTAGTCGCTCTGGAATCGCCAGCCCGTCCTGCCCTGAAAAGGGCGGGAAGCGGGGCTGGTTTGCTCTGCTCCGTCCATCGCGGCGAAGCTCTCCAGGGGCCGGCGTCTCAGCTCTACACTCCGTTCCCGGCTGAGCGATGAATCACTCCGGCCGCTGTACCTCCGCCTGGATCCTCATCTCGCTCCATATCCCACTTCTGACACCAGTGTGACGTTTGCAGGGGTTCACACAAAAAGACAATGGAGCAGATGGCTGTGATCAACCAGATTTATTTTACACACACCCCGACCCCCAACCTGCTTCTCAGCACAGACAGGAGCGGAGGTCATTCTCACAGACCTCTGTTTACATCACGGTTACACACACATGATACATCTTGCCCTAATCCTGCTAAACACTGCTGGGCCATTATAATGCAGTTATAATGACACAGCAGTATAACTCAGAAGTAACACATTTAACACACACACAGTAACGTTTCAAACTGGCAAAGCATGCTGGGAAATCCCTGGCTCCCTTAAAATGGCCCCGACGTTACACTATTAATGTAGTTCCAGTAGTATTCTAGTTCCAAATCACAATTATTTTTTTTTTTTGGTCTAATTCAAGATATGCAGCAGTTTCTCTTGGTTTGTGTCCACTCTTCTTCAATTTACTATACATTCTTTTCCTTGATTTAATGAGGCGCTGTAGGGAGCCTGTTACCCATGGTTTGTTATGTCTAGCAGAGAAAATTTTTGTGGGAATGTGCTTTTCTTGAGCTAACAGAATTGCCTCTTTAATCTAACAGAATGGAGAATGAGATTCAGCCTCTCATTCTCCACCCTTGCAGACTGGTTGACTTAAGGCACATTCATGTTAAGAGGCTGATGGCTTAGAGCCATCCTAATCTGAAATCAGAAAGTGGTTGACTGCTCACTTGCTGACTTTTTGAGCCCTTAAATGACCCCTTCCTCTAAAGTCAGCATAGCATGTTAAGGTAAGGGAATTACCCACAGTTCAGAGCACCATGCCGGGGTTTCTCACGGGAAAGCTCTTGATTTGTCAGCTGTTCACCACTGACCCTCCCCCAACCCCTGCTCCACCCCACCAAAAAAAAAAAAAAAAAGGACTGAAAAGGACTGACTTTGAATTTATGCTGAATTACATCCGTTTAAAGAGTTTACCTAAACTCTACCTGTAGAGCATCTGCCCCAAAACCGGGAGGTTGAGGTTTAAGTCCCAGCTGGGTCATGCCAAAGACCATATAAAAATGGAACTTTCTGCCATCTAGCTTGGTGCTCAGCAAAAATGGAATGGAGGAGGGAAATGTGGGCAGCAGTGGCTCAGGAAGTAGAGTGGGTCGTTTAATAACCGGAGGGTTGGCGTTTCGAATCCCACTCTCCCCAGACATCCTGCCATTGAGTCCCTTTGCAAGACATTTTACCTACCTTGCCTCCAGTGTCCATGACACTGGGGATGATTGTGTATAAATGTTCGGTAGTGGTCAGAGAGGCCATTGGCATGGATTGGCAGCCACATTACCATTAGTCTGCCCCAGGGCAGCTGTGGCTACAGTAGTAGCTTACCACTACCATTGTCTGTGGAGTGAATGAATAATGTATCCATTGTAAAGCATCTTTGAGTGTCTATGAAAAAACGCTATATAAATCTGATGCATTATTTTTATTATTTAGGGTGGCATTGAGGGAGTGGGGGGTGAATTGTGCAGTTTAAAAATGATTTAATTGTTACAAGAGGCTACAACACATTGAATTCAGTTCATTCCTGAAGATGTAATACGTTTAAAACCAAAAGTCTGAAACCCACAATAGCTGGCCTCTTGTTTTAATTTAACAGAAATTAAAGGTATGGTTAAAATAAATAGGTGAAAATGGGGAAAAAAAACAACGTTTGAACCTCTTTATTTCAATAACAAAATATTCCAAAATGTAGATCACAAAAATGAACAAGAATGCAACAATTTAAAACAAAACTGGGATTTTATTTTAAAAGTTAGACAGACTGAAAAACAAAAAAGTTCTAGAGACACGAACGCACACACCTGAACTTTCAGGATATTTTTTTTTCTTTTATCCTGTATTAATGCACCCCTGTTTGTTTCTCATTTAGTTTTGTCTTTAATCAGTTTTCATTTTGTCCTTTTTTGTGATGATTTATATATACACTCTTTTTGTTTCCTAATTCTTTCAACCAAAGTTCATTTAAAAAAAACTATTGTTGCCAAAGTAAAGTGAAGTGTGTCTCATTTCTACCATTTTGAGCCACCTCATCCCCTTGCAGACTCGCACACTCAAGCACTACTGATGGCTGCAGCCTGAGTATATATACAAGGGCTCATATGGCGTCAGGCTCAGGGCTTGAGGGTTTAGGGAGAGGATTGAGATTCGGTCTGAGAGTTTCGCTAAAAGTCACGGAAAATAACAAGACCTGGCAACCACAACCGTGAACGATAATGCTGCGCTCCTGCGTTATGTTCAACACTATACTCAGGACCGCAAATTAAAAACTCCATAACCCAGTACGCATTTTTTAGGAAGAGTTGGCGTGCAAGATTTTTGAGAAGTTCAGTGTCTCCATAATACAGCTCAAGATAATAATACAGATCGTATGTCAGCGAATTTAGGCTTCCTGATTTTTGTAGGATTCATTGCAAAAAGATGTCTGTGATGCAGTCATGTATCGTGATTGACAGATACACTGTTCCCTACTTTTTTGAAACTGCACTGAAAAGCAGCTGTTGGCTATATTCTGCCATATCTGACATAGTATGAACAAACAGAAGAATAAAACCCGATATATTTACAATAGAAACTAATGTTAGCGTCACATAGTTATGGAAGCCCTGAAACGACATACGACTTACCACGTATGACATACCACATACTACATACAACATACATAAATTTTGGATTTCTTTGGTCATATGTAGTATGTCATCTAGTATGTGGTATGTTATATGTTGTGGAGAATGTGGAAATGACGAGGCTGAGTTTATCTCACGAGTCAGGTTTATTCCATTCTCCAACATCATCAAAAACAGAAAAGAGAAAGAATCCCCCAACATCTGTCCCTTTTATACCCCAGGACATCAAAGCACACAGTCACATTGTCTTTTAATCCCAAGTCACAATGCGTCTTCTTCCAGGTCTTCTCACCTCCACCTAAAGTCACTGGTGGTCAGGAAATCCCTCAAGGTCATCTCTTTGCATACAAAAGGCCACATTTCACATCCTCCTGTTATCTCCTAGGAGGTTCAGTCCTTTTGTTCCTCTGAGATGTGAAGCATACAATAAGCATACAGTAATATACATGTGAAGCATATGAAACCCACATATGTGTCCCACAATGTAATATACGGTATTGTGGAGAAAGGAGGCAGGCGAGGCAATGAGCTGACAAAACAGAAACTTTATTCTTTCTCCAGCATAACTTGCAGCAAAAAAAGATCCCGGGTCTCTGTGCATTCCTCTTTTATATCTTGAATACCATGCATCGAGACCCGGACCTTCCGAACATCATACATTATGTTTAGAACAAAGCCTGTGTGGCACATTAACATGGGAGGGTTTTGCTCTCATGATGGCGGAGTGAGTGGTCTAATCTTGCAGGCTCAGCTTAAATAAAAAATTTTTAGTTGTAATTCAGCCGGTCTGGATTCGGGAGTCAGACTCGATCTCTGTTTTTAAGAATTATTTTGCGCTCGCTGTGAGAATTGGACTTTTGGGACTGCTCTCATTCGTGAGTATACTGATTAGCGTTTCTTTTCGTGGTTCGCTGCTACGCTTTACCTGAAGCGTTTGCTAAGCTAATGCTATCGCTATAGCTAACGCCATAGCTAGTCGTAGCACCTAACACCGACACGGAGAAGCGACTCTGTCCCCGGTGATTGGGGCTCGCCGGAGGAACTAGCCGAGGCAGCAGTTGGACGGGAGCCAGATTGGAGTTCAAGTGCAGCGGTGGTGGGAGACGGGGACCAGTGGAGGACCACCGGGGCCCCAGCCAGATAAGAGCCGGAGTCGGAGCCCAGTTGCAGCGGCAGGGCTCGGCGGAGGAGCTTCCGGGACCCCAACTGGACAGGAGCAGGATCGGAGCTCGGCTACAGCGGCGGTGGGCGGCGGGACTCGGTGGAGGAGCTGCTGGTACCCCGGCTGGACAGGACCTCGGTTACGGCGGCAGTAAGCAGTGGGACTAGCAGCGGAGGGGGCTAGCTGAGGCCCAGCTGGATTCGAGGTCGGTCGGATCGGATACCGGCGACACCAGCAGAGATTGTTTTACTATCCACAGGTCAGTAAAAATGCCACCAAAGATGGAGGAAATGGAAGAGATCAAAAAATCTCTGAACTTCTTGTCAGAAGAACCGACCAAAGTGGCTAGTCAGCAGGCTAAAATATTAGGGTTAATGGAAGAAGTCCGAGAATTAAAATTAACAATTAAGGAAAAAGACAAAAAAATTGCAGACTTGGAACGACGCGTCAAGGATCTTGAACAATATTCTCGTATGGATGATCTAATTATAAGTGGACTAGACATTAAATATCAATCATATGCTCATGCTACAGAAGGAATGAGAGGTGAGGAGGCTCCCCTGGGCGAATCAGTCTCCCTGGAAAACCAGGTGCTTCATTTCCTTGATAGTAGAAATATAAAGGTCGAAGCAAATGCAATTTCAGCCTGTCATGCTTTACCCAGAAAGGATAATAAAACAAA
The DNA here is from genome assembly GCA_020510985.1 of Pholidichthys leucotaenia. NCBI lineage: Eukaryota > Metazoa > Chordata > Actinopteri > Cichliformes > Pholidichthyidae > Pholidichthys > Pholidichthys leucotaenia. The sequence continues at coordinate 158,595,762 of CM035849.1, forward strand.
GAAATCCATTGTGATGCGTTTTTTGAACAGAAGGGTAAAGAATGACATACTGAGGCAGGCCAGAAAGCTACGGGGAACAGAAGTTTACCTAAATGAACATCTAACAAAAACTAATGCTGAAATAGCATGGCAAGCACGGATGCTGAAAAGACAAAATAAGATACAGGCAACATGGACAAGAAATTGTAGAGTTTGGATCAAACTAAATGGAACACCTGAGCAAGCAAAGAGTATAATAATCAGAGAGATTACTGACTTAAATAAATATAGATGAACACTGATTAAGAAAATTAAGAGACTATGATAATCCATATCCACACACACGGCAAGAATAGTTCTTTTGACATACCATGTCAATGTACTTAAAAAAAACCTAAACAAAACAAACCAAAAAACTTATGACTGACTTGAGTAGACATCAATTATCCCCAGTTGGAGGAAGTCATTTGACACAGAGTGAGGAAATTCAAACTCTGAAAATATGCCATTATGCTGAACATAAACTACAAGAGATGGAGAATGATATTGATCCTGATAACCACTTTTTCAATAATATTCATAATCATTGTGAATATTACACTGAAAAGCAATTCAAAGTCAAGTGCAACTAGATGGTAAACTATCAATAATACACTTCAACAGCAGAAGTCTTAACAAAAACTTTCCACAGATTCAGGACTATTTAAAACAGCTAGACAGAAAATTTACAGCTATTACAGTCTCTGAAACTTGGCTTAATGAAGAGCAGGCTCCCCTGATGGCAATAGAGGGATATCAGATGTTTCATATTAACAGATCTCAAAAAAAGGGTGGTGGTGTTGCATTGTATATTGATGACCTGTATAGGTGTAAACTTGTAAATGGAATGTCCTTTGCACTACCAGGGATTTTAGAATGTGTTACTGTTGAGCTTGACCAAGATAAAACAAAAAATCTAATTATAAGTTGTATATATAGAACGCCGGGAACTTGCATTGAGACATTCAGAGATAAATTAGTCGAGCTGTACAATAATATTACTAGTAAGAAAATGGTAGTAATTTGTGGAAATTTCAATATTGATTTACTAAATCCATATCAACAAAATGTAATTACAGAGTTCATGAATTCTATGTACAGCATGAGTCTATATCCCACAATAACACATCCCAGTAGAATCACAGTTCACACTGCTACACTTATTGACAACCTGTTTGTTAATATTATTGATAAGAAAATAGAAAGTGGATTATTGATAAATGATATAAGTGACCATTTGCCAACTTTTGCACTTATCCATGGCCACACGGGGGCCAATACAGAAAAAGTTTTAAAATCATTCAGATACAAATCACAAAATGCAATCAGTTCTTTTAAAGAAGACTTGCTGAAGCAGGACTGGACAAAAATCTATGTATCAGATGTAAATGAAGCCTATGACACATTTATGAACATTGTAACCACTCTTTATGAAAAAAAATGTCCATTAGTAAAGAAAAAGCTTAAACATAAATTTGTCGATAAGCCATGGTTAACCAAAGGATTACAAAAGGCGTGTAAAAAGAAAAATTTATTATATAAAGCTTTCCTAAAGAAAAGGACAAAAGAAGCAGAGCAGCGGTATAATACATACAAAAATAAGTTAACATATATAATGAGATGTAGTAAAAGAGACTATAACAGTAAAGAACTGGAGAAAAACAGAGACTGTAGCAGACACAAAAGGGCCTTTTCCACTAGCCCCGGTTAGCCCAACACGGCACCGCTCAGCCCACATTTGAGCATTTTCCATAAGCCCCAGCACCGGTTAGCAGGCGCTATTTTCGTACCAGATCGAGGGCAGGGTACAACCGAGCTGAGTCGGGCCGTGATGTGACGTCAACAGACTGGTCGCCGCTGATTGGTCAGGTCATAACGTCACAAAAGCGACCTCTTCTGATGAATCTACACGACCGCCATTTGCAATATTTCACGGACTAACTCGGTCACGGAGTAAATACGATATTAATACAGACAGCGTTGTAGGTTTTGCGGAAATCTACACCGTGGTCCAACGAAGAGGTGCAGAGTTGTCTCTGCTTGGTGGCAGATCCACAGTGAGAGGAGTGATCCGGACCGATGCAGATGGCAGCCCAGCATAGAACCGGACTACGGACAAGCTGAAGACGAACGTGAGAGAACCATCGATGGTGAGTGATTTGTAATAATGTGCATCTATTCGCTTATTTATCCTGTTGGTGGTAAGCTCACTTTTTTGAGCCATACAGCGCTGTTCTGTGCTGGCTAATGAGTTTTAGCTAATGATTTTTAGCTAGTAGCTAGCTAGTACCAACTGCTGATTTGCGCTTGTTTTCTCCTAAGTATTTGCTTGTGAGAGCAAAACAATGAAATATGTTAATCCTGGTTAAAGTTCTGGTTTGTGTACCTGCTGCACTTTGGTGCTGCGCATTAAATTGTGTGCAATTTAATGCTAGAATGTGTTTCCACATGCCAGGGGTTAGCTGCCCTCAGTGTTTATATTGTGGATACTGTTGAAATGAACCACAGGAGCCGAAATCTCGTCATATTAAAATTGCTTTTTCAAACCAGTGATTTATAAAGTCATTCATATAATTTTCTAAAGCGTCAGAATAAACCCACACACCTATTCTGTGGATCCTGCAGTGCTTGTCAGGGAAATGAAACATTTTTGTCACATCCCACCACTGACTTTCACAGGTGTATTTCTCTAATACAGGTACATCTCCAAAAATTAGAATGTCATGAAAAACTTCAATATTTTTTGTCACTCATTTCAGAAAGAGAAATCCGTATATTATATAGATTCATTACACAGACAGTGATATATTTCAAGCGTTTATTTATTTTAATTTTGATGATTATGGCTTACAGCTCCTGAAAACCCCAAATTCAATTTGGCAACAAATTAGAATATTACATAAAATTAACTTTAAAAAATAGTTTTTAAATATAAATGTTGGCCGCTGAGGTGTTGGTTAATATGGGCTGTAGCCGTAATCATCACTATTAAAATACACACTTTCAATATATCACTGTCCCTGTAATGAATCTATATATGGGTTTCACTTTCTGAAATGAGTGGAAAAAATATTGAATTTTTTCATGGTATTCTAATTTTTGAGATGTGCCTATATAAGTGTTGAACTTGCTTGAAACTAACCATCATCCATTTCTGTCGTTCATCTAGGCAAGAGGAAATCAGCCAGCCCACACCCTACCTCACCACTGTGGAAAGTACTGAAATCCTTTGCTTTTATAGGTAAAGTGTCAAAACCAAAGTAGCACAATTTCCACTTAATATAAAAGGGAATGAACTGAGATTTATTTGATTGTGTGAATATGGCACATCAACTGTAAAATAAACCGCTTGTTAATGTTTTTTTTTTTTTTTTTGTCAGATCACTTGTGTGAACCTTTGTGAGTTATGTTCATAACTGTATGTTTTGGCGAATGTGAGATGTTCAGTCGTCAATATAATTTACTTTATATGTGTAGTTTATAGTCTATCATCAATAAACTCATGCAGTAACAGGACACATTACAAATATTTGAGACCCATTGTAGTGCTTCCTTTTATATTTTAGCAATGCTAGTACAAAACACCGCCCACACATGAAGCCAGGGCAAGAGACACTTTTACAGACAAGACAAACTTTTATTGATAAAAACTTCATATTTTGACTGAGCGACTCCATACTTGGTGATGCACACCTTCAGTTAAAGTACTAGTGTAGAGGATGTGCTCAAGGATGAGACTGAGTTTATTTCTCAGGTTCAGCTTTATTGTCAGAACACATGCTCTATCAACCTCTCAACAAGAAAAGAGGCTGATCAATGTAACATCACACTTTTATACTCCTGGAGCATGGAAACCTAAGTCACATGGTGCTTTAGCAAACATACAGTCACATGGTACTTAATCCCAGTCACAATGCAACTCTTTGATCTGTCAGCATTGTCTCTCATTCTTCAATGATCCGGAAAACCTTCTGGGGCATCTTCTCTGAGACAAAAGGCCAAATCTCACACCTCCTCGTTATCTCCTGCAGATCTCTGCCGATCCAGACCTTCTTTGTCCCGCGAGACGTGAAGCACCCAATACACATACAGCAATACATTTGTGGAAAATATGAACCCAACATATGTGCCACATAACCCCCCCCCCCCAAACGTCTACTAAGGGACAAAACATCATCAGAAATGAATGACAGAAAACATAACCACATATCAAAAATCAATCCACCAATTGTTTAGGTCTTAACCTCCTGCCATATCTGCTGTAAGTCGGCATTGTTCCTTCAGCAGCGTCCTCCTGCACCTGTGGATCAGAACTGTTAGCACATCTCTGTGGGGGGTCTGAAGAAGGCCTTCTCGGCGGCCTGCCATGGCGGGGGGCCCTCGCCAACTGCACGTGTTCATCAGCCAGAACAAAAGTGGGTTTGAGTCTGTTTATGCAAATCAACTCTTCTCTGCCTCCTCAATCTAGCAAAAAATGCTTCTCCCCTGTTTCCAACACTCTGAAAGGCCCGTCATAAGGCGGCCGCAAACCTGGGCGTTGTGCATCATGTCTAACAAAAACAAACTCCGCATTTTTCAAAGCCTTCGGCACAAAAACGCGTGGAAAACTGTGATGAGCTGGGCCAGGAAGGGTGTTTGATCCTGTGCCTCTCTGCAACAGTTGATCGGGGGGGCAATTTGGCACAGGATTGTCGGGAAGGAATTCCCCTGGCAAACGGAGGGGTTGTGCAAAAACTAATTCAGCTGGTGAGGCCTGCAAATCCTCCTTAGGTGCAGAGCGCAACCCCAATAAAACCCATGGAAGTTTATCCACCCAATTTGTATCCGTAAGAGACGCTCTGAGGGCTGCTTTCAATGACCTATGAAAGCGTTCGCACAAACCGTTAGCCTGGGGGTTATACGCGGTAGTGCGGTGAATCTTCACCCCAAGGCTGTGGGCCATCGATGACCAGAGTTCGGAAACAAATTGGGGACCCCTGTCGGACGTTATGTCCGACGGAACTCCAAAACGCGCAACCCAAGCTGTTAAAAACGCGAGTGCAACTTCTTCTGCTGTAGTTGATGCCAGAGGAACCACTTCTGGCCAACGCGTGGTGCGGTCTACCATCGTCAAAAGGTGTGTGCATCCCTGCGACAACGGAAGAGGACCCACCAAGTCCACATGCACATGATCAAATCGCTTAGCCGGAATGTGAAAAGGCTCCAAAGGAGCTCTAGTGTGCTTGTGTATTTTGGCTCGCTGACACGCTACGCAGGCTGCTGCCCATTCCTTGACCTGTTTACGCAACCCCGGCCAAACAAATTTCTCCCCCACCATCTTAATCGATGCGCGGACCCCCGGGTGGGCCAGAGAATGGATTGAGTCAAAAACGCGGCGGCGCCACGCAGCTGGAACCACGGGCGCCCCGTGGAGACGTCGCGGATTGGGGGGCATACCTATTTGCTGCACCCTGTGCTCCAGCCTTAACCCTGTTGGTCCAGACTGGAGCGTGCGCACATCCGCATCGCTAACCTGCTCCGCGGCCATGGCTGCATAATCTAAACCTACGCAGACCGGGGCTGCGTGCGCTTCCGCACCACAACCCTGGCCCGAGGCCACGGCGGCCGAGCCTGCCCCCACGGGGCCTGGCGCTGCTACTGCACGCGAAAGACAGTCTGCCACTACATTATGTTTGCCCGTGACATGCTGAATATCGGTGGTGAACTCCGATATCGCGGCCAGCTGTCTTTGCTGCTGGCCCGACCAAGGCTCTGAAATCTTGGCCATCGCAAACGTTAGCAGCTTGTGGTCCACAAACGCGGTGAAACGGCGCTCCTCCAGCCAGAACTGGAAATGGCGGATGGCCAAATGCAGGGCCAAAAGCTCCCTGTCGAACGCGCTGTATTTTCGCTCATTATCGCGCAAGGTTTTGCTGAAAAACGCGAGCGGCTGCCAGCTCCCTGCTACAAACTGCTCAACATCCGCCCCCACCGCTAAATCGGAAGCGTCCGTGGTGAGCACCATGCGGGCCATTGGCACCGGGTGTGCTAACAAAACCGCGTTTGCCAGGGCTGATTTGACTTGGGAGAATGCGCGCTCCCGTTCCGGAGACCATTTGATTTTACTTGAGGGTTTTTGTTTTTTAAGTGCCGCGTACAATGGTTGCATGAGCTGCACTGCGCTAGGGAGGAAACGGTTATAAAAATTAACCATTCCCAAAAATTCCTGCAATGCTTTGACCATCTGAGGTTGGGGAAAGTTTGTTATTGCGCGAACTTTATCGGGCAGAGGGATCGCTCCTTCTGGCGAAACGCGATGCCCCAAAAAATCAATTTGTGCCACCCCAAACTGACACTTCGCTGGATTAATTATTAACCCGTGCTCTGCCAGCCTCCGAAAAACCGTTGTGAGGTGGCTTTCATGTTCGTCTTCAGACGTGCTGGCTACCAAAATGTCATCCAAGTAGATGAACACGAAAGGGAGGTCGCGTAAAACTGCATCCATCATGCGCTGGAAAGTCTGCGCGGCACCTTTGAGTCCAAATGGCATGCGCAAAAACTCGAAAAGGCCGAAAGGAGTTATTACCGCTGTTTTGGGTATGTCCTGAGCGCGTACTGGGACTTGATGGTAGCCGCGCACCAAATCTATTTTAGAAAAAATGCGCGCCCCCGCTAAATGAACCGAAAAATCCTGGATGTGCGGAATCAGGTAGCGGTCGTGTGCTGAAGCGTTATTCAACCTGTGGAAATCACCGCAAGGCCGCCACGAGCCATCAGCCTTTGGGACCATGTGTAGCGGTGAAGCCCAGGGGCTGTTGGAGCGTCTAATGATGCCCAGCTTTTCCAGGTTGGCGAATTCCTCGCGCGCTATGGCCAGTTTAGCTGAATCCAAGTGCTGAGCTTTTGCAAAAACGGGGGGGGCCGGAGGTGGTGATAAAATGTTCCACCCCATGTTTAGCCACTGACGCCGAAAACGTTGGGACTGTGAGTGCTGGGAACTGAGAGAGTAGTGCTTGGAACTTACCACCCGCAGCTGTGACGTTGGCCTGTGCAGTATGCAGGACCACCCAGGCTGTGCAGGAAATAGAGTGGAAAGACAGTGCATTAACTAGACGTCTATTAGCAAGATCAACCAATAAACCATTCGAGCACAAAAAATCAGCACCTAACATGTTATAACTGACTGCCGCTATGACGAAAATCCACTCGAATGCCCGGCCGTGAAAAGACAGGGGGAGGGTCTTCTCCCCGAAGGTCTTGATCGTCGAGCCGTTCGCCGCCAACACCAGGGGTCCGCTGGAAGGCGCCAGCCGGTCAGCGTAGGAAGGTGTGATGAAACTCAGCTGGGAGCCTGTGTCCACAAGGAACTCCCTCCCTGATCGCACGTCCGTCAGGTAGAGCAGCTTGTTCTTCGCGCCGAGAGCCGCAGCTGCTACCAGCTCCCGGTCCTGGCGTTTCCCGAGCGCTTGAATTGACACGGTGGAATGCACTTGTGTGCCCTCTCGGCGAAACGTCGATGGTAAAAGCAGAGGACCTCGCCCGCTCCGTGTCTCCTGGCCTCCGCCGCTGCTGACGTCAGCGAATCTGGTGCTGCAGTCTCAGGCCCTCTACCGTCTCCGGGCGTTGCGCTCAGCTCCGCTGCTGCCGTCGTGGCCGTGTGTCGCCTATGGGCGTCGACGAGTCGCTTCGCCTCTTGGCCCAGCTTGTGGTAATCTCGGTGGGCCAGCAGCTGTGAACTGGCCAGGGTAACTCACACCGCTGACGGTAGCGTCCTGAGGAAAAGATGGGTGAAGATAAAGCCATCATCTTCGTCGTCTCTCAGACTCAGCATCTTCGCCATCAGGTCTGCGGGCCTGTCTGCCTCTCCTTCAGTCAGCACCAGGAGCTTCTCTGCTCGCTCTCCCAGCGAGGGGGTGAAAGCACGGATGAGAGCGGCTTTCAGTGCACCATACTTGTCATCGTCTGGTGGGTGGTTAGTCAGGTTCTCCACCCGCTGGGCTGTGAGGCTGTCCAGCTTTGCGACTACATGGTAGAATTTCGTGGCATCAGCCGAAATTCCCCGAAGATGGAACTGTACCTCGACAGTGTTAAACTAGGAGCGCGGGCTATGTTGCCAGAAATCAGGCAGCTGGACTGCGGTAGCTGCATAAGCCCGGCTGGCTCCTGAAGAGTCCGGTGCGGGAAGGTCGTCACCGACCATAATTTGTCGTAGGGTCACCAGTGTAGAGGATGTGCTCAAGGATGAGACTGAGTTTATTTCTCAGGTTCAGCTTTATTGTCAGAACACATGCTCTATCAACCTCTCAACAAGAAAAGAGGCTGATCAATGTAACATCACACTTTTATACTCCTGGAGCATCGAAACCTAAGTCACATGGTGCTTTAGCAAACATACAGTCACATGTTACTTAATCCCAGTCACAATGCAACTCTTTGATCTGTCACCATTGTCTCTCATTCTTCAATGATCCGGAAAACCTTCTGGGGCATCTTCTCTGAGACAAAAGGCCAAATCTCACACCTCCTCATTATCTCTTGCAGATCTCTGCCGATCCAGACCTTCTTTGTCCCAAGACGTGAAGCACCCAATACACATACAGCAATACATTTGTGGAAAATATGAACCCAACATATGTGCCACACTAGATTCCTTTCAAGTGAATGTATTAATTCATTCTGATTGCTGAGGCCACAGTAAAAACAGATGATTTTAAATGTAACCCAGCCCTTGTAAAATCTACTGAAGTGCAGCTACATGAAAATTGTGATTAAATATAACAACAAAGTACTTTATTGTCACATTCAAATTGTAATCCCTCCTGTTTTGTTTTTCTTTTGAATTCTTGGATGAAATATGGTGGGCAATATAAGCTGCAGCTTCAGCCATCACCCATTTCAGATAACCTATGTTGAACTGTATAATCAGAGGAGTTATTGTTTAATTTGACCTTGTTAGATTTTTTTCCCTTTGTTATATTATTCTATTTTCTTTTAATCTTTACTTTTAATCAATCCGAAATAAAGATTCATTCATTAATTCACATTCCACCACTGGCTTTTAGCAACAAGTGTATTTCCCAAATATGTTTTAAACTTGCTTTAATTAACCACCACCCATTTGTCTTTTGTCTAGGCAAGAGGGAAACTGTCCACCCCAACTGGACCTTGCCTCACTATTTACAGAGATGCAGGCTGAAGATCTGCTGAACCAGGACCAGTACGAGGGGCCGATCCAGTTGCTTCTCAGTGAGGCAGCGTGGCTGCTGTGTGTGACCATTCCAGTTTTTTTTTTTACAGTTTGAATTTTGCACATTCTGAATAATCTGGAATTTGCTGCTGATTGTAATAAACAATTTAGTGACTTATGTGTTTGCATCATGATTTTCTATTTTGTCTGTTAAGACACCGGTGGGAAAAGAGTCAACTGTACAAAGGATTTATCGGTGACCTTGAAAATAATGGCTCATTTTTAAGAAAAAAGTAACCAAAACAATTATTTTATTAACTGAAGACTGTATTGTTGGATGTGCCACCGCAGAAGACCCTGCATACTTTAGTGACAGTACCAGTATATGGAGGAATTCTGGGTCATATAGGCATCTGCTCTTCATCATAATGGGTTTGGGCGGGGGTGTCTAATCATGTGCCATGGAGGGCCAAGACCCTGCAGGCTTTACCTCCAACCAGTGTCTTCAACAGCAGATTCCACTGAACTTCTTCCACTGACTGATCAGTGAGAACACCTGCTGAAGAGACTGGGTAGAAGAGAGAACCTGCAGGGTCTTGGCCCCCCCATGACACATGATTGGAAGCCCCCGGATTAGGTTTAATGGGATTTAACATTTTAACACAAACTGCTTTATGGTTCATAATTCTGTTGACAGACTTACACCAAACCAAAAGTGATTTCTCAAACTGCTGGATTATTCTTAGCTTTTCCAATCTTTCAGTATTTAATTTATGCCACATGGTGGTAACCTTCACATATAAAAAAACAGACATCTGCAAAAACTTCAGAGGTTTATTGTCAGTGCAATTCCCAGTGCAATACTACATGAATGCATGTCTAGTACATTGTTGATGCAGAGAATATATATTTCTACAGTACATGTATCTAGTAAATCAAGTATTTTCCATGTAACTTTGTGACTGCATTATTTTAATTGCTTTTAATCCTAGATCAAGTTTGTTTTGGCCTAAAATGCATGATAACTGTCAAATATATCTTATTATACCTAACTCAGTACTGTTTACTTTTTGAATATATATTTTGTGGCTAATATAGTTATTAACATGGCGATCAAGTTGTGTCAGCTGATCATTTTTTTCTATGACACCATCTCAGACTCTGCAGCTGGAGCAGGTACGTCCATGATGTCTGAACAGTCTCTCCATGATTTTCACGCAGATCAGAGCAATTTGTTGTACAGGAAATAAACGTTTCTACAGACATTCTTAAGCTCTATAACCACTGATCGTTTGTGAAGCTGTGTTGACATCAGTGACAGGCTGATGAAATCCGTGACAGGCTGTGCTGAACGCCCAGACCGAATGAAGCGGTAATTTCCCTACAACAGAGCCATCTGAAACACACACACCCAGTGTACATATTTTAGTACCTAACAGCGATAACTTGCAGACATTAAAGTGTAGTACGACGTACTTATAGCAAACTAGCATTAGCAACATTAGCTTACCGTCATATATGACCTAATTTGTATCCTCACGTCTTTGGCTCTCCCAGAAGCTGCAGAACTATTCCAGAGTGTTTCATCTCGCTGCCTGTACCCTTGTCTGGCGGTCCTTTTTGGCATTTACAGTGAAAAAAGCCACAGACCGAGGAGTCGCCTTGTACAGCTGTATGTGTTATGTTTTGCTTGGGTCGCGTGTTCTACGTCACGGGAGTGTGGCGCCGCCTCGCTGTTCAAGAAATCCCACCCACCGCAGGCGTGTCAGCAGTAATGTCGAAACGCAATCAAGGCCAAAACGAGTCGTTGTGAGACGAGTCGTGTTTTCCAATCGGGGCCGAGTGGGGTTAATGGAAAAGTGCCTAAAATGCATATTGTAGAGGCTAGAGGAGTCAGACAGCGTCCCAGTCAGGATGCAGTGGTTAAACATAAGAGGACAATAGTCAGGGGCGTCATGGGGAGTTGGCAAGAAGAGGGAGACGGGGGTTCAAGGGGAATGTATTGTGTTGTTAGATGTCATGCAGTGTGATGCGAAATGTCATGCAGAGGTGAGATGATCTGTTGGGATATAAGGAGAACTGTGCTTGGCTGTATCATGTTTTTTCTGCTGTGAGAGTGTTAATAAACTTCGTCTGTCCGTAAACCTGCTTCTGTAGAGGAGCTAGAAATAATGAGGCGATTTTGTTTAAAAGCAGCGTTTTAATATTCAGCTCTCCTAACTTGTCTCATCTGGTGCAGAGCGTGGCAGAAGGTAAAAGAGACAGAGTTCTGCCAGCTCGCTGGTTAAATACAGGCACACATCAAAAGACAGGCATTAAAAAGGCTGATACCCCTCGTTATCTTAATCCCCCCATTGTCCTGTTATCTCCTCTTCTTGGGAGGTGATGGAAATTCCCCTCCTCGCCTTGGGGGGTGAGGGTGACTCCTCGGTGTCTGCCGTCGCGTCCTGGGACGTCTTTGTTCTTCACACGGCGGGTGAGATTCCTTTGTCCTTTCAGAGGTGTGAAGTTCCTTACATATGCAGTCACTAAGCATTTCACATGTCAGACATATGTAGGTATGGAATTATTGAGTAATAATAGACCACAGGCCCCCCAAACAACTAGGAAAGGACAACAGAAAGATTCACAGTCTAGAACAGCTACTACGACATACTACATGTTACAGCTATGCCACTGAAGAACTTTCCGGCAGCCATGCTTCTAAGATAGTTCAGTGGTAATCATAACAGTATAGTAAAATCATAAGTCAGTCCTAAACTGTTGCAGCACAATTAGAGAGTAATTGTGGAGTGGTTGGTGTCAGTCCCTGTGCAGCTTGGGTTTAATTCTTCTCCCAAAACTGCTGTAGGTTGGTTTAGGCGTCCTGCTGGGACCTTCTTGTGAGGGATCTGCAGTGTGGGAAGGAGAGAGATTATTTGTTCCCTGCCTGGGGGCTGAAACTTTTCCCTTGGGGGGTCTACCTCGCCGAGGTGCTCTCGCCAACTGTGCAGGTTCATCTTTCAACAAGAAGGCAGGTTTAAGTCTGTCAATGCTGACTGTTTCTTTTCTGTCCCCATAATCAAGCACAAAGTGTTTGTCACCATGTTCCAGCACTCTGTAAGGGCCATCGAATACTGGGCGTAACGTTGGTTTTAGGGCTTCATGCTTAACAAAAACGAACTCAGCTTTTTTTAAGGTTTGAGGGACAAAAACCCTTGGAAAGGAGTGGTGAGCTGGACCGGGTAGGGAGTCCGGTCCGTTGCTGCCTAAAAACCTTGGGACTGGTTCTGGATTCTCTGGTAAAAATTCACCTGGGAGTCTGAGAGGTTGGGTAAAGACTAATTCTGCAGGAGAAGCGTCTAGATCGTCTTTAGGTGCAGCGCGCAACCCCAATAAAACCCAGGGAAGTTTATTTACCCAATTTGTGTCCGTTAGTGAGGCTCTGAGGGCGGCCTTTAAGGACCTGTGAAAACGCTCACATAACCCATTAGCCTGAGGGTGATTAGCGGTGGTGCGATGAATTGTTGCTCCTAAGCTGTTGGACATGGCTGACCAGAGCTCTGAGACAAATTGAGGCCCCCTATCAGACGTGATGTCCGATGGAACGCCGAAACGTGCCACCCAGTTTGTCAGAAAAACGCGAGCGACTTCCTCCGCTGTAGTTGCCGCTAGAGGAACTGCCTCTGGCCAGCGCGTGGTGCGGTCTATCATTGTTAGTAGGTGTGTGAAACCTTGGGAGGAAGGCAGTGGCCCAACTAGGTCGACATGGATTGTGGTCGAACCTTCTAGCAGGATTGGAAAAGGCTCCAGAGGGGCTTTTGTAGTGTCTGTGTATTTTGGCGCGGTGACAAGAAATGCACGATTTTGCCACTCTTTTACGTCTTTTGCGCAGGCCTGGCCGCACAAATATTTCAGCAACCATTTTGACCGAGGCGCGCACACCTGGGTGTGCGAGGGAGTGAATTGCGTCAAAACATGCGGCGGCGCCAAGTGGCTGGCACTAACGGGCGAGGTCGGCCGTTGAAATATCGCATATTAGGGGGGGCACGCCGTCGCGTAACCCTTTTTTCTCCAGCCTTAACCCTGTTGGTCCAGACAAGAGTGCGCGCACGTCCGCGTCGCTGTTTTGTTCTTCTGCTATGGCTGCATAATCTATCCCTTCATGGATAGGTGCTGCGTATGTGTCTGTGTTAGTGAAGAGTTCCGCTGCTGAGGCAGTATAATCTGTCTCCTCGCGCTCGGGCGGTGCCACAGGCGCGAGAGAGACAGTCGCTACTTACGTTAAGTTTGCCTGCTACGTGTCGAATGTCTGTGGTGAACTCTGAAATTGCAGCCAGCTGTCTTTGTTGTCTGCCCGACCATGGTTCTGAAATTTTAGCCATAGCGAAGGTGAGCGGCTTATGGTCTACAAAAGCCGTGAAACTCCGCCCTTCTAGCCTAAAACTGGAAGTGGCGGATGGACAAATGAAGCGCCAACAGCTCTCTGTCATAAGTGCTGTATTTGCATTCAGTTGGGTTTAGCGATTTGCTAAAGAATGCTAAAGGTTGCCAGACCCCCGCTGACAAGTTGTTCTACAACTGCCCCTATGGCCAGGTCCGAAGCATCTGTGGTTAGTGCGATGCGGGCCGCGGGATCTGGGTGAACTAACATTGTGGCATTAGCTAGGGCGTTTTTAACCTCCTCGAAAGCGTGTTCGCGCTCCGGGGTCCATTCGACCGCGTTGGAAGCCTTCTTTTTTTTGAGCGTGTCATATAGGGGCTGCATGAGCTGAGCTGCGTGGGGGGAGGGAAGCGGTTATAAAAATTAACCATCCCCAAAAATTCCTGTAGCGATTTGACCGTGTGGGGCCGTGGAAAACCTTCTATCGCACGAACTTTGTCTGGGAGCGGAACTGCCCCCTTCGGGGAGAATTTGTGTCCCAAAAAGTCAATTTGCGAAACGCCGAATTTGCATTTGGCTGGATTGATTATTAGCCCGTGCTCCTCCAGCCTCTGAAAAACGGTAGTGAGGTGCTGCTCGTGTTCCTCTTCTGACGAGCTGGCTACCAGCATGTCGTCGAGGTAGACGAAGACAAAGGGGAGGTCGCGTAGGAACCGCGTCCATCATGCGTTGAAAAGTTTGGGCCGCACCCTTGAGGCCGATAGGCATTCGCAAGAATTCAAAAAGGCCGAAAGGGGTTATAACCGCCGTTGTAGGAACGTCCTTCAGCTCGGACAGGGACCTGGTGATAACCGCGGACTAAGTCTATCTTTGAAAAAATGCGCGCAGCCCGCTAGGTGCAGTGAAAAGTCTTGAATGTGAGGGATTGGGTAGCGGTCATGCGCGTGTAGGCGTTGTTTAATCTGCGGTAATCTCCGCACGGTCGCCAAGAACCGTCGGATTTCGGAACCATGTGAAGTGGTGAAGCCCAGGGGCTCTTTGAGCGTCTAACAATGCCCAATTTTTCGAGAGTTGCCAACTCGTCACGTGCTATGTTGAGCTTGCGCGTCTAAGCGGCGAGCTTTGGCAAAAAACGGGAGGTCCCGTTGTTGGAATGAAGTGTTTTAACTCCGTGTTTAGCTACAGTGGCTGAAAATTTGGGGGTTGTGAGTGCTGGAAATTGGGTGAGGAGTTGCTCAAACTTACCTCCTGCCGTGGTGACGTTGGCCTGCACAGGTGGTGGAGATACTCGAGCGCTGCTACAACAAATGTCCATCTGTAGCTGCGGCCTGTGTGAGGAGGTTGCAGGCTCTTTTCGCCGAACGTGTCGATGTCAGAGCCGTTGGCTTGCCACTGCTCCGTTGCCCCGGGTACCCATGGCTCGATCTGCATGGGAGGGCATGACGAAACTTCAGCTGAGCTCCTGTGTCGATGAGGAACTGCTTGCCTGTGTGTCCGTCCGTCACGTAACAGCAGCTTATTTTTCTCGCCGAGAACCGCTGCTGTTAACGGCCCTCAGCTTTGGCGTTTCCCCGACATCGTGAATTGCAGGGGGAACGCATTTGCGGGCTTTCTCAGCGAAGCAGTGATGGTAATAACAGATGTCGTTCTGTTTGTTACGTTGGTCTGCGCCGCTGTCACCGTGGGCTGGGTCTGCTCCGTGGGTTGTGGTTCTCCATGGCTTGGGGCGTCAGTTTTGAGGTCTGCGGATGCCGCTGTGGGTGTCAGCTCCTTGCAGGCGTTGACGAGCCGGTAAGCCTCGTTGGCCAGGTGTGCAGAAGTCTTGGTGGTTGTTGCACTTCATGCTGGCGAGTGTCCCTCTCATGTGTGGCGGCAGCGTGCTGAGGAAAATAAACTGGAAGAGGAAATTGTCATTGTCCTCTTCCTTGAGCTGCAGCAAATCCTCCATGAGGGTCTTCGGATTGCCCCCTCTGTGGCCGTAGACCGCCAGGATCTTCTCGGCTCTTTCCTCCGCTGACGGGGACGTAGTTCGCCACGATGGTCGCCTTGAGTGTCTCGTACTTGTCCTGGGTCGTGGTCGCCGGATCAAGCTCCGCACACACTTCGAAGTGGCGGAGTCGAGTTTGGAGACGATGTGATAGAACTTCGTATCGTCTGCCGTGAGCCCGCCAGTATGAATTGTGCTTCAGCCTGCTGAAACCAAGAGGCGGGGTCTTCTCTCCAGAAGTCTGGCAGCTTGACAGCGACGGCGTTAGTGCACACCATCACTGTTGTGCCCGCCGGGTGAGGGTGCCTTGCTTTGGCTCTCACGGCGGTGCTGGAGCGCGGTTGAGCTCTCTCAATTCCTTCTGCCGGGGGGAACGGTTGTTCGTCTGCTCCCTCGTCTGCGTAGTTGCTGGCGTCTGCCTGAGTCGCCACGGATGAGTCGCTTGAAGAAGAACGCCTCCGGTCCATACTCGCGTCAAGGTCACCAGTGTAGAGGAGCTGGAAATAATGAGACGATTTTGTTTAAAAGCAGCGTTTTAATATTCAGCTCTCCTAACTTGTCTCATCTGGTGCAGAGCGTGGCAGAAGGTAAAAGAGACAGAGTTCTGCCAGCTCGCTGGTTAAATACAGGCACACATCAAAAGACAGGCATTAAAAAGGCTGATACCCCTCGTTATCTTAATCCCCCCATTGTCCTGTTATCTCCTCTCCTCTTCTTGGGAGGTGATGGAAATTCCCCTCCTCGCCTTGGGGGGTGAGGGTGACTCCTCGGTGTCTGCCGTCGCGTCCTGGGACGTCTTTGTTCTTCACACGGCGGGTGAGATTCCTTTGTCCTTTCAGAGGTGTGAAGTTCCTTACATATGCAGTCACTAAGCATTTCACATGTTCAGACATATGTAGGTATGGAATATATGAGTAATATAGACCACACTTCCTCATTTCCCACACTCTCCACAAGATAATATTAAAAATACATGGACAATACTTAACAATATTCTTGGAAATAAAAACAGAAATACAAGCTACCCAACCAGTTTTTCAAAAAAAATAATACAACGACTCAGAGTATGAATGCAGTTTCACCTGCAGATGAATTTAATAACTTTTTTGTTAACATTGGTCCTAATTTGGCTTGAGAAATACCCATTACGGCACCTACGAGTGATACAATAAGTAAAAACACTGCTATAAAAGACTCCATTTTCAAAAAGAACACAGATGAGAGAGAGGTCATTGAAATTGTTAAATCGTTTAAAAGTAAAACATCTTCGAACTGTGATGGTATTGACATGCTCTTAGTCAAAACTATTATTGAATGCTTAGTGAAACCACTGACGTATATCTGTAACCTGTCTCTCCAAACAGGTATATTTCCCAATGCAATGAAAATAGCTAAAGTAATTCCAATATACAAGACGGGTGACAGAGGGGAACTTTTAAACTATAGACCAATTTCACTATTGCCGCAATTTTCCAAGATACTCGAAAAAATATTCTGTGAGAGAATTGACAACTTCATAATGAAGAATAATTTATTGTGTGAGCAGCAATGTGGGTTCAGACACAAGAGGACAACTGCATTTGCTCTAATGGAATTTATAGAAAAAATATCAACTGCCGTTGAAAGTAAAGAGTATTCAGTTGGGGTATTCCTGGATCTTAAAAAAGCATTTGATACAGTGGATCATAATTTATTATTAAAGAAACTACAAAATTGTGGTATTGGGGGGTAGCACTGTCCTGGTTAAGTAGTTACTTAAAGAATAGATATCAGTATGTATGTGTTGGTAACAGAAACTTGTAGCCACAGATGTGACTTACTTAATGGCTTGCATAATGCCTCACATCTTAGATAAGAACAAAGTGCAGAGTTTCCTTGGAGATAACAGGAAGCTGTGAAAGTGTAATCTTTTATATGCAAGAAACTGTTTGGAGGATCCTTTGTGTGCCAAGAGACTGCTTGGAGGATCCTTTGTGGGCCAAAGACTGTGAGGGGGATGCCAACGGATTAAAGAGGAAATGCAAAGTTACCTTTGATGTGAATGCAATGTGACTTGTGAGCTGTGGGGAGACCTGGGTATATAAGGGACGAGTTTTTTCTGAGATGTTCTCTTTCTACTATGCTCATGTTGGAGACGTGTAATAAACTGCCTTGAGACAAACCTGCCTCGTCAATTACACACTCCACACTGGTGATCCAAGACACAGCATGCAGCAAGAAGAGAATTCCCCGGGGCCAGCCGCGTTGGGAGCCCCCAGCCAAGCGTATGCCGTTACGGTCCAGCTACCGGACTTTTGGCAGCACAACCCGCGCTCCTGGTTCCACCTGGTTGAGGCACAGTTCGCCCTCCGGGGAATATCGGTAGACGACACAAAATTCTACCATGTGATCGCAAAGCTCGACAACCACACAGCTCAGCATGTGGAGAGCTTTCTGGAGCAGCCACCAGCCAGCGACAAATACGGCGCGTTGAAGGCCCCACTCATCCAGCACTACACACTCTCGGTGGAGGAGAGAGCAGAGAGACTCCTGGTGCTGACCGAGTTGGGAAATTGCACGCCCATTGACCTGATGGAGAAGATGCTGAGGTTGAAAGGTTCGAACGATGACCACTTCATCTTTACCCACCTCTTCCTCAGGAACCTGCCGTCAGCGACGAGAGCGGCCCTGGCCAGTTCGCCGTTGTTGGCCAAGCGGGACTACCGTGCGCTGGCCCGGGAGGCGAATCGGATTGTCATGGCCAGCAGAGATTGCACGGCCAGGGCAGCAGCGACGGAGCTCGGCGCGACGGCCGGAGATGACGGAGAGCCATCGACAGCGGTATCAGAGCCACCGATGACGGCAGCGGCGGGGGCCAAGAAACGCAGAGGAGACACCCTTTGTTTCTACCACCGCCGCTTTGCAGAGAAGGCACGCAAATGTGTACCACCGTGCCAGTTCAAGCGCTCGGGAAATGCCAAGACCGGGGGGTCGGTAGCAGCTGCGGCCCTCGGGGAGGAGAACAAGCTGCTCTACTTGACGGACGCACGCTCGGGGAGGCATTTCCTCGTGGACACAGGCGCCCAGTTGAGTTTCATCACGCCTTCCTACGCTGACCGGCTGGCAAAGTCCAGCGGCCCCGAGATGGCAGCAGCAAACGGCTCAGAGATTAAGACTTTTGGTGAGAGGACTCTGCTTCTGTCTCTACACGGCCGTACATTTGAGTGGACTTTTGTCATAGCAGCATTGAATTTCAATATATTGGGGGCTGATTTTTTGTGCTCACATGGTTTGTTGGTTGATGTCGCTAACAGGCACCTGGTTAATGCACTTTCTTTTTTTCTTTTTTTTTTATTTAAGTTTTTGTAAAGGGTATACAGGTCGTTACAGCAATGCATTGTTTACATTTTCATCACATGTTCCCTTATTTTCTGATATCTGACAACATTGGAAGATTAATTCTTACAACACCCCCCTTTTTTTTTTAAAGTGAAAGAAAAAGTGAAATTAAAGAGAAAAAAAAACAAAAAACAAATAACAAAAAAAACAAACAAACCAGTAAAAAACAAACAAAAAGAAAAAGTAAGTAAATAAGATAAAACAGCATCTGAGTAGCGATGGAACAAAGAGCGGAACCATTATTGAAATGGTATTTGTCAAAGATTAGATCTAATGGAAGACACATATGCGGTCCAGGGTTGCCAAAAGTTCATGAACCCATCATGTCCTGTCTCAGTGCGAATGTCAACTTTTCCATCGAGTAAATGTCTTGGATCACGTTAGTCCAATCTTCAGGTGTAGGACAGTCCTTCAACATCCATTTTTTAGTTAGAGCTTTTTTGCTTGCCAATATTAAAACATTGAATAAGTATTTTTCTCCTCGTCTTTCCAGTGAGTCCGGTAGTAAATCCAAATACAAAGTTACAAAAGAAAAGGGAACTGTAATTTTGAATATTTTCCCCAATATTGTCTGTACCTTGGTCCAATATTGGTGGATAACTGGGCATGACCAAAACACATGAAAATGATTTGCAGTCTTTTCACCACACAAGCGCCAACAGTTCAATCCCTTATGGGTAAATTTGTTTTGTGCAGGTGTTCTGAAAAATCTTGCCAAGTTTTTCCATCCAAATTCTCTCCATTGCAGGGATGAGGTACTTTTCCATTGCTGTTTATTTAGCTTTTCCCATATTTCCAGTTGTAAAGTGAAATTCCCCTCTTTTTCCCATCTCTCTTTTATATAAGATGTGTTGTCTCCTTTTAAGTCTTGAAGACCTTGGTATATTTTAGAAATGTATCTGATCCCTGGGATCCCTTTATATGCCATTAAGAAGACCTTCAGAACACCTGACTGGGCCCTTTCCAAAACCTCCTTTTTAAGTATATTGTTTATGTGGTGTCTAAGCTGGAAGAACCTGTAAAGGTCTTGATTTATTAGGCCTTGTTTTTTCAAATCTTCAAAACTTCTTAAGATTTGCCCTTTAAAAAAATCGTAATATTTTATCAGCCCTTTCTCCTTCCACTTTTTAAATCTGGTGTCTGTTTTATTAGGAGTAAAGTCCTGATCATAGGCAATCCATTGCAGAAGTCGATAGGGCTCTTTAGTTTGATTCTCTCTGACTATCTTAAACCAAATTTTTAGCGGGGTCTCTATCCACGGGTTAGTGTTATTCAAAAGCTTAGGTAAGGCATTGTTCCCTATTATCGCCTGTAGGGGGATGTCACTTGTTATTTGGCATTCGATCTCCTTCCATTGTGCAGTGTAGACTGGGTTACATATCTCTACTAAAGTTTTAATTTGTGCGGCTTTAAAGTAGTCCCTGATATTTGGCAGCGCGAGCCCACCTTTGTCTTTGTTTAGCTGTAGGGTTCTATATCTGATTCTAGGTCTCTTGCCCTGCCATATGAATCTTGAGATCCTTCTGTCCAGCTCCTGCCATGTTTTTTTGGGAGGTTCTACCGGTATTGTTTGGAAAAGGTATAGAAGACGTGGAAGTATATTCATTTTGACTGCTTCAATTCTTTGTGCAGTACCCAAGAATGGTATCATATTCCATCTTGCTAGGTCAGATTTTATTTTTGTCACCAGTGGATCATAGTTTAGTGATATAATTTTGTTGAGTTGTTTCGGGATATTGACCCCCAGATATTTCATAGATTCCGACTCCCAGTTAGTTTTGAGTTTGCTTAGTGAATAATGATTTGGGTCATAGTTGAATGTTAAAACTTGGGTTTTATGCATGTTTAATTTGTACCCCGATAAATCTCCATACTCTGAAAAAACTGAGGTTAGTTCTGGTAAAGAAGTGTTCGGGCTGCCCTAGGTATATTAAAATGTCATCAGCAAAGAGTGCTATTTTATGTTCCTTCTGACCAAGTGTAATACCTTGAATTTTTGGTTTTGTCTTATCCAATGGCTCAGAGGTTCTATGAAGATTGCAAAGAGCAGTGGAGACAGGGGGCAGCCCTGACGACATCCTCTTTCCAGTTCAAAAGATGATGATAAATTACCGTTAATCCTTATTTTAGCTGTTGGTTTTTTATATAATGCCTGTATAGTTCTAATGAAGTTGTTATGAAAATTGAAACTGGATAAGATTCTATATAGAAAAGACCAGTCAACCGAATCGAATGCTTTTTCAGCATCTAATCCCAATATGACTGCATTTAAGTTATATTTTTTTATATGATGAATTATGTGTAAAGTGCGTCGAATGTTGTCTTGTGTCTGTCTTTGTCTTATAAAACCTGTTTGGTCTAAATGAATTAGGTCTGTCAGTATATTTTCTAACCTTTTGGCAAGGATAATGGTAAAAAGCTTATAGTCCTGATTTAGTACACTGATTGGTCTGTAGTTGGAACACTCTAGTTTATCCTTTTCAGGTTTAGGTATAACTGCAATGACCCCTTCTCTCCAGGAGGGGGGATTTCCCCTGTGTGGAGGACATAATTAAATGTTTTCAGGAGGAGAGGAGATAGTTGCTGTTTAAAGGTTTTGTACCACTCTGCTGTATAGCCATCAGCTCCTGGGGATTTGTTAGCTTTAAGTTTCATAATTGCTTTTTCCAATTCTTTAGGATGTATTTCTGACAGTAGTGTTTTATTTTGTGACTCCGTAAGTTGGGGAAGGTTTAATGTGTTTAGGATGCCTCGGATGCGTTTTTATGTTTTTTTGTGGGAGTATAAGTTCTTATAGTAATTCTCGAAGCTTTTAAGAATATCCTGAATTCTGAATTTTATTTCCTTTGATACTGGGTCTCTGATTTTGTAGATTGCTCTTTCTGTTTGATGTTTCCTCAATTTATAGGCTAGCAATT
The DNA here is from genome assembly GCA_020510985.1 of Pholidichthys leucotaenia. Lineage (NCBI taxonomy): Eukaryota > Metazoa > Chordata > Actinopteri > Cichliformes > Pholidichthyidae > Pholidichthys > Pholidichthys leucotaenia. Next base: position 158,617,592 of record CM035849.1, read on the forward strand.
TTGCCGATTTACTGCCTGCTTCATAGTATTTTTGTTTCAGAAATGTAAGTTTCTTCTGGATTTCTATTGTGTAGATCTCATTTATTTGGTTTTTAATTTCCTTAATCTTGAGCGAGTCAGTAGAATGAGTGTTGCCTTTGTGTTCTTTTTCTAGGTTCCTAAGTTCTGACTCTAATGTGGATAGTTTTTCTTGTCTTAGTTTCTTTTGGGTTGCCAGTTTTGCGATAATCTTTCCTCTTATTACAGCTTTGCATGCATCCCACAGTATTAAAGGGGATACTTCTCCATTATCGTTATCTTCCAAATATCTGAGAATATCTGATTCCAATTCATCTTTCAATGGTCCTTTCAGGACATTTGAATTTAACCTCCAAGAAAATGTATTATTTGTGTATTTTTGGATATTTAAGTCCATGTAGATCGGACTGTGGTCGGAGAGATCCATCAGTCCTATTTTACATGTTTTTACTCTTCCAATGTCTCTATCAAACATAAAAAAATAGTTAATCCTTGAGTAAGATGAATGTGGAGTTGAGTAAAATGTATAGTCTTTTACACTGGGGTTGAGTTCCCTCCACACGTCACAGATTCCCATTTCTTTTAGTAGCATCCGAGTCTTCCTGTTTTGGGTGTTATTTTGATGTGGAGAATTACCAGAAGCATCCCAGTATGGATTCAGTCTAAGATTGAAGTCCCCACCACATATCACTAAACCTTGAGCTTTAGTTATCATTAGGTCGAATACATTTTTATAAAATTTCCAGTTAGCCCCTGGGGGAGCATACACATTCAGCAGGGTGATATCTTCTCCCTCTAGCCGCCCAGTTACCAAACTGTATCTCCCTTCTTTATCTTTGTGTTCTGATTTTTTTTCAAATGTAATTTTGGTTGATATCAATGTCGCTACTCCCCTCCTCCTCCCTGATTTATATGAAGATGAAGAGATCATTTTAAACCCTTGTCTACTGAGTTTATTGTGTTCCACGTCTGTTAGGTGGGTTTCTTGTAAAAATATTATTCCTGCTTTGTCTTTTTTCATTTTGCCTAGAATCTTGGATCTTTTAACTGGATTCAGGATTCCTTTTACATTATATGAAATTATTTTGGTTACACCCTGTTTCTCCATTGTGTTGTTTTGTTTAGTATAACTGTGTGGTGGCCCTCATTTGTGCTACTCAGAAACTGAAAGAACATTAAAAACAAGAAAAACATTAAGAACATAGTGTAAAAAACTTTAAAACAAAAAGCTGTCATAAGAACTTCCTGAGCTGAGGTCTTTTTAAAGACCCTGGAAGAGCCTTGATGGAGTGAAGGCCCTGAGGGAAATTCCTCAAACTCCGTTACGTGTTGAGGGCCCTCTCTTACCACTGAAAGTAGTCCCATGCTTTTAACGTGAGTTTCAGAACCCAATCCAAACTTGTAATGATTTTTTTTTTTTCCTTTTATGCCTAAACCCTGTGAAATTGTGTGCACCCTCCCACCCCCATCACATCAAACATTCATGCAAAAACAGTATTTGTTAGTATGAGGAGAACATGTGGATTATTGTCACATTTCTATTTTAACAAGTTTTTTTTTTTTTTTTTTTTTATTACAAAGACTTATTTGTTTCAAATAATATGATTGTTCCATGAAATGTTTTACCACATGCTGAATATGCATCTCCTTTAATGTTTGTTACCTTGTATGAGGGGGGTTGGATGTGCGGATTGATTCAAGAGAAAAGGAAAAAAAAAAAAAGGTCGCTATTCCAACCTGAAAACGGATAGTTTATCCGCGACGCTCTGGCGCTGGGTTTCCCGCTGCTGGTCCGTGGATTTTGAGGGTCTTTGTGTTGTCCATGTTTGCGCTTTGATCTTCTCACTCGGGTCTGCTGCGGGTTTAAATACCGTTACCGGGAGCCCTCTTTTCGCCATGTCAGCTGTTGCTTCTTCCGCCGAATTATAGAGACACGTTTCATCACCGTAGAAGACCCTTAACTTCGCAGGAAATGGAGTCTGAAAGCGCAATTTCTTCTCTCTTAACACCTTTTTTCGCGTCATTGTATTCCCCTGCGCTTTTTAAGGACCTCCGGGGCGTAATCGTGTTCCACGTAGACTTTTCTCTCCTGGTGCATAAATCCTTTTTTCTGCCAGGCCAGTCTTACAACCTCTTGTTTTATTTTGAAAATTGGAAAATCTTACCAACACCGAAGTGGGGCGCTTCCACCGCCGGCCCAGCGGCTAATGAACGATGTGCCTTTTCTATCTTCAAGTCGGTGGTTTGTGGAATATCCAATTTCTCTCTTAGTAAGGATTCCACGCATTCTGCCATTGAGTTAAAAACCATTTTCGGTTCCTTCTATCAGACCATGAATTCTTATGTTGTCTCTTCTTTGTTTTCATTCTTGGTCGGTTAGCTTAGCCTCTATAGCTGCTTGTCTTTTGCGTAGGTCTAGCACAGAATCTTCGAGCACTTTTATTCGATCCTCTGTTTCCAAGATTCGGTTCTCGGCCTGGTCCACTCTGCTGTTTGTCCTTTTCAATTCTTCTCTGAATTCCCGAAATTCGGCCGTAACTTCTCGGCGAAATCGTCGTAGCTCCCACAAATAGTGATTTCAGGCTAACCCTTTTGTTAGCTATCACCAGTTCCTCGTCTTCTGAACGGAGATCTTCCAGTTCAGATTCTCCGGCCGATACGTGTCCTGGCCTGGAGAATTTCAGTTTCTTCTGTTTTCCTTTAGACATGATGATTTTGTCTTTTGATTTTCACTCCTCCAAAAATCCGTTAAGTTTGATTTTCAAGGTGTTATCCTGGATTGGGTCTGAGAGCTTCAGTGTTAAGCTGCAGTCGCCATGGCGTCCAGACCGGAAGTCTAATGCACTTTCTTTTGATTCTATTCCCTGTACAGCTCGAGCGGCCCGGCCAACAGCACAAGCCAACGTCACAGCTGCAAGCGGTAAGTTCCACACACTGCTCACTCAGTTCCCAGCACTCACGGTCCCCACATTTTCGGCAGCCGTCGCTAAGCACGGGGTGGAGCATTTTATTACCACCACTGGGCCGCCCTTTTTTTGCAAAACCTCGGTGCTTGGACGCAGCTAAACTGGCCATAGCGCGCGAGGAGTTCGCCAACCTGGAGAGGTTGGGCATCGTCAGGCATTCGAACAGCCCATGGGCTTCCCTGCTACACATGGTCCCGAAAGCTGACGGTTCGTGGCGACCTTGCGGGGATTTCCGCAGGTTGAACAATGCCACAGCGCATGACCGCTACCCAATCCCTCATTTCCAAGATTTTTCCGTTCATTTGGCAGGGGCGCGCGTTTTTTCTAAAATAGACTTGGTCTGCGGTTATCACAAAGTCCCAGTGCGCGCTGAGGACATACCCAAAACAGCGGTGATAACTCCATTTGGTCTGTTCGAGTTTTTGCGCATGCCATTCGGGCTTAAAGGCGCTGCACAGACGTTCCAACGCATGATGGACGCGGTGCTGCGCGATCTCCCTTTCGTGTTTGTCTATTTAGACGATATCTTGGTAGCCAGCGCGTCCGAAGACGAACACGAAAACCACCTCGCGGCAGTTTTCCGGAGGTTGGGAGAGCACGGGTTAATAATCAACCCAGCGAAGTGTCAGTTCGGGGTGACGCAGATCGATTTTTTAGGACACCGCGTCTCCTCCGAAGGAGCGGTTCCGCTACCTGACAAAGTGTGCGCGGTAGCAGACTTCCCCCGGCCGCAGACGGTCAGGGCGTTACAGGAGTTTTTAGGAATGGTGAATTTTTATAACCGTTTCCTCCCCCGTGCAGTGCAACTCATGCAACCGCTGTATGCCGCGCTCAAAAAACAGAAACCCGCGAATAAGATCGAGTGGTCCCCGGAGCGGGAGCGAGTGTTCTCGGAAGTCAAAGCAGCCCTGGCAAACGCTGCGTTGTTGGCACATCCAGACCCAATGGCCCGCATAGCGCTCACCACTGGCGCGTCAGATGTGGCCATAGGGGTGGTCGTGGAGCAGCATGTAGCCGGGGCTTGGCAGCCACTCGCCTTTTTCAGCAGAACCTTGCGCGATAGTGAACGTAAATACAGCGCGTTTGACAGGGAGTTGCTGGCTCTCCATTTGGCCATTCACCACTCCCAGTTCTGGCTAGAAAGGCGCTGTTTCACCGCGTTCATTGACCACAAGCCACTAACATTCGCAATGGCCAAAGTTTCAGAACCGTGGTCGGGCCGGCAGCAGATGCAGCTAGCCGCGATCTCAGAGTTTACTACCAATATTCAGCACGTGTCGGGTAAACTGAATGTAGTGGCAGACTGCCTCTCGCGCGCAGTGGCTGCCCCCATCCGCGTGGGGATTGATTATACAGCCATGGCCACGGAGCAGGTTAGTGACGCGGATGTGCGCGCGCTCCAGTCTGGACCAACGGGGTTAAGGCTGGAGAGCAGGGTACTGCAAGACGGTATGCCCCCTCTAATCTGTGATGTCTCCACAGGGAGACCGTGTCCTGTGGTACCGGCGGCGTGGCGCCGCCGCGTTTTTGACTCGATTCATTCTCTGGCGCACCCGGGGGTGCGCGCGTCGGTCAAAATGGTAGCAGAAAAATTTGTGTGGCCGGGCCTCCGCAAACAAGTTAAAGAGTGGGCGGCAGCCTGCATGGCGTGCCAACGAGCCAAGGTACACAGACACACGAGAGCTCCCTTGGAGCCATTACACATTCCGGCTGAGAGGTTTGACCACGTTCACATGGACCTCGTAGGTCCCCTCCCGCCATCACAGGGGTGCACGCACCTTCTGACAATGGTGGACCGCACCACGCGCTGGCCGGAGGTGGTTCCTTTAGCGTCAACCACAGCCGAGGAGGTGGCGCGCGCGTTTGTAACAGCATGGGTGGCGCGTTTTGGAGTCCCGTTGGACATTACATCCGACAGAGGCCCTCAATTTGTTTCCGAACTTTGGTCAACAATGGCCCGCAGCCTAGGCATCACAATTCACCGTACAACTGCGTACAATCCACAGGCTAATGGGTTATGCGAACGTTTTCACAGGTCATTGAAAGCAGCTCTCAGAGCGTCACTGACGGATGCAAATTGGGTAGACAAGCTACCGTGGGTTTTATTGGGGTTACATTCTGCGCCTAAAGAGGACTTAGAGGCTTCCCCAGCCGAACTCGTTTTTGTGCAGCCACTTCGGCTGCCCGGGGAGTTTCTCCCAGATACTCCTGTGCCGGGCAGCTCCCCATCTCAGCTGTTGCAGCGTAGCATCGACACAGGCACGCTGCCGGGCCCTGCCCACCACAGTTTTCTGCGCGTTTTTGTACCTAAAACTTTGAAAAACGCGGAGTTTGTTTTTGTCAGACACGATGCACATCGCCCCCCATTGCGACCGCCTTATGATGGACCGTTCAGCGTGCTGGAAACAGGGGACAAGCATTTTTTGCTAGATTTGGGGGGTAGGAGGGAAAAGGTTGGCTTAAACAGACTCAAATCCGCTTTTGTGGTGGCGGACGAGCAAGTGCTGTTGGTGAGGGCCCCTCGGCGTGGAAGACCCCCACGAGGAGCTTCCCAGAGTAAAGTTTCCCCAGACCACCCGCAGGGACTGACAAAAGGTTTTCACCCCCAGACAGCAGCTCCCTAGCATGACAGCGCCGCTGAGGCGGCGAATCCTGGTTACAGCAGATATGGGAGAAGACTGAAACCCAAGCAGCATGGGGATTGATGTGTAATGATTCTATCACAGCATGCAGACTGTTAGTTTTTTTGTTTGATCTAAAATGTTTGGGGGGGGGGGGTGTAGCCACACATGTGACTTACTTAATGGCTTGCATAATGCCTCACATCTTAGATAAGAACAAAGTGCAGAGTTTCCTTGGAGATAACAGGAAGCTGTGAAAGTGTAATCTTTTATATGCAAGAAACTGCTTGGAGGATCCTTTGTGTGCCAAGAGACTGCTTGGAGGATCCTTTGTGGGCCAAAGACTGTGAGGGGGGTGCCAAGGGATTAAAGAGGAAATGCAAAGTTACCTTTGATGTGAATGCAATGTGACTTGTGAGCTGTGGGGAGACCTGGGTATATAAGGGACGAGTTTTTTCTGAGATGTTCTCTTTCTACTATGCTCATGTTGGAGACGTGTAATAAACTGCCTTGAGACAAACCTGCCTCGTCAATTACACACTCCACAAACTCACAGTTACTGAAGGTTACTTGTGGAGTCCCACAGGGTTCAGTTTTGGGGCCATTGGTATTCAATATGTATATAAATGATATATGTAAAGTCTCGGAAAAAATGGATTTAATATTATTTGCCGATGACACTAATCGATTATGCAGTGGAAGCAATTTGGAACAACTTTTGGATACACTTGGAAAGGAATTAGGAAAGCTTAAACTGTGGTTTGATTCAAACAAATTAACGCTCAATTTAAGTAAGACAAAATTTATAGTTTTTAACAACCATCACAACAACTTAGTATCTAAACTCAGTGTAAATGGTGTAGAGATTGAAAGGGTATCTGAAACTAAATTTCTTGGAGTAACTAGAAAAGCACTCGGAGAGCGCAGACCTCCGCCAAGCACCACAGTTCCCCCCCATACAGTGTTTGTGTGTACGTTTTGAGATTCCTTGACCATGAAAACATGTGACTAGCAATTGGATTCACAATGATAGGAATTAGTGTTTCAGTAGTAAAAGCATTACCTCCTTGGCGGAGGTAATAAACTGAAGTGTTGCTGTTTTGTCCATCTCCTCCATCTGCAAAGTGCCAGGCTGCGACCTGTCAAGGCATACCTCATGCCTCCCTTATTGGGGGCTTTCACACCTGTACTGACCTCATGCCTCCCTTACTGGGGGGGGGGGGCTTTCACACCTGTACTGAGTACTTAAAAACTGTATTTATCGGCAGACGAAAGAAAACTGAAGCAAAAACAAACAAACAAACAAACAAACAAACAAACAAAAACTAAACAAACAGCAACTGCAACATGAACTATTTCAAACATATTTATTCAAATGTACACTTATATGGACACAATCTTGAGCCATAACTTCTTGGTAATGTGAAAATAATAAGCCAAGTAGCACAAAAAAATTGAGCGCTCTTGCTGTCAGGAAACAATGTTGGCACCAAATCACAGAAGTGATCTGCCACCAATGGGGGTAGATTGTGCTCTGCCACAAAATGACAAAACATCACTTCTGCTGGTGATGCTTTGGATTTGGAAGGCGTCGGTTCTCTCACTGGCTGAAAATGTTCATCCATTGATCGAATTTGGCTACACAGTTTTTGTGGCCCTGTGTAGCAAAGTGCGACTTCAGGTCGAAAATCCCTGATGCAGTCACTTTTAGCATTAGAGTCACACATATCAGGCGCAGCATTACTGGCGCCGGGATTCCTCTCTGTTCCGGAGCCGCAGGACAAAAAAAGGTGTGATAATGGTTGCCGTGGGTTTTATATTGGGTTTGCGCTCCGTGGAAAAAAAGAGGATTTGGAAGCTTCCCCAGCAGAGAGCTGGTTTTTGCGCAGCCCCTATGGCTGCCCGGTGAATTTCTGCCAAATAATCCCGCGCCGGACAGCTGCCCGTCTCAGCTTTTGCAGCGTAGCGCAAACACAGGCACTCTGGCAGGCCCTGCCCACCACTGTTTTCCGTGTGCTTTTGTGCCTAAAACTTTGAAGAAGGCGGGGTTTGTGCTCGTCAGACACGACGAGCAGCGCCCTCTATTGCCCCTGCACACATGTTGAGAATGGCCGTATCTCACAATGTTAAAGAATCCTTTAAAAAATTCCTGTATCCAGACGATGATCCGGATCATCCCCAAAATTTAATCAGTTCTTCCTTGTACCATTTCCAACAACGCCTGAAAGTTTCATGGAAATCCGTCCAAAACTTTTTGAGTTATCTTGCTAACCAACAGACAGACAAACAGACAGACAAACAGACAAACAGACAAACGCTGGCAAAAACATAACCTCCTCCTGGCCTTCGGCCTGGCGGAGGTAATAATTGATAATAAACTGTGTTGGAAGTCACATATTAATTATATTAAAGGTAAAATATCTAAATCAATCGCAATACTACACAGAGCAAAATATTTGCTGAATCAACCCACATTATATACTTTGAATCATTCATTAATACTCCCATACATGACATATTGTACTGAAGTATGGGGAAGTACATATAAAACAAACATATATCCAGTCTTTATGCTTCAGAAGAGAGCTATTAGAATAATAAACAAAGCTGCTTACAGGGAACCAACAAACCCACTTTTTCTTAAATTAAAAGCTCTCAAGTTGAAAGATCTGGTTGACTTTAAAACTGCAGTAATAATGAGTTAAAGTGAAGAATCTATCACTGCCCGCAAATATCCAAAAGTTGTTCCAAATAAGGGAGAAACAATATCATTTCAGAGGAACATGTATATTTCAAAAACTTTCAGTGAGAACTACCACCAAGCAACACTGTGTTTCAGTGCAAGGAGTCAGATTATGGAATGATTTTGGACCTGAATTAAAATCATGTACAACACTTGGACAATTTAAACAAAAACTAATGGAAGAAATACTCCAAACATATATACAAGATGACATGTGAAATCACATAAGGATTGTCATATCCAGTCTGTGTTGTGTTGTTGCTTAGTTTAGGGTTTTTTTGTTACATTTTGTCTTAGCTTTGCTCTGAATTGTAATCGCTCTTGTTTTGTTTTTCTTTTGAATTCTTGGATGGAATATGGGTGGGCAATATAAGCTGCGGCTTCAGCCGTCACCCATTTTGGATAACTTATGTTGAACTGTATAATCAGAGGAGTTATTGTTTGATTTGACCTTGTTGGATTTTTCCCCTTTGTTATATTATTCTGTTTCTTTTTAATCTTTACTTTTAATCTATCAGAAATAAAGATTCATTCATAATCATAATCATAACATGACATAACGCCGGCGCCACGACCACACTCTTCTTCTCCCAGCGGCTCCAGCATTTACTCCTCTCCCCGGAGGGCACATAGTCCTTACTGTCCCGTCTGATACCCCCCGGTGACACCTCCTCTTTCAGTCCATTGTTCCCTGGGTGGAGAAGTCCAACACCATGCCCCCACACAGCCCCGCCCCCCCCCAAACACCCAGAAAGGGCACTAACCTTCCCCCCTCCCGTCCTTTGGGCTTGAGCTGGTGCCCATAGGGGCTGTAGCGGTGGGGTCGCCGATCCAGTCAAACCACCCTGCTGGTGGGATGTACAGGAGGGCACGTCAGTCTGTGGAGGGAAAAAGGGAGGGTGAGAAAATGGCATAATTATAGACCCAGGGAACAAAGCACAGACTCGAGTGAATAAAATTTATCCTTTTTATTGCTAACAATGTGTGTATGAGTGCGTGTATGTACAGTGTGTATGCTGTGCATGTGAAGAGGAAGTGCAGTGCAGGAATCATGCCCGGGGGAGAGCAGAATGCTGTTCAGCCTGGCAACCCTATAACGACAGAGCAGAGGTGTTAATTCTGTCCACGGAGCAAAGAGCGTGATAGTAATGGTTGCTTACTTTGCAGGTGGTCGTGGAGATGCTCGGGTTGGCCTTGAGGGCTGCAGCCAGGGGGACAGCGTCTGACTCCGTGCAGGGAAATGGCAAGTAGCCCTGTAGTGACGATGAAGGCTTGACCGCTGCCAGGAGGAGAGGGTTCCGCCGCTGGGGAGATCCACCTGTGCACAGGGGAAGACGACTGACAAAGGTGAGTCAATTCTTAGGCTTACGTGAAGCGATGAGAAGGTCAGGAACTCTGACGATGAGGCCAGGAACTTGGCCTCACGCGAGGCGTGTCTATGGAGAATGACAGACGGCTCTGTGCCGAGTCTCAGGCAGGCCCGGTTATAAAGCCCGCTGGAGATTGGCAGCAGGTGTGCGTGCAGCTGTAGTTGATGATGGCCCTGAGGGAGCCATGCCAGAAAACACATCAGCTTCGCGAGCGCAGGTCCCTGCCGAGGGATCACCAACTTGTGGAGCTACCAACGGTGGGCGTCCGCACCAGGGAGCTTGGGCCAACACCACCTGCTCATCTGCCAACACAAAATCGGGCTTCAGCCTGTCGATACAGACGGTCTCCCTACGTCCCCCCAAGTCTAACACAAAATGCTTTGCCCCAGGTTCCAACACCCTGAACGGGCTGTCGTACGGTGGGCGCAGCGGGGTCCGGTGCGCATCGTACCTGACAAAAACAAAACTGGCGTTCTGCAAGCTTTTTGGGGCGAAGGTGCGGGGAAAACAATGGTGGGCCGAGCCCGGTACATTAAAAGCCTCCGTACTGTGCAAAAATTGTGTGGGCGGATCAGCCTCGGGCGTGGTCGAACCTCCTGGCTGGGATTTGGAACAGCTCGAGGGGGGCTCTAGTGTGCTTGTGCACTTTGGCCAGCTGGCACACGACGCAAGCTGTAGCCCACTCTTTCACATCCTTGCACAAGCGCAGCCAGACGAATTTCACCCCCACTAGCTTCACGGAAGCGTGCACTCCCGGATGTGAAAGGAAGTGGACTGACTCAAAAACGCAACGGCGCCAAGAGCTTGGAGCCACCGGGCGCGGGAGGCCGGTGGAGATGTCGCAGAGCAAGGGAGGGCACCCCTCTTGCACCACCCTGCTCTCCAGCCTTAACCCAATAGGCGCAGACTGGAGCACACAAATGTCCACGTCCCCGGCTTGCTCCACGGCCATTGCAGGGAAATCTATTCCCATATAGACTAATGAGCACGACAGATAATCGGCCACGACATTGAGCTTATCGGTGACGTGTTGAATGTCGGTAGGAAACTCCGAAATCGCGGTCAAATGCCATTGCCGCCAGGCCGACCACGGCTCTGAGACCTTGGACGTTGCGTACGTCAGCGACTTATGGTCCACGAATGCAGTGAACTCGCAGCCCTCTAACCAAAACTGGAAATGACGCGTCACCAGGTGGAGAGCCGGCAATTCCCTATCGAACTTGCTGTATTTGCATTCGTTGTCACACCAAGTTCTGACATAACGTTCGGCTCAGGAGACGCACACACACAGGCTCAGAGTAGTTCAAACTGTTTATTAACAACAGGGATGTTTGGGTGCGTGTCTGCGGAATGTTAATGTGTTGGTGGTGGCGTCTGCTTCGGACCCAGAGGCAGGAGACCGTTCAGCCGGCAACCCTATGGGAGAAATTAGACACAGGGTGATGAGCACACACCAACACAGGAGGAGAATAGGCGAGGGAGAGAAGCTTACTTGTTTAGGACAGATGACTGGCGCTTCAAGGATGGAAGCCCGGGAGACAGCCACCTGCAGGGCTCGGTGCAGCAGCGAGGAGAGACGAGGGACGGGATAGTCCGCCGCCGAGGAATCCACCTGTGCACAGGGGAGCAGACTGGAAAGATGAGGTAAGTGATCTTCTTACCGGTAACGAGGATGCTGAAGAGAATGTGGTAGAAGCCCATGGAAGGGAAATGAAGTCTACGGCTTCAGACCGAAGCTCAGGGCGAGGCGGCTTATATCCCTCGCCGCTGATGACTGACAGGTGTGTGAGCAGGTGGCGCCGTTGATGAGCGGCGCGGCGTGACAGTACTCCCCCCTCTAGCAGCGCCTCCTGGCGATGGCTTATCCGGGTGCGCTTGGTGGACGTCCGCGATGAGCGATGGGTCCAACACAAACGACGGGGGCACCCACTGTCGATGCTCGGGCCCATAGCCCTCCCAGTCCACCAAGTATTGCAACCCACGACCCCGGCGCCGGGAGTCCAGGATGGAGGAGACGGACCAGGCCGGATGGCCACCAACCATCCGCGGTGCGGGTTGCGCTGCAGGAGGAGGGCAAAGGGGGTCGGTAACTGCCAGCTTCACCTTCGACACGTGGAAAGTGGGATGGATGCGGAGGGAGGGGGGAATAGCCACGCGCACAGCCACCGGGTTGATGATCCGGGAGATGGGAAAGGGACCCATGAAGCGCTGTGCCAGCTTTCTCCTCTCGCCTTTTAGGGTGACGTCCTGGGTGGAAACGTAGACAAGTTGCCCAACTCTGTATGCCGGGGCAGGTCTTCTACGCCGGTCCGCCACGGTCCTGTTGCGCTCTGCTGTGCGTAAAAGCGCATGACGCGCGGCGGCCCAGATGGAGCGGAACTGCCTCAGGTGCGCCCTAACTGACGGGACAGTTACCTCGCTCTCCTGCGCTGAAAGCAGCGGGGGGTCGTAACCCAGGGACGCCTTGAAGGGGGACATCCCCGTTGCAGAAGAGCGGGCGGTGTTGTGGGCGTACTCCACCCAGGCGAGATGGTTGCTCCATGACGTCGGCTTGGATCTTGCAACACAGCGGAGCGCAGCCTCCAGCTCCTGATTGGTCCTCTCACACTGCCCGTTAGACTGGGGGTGATGGCCGGAGGAGAGGCTCACCTTGGCTCCGATGGCGTTGCAAAAGGACCTCCAAACCTCGGATGAAAATTGGGGACCCCGGTCCGAGACCACGTCCACCGGAATCCCGTGCAGCCTGACCACGTGTTGGACGAGGAGGCCCGCCGTCTCCAGGGCGGTAGGAAGACCTCGCAGGGGGACGAAGTGTGCCGCCTTGGAGAAACGGTCCACGATGGTCAGGATGGTGTTAAAGGAGTTGGAAACGGGGAGTCTGGTGACGAAATCCAGTGCGATGTGCGACCAGGGCCTGCCGGGGACGGGCAGAGGCTGGAGCAGACCCGCTGGAGGGGCATTTCCTGATTTGCTGGTGGCACAGACTGGGCAAGCCCGGGCGTAGCGGGCTGCATCCCTCCGCAGGCTTGGCCACCAAAAAGACCGTTGGAGGAGGCTGATCATCCGGGAGGTGCCGGGATGACAGGTGAGCCGGGAGGTGTGGAGCCAGTGGATGACCTCTCCTCGGACCGCAGATGGGACGAACAGTCTTCCCTCCGGTCCGCTGCCAGGATCAGGTTCCACCTCCTGTGCCTTCCGGATCTTGGCCTCGATATCCCACGAGATGGCTCCCACGACGCACGACCTGGGCAGGATGGAGTGGGGCGTCTCCTCCGATTCCACGGGAGTGAACTGCCTAGAGAGGGCGTCAGGCAGGCCGTTCTTAGAGCCAGGCCTGAAGGTGATAGAAAATTGGAACCTGGCGAAGAACAGAGACCAGCGTGCCTGGCGGGCGTTCAGGCGCTTGGCAGATCGTAAATATTCCAAGTTCTTGTGGTCCGTGAGGACCACAAACGGCAGGTTCGCCCCCTCTAGCCAGTGGCGCCACTCCTGCAGGGCGAGCTTGATGGCCAAGAGCTCTCTGTCCCCCACATCGTAGTTCCTCTCCGCCGGGGACAAGCGCCGGGAGAAGAAGGCGCACGGTCGTTTGGCGCCGTCGTCCGGCGACCGCTGGGACAGCACTGCTCCCACTCCCGTGTCCGAGGCGTCCACCTCAACGATGCACTGCAGCGCGGGGTCGACCTGGCGAAGGACCCGGGAGGAGGAGAACTCCGCCTTCAGTGCCTTAAAGGCGGCAGCGACCTCTTCGGTCCACCGGAACGGGACCTTCGGGGACGTGAGGCGGGTCAGTGGCCCAACGATGGAGCTGAAGTTGGGGACAAAGCGGCGGTAGAAATTGGCGAAGCCAACGATCTGTTGCACCTGCTTCCGAGATGCAGGTGTAGGCCACTCCACCACCGCTTTCACCTTCTCTGGGTCTGGGAGCACCTTGTCGTGGGCGATGATAACCCCCAGGAAGGACGTAGTTCTGGCGTAAAATTCACATTTTTCTGCCTTCACGTACAGACGATTCTCCAGCAGTCTTTGGAGGACCCGCCTCACGTGGACCTGGTGCTCGTCCCTGGACTTGGAGAAGATGAGAATATCGTCCAGGTAGACGAACACGAAAAGGCCAATAAAGTCTCGGAGGACGTCATTTATAAGGTGCTGAAAGACGGCTGGAGCGTTGGTCAACCCGAACGGCATGACCAGGTACTCAAAGTGGCCGTTCGGGGTACGGAAGGCTGTCTTCCACTCATCTCCCTCCCGGATCCAGACGAGGTGGTAAGTGCTGCGTAGATCCAGCTTGGTGAACCAGGTCGCCCCCTGGAGGGAGTGGAAGGCAGTGTCCATGAGGGGCAGGGTGTAACGGTCCTTCTCCGTGATATCGTTGAGGGCCCGGTAGTCGATGCAAGGGCGGAGGGACCCATCCTTTTTTCCCACGAAGAAGAACCCTGCCCCCACGGGTGACGATGATGGGCGGATTATCCCAGCGTTTAATGACTCCTTCAGATATGTGTTCATCGTCTCCTTCTCCGGCACTGACAGGCTGTAGAGCCGACCAGAAGGTAACGGAGCCCCCTGGCGGAGGTTGATGGCACAGTCGTAGGGCCGATGAGGGGGAAGAGACATAGCTTTCGCTTTACTGAACACCATACCCAGGTCGTGAAACTCCGGAGGCACCAGGGACAGGTCCAGGGGTGCAGCGTCCGTCGCGAGGGGAGGAGCGGACGGCGAGCAGGCAGCGGACTGGAGGCAGGTGCCCAGGCAGAATGTACTCCATGCCGATACCCCAGCTGATCTCCAATCCAGGACCGGGTTGTGAAGACGGAGCCAGGGATACCCCAGGATGACGGGCGACACAGAGTTGGGGAGGACGTAGAAGGTCATCTCCTCCCGGTGGTTTCCCGAGATGATGACCGGTACGGGGACAGTTTGATGTGTCACTCTCCCAAGGGAAGCACGGGAGAGGTGGACTAGGGAGATGGGAGTGTTGAGTGCCTGGCAGCGGATGCCCAATCGGGTTGCCAGGCTTTGTGAAATGAAGCTGCCTTCTGCGCCCGAATCCACCAGTGTGTGGGTGAGGTGCCCAGTGGGGTTATGGCAGAAACGGATGGGCAGCTTCAATTGGGTGAGTGATCCTAACTGATTGACGTCCGCGAGGCCCCCAACAGTGACTCGCGGACCCCACCGACTGGCTTTCCGTGGACAACGCTCCACGGTGTGTTTGTCGCCTCCGCAATACATGCAGAGGCCCAACTCACGGCGGCGTTGTTTCTCCACAGGGGAAAGTTTGGTCCAGCCCGTCACCATCGGCTCCGACTCCTCGGGGCACGATGCTGGCGGTGCCGCCAGGGGGCGAGCTTGGAACAGGTGCGGCGAGGCTCCACGAGGGCGAGAAGAAGAAGACTTCCGCCCCGAGGAGCGCTCGCGCAGCCTGTTATCCAAACTTACCGCTAAGGACGTCAGCTCCGCTAGCGTCCCAGGGATATCCCGACCAGCCAGTTCATCCCTCAGATCACTATTGAGGCTGCGGAGGAACAGGCCACAGAGGGAGCGTTCCTCCCAGCCCAATTCCTCCGCCGCTACCCGGAAGTCGACCGAGTGGTCCGCTGCCGACCGGCTTCCCTGCTGGAGAGCGAGAAGCCGATCGACCTGGACCGTCTCGGTTTGAGAATGGTCAAAGACCTCCAGAAAGCGCCTCACGAATTGGTCATAGGTGAGGGTGGCATAACTGGGCCTTGCCATTACGGCGTAGGTCCAAGTTAACGCACGCCCCTCCAGAAGATTCCCTATGTAACCAATTCGGCTGTGATCCGAGGGAAAATCTCCGGGCACACGGTGGAACATGGACTCACACTGCATAATGAACCCCCGCGCTCCGCCAAGCTTACCGCTAAAGCGGGCGGGGGTCGGAATCGGTGTGAGCCGAACCGGTGCCACTGGAGCCGGCTGGACGGCCGCTGGAACAGCAGGAGCCGCGCCACCCTGGCGAGTCGGGGGGAACGGCTGTTGGGGGTCCAAGCGGTTCAATCGGTTAGTTAATTCTAATAATTGATTAAGTACCACCTGTTGCTGATAAACAATCTGATCCACCCAAGCCTCGAGGATGGTAAACCGGTGTGCGAGCCCGCCATCTGCCGAGCCGCTCTGCTGAAGCCGTACTGACATAACGTTCGGCTCAGGAGACGCACACACACAGGCTCAGAGTAGTTCACTGTTTATTAACAACAGGGATGTTTGGGTGCGTGTCTGCGGAATGTTAATGTGTTGGTGGTGGCGTCTGCTTCGGACCCAGAGGCAGGAGACCGTTCAGCCGGCAACCCTATGGGAGAAATTAGACACAGGGTGATGAGCACACACCAACACAGGAGGAGAATAGGCGAGGGAGAGAAGCTTACTTGTTTAGGACAGATGACTGGCGCTTCAAGGATGGAAGCCCGGGAGACAGCCACCTGCAGGGCTCGGTGCAGCAGCGAGGAGAGACGAGGGACGGGATAGTCCGCCGCCAAGGAATCCACCTGTGCACAGGGGAGCAGACTGGAAAGATGAGGTAAGTGATCTTCTTACCGGTAACGAGGATGCTGAAGAGAATGTGGTAGAAGCCCATGGAAGGGAAATGAAGTCTACGGCTTCAGACCGAAGCTCAGGGCGAGGCGGCTTATATCCCTCGCCGCTGATGACTGACAGGTGTGTGAGCAGGTGGCGCCGTTGATGAGCGGCGCGGCGTGACAAGTTCGGCTGAAAAATGCGAACAGCTGCCACGAACCTGAGACGTACTGCTCCACCACTGCCCCATGGCAACATCAGACGCGTCTGTAGTGAATGCTATCTGTGCAGACGGATCCGGGTGGGCTAACAACGTGGCATCCACAAGCGCTGTTTTGGCATTAGTAAAAGCCTGGGCTTGCTTGGGAGTCCAGTCGATGGCTTCCGCAGGCTTCTTTTTTTTAAGAGCGGCATACAACGGCTGCATCAGCTGGGCTGCCTGGGGAAGCAAACGGTTATAAGAATTTACCATTTCCAAAAACTCCTGTAGTGCTCTCACGGTCTGTGGGCACAGAAAGTCTGACACGGCGCACACCTTATCTGGTAACGGAATCACGCCCTCGGGCGAAATGCAGTGGCCCAAAAAAATCAATCTCTGGCATGCTGAACTGGCACTTCGCCAGGTTAACTATCAGCCCGTGCGCCTCCAACCTCTGGAAAACCATCTTGAGATGGGTGATTGCTCCTCCTCGGACGCGCTAACTACCAGAATGTCGTCTAAGTCGACAAAAACGAAGGACAAGTCGCAAAGCACTGCGTCCATCATCCTCTGGAAAGTCTGCGCCATTCCTTTTAATCCAAACAACATGCATAAAAACTCAAAAAGGCCGAAAGGAGTTATTATCACTGTTTTTGGAATGTCTTCCGCACGCACCAGGACCTGATGGTATCCATGGACCAGATCCACTTTCGAAAAAACACGCACCCCGGCCAGGTAAATGGTAAAATGGTAAATGGCGTTCACTTATATAACGCTTTTCTTCTCATCTAGGATGACCAAAGCGCTTTACAGATCCTGCAATCCACCCATTCACACACACATTCACACACTGATGGCGGCAGAGCCGCCATACACACAGGCACTAACCAGGCACAACTGGGGTTTCAATGTCTTGCTCAAGGACACTTCGACAAGCGAACAGCAGACAGAGTGGGAATCGAACCCATGACCCTCCGATCAGTAGTCGGTCACACTACACCTGCACCACTGCTGCCCCCAGGTGCACAGAAAAATCCTGGATGTGCGGAATGGGATAACGATCGTGTTCCGTGGCATTATTTAAACGCCAGAAATTGCTGCACGGTCACCATGACCCGTCGGCTTTAGGCACCATGTGTAGCAGGGATGCCCACAGGCTGTTGGAGCGCCTGACGATGCCCAACTGCTCTAAGTTGGCAAACTCCTTGTGCGCGCTGGCCAGGTTAGCTGCGTCCAAACACTGAGGTCGCGCGAACACCGGCGGGCCTTTTGTCGTTATAAAGTGCTCAACCCCGTGTTTCGTTACCGTAGCCGAGAAAGTCGGGACTGTCAGTGCTGGGAACTGTGCGAGCAAATGTTGGTTCTTACCCCCTGGAGCTATAACGTTAGCCAGTGTTGTCGACCCAGCTCCCCGAGCTGTGCAGAACAGTGAAATAAAAGAGACAGCATCCACTAATCTCCTGTTAGCAACATCGACTAACAACCCATAACCACAGCTATCACAAAGTCCCACTGAAAGTTGCATCCGTGTAAGCATATCGTCAGTGTCCGCTCGCCAAATGTCCTGATGGTGGATCCGTTGGCAGCTGTGAGCTTGGGACCGCTGCGTCCCACCACCCTGTCTGCGTTGACCGGCTGGATGAGGCTCTTCTGGGAGCCGGAGTCCACCAAAAACCGTCTCCCCGAACGTGTGTCCGTGACATAAAGCAGTCTGTTCCTGTCACCATCGGTTGCAGCTGCCACTGAATTCTGAACGTGCCATCTTCCCGGCTTCTTGAATTGGCATGGCGATAAGCAGTGTTGAGCATTTGAGCAGAAACAGCAATGATAAAAACAGATCGCCTCGTTCTTTCGTCTTCTGGTGTCTGTTCCAGCTACCACGAATGACTCCTCGTCCTCGCTGGAGTCCCTCATGGATGCCGGTGCCACTGTCTGCACACTGAGAGTTCTGGTCGCCAAAATGATGCGGTCCGCTTCCCGCGCCAGGGCGCAGTAGTCCTTAGCAACCAGCTGCGGCGAGTTGGCCAGGATCACCCTCGCTGTAGCCGGTTGGTTCCTGAGGAACAAGTGGGAGAACAGGAAAGATTCTTCGTCCTTTCCCCTCAGCGCCAACATGCTCTCCATGAGCTCCATTACTGATCTGTCCCCTAACTCCGATCACGTTAGGAGTCTCTCTGCCCTCTCATTGTCAGAAAGGGTATAGCGCTGGAAAAGGATCTGCTTAAGCGCGTCATATTTTCCTTGGGCCGGCGGCTCCTGGAGCAGGCTCGTCATCTATTGCGTGGCGCGTGCATCCAACGCAGCGACCACGTAGTAATACCTGGTATCATCTGTTGTTATCCCGCTGAGTGGGAACTGGGCTTCTTTGTGCAAGAACCACGTGGTCGGGTTGTGAAACCAGAGGCCTGGGAGCTCAACTGAGACTGCGCACGTGGCACTGGTTCTCTCCCTCCAGGCGGTCTCTGGGGTGGTGCTCAGCTCGCTTTCCATGGCAGGTCTTAGGGTCACCAATGTGGAGAAAGGAGGCAGGCGAGGCAACAAGCTGGATGACAGAAACTTTACTCTTTCTCCAACATAACTTACAGCAAAAAAAACATCCCAGGTCTCTGTGGATTCCTCTTTTATATTTTCAATACCATGCATCGAGACCCAGAACTTCCGACCATCATACATTATGTTTAGAACAAAGCCTGTGTGGCACATTTACATGACATAATGCCAGCGCAGCTCCCACACCCTTGTTCTCCCAGTGGCTCTAGCATTTACTCCTCTCCCCGGGGGGCGCATAGTCCTTATTGTCCCGTCTGATACCCCCTGGTGATACCTCCTCTTTCGGTCCATTGTTCCCTGGGTGGAGAAGTCCAACACCATGCCCCCACAGTATGTAATATGTAGTAAGCCACATGTCATAAGTTGTATGTGGTATGTCAGGTCCTTTCATAGCAAGAAAATTGGTTATATCTATTGTATCATATGTAGTATGTGGTATTTCATTTGTAGTATATTGCATGTAGTATGTGGTATGTCATGTGTATTTACTGAAATGGTGGCCTACGGGTAGCGCATCCGCTCCACAACCGGGAGATCGGGGTTCAAGTCTCGGTTGGGTCATGCCAAAGACCCAAAGTAGAACTTACTGCCATCCAGCTTGGTGCTCAGCAAAAATGGAACGCAGGAGGGAAATGTGGGCGGCAGTGGCTCAGGAGGTAGAGCGGGTTGTCCAATAACCAGAGTGTTGATGGTTCAAGTCCCGCTCTCCCCAGCTATCCTGCCATTGTGTCCCTGGGCAAGACACTTTACCTACCTTGCCTCCAGTGTCCATGACACTGGATATGAATGTGCATAGATGCTTGGTCGTGGTCGGAGAGGCTGTTGGTGTGGATTGGCAGCCAAGTTTCTATCAGTCTGCCCCAGGGCAGCTGTGGCTACAGTAGTAGCTTTTCCCCCCTTGTCCTGTCAGGCAGCTAGGTGAACAGAACAGAAATCTGCTTCCCTGATTGTGCCAAACAGATTTACTTTGCCAAAAGGAGCTTTATACAGTACATATACGGTCATGTGAAAAAATTAGGGCACCCCATTAAATATTCAGTTCTTTATTAAGAAATGTTCACATATCTATGTCTAACTTTGTTTTTGTTTTTATTTGCATTTTTTTAACATTTATTTTAGCCATTTTAAGTGGGAATGAATGTGGGGATGTCCTAAAAAAGATGGGGGGTGTCCTAATTTATTCCTCACTTTTTGTTTAGAATTACAGTTTAATGAAAATTTGAAAAAAGTCTTTAATTCATTTTTAATTGTTTAGTTGTATTACATGAATCTCCTAGTATTTTTAAAATTGATATTAAACATTCATATGCCCAAATATGTTAAAAAAAACACAGGCTTATATGGGGTGTCCTAATTTTTTCATATGACTGTAAATGTACTGTATATTGTTTATAAACACTTCTTGTAATGACTTTTAATACTTTATTTAAATTGTTTTACCCACGAAGGACCCGGCAGGGGGGAATGGGGAAAGGAGGGCTGGGGAGAGGGGAAGAAAAGGGAGAGGAACAGACAAAACAAACAGACTAACATAATTGAAACAAACAAAAGACAGACTGTTTCTTTCACTGAAGATATCTCAACACAAGTCTGGTATCTGCACCTGTTAAAGGAGAGACATGTGTGTGTGTGCATACATGTGCATGTATATGAGAGTGCGTGCAAAATAAGTGTGTGCATGTGAGTAGTTTGCCAGGAAACATACAAAGAGGATGGCCGGTCACAGCAACTCCCTCCCCGGAAACCCCAAGCAAGCAGGACAACACCACCAACCCCCCCAGGTCACAAATGTCCCAAGGCCAAGAAGCCCCAGGACAGCCAGGCATCCAACCCAGGAAGGACGGCAGAGGGAGGCAGGGCCACCAAGCGGCTGGCGCGGCAGACCCACGCCCCTAGACTGGCCAACCCCCGCCTCCCCAGCAGGGCCAATGCCAGCCCCCGGGCCCCAGGCGTCAGGAAGCCAGCACCCCCATCCCCCGGGACGGAGATCGGTCTGCGTCCCTGGCGCGAGCCCCCCCCAGGCACCTCCACAGTCGGCCTGTCCCCACCCCAGCACCACCGCCACACACCCCGGGGACACCCATGCTCCACGCCCAAAGACGGTGGCAGCAAGGCACAGGGCCCCCACGTGGGGCAGTCCCCCCATCAAGGGGAGCCCACGCAGCCGGGAGGCACTACCCCCTCAATCCACCGCCTCCCGACCAGCACACACACCTATTCCCACGCACTCACACCCTCATGCTCTCACACGCACCCACTTCCACCCACACGCACTCACTCACTCACACTCCCGGACCCACACACTCTCTCCCATTCCTGTACCCGCTCAATCTTGCTCCCACTCCCACTCACCCTCAGAGTCACCCACACCCACTCACGCTCACCCATACACACACTCTCACTCGCGTTCTGACCCACTCACATCCACTCATGCTCTCCCCCACGCACTCACCCACACTCATTCACCCCTATTACTTGGGGCGGCTGCAGTGCAGATGCAGCGAGCATGAACGCGCACCAGTGCCCAACAGTGGCCAGGGAGACCGCCAGCGTGAGCCAGCAACCACCCCCCCGCTCCAGGGCGGCCGTGGCCACAGAAGCAGATCACCACCACCAACACCCACCTGAAGTGACTGATCAGCGGACCACTGCAAGCACTCCAAGATGCCACCCGACATGCAAAGCTCCACACAAAACCGACCCACCATCACCATCTCTTCTCATCACTCCCTCACTCTCGCTTACTCTCTTATTCAATCACTCTCTCACTCCCTTGCTCGCACCTATTCATTCAGCAGCTCACAGGCATTTTGACAACATGACGGGACCCAGGCCTCCCGCCAGGCCCCCAGGCCCCCGGCAGAAGGAGGGCAGAAGGGGCGAGGGAAGACCCCCTCCCCCCTCCCCCATGCATAAATCATGATGGGTGTGTGTTAGTTGTGTGGTGTGATTGTGTGCAGGTGTATGAACTACCAGAGTGCAGTTAAAATTGGGATGATGGTGGTTGGAGCACCACTAGCCACTCCTATAGGCAGTGGGGCTCCCATCCTCCCAAGCCCTCAGTGTCTATAGTGCAATTAAAATCGAGGTGAGGTTGGCCCTACTGCGCAGGAGACAGAGGGATCCCTTTCAAAGACACAATACAGGACACTCCCACCCCAAAACCCCACGTGTATCCAATAAGATGGATGTTCCACTGAGAATTGGTGGGGGCTGTGGGGTAAGACTGGGAGGGAGGCGGTCCAAAAGGGAGCCCATTCCCCCCAGAAGCCAGCTTGTAAACTGGTTCAGGAGGCCACCCACTGCCCCCAGATCCCAACCCAGGGCGAGGGCCGCAGGCCAAGCGGCCCAGGACCCACCAGTGTTGCAGCCCGGTGTTCCCAGCACCACAGCCATGATGGAGCAGCCACATCACTCCCACACATCTTGCACACATGAACACACACAACAACAATAATTACAATAATGAACAATGGATCGGACCCATACGGCGCCCCACATGCCAACCAACACCAGCAGAGCGCCCACCGCAAGCCTACCAACCACCCACCCCAGACACACACTGACAGCGGCAAGCCGCCCCACAGCCACAGCCACCCCAGGGCAAACCAACGGCAACACGGCCGCCAACCCGTGCCAATGGCATGCCCTGGCCATCCCCCCCGAGCACCCACACACACTCATACCTGGCGCATGCAAGGACTCTGGAGGCAATGTGGCAAAGCACCTCGCTCCATGACACAACGGCAGGACGGGTGGGAAAAGCAGGCCTCGAACTGCCAACCCCCAGGCCACCAGATGGCCCGCCCCATCCCCCCCCACCCAACGAGGTCCCCCAACCCACAGATACACCTTCCACCTCCACACGTCCACCCACAGGTACCTGCACCCACCCACCCACCCACACACACACACACACACACACACACACACACACCATCACACATGTCCACCTACACACACACACAACCCTGCATATCCACACACAACACAGGCACCCACGGGCCCACACACACTCGCACACACACACACACACACACACACACACACACACAAACCCACACTCATGCACACCTGCACACATGCATACACACACACACTCACACACGCACGCACACACACATACACATCCCGGAAAACAGGGGGGCGATCCCCCGGGACGCAGGCACCAGCCCCCATAGTACCGTCAGGGCCCCAGGGAGGGCACGACCCCACCACGCCAGGGCCAGCCCACACCACTGGCGCACACCAACCCCAGCCCAGAGGGGGACCCCCCCACCCCCCAGCACCAGGGGCCCAGGGTCAGACCCAGCCCCACCCGGGAAGCAAGGCCAGCCGGCCCGGGGCCACGCCTCCCTCCCGGCCCACACCGCAGCCCCCCCCCTTCTCCCACCAAACCCCCCAGGCCAGACGCACAGCCACCCCAGGACAGGCTCCCCAGACACCAGCCCCAGTGGGTCACAGAAACCCCTCATGGTCAGGGCGCAGCTAGCCACTAGAGGTGCCAAGGAGAGCGACCCGCCACCCCTCAGGTTATAGAATTAATAAGTGGGGACCAGAGAGAAATGAATTTAGCCAGTTGGTCTTAAGAGGAGGCAGACATTCTCTCCAGGCTAATATAATCTGATAGCAGGTTATTATAGTGAGTTGTACATAAATTATTTCTTGATTTCCCATTCCTGAGGATAGTTTTCTTTGCCATGTATAAGGCAGTGAGAACCATGTGTGACATCCTTACCTCTATATTCATTTCACTTAAATCACCTAGAATGCAAAGTGTGGGAGAGGATGGGATACGATACCCAAGCTATGCCGATAAGTCTTCACATGTCTTCTGCCAGAACCTTTGGGCCAGTGCACAGGACCACATAGCTGCATATACAGTGGGGCAATAAAGTATTTAGTCAGCTACCAATTGTGCAAGTTCTCCCACTTAAAAGATGAGAGAGGTCTCCAATTTTCATCATAGGTATACCTCAACTATGACAGACAAAATGAGAAAAAAAAAAATCCAGAAAATCACATTGTCTGATTTTTAAAGAATTTATTTGCAAATTATGGTGGAAAATAAGTATTTGGTCACCTACAAGCAAGCAAGATTTCTGGCTCTCACAGACCTGTAACTTCTTCTTTAAGAGGCTCCTCTGTCCTCCACTTGTTACCTGTATTAATGGCACCTGTTTGAACTCGTTATCAGTATAAAAGACACCTGTCCACAACCTCAAACAGTCAGACTCCAAACTCCACTATGACCAAGACCAAAGAGCTGTCAAAGGACACCAGAAACAAAATTGTAGACCTGCACCACGCTGGGAAGACTGAATCTGCAATAGGTAAGCAGCAAAATAGAACTTTTTGGTAAAAACTCACCGCCCGGGCAATGAAGGAGTGGCTTCGCAAGAAGCATTTCAAGGTCCTGGAGTGGCCTAGCCAGTCTCCAGATCTCAACCCCATAGAAAATCTTTGGAGGGAGTTGAAAGTCCGTGTTGCCCAGCGACAGCCCCAAAACATCACTGCTCTAGAGGAGATCTGCATTGAGGAATGGGCCAAAATACCAGCAACAGTGTGTGAAAACCTTGTGAAGACTTAGAGAAAACGTTTGACCTCTGTCATTGCCAACAAAGGGTATATAACAAAGTATTGAGATGAACTTTTGTTATTGACCAAATACTTATTTTCCACCATAATTTGCAAATAAATTCTTTAAAAATCAGACAATGTGATTTTCTGGATTTTTTTTTTCTCATTTTGTCTCTCATAGTTGAAGTATACCTATGATGAAAATTGGAGACCTCTCTCATTCTTTTAAGTGGGAGAACTTGCACAATTGGTGGCTTGTGGAGCGTGTAAATCAAGAGGCAGATTTATTTCAGACGATTTATTACACACTCGCACTTCTCAAGCACAGAACAGAATGAAGTTTTACTCTCCTCTTAGGTTTCATGGCATTACATCACACACAACATGACATTTGCATCACACTGCATTCAACCCCCTACATCCTTGACTCCTTCCTGCTATCTCACCAGGAGCCTCCTGCTCTTTGATCTCCCATGCTTATCCACTGTCTCCTGTCTGAGATGCTAAACAATCAGGCTCTCCCAAGGTGCTACACCCACCCCCCAGCATCTTAGATGGGACAATAGAATAACAGTCCACATGCTGTGATAGAACAATTGAACATTAGTCCACATGCTGCTTGGGCTTCTGTCTTCTCCCGTATCTGCTGTAACTGGGTTTTACCGCCTCCGCGGCGCTGCTGTGCCAGTGGGGGGCTGTTGCTAGAGGGGGAGCCACTTCGGTCTGTCCGTGTGGCTGCTCTGGTGAATCGTTTCCCTGGGGAGCTCTCCATGGGGGTCTTCCACGCCGATGGGCCTTAGCCAACAGCACCTGCTTGTCTGCCACAACGAAAGCGGGTTTGAGTCTGTCTATGCCAATTTTTTCCCTCCTACCCCCCAAGTCTAGCAAAAAATGCTTATCCCCTGTTTCCAGCACTCTGAACGGTCCATCATAGGGTGGGCGCAATGGAGGGCGGTGGGTGTCGTGTCTGACAAACACAAACTCCGCGTTCTTCAAAGTTTTAGGCACAAAAACACGCGGAAAACTGTGGTGGGCAGGGCCCGGCAGCGTGCCTGTGTTTGCGCTACGCTGCAAAAGCTGAGACAGGCAGCTGCCCGGCGCGGGATTGTCTGGCAGAAATTCCCCGGGCAGCCGTAGTGGCTGCGCAAAAACGAGCTCTGCCGGGGAAGCTTCCAGATCCTCTTTCGGCGTGGAGCGCAACCCCAATAAAACCCACGGCAGCCTGTCTACCCAATTTGCATCCGTCAATGAAGCCCTGAGTGCTGCTTTCAGTGATCTGTGAAAACGCTCGCATAAACCGTTGGCCTCTGGGTTGTACGCGGTTTTGTGGTGAATTGTAATACCCAGGCTGCTGGCCATCGCGGACCAGAGGTCGGAAACAAATTGTGGGCCCCTGTCGGACGTAATGTCCAATGGGACTCCAAAACGCGCCACCCATGCTGTTAAAAAAGCGCGCGCTACATCCGCGGACGTGGTTGCCGCCAGTGGGGCCGCTTCTGGCCAGCGCGTGGTGCGGTCCACCATTGTCAGGAGGTGCGGGCACCCCTGTGATGGCGGGAGGGGGCCCACGAGGACCACGTGAACATGGTCAAACCTCTCAGCCGGAATACGAAACGGCTCCAAGGGAACCTTCGTGTGTCTGTGTACTTTGGCTTGTTGGCACGCCACGCAGGCTGCAGCCCACTCTTTCACTTGTTTGCGTAGGCTCGGCCACACAAATTTCTCTCCCACCATTTTGAGTGTGAACCGACTCAAACACGCGGCGGCGCCACGCGGCCGGGACCACCGGACGCGGGTGACCCGTGGAGACGTCGCAGATTAGGGGGGGGCCGCCATCCTGCAGCACCCTGCTCTCCAGCTTTAACCCTGTTGGTCCAGACTGGAGCGCGCGCACGTCTACATCGCTAATCTGCTCCGCGGCCATGGCTGCGTAATCCATTCCCACGCAGACGGGGGCCACTACGGCACGCGAGAGGCAGTCCGCCACCACATTCAGTTTACCCGACACATGCTGAATATTGGTAGTAAACTCTGAGATCGCAGCCAGCTGTCTCTGCTGCCGGCCCGACCACGGTTCCGAAACCTTGGCCATTATGAATGTTAGAGGCTTGTGGTCTACAAACGCAGTGAAGCTGCGCCCTTCCAGCCAGAACTGGAAGTGGCGTATGGCCAAGTGAAGGGCCAGCAACTCTCTGTCGAACGTGCTGTATTTATGTTCGCTGTCGCGCAAAGTTCTGCTGAAAAAAGCCAGCGGCTGCCAAGCCCCGGTGATGCGCTGCTCCACGACAGCTCCTATGGCCACGTCTGAAGCGTCGGTGGTGAGCGCTATGTGGGCCGTCGGGTCTGGATGCGCCAGCAGTGCGGCGTTTGCCAGGGCTGCTTTAACTTCCGAGAACGCCCGCTCTCGCTCCGGGGTCCATTCGACCCTCTCCGCGGGTTTCTGTTTCTTGAGCGCGGTGTATAATGGTTGCATGAGCTGCGTCGCGTGGGGAAGGAAACGGTTATAAAAGTTCACCATTCCCAAAAATTCCTGCAGCGCCCTGACCGTCTGAGGCCGGGGAAAATCCGCCACGGCGCGCACTTTGTCGTACAGCGGGATCGCTCCTTCCGGAGAGACGCGGTGCCCCAAAATATCAATCTCCGCCACGCCGAACTGGCATTTCGCCAGGTTGATTATTAACCCGTGCTCCTCCAACCTCCGGAAAACCATTGTGAGGTGGGTTTCGTGTTCGTCTTCGGACGCACTGGCTACCAGGATATCGTCCAGGTAGATGAACACGAACGGGAGATCGCGCAGCACTGCATCCATCATGCGCTGGAACGTCTGTGCCGCTCCTTTTAACCCGAATGGCATGTGCAGGAACTCGAATAAACCGAACGGAGTTAGTACCGCTGTTTTGGGTATGTCCTCAGCGCGCACTGGGACTTGGTGGTAACCGCGGACCAGGTCTATTTTGGAAAAAATGTGCGCTCCGGCAAGGTGAACAGAAAAATCCTGTATGTGGGGAATTGGGTAGCGGTCGTGCGCTGTGGCGTTGTTCAACCTGCAGAAATCCCCGCACAGTTGCCACGAACCCTCAGCCTTAGGGACCATGTGTAGCGGGGCTGCCCATGGGCTGTTTGAGCGCCTGATGATGCCCAACCTTTCCAGGTTGGCAAGCTCCTCGCGCGCTATGGCCAGTTTAGCTGCGTCCAAGCGCCGAGGTCGTGCAAAGACGGGCGGCCCGGTGGTGGTGATACAGTGTTCCACCCCGTGTTTAGCGATGGCCACCGAAAACGTCGGGACCGTGAGTGCAGGGAACTGAGTGAGCAGTGTGTGGAACTTACCGCCTGTAGTTGTGACGTTGGCTTGTGCTGTTGGCTGGGTCACTCGAGCTATACAGGGGAGAGAGTCAAAGGACAGTGCATTAACCAGGCGCCTGTTAGCAACATCAACCATTAAACCACGTGCACACAGAAAATCAGCCCCCAGTATATGGTAATTCAGTGCTGCTATGACAAAAGTCCACTCATATGTATGGCCGTGTAGACATAAGAGCAGAGTCCTCTCACCAAAGGTCTTAATATCCGAGCCATTTGCTGCCAACATCTCGGGGCCGCTAGATCCTGCCAGCCGGTCAGCGTAGGTCGGCCGGATGAAGCTCTTCTGGGCTCCGGTGTCCACGAGGAAACGCCTCCCCGAGCGTGCGTCCGTCAAGTAGAGCAGCTTCTTCTCTTCCCCGACGGTCGCAGCTGCTACCGACCCCCGGTCTTGACATTTCCCGAGCGCTTGAATTGGCACGGTGGCGCACATCTGCGTGCCTTCTTTCCGAAGCGGCGGTGGTAAAAGCAGAGCATGTCTCTCTCGCGCTCCTTGGCCCCCGCTGCTGCTACCGTCGGTGGCTCCTCGCCTCCTCTGGTCGTCTCGCTGGGCTCCGCCGCTGCCGCGTTGACTGTGATCGCCCTGGTGGTGATGATGATCCGGTCTGCCTCCTGGGCTAGCGCACGGTAGTCCCGCGCGGCCAGCAACGGCGAATTGGCCAGAGCCACTCTCGCCGCTGTTGGAAGGTTCCGGAGGAAGAGGTGGGCAAACAGAAAGTGCTCGTCGTCCGTGCCCATTAACGCCAGCATCTTCTCCATGAGGTCTACGGCCGAACCATCTCCTAACTTAGTCCGCATCAGGAGCCTCTCTGCTCTCTCACAGTCCAAGAGCGTGTAGCGCTGGATGAGCGCAGCCTTGAGCGCCTCGTATCTGTTGCCGGCTGGTGGCTGGTCGAGCAGGCTCGCTACCTGCTGAGCTGTGCGGGCGTCGAGCGCTGCGACCACATAGTAGAATTTGGTGTCATCTGCCGTTACTCCCTGGAGGGCGAACTGAGCCTCGGTGAGGTGGAACCAAGAGCGCGGGTTGTGCTGCCAGAAATCTGGTAGCTTGACTGAAACGGCACATGCGTGGCTGGGGGTTCCAGTCGGGGCCGGCTCCAGGGATCTTGCCTCGTGTTCCATAATACGTCTTGGGTCACCAGTGTGGAGCGTGTAAATCAAGAGGCAGATTTATTTCAGACGATTTATTACACACTCGCACTTCTCAAGCACAGAACAGAATGAAGTTTTTCTCAGAGACTCTCCTCTTAGGTTTCATGGCATTACATCACACACAACATGACATTTGCATCACACTGCATTCAACCCCCTACATCCTTGACTCCTTCCTGCTATCTCGCCAGGAGCCTCCTGCTCTTTGATCTCCCATGCTTATCCACTGTCTCCTGTCTGAGATGCTAAACAATCAGGCTCTCCTGAGATGCTAAACAATCAGGCTCTCCCAAGGTGCTACAGGCTTACTAAATACTTTTTTACCCCACTGTAACTCTCCGGGACATTGCTGGTGCAATGGGAGCAGATATTTGTGTGACTGAGGCCCAATTTGAACATCCTTTGTCCTGTGCAATGAGTGCTATGTAGAACTTTGTACTGTATGAGTTGTAAATTAGAGTTTTTAGTTACCTTAGATGTGTTTAAACATACTGTATTTGTGTCCAGAAGCTTTCATCTTTATTAATTGATAGGTTTGTCTCCCATTTTGATTTTGGAAGACATACTGACTCATCCAGTTTTGATAATAGTCCATGTATTTTCGATATCAATTTATGGAAACGAAGGTTTAGAAACTCTGTCACCTTAACTTGTACCTCCAAATCTGTCTGATTGAGATTGAATCTTGCTTTTTTAATGGATTTAAGCTGTTGGTATTCAAGAAACATTTTTATCACTGATGCCATACTGTGACACCAGTTCCTGAAATTGGATAAAGTTTCCACCTCCAATAAGATGCTCTAAGTTTTTAATTCCTTTCTCATACCATAGTGGAAAATTTAACATCCATTTTTGTTGCAGGATATCAGTGTCATGGTCTGTGCACTGATATTGTCCGCACTCGGATCATGCAGTATTTTCCTCCTGTTTCTGTGTTAGTTTCCTTATGGCCATCCAGGCTCTTATTTTGACAGCGTCTCTGCGGGGTTTCCGGCTGTCAGAGCCGAGCTGCACAGTGACAGCTGGATTACATTCCACTGATTAATGCTCATCATCTGTTTAATCCTCTAAGCCCGATTTAAGGGAGCAGCCGAGGTTACTCGGGGCTGCGACCTACCACGCGCAACGTTGGTCTCCCTAACGTTCAGCTGGAGTCCCTATGCCCGGCTCCAGTCACCCTCTTGATCTTCACGTTCTCAGTAAGTTTATTCCTTAGTCAGAGTACTTCTTCATTGTGCCTAAGCCGAAGTTCATGTTTGTGTTTTTGCCCCACGTGGCTCATTATTTTGTAATCGTCATCTGTCTCTAATAAATATGCAAACTCATTGGCTGCCTATAGTGTTTCATTAATGGCCCACGAGGGCTATCCTTGACAGTAGGTTGCAGCCAATCGAGACGCCGGTGACCGTGAGTTTGCACTATTTGGGCTTGAGTTTTTCCCCTTCTTTGGGTGCCAGTATTTTTTGATATACCATGTCAGCATTTGAGCATGGGTTTTGCCCCGAATGGTTGTGGGAGATTGATGGCTACCTGGCCAACACCCGTCTCCTTATGCCCACCTACGCTGCATATGAGCACCTGGATCTTGCACAGAGGATGTTATTAAAATATCATCTGACCTCCTTTCCGGAAGGAAAGGAGAGATTGGCTTTGATAGTGGCGCTACGGGAACAAATAGAGAAGGTGGCCAAGGAGCCTTCGCCTTCCCTCCGGGACACTGTCGACCTGACGAGGGAGAAGATCCGCGGACTGAAGGGAAACTCCAGCAGGAAGCCGACGGTGAGGCATCCCCGCTCCTTGCCTCAGGATCCAGTTCCTGTCACCCATCCAGTCCAGGAGTTTGCATCACCCAAGTGCTGTTCCCAGGGGAGGAGGACGTCAGCTGGGATTCCCTTGGTGGAGACTCAGCGGACAGCTGTGATCATCTAAGACCGTGTGGCTGCAGCTTGTTCTGCCTCCCATCCTACCCAGATTATAAAGCATGTGACGGGGCAGTCAGACTGGCGGAGAGGAATCCCGAACTCTATGATTACCCCAAGTACACTGACCTGCTCGCCGCTGTTTCTGCGCAGGAGCAGCGTTTCCTTGACCTCACCTTTGCTTTGCCCTCTGCCAGTAAATGTCATCACCATGCTCGAATCAAGCCTCAGCGAGATCCCCTTCCAGTTCCAGTTCCGGGTACCCTCATGAGCTCTGTCTCCCAGCCAGCTGCTGTGAGCTCCACGAGTCCGACTCTGGCTATCCCCGTTCCTGATCCTGTGGGAGCGGCTCCTCTTCATCCTCCCGGGGGGCCCTCCATCACCATCCAAAGGGGAGAGGAGAGAACCAAGCCCACTGCAGCAGCTTCCATCGGTCCTCAGCAGATCAGGCAAGTGTCTTTTCATTCTTTTCCTTCACTGGGTGAATTGCCTTGTTTGATCCCTGGAGGTGGAGTTCGGGGTTCACAGTCCCCGGGCTCCCGCCACCTGCTGCAATTATTAATTGTGAACCTGCTACCTCTGTGTCTCCTTCCCCTGAGTGTTCCCCGGTGCCAGGACTACACTGCCGGATGAGGAAGGAGCCTGCGGCCCTGGAGAGCCTGGTTCCAGCCCCGCAGCCACGTTACAGGCAGAGGAGGAGGGCGGACTGCCAATTGGAGCCTGCGCCGATGAGTAAGTGCCCCCGGGTCTCCACGGAGGAACGGTCTGATCCAGCAGGCCACGGATCCCCTGCCACCACGCCGTGCGGGCTTTCGGCGTGAACGTCAGCGCCAGGGAATCCCCAGACTGTGAAGACCATCATGCTGGTTGCGGAGCCCGCTGCGGTCGAGTGGGAACCAGAAGTGGACCTTCAGCTCGTTGAACCTGGAGCGTCGAAGTCCTGGGCGGCGGTAGAACCCGAGATCCGGCAAGTGCTCTATTTTGTCTTCCTCCTTTCTATTCTGGAGCATTATTGCCTGTCTCTCGGGGAGACGAGCCGGGTGCAGCTGTCCGCTGCATCCGAGCTTGTCTTGCCGGGCTCTGCTGCTGCCGGTGATTCTGATCCCGGTTTCTGTTCTTTGTCTGAGTCTTCTCCCAGGGCCACCGGTGACGAGCCCATTCCGGTCATCGCCTTGGAGGTTCCGGGTTTGTGTCTGGAGGTCGTTCCTGGTGCTGCGCCGGCCCAGTCGGGGTCCGTCATGGGTGCGACTTTGGCCCAATCGGGGTCCGCCGTGGACATTGTTCTGGCCCAGCCGGGGTCCGTCGTGGGTGCAGCACAGTCCCGCTTGGGTTCTAACGAGAGCGCAGTGCCAGTTCGTGTGGAGTTCGGAGAAGGAGCTGCAGATCCTCCACCGATCGATGCTGGACTGGTCCCTCATCCTTTCCCCGTTCCCTTTTTCCCTCCACCGGGTGCTGCAGGGGTTCCCTGTATTTGGCTCGGCTTTCCCCTGCTTTCCCTCGCAGTAGGGAGGCCGCCCCCGAGTTCTCCCCTGCGGTCCTGGGGGCCTGATGATGTGGGTCGGCCGCCTGGGAAACTGCTTCGCTGTTTCGGCGTTCTGGGTCAGCCGCCCAATGGACTGGACTCTTTGTTCGGCGACCTGCTCCGGCCACCAGAGGTACGGTTTCTCCGGGCCTGGGACTGGGGTAGACCGCCCAAACTTGTTCTTTTCCCCCTGATAGCGATCTGGACGCTGGATGCAGGTAGACCTCCCAAACTATTTGTTTTTGTTCATTGTGCTCTGCCTGCCATCATCCCTGTGGGTTTTTTTTGCTCTCTTCTGTAGTTTTAGGGATGCTCTTGTGTTTGGTCTATGGTCTCTATTGAACTATTTGTATATCACTGCTCTTTAGCGTGTTTTTTTGTTCCCATTTTTCTGGTATTTTTGGGGTACGTGGTATGGTGCCTGTATTTCTGTTTGTTGAGAGATGTTTTTGTTCCCTCCTCTACTGTTTGAGAGAATCTCTTTTGTTGCCTTGCCTGTAATTCACGGTCAATATGTGTTGTATCGTTGCATTGTAGCATCCTTTGTTCTGTTTATATATTTGAGTTTTCCTTCTTCCTCTGTGGGTTGTGAGATGTTTTTTTTTTTTAACCTGTGATGGGACTGTATTTTTAATGTGCTGCGCTGTTTGTAGCGGTCTTTTTTTTTCTTCTCCTCCTGGTGTTTGGTACCTGTATTTTTGTTTCTTTGTTCCTTTTGTATTACATACACGTGCAGATTGTGGTACCTGACATAATTCTCGACCCAGGAAACACGCACGCAGGCTCAGGTAGATCTGATAGCTTTATTCAACAAGAAAGGTATGTTTGGATGCGTGGATGAGATAAGAGAGTGGATTGTGGGTGGATGATGAGAACCAGGAGCAGAGCAGCACGCCGTGCGGCCAGGCAACCCTATGGGAGAAACACAGATAGAGAGTGAGCTGGGCAAAACCACACGGGAAAGTGATGCAGAGTTATGCTTACTTGCAGAGGGTATGGTGGCTGGCGTTGGCGAGGAACTTAGGCCTGGGAGACAGCGCCCTGCTGTGCACACGATGAGGCGTGGAGATGCCAGAGGAGAAGATGGCGAAGGAGGTAGAACCCGCCGCCAGGGAATCCACCTGTGCACAGGGGAAGGCTGATAAACAGGTAAGAGATAAGACAGCTTATGTGAAGCGGAGATGAATGGCAGGACTGGAGAGATGATCCTGCTGAGGGTTTGAGCGCGTAGAAGAACAGACGGCTCCAGACCGATGTTCAGGGTGAGGTGGAATAAATAGCTCCTCACTAACGAGGCGCAGGTGTGCGTGCAGCTGAGGTGGATGCCTGAGAGCGGCGAGTTGTGACAGTACTCCCCCCCCTAACAGCGCCTCCTGGCGCTAGTTTATCCGGGTGCGCCCGGTGGAACTCCATGATGAGGTCTTGGTCCAGCACAAAAGAAGAGAGCACCCAGGATCTCCACTCTGGGCCGTATCCCTCCCAGTCCACCAAGTACTGCAGCCCACGACCTTGGCGCTGGGAAGTCCAGGATGGAAGCAACTCCCCACGCTGGGTGACCGTCGATCATCATGGGAGCGGGCAGCGCCCTAGGAGGAGGACAGAGTGGATCGGACATAACAGGCTTAACCTTGGACACATGAAAAGTGGGACACACACGGAGGGAGGGGGGGAGGGCCAAACGCACAGCCACCGGGTTGACAATTTTGGTGATAGTGAAGGGCCCAAGAAACCGTGGAGCCAACTTCCTCTTCTCGGCCTTAAGATTGATGTCTTGTGATGATAACCAGACCCGTTGACCCACCTGGTAACTGGGAGCCGGCCTCCTGTGGCGATTGGCTGTGGTGCTGTTGCACGCCGCCATGCATAAAAGCGCCTCTCGCGCCCTGGTCCACAAGTTCCGGCAGCGTCTCACATGCATCTGAATAGAAGGAACAGCCAACTCACCCTCCTGCTTGGGAAACAAGGGGGGATCGTACCCCAACGACGCCCTGAAGGGGGACATCTCAGTGGCCGATGACCGTGCCGTGTTGTGGGCGTACTCTACCCAGGCCAAGTAAGAGCTCCAGGAGGATGGGTTGGAAGAGGTCACGCAGCGCAGGGCAGGCTCCAGCTCCTGATTGGTGAGCTCACACTGTCTGTTGGATTGGGGATGATGACCAGAGGAAAGACTCACCATGGCCCCCAGGGCGTTACAAAAGCACCTCCACACTTGTGACACAAACTGAGGCCCTCGATCTGAAACGACGTCCAAAGGAATCCTGTGCAGCCTGACCACATGTTGGACGAGGAGGTCGGCCGTCTCTCGTGCCGAAGGAAGACCCCGGAGTGGCACAAAGTGGGCAGCCTTAAAGAACCGATCCACAATCGTCAAAAACGTGTCATAGGTGTTAGAGACAGGGAGGCCAGTGACGAAGTCGAGGGCGATGTGCGACCAGGGCCTGCCCGGAACTGGCAGGGGCTGGAGTAGACCCGCAGGGGGAGAGTTCTGGGACTTGCCAGTGGCACACTGGGGGCAAGCCCGGACGTACTTGGCGACATCCTTTTGGAGACCGGGCCACCAGAACGAGCGTTGAAGGAGGTCCACCAGTCTGGAGATGCCAGGGTGACAGGCGAGCTTAGACATGTGGACCCAGTGAATTACCTCCCCCCGAACAGCTGATGGAAGGAAGAGTCTGACATCCGGACCACCACCAGGGTCCAGTTCAGCCTCCAGCGCCTTCCGGATCTTGTCCCTGATGGACCAGGTGACCGCCCCCACGACGCACGAGCTGGGAAGGATGGTGTGGTCCAACTCCTCCGGCGCCTCAGGAGCGAACTGTCTTGACAGGGCATCGGGCAACCCATTCTTTGAGCCTGAACAGTAGGTGATGGTAAATTGGAACCGAGCAAAAAACAGAGACCAGCACGCCTGGCGGGCATTCAGGCGACGAGCTGACCTCAAATACTCGAGGTTCTTGTGGTCCGTCCAAACCACAAAAGGCTGAGCTGTCCCCTCCAGCCAGTGACACCACTCCTGTAGCGCAAGCTTGACAGCAAGGAGTTCCCTGTCGCCGACGTCATAATTACACTCGGCTGCCGACAACCATCGGGAGAAGAAGGTGCAGGGCCACTTGACTCCATCCACAGGTGATCGCTGGGAAAGCACCGCCCCCACCCCCGTGTCAGATGCATCCACCTCCACCAGACACTGCAGCGCGGGGTCAACCTGGGTTAGGACCCGGGAGGAAGAGAACTCCATCTTCAGGGTCTCGAATGCGGTGGCCGCCTCCTTGGACCACTGGAAGGGCACCTTGGGAGAAGTGAGGCAGGTCAGGGGAGTAACAATGGCACCAAAGTTGGGGACAAAGCGACGGTAGAAATTGGCGAAGCCGATGAATTGCTGCACCTGTTTCCTGGAGGTAGGCGTGGGCCACTCGACCACTGCTTTAACCTTAGCGGGGTCGGGGAGAATCTGGTTGTGAGAGATGACAAATCCCAGGAAAGAGGTGGTCTTGGCATAGAACTCGCATTTCTCCGCCTTGATGTAGAGCCTGTTTTCCAACAACCGCTGCAGAACCCGCCTCACGTGAGCCTGGTGCTCCTCCCGAGACCTGGAGAAGATGAGTATGTCATCCAGGTACATGAAGACGAAGACCCCCAGGAAATCTCGTAGGACGTCATTGATGAGTCGCTGGAAGATGGCAGGAGCGTTGGTGAGCCCAAACGGCATCACTAAGTACTCGAAGTGGCCGCTGGGTGTCCTAAAGGCCGTCTTCCACTCATCGCCCTCCCGGATCCGGACGAGGTGGTAGGCGCTGCGGAGATCTAACTTCGTGAACCAGGTCGCCCCCTGGAGGGAGTGGAAGGCGGTGTCCATCAGAGGCAGGGTGTAGCGGTCCTTCACCGTGATGTCATTTAGGGCCCTGAAGTCGATACACGGGCGAAGGGACCCATCTTTCTTGGAGACAAAGAAGAAGCCGGCACCGAGCGGGGATGAGGAGGGACGAATGATCCCAGCGCTGAGCGACTCCCTGATGTATGTATCCATAGCCTCACGTTCAGGGGCTGAAAGGCTGTAAAGGTGGCCGGATGGTAAAGGTGCCCCTGGGTGGAGATTAATGGCACAATCATACGGCCGATGTGGAGGGAGAGACATAGCTTTAAACTTACTGAACACCATGCCCAGGTCGTGAAACTCCTGGGGCACCAGGGTGAGGTCCGGAGGAGCGGAGACCGGGGTGGGCGGAGGAGAGGATGGGGCGCAGGCCGCAGACTGGAGACAGGTACTCAGGCAGAAGGGGCTCCGTGAAAGGACGCTACCAGACCGCCAGTCGAGGACGGGGTTGTGCAGGCGCAGCCATGGGTAACCCAGAATGACACGGTCCGAGGAGGAAAACACGACATATAAGGTGAGATCCTCACGGTGGTTGCCAGAGATAATTATTGGCACAGGCTTGGTGTGGTGCATCACTACCCCCAGGGGAGAGCGAGAGAGGGTGACCAGATTGAGTGGGGCTGACAATGGCTGACAGGGTATACCCAAACGGGTTGCCAGGCTCTTGGAAATGAAGTTTTGCTCTGCCCCCGAGTCCACCAGTGCATGAGTGAGGTGCCCGGTGGAGTTATGGCAAAATCTGATGGGCAGAGTGCAACTAGAGAGGGGATTTGACCGGTTAGAGTCCGCGAGGCCCCCTACAGTGACTTGCGGACCCCCCCGTTTGGCTTAACCGGGCACTGCTCCATGGTATGCTGGCCATCTCCGCAATACATGCAGAGACCCAGTTCCAGTCGGCGTTGTTTCTCCACTAGAGGGAGCCTGGTGCGCCTGATTGACATAGCCTCTGACTCATCGGCGGACTCCGGAGCGGGTAACGCCAGGGGGCGAGACTGAGGAATGCGGGCGGAAGATCCGCGCGAGTGGCTGACAGACTCCCGCTCTGCGGCCCGCTCCCGCAGCCTGTTGTCCAAGCTAATAGTTAGGGAGATCAGCTTGGACAGCCGCCCTGGGAGATCCCGGCTGGCCAATTTGTCCCGCAGACCTGAACTGAGGCTACGGAGGAAAATGCTGCAGAGAGAAGCATCTCCCCAGCCAACCTCCTCCGCTGCCACCCGGAAGTCAACAGCGTGATCCGCCACCGACCGGCTTCCCTGTTGAAGGCTAAGGAGCCAATCGGCGAGGACGCTGTCACGACGCGAGTGATCAAACACCTCGAGAAAGCTCTGCATGAACTGGTTATAAGAGAGGTTCGCGTAGCTGGGCTTCGACATGACAGCGTAAGCCCAAGCTAACGCTCGCCCCTCCAAGAGGTTAGCCATATAGCCAATTCGGCTGTGGTCTGAGGGGAAATCTCCGGGAACGTGCAGGAACACGACTCACACTGTAAGATAAACCCCCATGCCCCTCCGAGCTTCCCATTGAAGCGAGTGGGGGTTGGTATCGGCGTGAGTCTGGTCGGCATTCCCAAACTAGGCTGGCCAGCCGAGGAAGCGGCCGAAGCCAGACTGCCTTGATGAGCCGGGGGGAACGCCTGCTGGGGATCAAGACGGTCTAACCGGTGAGTAGTTACTGTCAATTGATTGAATATTACCTGCTGTTGATGAGCTATCATATTCACCCGAGCCTCGAGGGTGGAAAGACGGCAGGTGTCCGCTGGGCCGCTTTGCTGGAGCCGTACTGACATAATTCTCGACCCAGGAAACACGCATGCAGGCTCAAGTAGATCTGATAGCTTTATTCAACAAGAAAGGTATGTTTGGATGCGTGGATGAGATATGAGAGTGGATTGTGGGTGGACGATGAGAACCAGGAGCAGAGCAGCACGCCGTGCGGCCAGGCAACCCTATGGGAGAAACACAGATAGAGAGTGAGCTGGGCAAAGCCACACGGGAAAGTGATGCAGAGTTATGCTTACTTGCAGAGGGTATGGTGGCTGGCGTTGGCGAGGAACTTAGGCCTGGGAGACAGCGCCCTGCTGTGCACACAATGAGGCGTGGAGATGCCAGAGGAGAAGATGGCGAAGGAGGTAGAATCTGCCGCCAGGGAATCCACCTGTGCACAGGGGAAGGCTGATAAACAGGTAAGAGATAAGACAGCTTACGTGAAGCGGAGATGAATGGCAGGACTGGAGAGATGATCCTGCTGAGGGTTTGAGCGCGTAGAAGAACAGACGGCTCCAGACCGATGCTCAGGGCGAGGTGGAATAAATAGCTCCTCACTAACGAGGCGCAGGTGTGCGCGCAGCTGAGGTGGATGCCTGAGAGCGGCGAGTTGTGACAGTACCATGTCCTTTCTTTTTTTTGTGTGATCCGTGATCCTGGTCATTTCAAGCTCCTTGTTCCCCTCCTTTGTGTGGGTTTCTTTTTTCTTTCTGTGGTTCTCGCACTCCTGGCCTGTTCCCCCTCCACCCACCCTGGGTGGGCCTGAGTACCCTTCTGGGTGGGGGGAGGCTTGGATGTTATGTTGTGCCTGGAATGCGCTTTTTTGGGGGGGGAGTACTGTCATGGTCTGTGTGCTAATATTTTCCGTGCTCGGATCATGCAGTATTTTCCTCCTGTTTCTGTGTTAGTTTCCTTATGGCCTTCTGGGCTCTTATTTTGACAGCGTCTCTGCGGGGCTTCCGGCTGTCAGAGCCGATCTGCACAGTGACAGCTGGATTACATTCCACTGATTAATGCTCATCATCTGTTTAATCCTCTAAGCCCTATTTAAGGGAGCAGCTGAGGTTACTCGGGGCTGCTACCTCACACGCGCAACGTTGGTCTCCCTTGTCATGCTGCGGTCCTCGCGGGCCGCAAATAAGACGCTATAAGCCACCGATGAGTTTGCATAATTTATTACTGAAGACAAATGACAAAATAAAGAGCCACGGGGGGCTAAAACACAACTAAGGTAATGGCACAGACAAAGAAGCACAGAGACTTGGAATAACACTGTGCAATGACGGATGAAAGATGAAGGGTTGTTCACAAGTGAATGTCTGACGAGACTGCAGCAACGATTAACTCTCAGCATCTTCCTTAAATCCCCGAGATAACCCAATCAGTGGAGAGAGTGATTAGGAGAGATGCTGAACAGCTGTCACAACGTGACCCGGCTTTGACAACCGGAAGCCCCGCCGTGACGCTGTCAGAATAAAGGCTTGGAGAGCCATAGGGAACACACACCAGATGGGAGGAAAATACTGCATGACCCGAGCGCGGACGATATCGGCGCTCAGACTACGACATCCCTAACGTTCGGCTGGAGTCCCTATGTCATGGGTGGCCCTCGCGGACCACTAATGAGACGCTTTAGGCAGCCAATGAGTTTGCATATTTATTAATGAAAGACAAATGATTACAAAATAATGAGCCACATGGGGCAAAAGCACAAACAAGAGGCACGACTAAGGCATGGTAGCAACACATACAGGTTCAGGAGTAAATTTACGGATAATATGAAGAGCAAGAGGATGACTGGAGCCGGGGAATAGGGACTCCAGCCGAACGTCGGGAAGACCAATGTTTCACGTGTGAGGCCGCAGCCCGGAGTAACCTCAGCTGCTCCCTTAAATAGGGCTAAGGAGTAATCAGACAATGAGCAAGCAATCAAAGGGAATGTGAAACAGCTGTCATGGTGCAGCTGACTCTGACAGCCGGAAGTCTCGCTGTGACGCTGTCACAATAAAGGCCCTGGACGGCCACAACAGATAAGAACGGGGAAAATACTGGACAACCCAAGCCCGGACAGAATCGGCGCTCAGGCCATAACACCCTATGCCCGGCTCCAGTTACCCTCTTGATCTTCATGTTCTCAGTAAGTTTATTCCTTAGTCAGAGTATTTCTTCATTGTGCCTAAGCCGAAGTTCTTGTTTGTGTTTTTTACCCATGTCACTCTTTATTTTGTAATTGTCATCTGTCTCTAATAAATATGCAAACTCATTTGCTGCCTATAGCGTCTCATTAATGGCCCGCGAGGGCCATCGTTGACAATCATTATTATTCCAAATGGCCGCGAGTTTGCAAGGGACAAGTGAAGACCCCATTATTTTTAAAAATTTCCACCTGGCTGTCAGAGAGGAGCTAATATTAATTAAAACAGTCATGGGATTTGATACAGTTACTCATGAATGGTACGTCAGATATTTTGTGACCCATAGAGAGCCTGTTCAGCATCTAACCATGGATTTCCTAGTGGGGTTGATTTTGTCCATTTAGAAACAAACTGTAGTGTATTGGCTAAGAAGAAATTTTAAAAAATGGTAAATCTAAACCTCCGCACTCTCACTTTTTGAAGAGTTTTTAAACTGATCTGTGATGGTTTATCCTTCCATAAAAAATTACTTATATTTGAGTCTAGAGACTTAAACCAGACCATAGATGGTTGGATAGGAATCAGTGGAAAATAGTTGATTTTAGGAAGGACCATCATTTTAATGGTTGCAACTCTTCCCATTAGCGATATACAGTAGGTAGCAGCTTA
Organism: Pholidichthys leucotaenia; assembly: GCA_020510985.1. Classification (NCBI taxonomy): domain Eukaryota; kingdom Metazoa; phylum Chordata; class Actinopteri; order Cichliformes; family Pholidichthyidae; genus Pholidichthys; species Pholidichthys leucotaenia. The sequence continues at coordinate 158,658,561 of CM035849.1, forward strand.
CCGCTACAGTTGTAGCTTACTGCTACCATTGTCTGTCTGTGGAGTGAATGAACAATAGATTTTCATTGTGAAGTGCTTTGGGTTTCTTGAAAGGCACTGTATAAATGCAAACCATTATTATTATTAGTAGTAGTAGTAGTAGTAGTAGTAGTAGTAGTAGTAGTAGTATGTCATTTCAGGGCTTCCATACAGTGTGGTGTCATTATAATTGTTCTGTAGTTCCTGAGTGTCAGTCTGATGACAGTACCACCTGAACATGAAAGCTGCCTGCAGTTTTAACACTTTATTGGGCAAAGAACCATATTTGGTAACTTCAGAAGGCATAATATATTGTAACACTATAATAATAATAATAATAATTGAAACAATCTTCTAATATCTGCCAATAATGGTCACGGACTGAAATTGTGAATTTTTAAGTCCATTATTGAGAGCCCTATAAAGGGTTAAAAGGCTTCATCAGCCAGATTTCGAAGAATGCCTTATCTGTAAAGAGAGGAAACATGAACATTAATAAATGGGTGAGAATGTGGATTAGAAACATTAAAGCATGCCTCCCAGACCAAATATAAACTGCTTGACACAGACAACAGGCCTGCAATTGCAATTGATGAAGCAGTATCATCCTCACAGGTCAGCCAACTGTCCTGGCACAAGTCATGTTTTTTATCCTTCATAAGCAAAACTAAGGTTCAAAAATAGAAGAGAGAGGGGTGACATTTGTGGACAAGTTGCAACAAAACAAATATTTGATTTACGCTTTTCTGTATGAAGTGAAACAATCAGATGCAAATACAGAGAGGCAAAAACTGTAAAGGCAAACAGGAACATTCTATAGCATCTCATCACTGCATATGAAGCAAGGCAGCCAGTCAACCTCAACAACATAATGACGTATGAACTGTTTGTTGCTCCCCTATCTTTGGCAGAAGTCAATGGGCAGCTTCATACAGGGTCAAAGGATATTCTTGCTGGGATCCTGGCTGCTGTCATTCCTTGTCCCACCCACCTATAAGCCACAGACCTTCAGGATCAAACAATGCTAGCCATAGACGGCCAAGCTCTGGTGATATCAGCTGGAAAATCTCAGTGAGCTAAGACTTTTGGAGACCTTGTGGACATCTTCATGGAAGATGTTTTCCAAAGTGGAGCACACTTCCAGCATAGTGATGTCCTGTTTGATTATTACTGTGAGCATTCAATCAAGAGTGGCACACAGAAATGGTGTGGGAAAGGCTCAGTGGCCACCAGAAGACCAATTGAGTGCAGCCTTTTCCTACTAAGTGGGAAAACTTCTTTGTTCATCAAGAAAACAAGGCAGATCTTGTTCACTTTCTCTCAGAGCAGTTGATTCTAAAAGCTCCATCTAACAAGACCATTGTTGTTGCACGTGGTTTCAGGGATGAAGAAAGGGTTGAGACTTCTGATCCAGGCCTTGACACTGGCAACCTGAAGGCTAAACACGAAGAAGCAGACACAAGGAAGATTCTTCACTTCATTAAAAGTAGAGCAGCAAATGTTGTGTCAACAAGAGATATTGATATCTTTGTACTGCTGGTCGCTTGCTTTCAGAAGATGCCATGTCACCATTTGTGGATGAAAGCAAGGACAGCAAGGCAAAGGGAGTACATTCCAGTCCACACCATCGTGGAAAAGCTACAGATGGAACAACAAACTCTTCAACTGCTTCCAGCTTTTCATGGATTGACTGGAAGGGACTCAACCTCTTACATTGCTAGGCATACAAAGAAGACATGCTGGGATGTATCTGTGCAGCATAACAATCTGCTGAGCAGTCTTGATGATGATACTGTCCTTAGTGACAGGGCCATTCAGGATGCAGAGGTTTGCTTTTTTTGCAAAGTGTATGGTGCACTGAATGCTGACATCAATGAAGTTCAGATCAGCATGTTTGTCAAGGGCATGACAATAGAAAGACTACCACCAATCAGAGAGACTCTCTACTTTCACATCCAGCACTTTCATTATCAGGCTTTAGTATGGAGGCAGGCACACTTGCAGCACCCAGTCCTGCCTCCCCCTCAAACCATGGGATGGAGGATAGAAGGGAATTCACTTGTTCCTCAGCTGTCATCCCTTCCTCCCATTCCAGATGCTTGTGAGGAGCTTATAACCTGTGGCTGTACTGCTGGATGCAAGACAGCACAGTGCAGTTGCAAATTCCACCCATGTACAGACAATGCAGGAAGTGCATTGACACTTGCATGAATCAGTAACTTTCAGTATTGTAGAATACATGCATAAGTCTGTTGTACTTATGACAAGTTTTGGCATAGATTCATGTAGTAAACACTGGCTGATATTATAAACACTCTCAACAACACAACCCTGTGGGACACTATTGAACACTTGGGGCAGATTTACTAAGGCAGTGCAAATTAGCGAGTGTGCAAATTAGACAGAGCGCCTCAGGGAGTGGCCAATTTTTGCCAGTGATCTACTAACAACACACAAAATTATGAACATAGACACAGTCACTTCATTTCAATAATGCTCACCAAACCACCCAGAGCACCGCAAAATTGCGCACAGGCACAGCCTGTTCAGAGGAGCAAAATATATAAAGATTTTTTTTTAAGTTTGTGTTTAAGCACAAACCCCAGTAAAATAACTTATTTTTGTTCATTATATTTCAAAATTTAGATTTTCATTTAACATAGCAGACTTTTTTGTTTAATATGTATAAATGAGGACGATGAAGATAGATAGATAGATAGATAGATAGATGGATAGATAGATAGATAGATAGATAGATAGATAGATAGATAGATAGATAGATGTACTTTATTTATCCAAAACTGGGAAATTACAGTATCACAGCAGCGTGACAGTAGACGACCAAGCGACAGAAACACACACAGCATAATAGACAAAGGGATTACCCATGGAAAGTAAAACTGCTAAAAACTTATATACATCATAGATGAATAGATGGTGACCCCGTAGATATTTGAATCATACCTGCTGTACAATACAGGACTATCAGGTGCAGGGTGAAATGTGAGGCACCAATTATGTGAGGTGCAGTATGGTAGCATAGTTATAACCAGAATATAACATTAAAGTGAATTATTGTACAGTGAAATGGCATGTGGCAGGAAAGATTTCCTGTACCTAACCATTCGGCAGCAAAGTTGTAGCAGTCTGCTGGAGAAAGTGCTCTACTGTCTGTCCAGTGTGTGGTGGAGGGGGTGATCAGGATTGTCAATGATGGATCGCACTTTATTTAGTGTCCTTCTCTCCACCACAGTCTCAAAGGTCTCCTGCCTGAGACCAATTACAGAGCCAGCTCTCTTGATAACCTTGTCAAGTCTGTTGTTGTTGCTGGCTCTGATACTGCTACCCCAACAGACAGCCGCAAAGAAGATGGCACTAGCCAGTCTTTGAGGCACTGCAGGAGGAGGAGGGGGAGAAAGAGGAGAAGGAGGTCAAGGAAGAGGAGTTAGGAGGGTAGGAGTAGTACCCAGAGGGAGAGGGGGAGGAAGAGGAGGAGAGATGGAAGTGAAGAGGGGGCTGTGAGACATGATGGAGGCTGTTGGAAGTGGAAGTCATAGCCGAACTGGTCTCTACCATCAGACTCATGGTGCCTCCGGCAAGGCCGCGGCATACCGCCGAGTCCTGAAGTCCAGTGGAGGCGTCCATGCCCTGGAGCAGATTCTCCCTCCTCACTCCTAACCCCACACCATGCCCCACACTAAAGGCCACTCCAGCCACAGGAAGCCCAGAGCCCAGCGGCTTAGTCCTGTCATCCGTGCACAGATTGGGCGCATGCGCACGCAGCGACCAGCAGCTTGGTGATATAGTGCATGTGTGCGTGTGTGTGTTTTTTGTACTTTTTTACGTTTTTAGAAAATCCTCTGTGTCGTTTCTGCTCTGGAGCGTTTGTGGAATATATGGCGAACAGCTCCCTAGTATCTGCAACATGGATTTCCTCTCCTATCTCGCACTGCTGCTTTCTGTGCTGTGGCTCTTTGTCTCTGAGGTAAACGCGTTCGGCTCCATGACGAGCAGAATAGCGGGCAGAATACAATATTCCAGGGACGTGTTGCTGCGCTTTAACACAGCTGGTGCAGAGTCTCTGATTGCGCCCAAATTTCATCTGCCGGACTTTATTTTGAGAGACGGTCACAGCGGTGAAAAAAGAAGCGGCAGGAGGAAGCCTGGAAGACGTGAAGGTGTGAAATTGCGCCTTAGGAGACGTCAGTTTGGTAACATTCCTCTTCCTTCGATCATTTTTGGGAATGCACAGTCTGTGAGAAACAAGGTGGAGGAAATTCAAGGCAATGTACGTTACCAGAAGGATTTTAAGAACTGCTGCGTCATGGCTTTCACTGAATCTTGGCTTACTGCGCATGATCGAGATGCAGACCTGTGGATTGACGGCTTTGGAGCTCCGCTGCGCTCGGATCGGCAGGAAGAGGTAACTGGGAAGCGTCAGGGGGGCGGAGTATGTTTATACATTAATAAGCAGTACTGCACATCTGTCACGGTCAGAGAGCGCATCTGTACACCCCATGTGGAGCTGCTGTCTGTGTCACTACGCCCCTTTTATTTGCCTCGAGAGTTTCCCCAACTTTTCATCACAACTGTGTACATTCATCCGAGGGCAGACGCTGACTCCGCCTCCAGCACCATCTCTGATGTGGTGCAGCGGCTGCAGTCAATTTCTCCAGAGGCGCCAAACTTCATTCTTGGGGATTTTAACCATGTTTCTTTAAAGAAGACACTTAAAAACTTTCATCAGTATGTCTCCTGCCCAACCAGGCGAAAAAAGACATTGGACCTGTGCTATGGATCCATAGAGAGGGCCTATAAATCACTCCCCCTTCCTCCTTTAGGATCATCAGATCACAACTGTGTTCATTTGCTGCCCACATATAAAACTGCTCTCAGAAGAGGCAAAGTGGAGACCAGAGACATTGATGTGTGGACAGAAGATTCAGAGCACAGCCTCCAGGAATGCTTTGACTGTACAGACTGGAAGATGTTCATAATGGCCTGCGGGGATGATTTGGACTCTCTGGCTGAGCTCACATGCTCATACATGGCTCACTGTCAAAATAAGTTTGTTCCACGTAAACGTGTCAAAATATATCCCAACAACAAACCATGGGTTACTAAATCAGTTAAATCCTGCTTACAGAGGAAAGCTCTTGCCTTTAAACAAGGGTCTGTTTCTGCGCTACAGGTTGCCACCAAGGAGCTGAAGGCCGAAATTTTAAGAGCAAAACAGAATTATAAATCAGAGTTGGAAAGCAAGATGGCAGCAAATAAACTTGGTTCGGCCTGGGCCAGTATGAAAACTATTGCAGGCCTTCAGAGCACAGAGCGCAGTAATCGTGTGTTTTTAGATGGTTTTAGTTCAGACACAGAGCTGGCTAATGCTCTTAATTGTTTTTATGGTCGTTTTGACTCCTTTGATTTTAGCACAGAAATCCAAGATTTGAAACAGAAACTCAAAGACAATCAGCACTTTAATATTGAGATGCAGGATGTTAAAAGGGAGTTCCGCGCTGTAAAAGTGAACAAAAGTCAGGGCCCTGATAATATATGTGGACGCCTGGTAAAGTCCTGTGCACATGAACTGAGTCCTATATTTCATTATATTTTCAATAAGTCCTTACAGACACAACATGTGCCTAAGATCTGGAAAGATGCCGTGGTTGTTCCCGTTCCAAAATCCAGCTGTCCTAAAACGGTAAACGACTTTAGACCAGTTGCTTTGACTTCAATTTTAATGAAAATTTTTGAAAAACTGGTCAGATGTGAGGTCCTAAGGCAGACTGAACATGCATTGGATCCTCTGCAGTTTGCCTATAGGCCTCACAGAGGAGTGGAGGATGCCACTGTCACTCTGTTTGACATGCTTTTTAAACATCTGGATTTTAATGGGACACACGCCAGGCTTTTATTTGTGGACTTTTCTTCTGCCTTTAATACAATCCAACCTCATATTTTAGTTGAAAGGCTCCTGCAACAATTTGATTTGAGCAATAATCTGGTGGGTTGGATTCTGGATTTCTTAACCAACAGGACGCAGAGAGTAAGGGTCAATGGCACATTGTCTGACCTAAAGTGCTCTTCTACTGGCTCTCCTCAGGGGTGTGTGTTGTCACCACTACTCTTCATCCTGTACACAAACATGTGTCGGAGCAGACATGACAACAGACACATTATAAAGTATGCTGATGACTCAGTCATTGTCAGTCTCCTCCAGGATGGTGAGAGTGGCCACGGCCCAGTAGTTGATGACTTTGTTCACTGGTGTGAGGATTCCTACCTGCAGCTGAATACAACAAAAACGAAAGATATGATTATTGACTTTAGGAGGAAAACTCCCAGGCACAAAGTCACCATACTAAAAGGCCAGACCACCGAATGTGTACAATCGTACAAATATCTTGGGACAATTATTGATAGTGGATTGAACTTTGAGGTGAACTGTGAAAGGGTGTGCAAAAAGGGTCAGCAAAATTTGCATTGTTTGAGGAAACTTGCACGCTTCCAAATTGACGGAACCATAATGACTATGTTCTATCGGGCTTTTATTGAATCTGTTTTATCCTTTTCTTTAATGTCATGGTTTGGTCAGATAAAACTGAAACAGAGGAAATCCTTGGATCAGGTAGTCAGATGGTCCAGTCGTTTGCTTGGTGAGTCACAGCTGAGCCTGACATCCCTGTACACCAGACAAGTACAGAGGATGGCCGACTCGATTTTAAATGATGACTCCCACCCTTTGCACTGCAACTTTCAGCTTCTTCCCTCCAGACGGAGGTTTGCTGTCCCAAAAAGTAGAACCCAGCGCTACAAAAACAGTTTTGTCCCTGCTGCTGTCAAAGAGTTGAACAAGCTATAAAAATTATATTGTACATATTTTATATTTACCTATTTTGTAAGATGTGTGCCTGTGTTTGTGTCTATGTTGAATGTAATTAGTGGCTTGTAAATATGGATGTCACCAACTGCAAAACAAATCTACCTACGGGTACAAATAAAGTAACCTGAACCTGAACCTGAACTAGCGACAACGGCCTGGTAGAAAAGCTCCAGCATCCTGTTGCACACGTTGAAGCATCTCAGCTTCCTCAGGAAGTAGAGTCTGCTCATCCACTTCTTGTGCGCAGCATCGGTGTTGGATCTCCAGTCCAGACTGTTGCTGATCATGACACCCAGGTATCTGTAGTCCACTACCTCCACACCCTCCCCCCTAATCTGCAATGGCTGTGAAGGTGTCCTCTTCTTCCTGAAGTCAATCACCATCTCTCTGGTCTTGCTGACATTCAGCCTCAGGTGATTCTTCTTGGTCTACTCCACAAATCTGTCTACCAGTGCCCTGTGCTCCCCCTCCTCCCCCCTCTTATACACCCAACAACAGCTGAGTCATCAGAGAATTTCTGTAGGTGGCATGACTCAGTGTTGTACTGAAAGTCAGTGGTGTATAAGGTGATGTAGCATCATCGTCCTCCTCAAAACCAAGACAAGATCACTTCTCTCCAGTTTACAGGAATTTCAATTTATTCATTACACAGGAATATCACCTTTCTGCCTTCTCAGGAATATCACTGGCTTTTTGCTGACTCATGCAGGCTTCTTCCAGACCTGACCAAAGATGCTTGCTTTCCCAGGACCCCAATGTAAACAATTGCCGCTTGCAGAGATTGTAAGGATCAGAGTTTGCTTTTAAAGGCTTAAAGGAACATAAAACTCAGGAGACCAGACCTCTCAACATGAACACTGCATTTGATAACGTACCTTTTCACAGGAAACCAATGTTTTTAAAAGAGTCATAAACCACTTAATCTGACGGTTTTATAGCCTATGCTGTCCAGGCCTTCGCCAGATACTAAGGAAATCATCTACAGCTCAACAGTACCTCCTAGCGGATACCTACGGAATGTGTTTTCAGTACGTAGGATGACTTTTAATTTGTTCTAAATATTAAGTTTCTTTCAGCTTATCCTGGATCCTAAGGACACTGAAAATCATCCCCCTTATCACCAACCATGGTTTGCTGCATGTTCTGCTGTTCTAATCTTGATCTAAATGTGAATGCATGTATTATAATTATGTATAAGAAATGTTATATTCATGAGTGTTATTGGAGTAATGGTATAAATGCATGATCACCATATATTAGCCAAGTCATTTAATTTAGTTAGATTTTATATTGAGCATTTATCTTATAAGAACTGACTGTTGATTTTTCCCTCTGAAAATTCATGGGATGGTGTCTCCATTTGGTTGGCTGCTCTCAAACAAAGAAATGTTTTCACATTGGATAACAGCCATTTCAAACTGATTCTGAAAGAGTAGATTGGTCGTTTGACGACTGACCTCATCAGTTTTACGACCCGGCGAGGTAACTTTAAAAGACAGAAGTTAGATTTGAGTACACATAAAAAAAAGACAGAGGAAAAACAGGGTTAACAGTTGAGTCACAGCACAGTTAAGAGTTTTTGAAAAAGTCAGAGATCAGACAACAAGCAGGAAGATTAGCTAGAAGTAGAATTAAAAATTAGAGGAACTAAATTAAGATTAAAGAAGCAGAATAGTAATCTAGATCTCAGAAGAAGATTTTATTCCACCGTTTCAAGGCCCTGTGAAGTTTTATTTTATTCTGTGTTTGTCAAATCTTTTCTTATATTCTGGAAACTGAGGAGAAACCATTTTCCTTTAGAGCTCGTCCCTTTTTAGAGAATCAAATTCTCGAACTTTTTCCTTCACCTCAGAAGCCATTCTTATCCTAGTAAATGTTTTTCTAACACTTTTTTTTATGACTTTTCACGCCATTAAAGTGGACCTTTAATTTGCCTAGTTTAAAGTGAAGAGACTGAGAAGATTTTCCTTCAGTTTTTTTGGTCTATCCCGCTACAAGAGACCCCAAATTTGGATTCTTTTCCCAAGGACTTTTCACGCCGCCCTGAGACAAAACCACCCACGGCTGCAAATGTCTCTTTGAAGGGCCCCCAGCTGAGTTATCGCTTCCACGGCTGTGAGTGAGGAGGCATCTTGCAGCAACAGCTTCCTCCCGACGTCCGAGTTTCAAAAAAAACCCCAGCGGTACCGACCAGCGGGATTTGGACCTACGGCCGTGTGTGAGTGAGACTTATTCCTCCTATTTCTGGGTTAAAACGTGATGTCCTAACAATTAAATTACAATTGAATATCGCCCGTATTTCAGGGCTCAATTAGTCTCAGCCACAGGATAGGACTGTAAACTGAACGAAAACTTTCAGTCATTTTTAAGTAGCTGCCCTTAAATTTTGTAGATTAATTCAGGAGTCATTTTTAGATAATTAGCTTATGAATTTTCCCCATAAAATTGCGATGTTTTGTTAAAACATCCCAGCATCATTTACTGTTGAAACATAAGTCTATTTCTCCTTGGTTCTGCAGAGGTGTAATGCTGGATTTTATGTTCAGGAACTCAATATCAGTTGATGTGATATTTTACGCTGTCATCATCTGAATCTGTTTATTCATCATTTGAACGCCATGTCATGTAACCTGAATGATTTTAATAAACGAGTGAATAAGAGCAGTTGAAGCGTTTTCCTTTCGCATATACAGGTTTCCTAATCACGGCAGGACAAAAACTCACTGAAACTTTGAGACTGATTCATTAAGCAATTTAAGGTACAAAATTAATTAAAACTAAAGTTAATTTTATTGTCCTTAGGACTGGTGCCCCTTTTACGAGTGCTTTTATTTAATTTAGCGGGTGTAGAAGTGACGGTTCAACTCCGCCCCCCTTTCACACCCACTATTAAATAAAATAAATAATTCCTGTACCTTATGACAAATAATTTTATAGGCTCTTCATCCTACAGTGAATTCAATTCAGTTCAGTTCAATTCAATTCAATTCAATTCAACTTTATTTATATAGCGCCATTTCACAACAACAGTCATCTCATAGCACTATCAACTGTAGGGGGGAACCCCCACAGTTGCAGAAAGACCCCAGCAATCAGGCGATCCCCTGTGAGCAAGCACTTGGCGACGGTGGAGAGGAAAAACTCCCTTTTAACAGGAAGAAACCTCCAGCAGAGCCAGGCTCAGGGAGGGGCAGTCATCTGCTGCGACTGGCTGGGGGGTGAGGGGATAGAGAAGAAGAAAAGAACAGACATGTAGAGAGCAAACAGTACGATGGGGACTCAATCAATCCCTCCTTCCAAAATGTTGAATTGGCGCTCTCCTGCCAGCTGCCGTAGGTCTGCAACAGACTGATATACCGACTCACTCGGCCGCTGGGGTTGCTGTTGAAACTGACATCTCTTCATCACGTTTTCCGGGGCGCAAAAATAGCCCGCTACTGACTGTGCCACACCGAAGAGAAACCAGGTCACGACGTGATGGATGCTGAAAGCCAGTGAGAACTCCCCTGGGTACTGGTGATGAGGTTTGGCCCAGGGTCGAGTCTCAGCTTAGTGGATCCCACAAGTCAAGGGAGCAACAGGACGAACGTGGACAACTGCGGGTGGTGAGGACCCGCAAGGATGGTTCCAGAAGGCGCCCCAATGAGCTGCGGCGTACGGAGGGAGGAAAACGCTAAGCAGCCAACCTCCAGTGAGGAAGAGGCAGAGGTGCTCTGAGAGTGAGCCGCCAGACGGACGCTCTAGAGGGGGTTCCTAGTGGGACGATTTGGGGTTTGGGTTACCAGTGTGGGTTTTCTATTGTGTGTTATGGATATTTTGCTTGGTGAGTGGGAAAAGAAAATGTATAATCTGGTAGTCTGAATGTAATTTTCCCCTGTGTTTGTGTGTGTTTTATTGTGTCAAAGCCAGTGTGTGAGGTGTTAAGAAACCGAGTGCTGGGATGGGAGATGTTTTTGGGACTGCCATGGGTTTTATGCACTGTTTGTTTCCTGAAATGTTTTAAAATATATAGTTTCTGTTGGGGATTAATTTATTTTACGGCCTCTTTTATGTTTCAAAAAAAAAGTGTGACACTTTAAGGAGCGGTGTAATCCGCAGGGCCTGTTTTGTTTGTGTACATGGATAGCTTTGTATATTTATGTTGTGTATTTATGCTTAGAGTGTGTGTCGGGTTGTAAATTTTGGGGAGGGCCCAATTGATGTGTCTGCAAATTTTTCAAAGTGGGGGGGAAGAATGTTAGATATTATATTATATGTTCACTGAGTGTACCAGTATGGCGGTGCCCTGGGTGTAGGGGGAGGTGACGCCCCGCTTCCAGGGGGTGGCTTCATGGGGGGTATAAGAGGCCATAGAGGGAGACGTCCTGTCTCTTTGCTGTGGACCCTTGGACTGGACGGAGGGCCTCCTGCATATCCCTGTAGTTCCTGTTCTAGTATTAATAAAACTATAAAACTGTCACCTCACCTCCTCCTCATTTCCAGACGTAACAGGTCCAGCCATGTCTTCACCTGCAGCCTCAGGTGGGCAAAGACCAGTCTCTCAAGAACCTTCATCACATGGGATGTGGGGGCAACTGGTTGATAGTCATTCAGGTCGGATGGAGACGACTTCTTGGGGACAGGAACCAGGCAGGATGTCTTCCACAGTACCGGTACTCTCTCCAGACAGGCTTAGGTTGTACAGGTGTTTCAGTACCGGAGCTAGCTGGTTGGCACAGGTCCTCAGGATCATGGTAGAGATACCACCAGGGCCTGCAGCCTTCCACTGACAGAGTCTCTCCAGCTGTTTCTTAACCTGGTCTGTAGTCACAGTGATGTGGTGGTGGTGGTGGTGGTGGTGGGGTGTCTCCAGAGGAGGGAGAGTGAGGTGAGGGGGAGATGGAAAGTGGTGCTGCACAGGAGGGGGGGAGGGGTGTGGGGGGGTCTGACTGTGTTGTGGGGGTGACGGGGGGTGGGGAGAGGGGTGTGTGAGGGTCTGACTGTGTTGTGGGGGTGACAGTGAGTTGAACCTATTAAAAAACAGTTTCGGCTCATCAGTTCTCTCAAGGCTCCCTGATGTCTGTCTGACTCTCCCCTTACACCCAGTAATTTGTTTCATTCCCTTCCAGATATCCTTAGTATTGCTTTGCCTGAGTTTGTCCTCCAACTTCCTCCTGTAATTGTTTTTACACCTCCTCAGCATCTCTCTCAGTTCACGCTGTACACTTCTCAGTTCCTCCCTGTCTCACCTAAAAGCTCTCTTCTTCTTGTTCAGAAGTGCTTTCAGGTCACTGGTCAGCCATGGTTTGTTGTTGGAGAAACAGTGTACGGTCTGAGCTGGCATGGCTGTGTTTTCACAGAATCTGATGTAAACTGTGATGCAGTTGGTCATATTGTCTAATGCCACCCCATGTGGTTCATAGATTACGCCCCAGTCCGTCATCTCGAAACAGTCCTGTAGTGCATCAGCAGCCTCCTGTGTCCACCTCCTCACAGTCCGTGTATAAGCAGGCTGCCTTTGCACAAGGGGAACATACCTGGGTGATAATAAAATGACTATTTGTCCAGCGTGTTTATTTTATTAACACTAGAACCATCAAGATGGTCTGATGGAGACACTGGGGTTTTATTATGTGAATAACTTTGTTTTAACAAAATCTACAGGTCTCCCAGTTTACAGCTTTTCATAAATGCCATTGAGCTAAGGTGTTGCAATTTCAGGGGACGTTTTGATGGATCTGTGTGCTCTTTTTGTTCATAATCACATTGATGTTTTCCTCCTATATTGTGTATCTTGAACTGGGAGAGAGAAATAGGAAAGAGGGAACTGAATTACCATTTTATGCACAGCAAAAAGAAATACTGTAAATATAGAAATATGGACTGAGAAAAAAAATGAAGAAAATTGGCAATGTGGAAGATTTTGCTTCAAAGAGCGAGGGAGAGCTGAGGAAAACTCCAGATCCAAGTCTAACCTCCACAGAAAAGACTAAAAGAGTCATTATCGGCTGACACCATTTGTATGTCCACTGCGGGTATAAGGGCTTCTATTGTATCCTATTTTATGGATACAAATTCATGTAGTAGGCTATATACAGTATAAACAAATGAAATTTAAAAAAACAAACAAACTGCTGGCTGATGTCCAGTTCAGCAGAACACAGATCTCTGTGAGACCGTTGATATTTGTATAATCTGTTCTTCTGTCATGCCAAATTGTTATGATCTCCCCGTGCACTTTTACGCAGCGCACAGAGAGGGGTAGAAAGAAGGACTTACGTGCAGGGTTACATCACAACACATTTATTAAAGTAATGACAAACAGTTCCAAAAAAGGTGAAGACGTACAAAAATACAAAGAAACTTACAATTGGCATTATTAGGCCGGCATCGCCCAGCGAACGCATGAGGAGAAACAAATTAACCACAATGGAGTCCCAGAGCCGACATCGCTCAGAGGATGCAGGACATCCACGGCTAATGTGGAAGTGGCTAACGCGTAGTGGTACACAGTAGCACACAGACGAACATGACAATTCACAATGATCCAACAATGTGTGACTGGCAAAGAGCTGCTGAAGTACATGCATCGCTGGCAGGGAGAGATTAGGCACTGACATAACGCACGGCTCAGGAGACGCACACACACAGGCTCAGAGAAGTTCAAATAGTTTATTAGCAACAGGAGTGAATGAATGTGTGTCTGCGGGATGTAAATGTGTTGGTGGCGGCGTCTGCTTCGGGCACAGAGGCAGGAGGCCGTACAGCCGGACAACCCTATGGGAAAAGCAAAGGAGAAGGGTGATGGGCACACACCAACACAGGAGATTTGCAAGCAAGAGAGGAGCTTACTTGGAGGGCACAGATGACTGGCACAGCAAAGGACGAGGTCCGGAAGACAGCCACCTGGAGTGCTCGGTGCAGCAGCGAGGAATGGGCGATGGAGAGGCGAGCAGACTCGAGAGAGAAAAGGAGGTAAGAGCTTCTTACCCGGGAGAATAGCTGAAGGTGAAGGAACTCACAGCGATGCATGAGAAGTCTACGGCTTCAGGCCGAAGCTCAGGGCGAGGCGGCTTATATCCCTCGCTGCTGATGACGAGCAGGTGTGCGTGCAGGTGGCGCCGCTGATGAGCGGCGCGGCGTGACAGTACTCCCCCCTCTAGCAGCGCCTCCTGGCGATGGCCTTTCTGGGTGCGCTCGGTGGAAATCAGCGATGAGCGATGGGTCCAACACAGACGACGGGGGTACCCACTGTCGATGATCAGACTCATAGCCCTCCCAGTCCACCAGGTACTGCAACCCACGACCCCGGCGCTGGGAGTCCAGGATGGAGGAGACGGGCCAGGCCGGATGGCCACCAATCATCCGGGGCGCGGGTTGCGCAGCAGGAGGAGGGCAAAGGGGATCGGAGACTGCCAGCTTCACCTTGGACACGTGGAAGGTGGGGTGGATGCGGAGGGAGGGGGAAATAGCTACACGCACAGCCACCGGGTTGACAATCCTGGTGATGGGATAGGGACCCACGAAGCGCTGTGCCAGCTTCCTCCTCTCACCTTTTAGGGTAACGTCCCGGGTCGACACGTAGACTCGCTGCCCAACCCTGTACGCCGGGGCAGGTCTTCTGTGCCGGTCCGCCATGGCTCTGTTGCGCTCCGCCGTGCGTAAAAGCGCATTGCGCGCTGACGCCCAGATGGAGCGGAACTGCCTGAGATGCGCCCGTACTGAGGGGACAGTCACCTCACTCTCCTGCGCCGGGAACAGCGGGGGGTCGTAACCCAGGGATGCCTTGAAGGAGGACATCCCTGTGGCAGAAGAGCGAGCGGTATTATGGGCGTATTCAACCCAGGCAAGGTGGTTACTCCAGGACGTGGGTTTGGACGCCGTTATACAGCGGAGCGCAGCCTCCAGCTCCTGGTTGGTCCGCTCACACTGCCCGTTGGATTGGGGGTGATGGCCGGAGGAGAGGCTCACCTTGGCTCCTAAAGCGTTGCAAAACGACCTCCAAACCTCAGAGGAAAATTGGGGCCCTCGAGCCGAGACCACGTCCACAGGAATCCCATGCAGCCTGACCACGTGTTGGATGAGGAGGTCCGCCGTCTCCAGGGCAGTGGGGAGACCTCGCAGGGGGACGAAGTGTGCCGCCTTGGAGAAGCGGTCCACGATGGTCAGGATGGTGTCGTAGGAGTTGGAGACTGGGAGTCCGGTGACGAAATCCAAAGCGATGTGTGACCAGGGCCTGCCAGGGACGGGCAGGGGCTGGAGCAGACCCGCTGGAGGGGCATTTCCCGACTTGCTGGTGGCACAAATAGGACAGGCCCGGGCGTAGCGGGCAGCATCCCTCCGCAGGCCCGGCCACCAAAAAGACCGCTGGAGGAGGTTTATCATCCGGGAGGAGCCAGGGTGACAGGTGAGCTTGGAGGTATGTAGCCAGTGGATGACCTCTCCTCGAACCGCAGATGGCACGAACAGCCTCTCCTCCGGTCCGCCGCCAGGGTCAGGTTCCACCTCCTGCGCCCTCCGGATCTTGCTCTCAATGTCCCAGGAGATGGCTCCCATGACGCACGACCTGGGTAGGATAGTGTGGAGTGTGTCCTCCGACTCCTCAGGGGCGAATTGCCTAGAGAGGGCGTCGGGCAGGCCGTTCTTGGAGCCAGGCCTGAAGGTGATGGAAAACTGGAACCTGGCGAAGAACAAGGACCAGCGCGCCTGGCGGGCGTTCAGGCGCTTGGCAGATCGAAGGTACTCCAAGTTCTTGTGGTCCCTCAGGACCACAAATGGCAGGTCCGCCCCCTCTAGCCAGTGACGCCACTCTTGCAGTGCGAGCTTGATGGCCAGGAGCTCTCTGTCCCCCACGTCATAGTTCCTCTCCGCCGGGGACAAGCGCCGGGAGAAGAAGGCGCAGGGCCGTTTGGCGCCGTCGTCAGGCGACCGCTGGGATAGCACTGCTCCCACTACTGTGTCCGAAGCGTCCACCTCCATGATGCACTGCAGCGCGGGGTCGACCTGGCGAAGGACCCGGGAGGAGGAGAACTCCGCCTTCAGCGCCTGAAAAGCAGCTGCGGCCTCTTCGGTCCACCAGAACGGGACCTTAGGGGACGTGAGGCGGGTCAGCGGTCCGACGATGGTGCTGAAGTTTTGGACAAAGCGGCGGTAGAAATTCGCAAACCCAACGAACTGTTGCACCTGTTTCCTCGACGCAGGTGTAGGCCATTCTACCACCGCCTTCACCTTCTCTGGGTCTGGACGCACCTGGTCGTGAGAGATGATGAATCCCAGGAAGGATGTAGTCTTAGCATAAAATTTGCACTTTTCAGCCTTCACGTATAGCCGGTTCTCCAGCAGTCTTTGGAGGACCCGCCTCACATGGACCTGGTGCTCGTCCCTGGACTTGGAGAAGATGAGTATATCATCCAGGTAGACGAACACAAAGAGGCCAATGAAATCCCGGAGGACGTCGTTGATGAGGCGCTGAAAGACGGCTGGAGCGTTGGTCAACCCGAACGGCATCACCAGGTATTCGAAGTGGCCGTTCGGGGTACGGAAGGCTGTTTTCCACTCATCTCCCTCCTGGATCCGGACGAGGTGGTATGCGCTGCGTAGATCCAGCTTAGTGAACCAGGTCGCCCCCTGGAGGGAGTGGAAAGCGGTGTCCATGAGGGGGAGAGTGTAACGATCCTTCTCCGTGATGTCATTAAGAGCACGGTAGTCTATGCAAGGACGGAGGGACCCGTCCTTCTTGCCAACGAAGAAGAATCCCGCCCCCACGGGTGATGACGATGGGCGGATTATCCCAGCACTCAGCGACTCCTTAAGGTATGTGTTCATCGTCTCCTTCTCCGGCGCCGATAGACTGTAGAGCCTTCCAGAAGGTAAGGGTGCCCCCTGGCGGAGATTGATCGCGCAGTCGTAGGGCCGATGAGGAGGAAGAGACATCGCCTTAGATTTGCTGAACACCATACCCAGGTTGTGAAATTCAAGTGGCACCAGGGACAGGTCCGGGGGCGCTGCGTCCGTAGGTGGGGAAGAAGCGGACGGTGAGCAGGCAGCAGACTGTAGGCAGGTGCCCATGCAGAACGTGCTCCATGCCGACACCCCGGCGGACTTCCAATCCAGAACGGGGTTGTGGAGGTGTAGCCAGGGATACCCCAGGATGACGGGCGACACAGAGTTGGGCAGGACGTAAAAGGTCATCTCCTCCCGGTGGTTTCCTGAAATGATTACCGGGACAGGAACAGTCTGGTGCGTCACTCTCCCAAGGGAGGCACGAGAGAGGTTGACCAGGGAGATTGGGTTTCTCAGTGCCTGGCAGCGGATGCCCATTTGGGTTGCCAGGCTTTGTGAAATAAAGCTGCCTTCTGCGCCCGAATCCACCAGTGCGTGGGTGAGATGCCCAGTGGGACTGTGGCAGAAACGGATGGGCAGCTTCAATTGAGTGTGGGGGTTTAACCGATTGACATCCGCGAGGCCCCCGACAGTGACTCGCGGACCCCGCCGACTGGCTTCCCGTGGGCAAAGCTTCACCGTGTGTTGGTCATCTCCGCAATACATGCAGAGATCCAACTCACGGCGGCGTTGTTTCTCCGCAGGGGAAAGCTTTGTCCAACCCGTCACCATCGGCTCCGACTCCTCGGGGCACGATGGTGGCGGCGCCGCCAGGGGGCAAGCTTGGAACAGGCGCGGCGAGACTCCACGAAGGCGAGAAGAAGACGACTTCCACCCCGAGGAGCGCCCGCGCAACCTGTTGTCCAAACTAATCGCTAAGGATGTCAGCTCCGCTAGCATCTCAGGAATATCCCGCCCAGCCAGTTCATCCCTCAGATCATCATTGAGACTGCGGAGGAAAAGGCCGCAGAGGGAGCGTTCCTCCCAGCC
Organism: Pholidichthys leucotaenia; assembly: GCA_020510985.1. Classification (NCBI taxonomy): domain Eukaryota; kingdom Metazoa; phylum Chordata; class Actinopteri; order Cichliformes; family Pholidichthyidae; genus Pholidichthys; species Pholidichthys leucotaenia. Next base: position 158,676,313 of record CM035849.1, read on the forward strand.
TAACTCCTCCGCCGCTACCCGGAAGTCGACCGCGTAGTCCGCTGCCAACCGGCTTCCCTGCTGGAGGGCGAGAAGCCGATCGACCTGGACCGTCTCGGTAGGAGAATGGTCAAAGACCTCCAGGAAGCGCCTCACGAATTGGTCATATGTGAGGGCGGCATAACTGGGCCTCGCCATTACGGCGTAGGTCCATGTTAATGCTCGCCCCTCCAGGAGATTCCCGATATAACCAATTCGGCTATGATCTGAGGGAAAGTCTCCGGGCACACGGTGGAAAACGGACTCACACTGCATAATAAACCCCCGCGCTCCGCCGAGCTTACCGCTAAAGCGGGCGGGGGTTGGAATGGGTGTGAGCCGAACCGGTGCACTCGGAGCCTGCTGGACGGCCGCTGGAGCAGCAGGAGCCGCGCCACCCTGACGAGCCGGGGGGAACGGCTGTTGGGGGTCCAAGCGGCCCAACCGGTTAGTTAAATTTAACAATTGATTAAAAATCACCTGTTGCTGATAGGCTATCTGATCCACTCGAGCCTCGAGAGTGGAAAACCGGTGTGCGAGCCCGCCGTCTGCCGAGCCGCTCTGCTGAAGCCGTACTGACATAACGCACGGCTCAGGAGACGCACACACACAGGCTCAGAGAAGTTCAAATAGTTTATTAGCAACAGGAGTGAATGAATGTGTGTCTGCGGGATGTAAATGTGTTGGTAGCGGCGTCTGCTTCGGGCACAGAGGCAGGAGGCCGTACAGCCGGACAACCCTATGGGAAAAGCAAAGGAGAAGGGTGACGGGCACACACCAACACAGGAGATTTGCAAGCGAGAGAGGAGCTTACTTGGAGGGCACAGATGACTGGCACAGCAAAGGACGAGGTCCGGAAGACAGCCACCTGGAGTGCTCGGTGCAGCAGCGAGGAATGGGCGATGGAGAGGTGATGTCCGCCGCCGGGGAATCCACCTGTGCACAGGGGAGCAGACTCGAGAGAGAAAAGGAGGTAAGAGCTTCTTACCCGGGAGAATAGCTGAAGGTGAAGGAACTCACAGCGATGCATGAGAAGTCTACGGCTTCAGGCCGAAGCTCAGGGCGAGGCGGCTTATATCCCTCGCCGCTGATGACGAGCAGGTGTGCGTGCAGGTGGCGCCGCTGATGAGCGGCGCGGCGTGACAGGCACACCTGGGCAAGGACCGGGAAAGGTGATTAAAGGGAGTGGGAATTAGCTGGCAGTAATGAGAGAGGGGGTGTGGTCGGACCAGCAGACAGTAAGACAGCACCCAAACCAGTGTGAGCCAAAGAGGGCTGCCTCACAGCTGCCAGCCAGAAAGCAGTGGCTAAGGGTAAGGAAAAACACACAACAACATAATACACAGATACACAGGACCAGAGGAAGGCCAGGACCGAGCCAGGGAAACCAAGCTGGCTTGGCTCCTGACAGAGCCCCCCTCTCAAGAGGTAGATTCCCAGACACCCAAGGTAACATCCCAAGGCCCCCCCCCCCCGCCCAGCAGGAACAACAGCAACAACAACCCCAGGGTGGGAGGCAGGGGGAACAGGTCAAGAGGGAACAAAAACAACCCCGCCCAGGCCCACAACAGGAAAACACTACCCCCCCACCCCCCGAGACCACGGGCATTGGGGCTCAGGAGGTTGCCCAGAGTCCCAGGCCCAGCAGAAGGTCAGGTGGACGGAGTCAGGTGGCCTACCGGACAACATGGGCCACCTGACCCGGAGACTCAGTCCTTCCGGCGGTTGGCCAGTGCTGTAAAGCCACCAGGGCTGGCAGGATGAAACAGGAGGTGGCCTGCCCACTGGGAGGCTCACTGGTGGGTGACCGGACCGTAGGGAGGGGACCCCCACGGCGTCGGACAGGTAGGAGAAGGGGGACATTGCATCCTCAGGCTGACCCGCAGCACCCTCGGTGGTCCCAGCTTGGGACACAGCTGCACCCGTGGTGGACCCCGACCGGGCCAACACTACACCCGCGGTGGACCCCGACCAGGCCAACGCTGCACCTGCGGTGGACCCCAACCAGGCCAACGCTGCACCCACAGTGGACCCTGACCAGGCCAATACTGCACCCGTGGTGGCTCCCGGCTGGAGCTCTGCAGCACCCACAGTAGCTCCCGGCTGGAGCTCTGCAGCACCCGCGGTGGCTCCCTGCTAGAGCTCTGCAGCACCTGCGGTGGCTCCCGGCTGGAGCTCTGCAGCACCCGCGGTGGACCCCGACCTGGCCAATGCTGCATCCCCGGTGAGTGGGACAACCTGCCAGAGCACCAAGCTGAGGAGGCGGTCGATGGGGGGAGCCCTGACGACCCTGGCAGGAGGAGCTGGAGCAGCGGCGTCCTCCACTGGTTGGGCCGGACCCATGACGACCTCTGGTGACAGCACACCCTCTCCGGTGACCCTAGACAAAGGCTTAGAGACAGCAGGAGAAGAAAGGTGGTTAGGGTCACCGACAGCGGTGGAGCCCGGCGAAGTGAGTTCAGATGCAACCGAGGGCTGCACCTGACTCCCATCACCTAGAGCCAGATAAGATCTCTCCAATATTGACATGAGAAATATAAGAGTGAGAACTTGCCTGAAATGGCGCTCCACCGCCGTCCAGGACTCCGTCGATGCTGGCGATGAAATCCCGGGCCCGGCCTTGAGGAAGTCCAACTCCGGCTCCCACTCCACTGCAGCAGGCGAGATGGTAGTTGCAGTCCCACTGTCCTCCTGCAGCAGCTCCAACACTGGGGATTCCACCGGCGTGGCTGCAGGGGTACACCTCCGTGGGGACCCATGGGCATAATCCTCTAGGGCCCCAAACTCCTCCGACATCCGGCGGCTTGGTTTCGGGGTCGGCGGACACTCAGGGATAAACGGAGGAGACACAGAAAAAATAGGGGAGGAGTTTATAACTGCAGCCAGAGGGGAGGACCCAGCAAACTGCTGAGACTGGGCCTCTCCCTCAGGAGACAGATAAGGTTTTTTTTATGGCTTAATCGAGTAGAACGAAAAAACACTTCCCTATCATCCCGGCGTTTGATGTTCATGGCTGCAGCAGGCGGATTGTCGTCCCTCTCCATGTCCACGGTGATCTTGGCCACTTTAATGGATAGTGGAGGAGCTGTCTCCCTGGCGATGGAGGTGGGCGTTCCCAGGGTGGCCCTGGTAGACCTCACAGCAGCTGGAGGAACGATGACAGCTGAAGGAGGAGAGGGCTTCTCCCGGCGCTTCACCGTAGGATGACCCTCACATGGCGGAGCTAAAGTGGCTGGAGCAGGGGCGGATGGAGTAGAGCCGTTTCTCCATGGAGCGCGCCTCTGCGAGGGTGCCAGACAAGCTGGAGGCTCCTCCCACGTCAGCCCGGGGAAGGACTGCTGCAGGTTGGCGAGCAAGGCCAAAACACTCGCGAATTCCGGAAATCTCTTCAGCCCCAGGAGGTCCGGTTGTCTCCCGACCGCTGCCTCCACGTTCTGGAAGATTCTCCTTGGGCTTTGGGAGGCTAACGCGTTGGAGACACAGCCCTGAATAAAGAGAGCCCCAAACTGTTCCTCCAGACTGGGACTCCTGTCTGCCGATCCTCCTCCATGCGCTGAGAACCGGTGAGCTGGGGACATGTTTGCTCCAATAACCAGGTGAGTCAAAAAATGATAAAAAAAAGAGGAAAAAATGATGTGAGGGTGTAACCCGCTAAATCCTTGCTGGCTGGATCATTCTGTTATGATCTCCCCATGCACTTTTACGCAGCGCATGGAGAGGGGTAGAAAGAAGGACTTGCGTGCAGGGTTACACCACAACACATTTATTAAAGTAATGACAAACAGTTCCAAAAAAGGTGAAGACGTACAAAAATACAAAGAAACTTACAACTGGTGTTACTAGGCCGGCATCGCCCAGCGAACGCACGAAGAGAAACGAATTAACCACAATGGCGTCCCAGAGCCGACATCGCTCAGAGGATGCAGGAGAACCATGGCTAACGTGGAAGTGGCTAATGCCTAGTGGTACACAGTAGCACACAGACGAACATGACGATTCACAATGATCCAGCAATGCGTGACTGGCAAAGAGCTGCTTCAATACACTCATTGCTGGCAGGGAGAGATTAGGCACACCTGGGCAAGGACCGGGAAAGGTGATTAACGGGAGTGGGAATCAGCTGGCATTACTATGCAGAGAAAATGTCATTATTTTTTTTTTTTATTAGAATCCCTTACTATCTGGATAGATTAGATACAAATGTGCACTTATCTTAAAAATTATTAATTATTTTTAGGGAGTTTGTAGAAAATACACCTTTTTTATGGTAATGTGCGTGGTCATTATTTTGCTTACCCGAAGAACCTTTGCTGCAATTGCACAAAGAGCAAAACCGTACCATCCATTTTATAGCTTGTTTTCCATTGTTTGCTTGTAATTTATAAATGCACAAAATCTGTCTATGTGTGTGTGTCTGTCTGTCTGTTCCACACATATCTCTTGAACCGTTCCTCAGACTGACCTAAGGTTTTTTACGTGCTTTGCTGAGGTTACAAGGATGTGCATCCCCGAATATGGAGTCGCTCAGTCAAAATATTGTAATGTTGGGGCTGTGAGAAAGGGGTGGGGATTCTCCCGGCATGCTTTGCGCCGCGGAGGATTGAACGACTGTTATTATCCGTGTGTTCTAAGCATTATTGTTGTGCCATTATAACTGTGTTATAAGACCAGTCGTGATAGTGTTGTTTTCCCTGTGTGTGAGAGATTGCACCGTGTTCCAAATTATTATGTAAATGATATTTGTCTCTTATTTTCCTAAATAGTTGATGCAAATGCCAGTCAGTATAATTTTCAAGTCATCAACTGTTAGAGCATAATTCAAATTTTAGTGAATAAAAAATGATAACTATTTTTTTTGCAAAAATAAAAAACTCAAAATGTACTGTTCCAAATTATTATGCACAACAGACTTTCAAAATATTTTATTGGTTGTAAAGAACTGAAAATGGTTATTTGTTTAATTTGCAGCATTCAGAGGTCATATTTACTGAAATCAAAATCTATTTCAATCAAAAACATCTTAACAGGCCAAGTTACATGTTAACATACAGTAGGACCCTTTCTTTTATATAACCTTCACAATTCTTGCATTCATTGAACTTGGGAGTTTTTGGAAAGTTTCTGCTTGAATTTCTTTGCAAGATGTCAGAATAGCCTCCCACAACTGCTGTTTTGATGTGAACTGCCTCCCACCCTCATAGATCTTTTGCTTGAGGATGCTCCAAAGGTTCTTAATAGGGTTGAGGTCAGGGGAGGATGGGAGCCATACCATGAATTTCTCTCCTTTTATGCCCATAGTAGCCAATGACACAAAGGTATTCTTTGCAGCATGATGGTGCATTGTCATGCATGAAGATAATTTTGCTACAGAAGGCACGTTTTTTTCTTTTTGTACCATGGAAGAAAGTGGTCTGTCAGAAACTCTATATACTTTGCCGAGGTCATTTTCACACCTTCAGGGACCCTAAAGGGTCCTACCAGCTCTCTCCCCATGATTCTGGCTCAAAACATGATTCCACCACGTCATTGCTGATGTCGAAGTCTTGTTGACCATGATGGCCATCCACCACCCATCTACTACTCCATCCATCTGGACCATCCAGGGTTGCAGGCACTCATCAGTAAACAAGACTGTTTGAAAATTAGTCCTCATGTATTTCTGGGCCCACTGCAACTGTTTCTGCTTGTGAACATTGGTTTGGGGTGGCCAAATAATAGGTTTATGCACAACTGCAAGCCTCTGGAGGATCCTACACCTTGAGGTTCGTGGGACTCCAGAGGCACCAGCAGCTTCTAATACCTGTTTGCTGCTTTGTAATGGTATTTTAGCAGCTGCTCTCTTAATCTGATGAATTTGTCAGGCAGAAACCTTCTTCATTATGCCTTTATCTGCACAAACCTGTCTGTGCTCTGACTCAGCCACAAATTTCTTCACAGTACGATGATTACACTTAAGTTTTCGTGAACTAGCTAATGTTTCCATACCTTGTCCAAGGCATTACACTATTTGACGCTTTTCGGAAACAGAGAGATCCTTTTTCTTTCCCATATTGCTTGAAACCTTTGGCATGCTTAATAATGTAGAACATCCTTCTTAAGTAGTTTTCCTTTAATTGGGATCACCTGGCAAACTAATAATATATTGACACGTGTCCGAAATTGATATCAGTGAGACACAAGAGCCCTGAGACACAATACCATCCATGAGTTTAATTGAAAAACAAAAAATTGAATGTTTATGACACTAAAATCCTATTTGCATAATAATTTGGAACACAGTGTATGTGTCTGTCACCCTGAGGGAGATGAGGGTCTGTGTGAATGACCTCCCCTCCATTATGTGTAATAAGTCAGTGGAGGATAAATGCTTGTTGTGTCACAAATCCTCTCTCATTATTTGTGTGAACCCTTGAAATGTCAAACTGGTGTCAGGAGTGGGATTATTGAGAGATGGAAGCAAGTATCAAGGCAGAGATTCGGCAGCTTGAGCGGCTCATCGCCCAGATGGAGATGGACGACAGAGCAGACACGCCAGCCTCCGGAGCTGCTTGCTGTGATGAATGGGGAAGCGAACCAAACGGAGCAAGTGTACCCCACCTTCTGCCTTTTCCAAGGCAGAGCAGACCAGACAGAGCAAGCATACTCTGCTTTCTGCCTTTTTCAAGGCAGGGTGGGCTGGCGATTCCACTGCGACTAAGGATGGTGATCGACAGGAAGGTGACCATTCCACCGACCCGCCAACTGGCCAAACTTCCCCGCTTTGGTGGTGAAACCCTGCTGGACGATTATCTGGTCCAGGTTGAACTGTCCGCTGTGCTGAATGGCCGGACACCTGAAGAGACAGCTGTGCACGTCGCACTGGCTCTGGAGGGTGGAGCTCTCTGCACGCTGTCTGATCTCTGGCCTGAGGAACATCACAGCTGGCCAGCGCTACAAGGAGCACTCCAGAAGCGGTTCGGAAGAACGACCCACGCTGATCACGGCCGGGAACAGCTGGCCAGTCGCTGATGAGACAACCAAGAGAGCCTGGGAGCTTACGCAGCGGACGTGCGGCTGCTGATGCAGTGTGGCTATCTGGTTTTCGAGCCGGGGGCAGTGAAGAAGCTCCCTCTTCAGAACGTCATCCAAGGGCTCCGCCCAGCCCAGCTCCAGGAACACATCTAGATTCACACCACGAGCAGTTGGGAAACAGCTGTGGCAGAAGCGGAGTGGGTGGGGCCGATGATGGATTATGCAGCTGATATGTCATCACGGAGGCAGAGAGCTTTCCAGGCCATAGTTGAGCGCAAGGATGAGAAGGAACTGTACCAGGCCACAGCTGCGTGGCCGGTGAGAGGACTACAATGGCAGCGCGAGGAGGGATGTTTGCGCTGCGGGGAACCATGACACATCGCGCGTTACTGCCCGGCACCCACCCCTTGACAAACCGCCCCCCTCGCCAGCATTAAACGAGAGCAAGGTGGCACAGACAGGGACCTGCCACCTCCCACAGACATTTTCCCCAATGGACTATCACCACGTTTGGGCTGAACTGGATACTCACCAGGGCTGAACCTGCAGTGCAGCCTGGACAGCATGCCAATCTGGGCCCTGATCGACACTGGTTCTACCATCTCCCTGGTCTGATCTGGAGTGCTGCCCGGTACGGATGAACTTGGACCGCAGGGGTGGGAACCTACCAGGCGCTGTGTCACCACAGCCACCAGTGAGTGCGCCAGACTGGGAGGGTGACAAGTCCTTGTGGTGGGAGTGGCTGGTCAAAACACAGATCACCCGTTCTGGCTGGCTGACATTCCAAGACCCCTGCATCATTGGACTAGATCTGCTCACAGCATGGGGCACAACAATCGACACCGCCAGCTCGTCTCACCTTCTGGGGGCGAGGACCATCACGCTCTGTGGCGAGAGCCAGACGACAAACTAGGGGGGCTGCGTGATCAAGTGGCCATCAGCGCAGACCAAACTGGGGGGATTGCCGCCAGAACTGACAACAGCAGTGCCACCAGCGTGAGCAGAGGAAACACCATTGCTGCTAGAGACAGCACGGACAGAGACAACAAGGGGGTGGGGGGGGGTGACAGCAGAGCGGATCGCTGCATCATCAGAAACACAGCAGTCGCTCGAGGAATTGTTCCAGCGGAGCTGCAGAGGATTAGAATCGAGACAGAGACACTAGCTGCGGGAGCTGTTGGACTGCTGGTGTCCAACACCTTGAGGATCCTAGCAGCACCAGCAGCTGGTGGCAGCTGGTGGACTGCTGACTTCCTGGCAGTGGCAGGAAGTCAGCAGAAGCGCGCGTACAACTTCCGCTGCCAGGGGAGGGACTTTGCAGCCGGGGATCAAGTCTGGGTTTTCTGCATTGAGCGGAAAAAGGGACTGCCACCAAAGCTGGTGAGCTACTGGTTGGGGCCGTGCATGGTTCTACAGAAACTGTTGGGTGTAGTGTACAGGGTAAGGCTGCAGAAGATGAACTGGATGGTGGTGCTTCATCTCGACTGCCTCGCCCCTTACCAGCCAGCTGCCCCGCGGGTGGCCGAGACAGAGGCTCCATCTCGACCGGATACCCCGGTCAAGGCTCAAATGGACTTTAACGGGCCCCTGCATGCTGGTCGACAACAACGGCAGCTGCCCCGACGCCTGGACGGATTCGTGTTGGACTTATTATTCTGGAAACAGAAACCAGTCCAGGGGGAAACAGTGTAACATCGGGGCTGTGAGAAAGGGCCGGGGATTCTCCCATCATGCTTTGCGCTGCGGAGGATTCAAAGACTGCTATTATCCGTGTGTTCTAAGCGTTATTGTTGTGCCATTATAACTGTGTTATAAGACCAGTCGTGATAGTGTTGTTTTCCCTGTGTGTGAGAGATTATGTGTCTGTGTCACCCTGAGGGAGATGAGGGTCTGTGTGAATGACCTCCCCTTCATTCTGTGTAACGAGTCAGTGGAGAATAAATGCTTGTGGTGTCACAAATCCTCTCTCATTATTTGTGTGAACCCTTGAAACGTCAGACTGGTGACGTTTCAAGGGTTCACACACATAATGACGTTTCAAGGATCCTTGCTTCCATCTCTGTTACTGAGAGATGGAAGCAAGGATCAAGGCAGAGATTCAGCTCTGCCTTGAGAATCCACAATGAAGCAGCAGTCAGGACTGCTGTCTATCACTGACCGGGCAGGCTGGGTGTGCCTGCCCACAAATGATCGTGGAGCGCCTGGTCAGACACCGGTGTTGGAGAAGCAGCGGCTGAACCAGCGGATCGCAGTCCTTCGCAGGGAGCCAAGCCCAGTCTGCTCGGTTAATGGGAGTTTCGGCTACTGCTTTTCCCATGTGCCAGTGATGTCCTTTACAGCACCACGGGTCCCCATCAGCACCCCCCCAGCACACCCACGCATCTTGTGTTCTCCATGCCGAATTATCCATTAGACCTATGCAATCACAGCAACTTTATGGTATAATTTTTAAAGGAAATCCTAAGGTGCATTCACACCAAACGCATACGGGCGAATTTTTTGGGCGGCATGAATAAATATGAATTCAGCGTCTGAGTGCAATGCAGACAGGAGAAGTTGCCTTTATAACGTCTGCAGCAGTGTTCAGCCTACTGTGTAAATCCTCAAAATAACGTCATGCTTTAGGTTTACATTATCCGACGGAGTGCTCACCTGAAAAAGTTGTCCCTGTCTCCAAAACTTTGAAGACAGGGACAATGAGTTTTCAAGAAAGTTGTCACTGTCTCCAAAACTTTGAAGACAGGGACAACTTTCTTGAAAACTCATTTTCAAACTAGTTTACGCTGCAGTGGTGATACTTTTACTCTGGTGACGGCAGAATCTCAAAGCTAGCAGCTAGCTAGCTAGCTAGCCTCAGACATGAACACCAATTTTGCGTGTACTCGCCTCGTTCCATTCACTTTGTATGGATTCACGCCGCCCATTCATGTTTGGCGTGACCGCACCTTTAGTATTATCTTTGTATCTTAATATTAAGTAAATCTTAAGTATTATCTTTTTCTAGTCAAATTTATCACTTTTTGCTTCCTTGCTTTGCTTATGGAGCACTCTGGTTATTGATGCCGTAATGCCACTTATTATTCAATCAGTACGGAGTCAATCCAACCAGAGTGGTGGCCTAATGCACAGAGATACCAAAGGACTGACCCCCCCCTTCCCGTAGCGTTCACTACTTACAGTAGTTGTATGGCCTAGGGTCAGTGAACCGGAGATAGGCGCTGCCCCATACACCACATGGTGTTCCACATGCTGTGGAAGGGATCAATAACAAACAATGGGGTCAATCCGAAACCCCGCCAAGACTTCTAGAAGCCTGGGCATGAGACAACACGGTGGATAAACTTTTATTGATAAGAATTACATATTTTGACTGAGCAACTCCATACTCGGGGATGCACACCCTCGTAACCTCATCAAAGCACTTACAAAATCTTTGTTTGCGAAGAGCTGTGGTGACTGACTGGTTGTGATGCCTTGTATTTTCCAGTCGTCATGGTCATGATGCCATGTATTATCCAATCAGCATGGTCGTGATGCCGCGTATTATTCAGTCAGCATGGAGTCAATTTGAAACCCTGCGGACACTTCCCAGAAGCCAGGGCATGAAGAGACAGAGCAGTGGCTAAACTTTTATTGATAAAAATTACATATTTTGGCTGAGCGACTCCATACTTGGAGATGCACACCCTCGTAACCTCAGCAAAGCACTTATAAAATCTGAGGTCAGTCTGTCGAACAGTTTGGGAGATATCTGAGGAACAGACAGACAGACAGACAGACAGACAGACAGACAGACAGACACACACACACATAGATTTGGTGCATTTATAGATAGATTTCATGCCATTTTGGCTTATTTTTGTCATATATTGGATGTCATAAAGCGGCATAGCAAATGGTTAGCATCTTGGCTAGCCAGCTGAAGTCAGGCTGTCTACACCCTCAGAGCTCCTCTTGGTGGAGAGAAGCCAATGGACAATCCGACTAGCAGTACCATAGCTGCTGGATTGCAGTCAATTCTTAAAGTTCTTTTCTATGTACTCTATCATCTGTCACTAGACATGCATGTTCCCACCTGGTTCACCAATCCACATCAATACTTGGTCAGGGCTACTTACTGACTGACTGACTGACTGACTGGCTGGCTGGCTGGCTGGCTGACTGGCTGACTGACTGACAGACTTTATTGATCCCAAACTGGGAAATTACAGTATAACAGCAGCATGACAGTAGACGACAAAACCGACAGACACACATAGCATAAAATAGCCAAAGGAATTACCCATGGAAAGTAAGACTGCCTAAATAACTTATATACACCATAGATGAATAGATGATGACCGTATAGATACATGAATCATACCCACTGTACAATGCAGGACTTTCAGGTGCAAGGTGAAATGTGAGGTACCAATTAGACTGCAAGGTGCAGTATGGCAGCATAGTTATGACCAGAATTCAACATCAGAGTGAGTTATTGTACAGTGAAATGGCATGTGGCCAGAAAGATTTCCTGTACCAAACTGTTCAGCAGCGAAGCTGTAACAGTCTGCTGGAGAAGTGCTCCCCTGTCTGCCCAGCGTGTGGTGGAGGGGTCATCAGGATTTTCCATGATTGATCGCAGTTTGTTTAGTGTCCTCCTCTCCACGACAGTCTCAAAGGTCTCCGGCCTGAGACCAATTACAGAGCCAGTCCTCTTGATAATCTTGTCAAGTCTGTTGGTGTTGCTGGCTCTGATACTGCTACCCCAACAGATAGCAGCAAAGAAGATGGCTCTGGCAACAATGGCCTGATAGAAAAGCTCCAGCATCCTGGTGCACACGTTGACAGATCTCAGCTTCCTCAGAAAGTAGAGTCTGCTCATCCCCTTCTTGCATGCAGCATCCGTGTTACATCTCCAGTCCAGTCCATTGCTGATCATGACATCAAGGTATTTGTAGTCCTCCACATCCTCCCCCCTAATCTGGTCTTGGTGACATTCAGCCTCAGGTGATTCTGCTCTGTCCGCTCCACAAATCTGTCTACCAGTGCCCTGTACTCCCCCTCATCTGCCCCTCTTATACACCCAACAACAGCTGAGTCATCAGAGAATTTCTGCAAGTGGAATGACTCGGTGTTGTACTGAAAGTCAGTGGTGTATAAGGTGAAGAGAAAAGGAGAAAGCAGTCCCCTGTGGAGCTCCCGTATCACTAACCATCACATCAGACAAGACACTGCCCAGCCGGGCAAACTGTGGCCTGCCTGTCAGGTAGTCAGTAATCCAGGAGATCACAGAGCTGTCGACCCCCATCCCCTGCAGCTTCTCACCCATCAGCAGTGGCTGAATGGTGTAAAAGGCACTGGAGAAATCAAAGAATGGGATTCTCACAATGTCTCCTCCACCATTCAGGTGCAAATGGGCTCGTTGCAGCAGGTAGATGACAGCATCTTCAACTCCTAAATGCGGTTGATATGCAAACTGCAGGGGGTCCAGCCATGTATTCACCTCCAGCCTCAGATGGGCTAAGACGAGTCTCTCCAGGACCTTCATCACATGAGATGTGAGGGCAACTGGTTGATAGTCACTCAGATCAGATGGAGACAAGTTCTTGGGGACAGGAACCAAGCAGGACATCTTCCACAGCACCGGTACTCTCTCCAGACTCAGGCTTAGGTTGTACAGGTGTTTCAGTACCAGAACTAGCTGGTTGGTACAGGTCCTCAGGATCCTGGCAGAGATGCCATCAGGGCCTGCAGCCTTCCGCTGACGGAGTCTCTCCAGCTGTTTCTTAACCTGGTCTGTAGTCACAGTGATGTGAGGGGGGCTGGTGCTGAAGTCCCTAGAAGAGGTTGGGGGGGGGGGTGAGGGGGAGAGAATGAGAGCACTGCTACACAGGAGGGGGAGGGGGAAGGAATGTGTGGGGGTCTGGCTGTGTTGTAGGGGTGACAGATGGTGAGTTGAACCTATTAAAAAAACAGATTCAGCTCATCGGCTCTCTCAAGGCTCCCCGATGTCTATCTGTCACTCCCCTTACACCCAGTGATTTGTTACATTCCTGTCCACACATCCTTAGTATTACTTTGCCTGAGTTTGTCCTCCAACTTCCTCCTGTAATTGTCTTCACACATCCTCAGCATCCCTCTCAGTTCACACTGCACTCTCCTTAGTTTATCCCTGTCTCCAGACCTAAAAGCCCTCTTCTTCTTGTTAAGAAGTGCTTTCAGGTCACTGGTGATCCATGGTTTGTTGTTGGGGAAACAGCGCATGGTCTTAGGTGGCATGGCTGTGTTTTCACAGAGTCTGATGTATTCTGTGATGCAGTTGGTCATATTGTCTATGTCCACCCCATGTGGTTCACAGAGTACACCCCAGTCCATTGTCTCAAAGCAGTCCTGTAGTGCATCAGCAGCCTCCTGTGTCCACCTCTTCACAGTCCGTGTATAAGCAGGCTGCCTTTGCACAATGGGGAGGTACTTGGATGATAACAGGACCAGGTTGTGATCCAATTTGCCAATGGGGGTAGAGCTGTGGCACTATATGCATCCCTGACATTGGCATACAGTAAATCCAGTGTTTTATTTTCTGTGGTGGGACAGTCAACAAACTGGCGGAAGTTTTGGTACTGTTTTGACCAGTGAGACGTTTTTAAAATCACCCGTGATGGCCATAAATGCGTTCGGTTGCTGCTCTAGTAATGTGGCAGTAGTGGAGCTGATGACGTCACAGGCCACCGCTGTATCAGCTGACGAAGGGATGTAAACAGTAATCACAATGGCACGCGTGAACTTTCGCGGCATATAATAAAATTGCATACTCATAACCAGCAGTTCAATATCCGGGCTGCAGTGCCATTCCTTCATATAAATGTGTCAAAGATTACACCACCTTTCATTCACAAGAAGTGCCATTCATCCTCCCCTCCTTTTCCCACTACTTATAATGTCCCTGTCCCACTGGCTAGTCTTAAAGCCAGGTATCACTACGTTGTTGTCCGGGGTCTGTGAGTGTAACCACGTTTCTGTAAAACACGATACTACACTCACAATATTCCCTTTGCGTACTGACCAGCGCTGTGAGCTCATCCGCCTTATTTCCCAGTGACCTCACGTTACTGGTGATGAACATTGGTACCGCTGGCTTATGCTTCATCCTCCTCCTCCTCCTTCCTCACCTTGGCTCCAGCCCTTTGCCCGCGGCATCTCCTCTTGAGCTCATCCTGGATGAGGGGTTCGCTCTGGCATCAGCGCTGGCCTCCTCAGTGTAATCAGCTGGTCACGTGTGTAAACAATGCGTTCACCCCCACTTCTATTGTTCTCCATTGCCCCGAGAAAGAAAAATCAAAGAAATAAAAGAAAGACCAGAACTAAAATAGTCCAGCTGTTAATCCGAGTCTTCCTACCAAGCCCTGATGAAAAGAGACACACTATATACAAGAATAAGCTAATAAAGACACTTGAGCTCCTGTTGTTACGGCTGCCTGTCTTTATGATGCCGATTGCATGGATTACTGCATCAATGAAGTGTGACATGGAGACAAAGAGTGGAGAGACACAGAATCCAAGTTACTTGAGGTCCAGTGTGAAGTTTCCACAGTCAGCAATGATTTGGGGAGCCATGTCATCTCCTCTGGTATTTTGCCTGGCTATTAAATATGCTCAGTTCCATACTGTTGGTGAACTCAGTTCAATAGAGAATGATTAATTTGTTGACTGACTTTAATCATCATCATCATTGTCATCTGTCTGCACATTTCGAGAGTCCTCATTTTTGCACTGTGTTCTACACTGACACAGGTCAGTGCAGATCAGGTCCTTGGATTTGCAGGAACACCTGGAGCAGCAGTCCCCTTTATACTTGCATCTGACCATCTCAATGATGGCCTGTGGGGCTGGTAGGACTTCAGTTGTAATTGGCCTCAGCTGGCCATGTTTGTCCTTGTGAAAGCCATTCTGCAAGGGATCCAGACGCCGCTTTGTCTGTTGGCATGAATTTGAAGTTTTCATTGTGTGTGTATGTTTTGTCTAGCTCCGACCTTGTGTAGATGATAGTGAAAGGAACATTTCTGTCTGGGCTCTGTGTATCTGTCTGTGTGTGTGTAAGTGTGGTTGCTTGAGAAAAAAAAAATTGTAAAAACACAGGCTGTGTGGGTGTTGACCTGTGTGACAGAGGAGTGAAAGAGAAAAAATCTATATATGGGTATTTTTGCAAAGCTTTGGGGTTTTTACAGTTTTTTTTTTCAATCTAATTTTGCAGGTCTTGATTCTAATGTTGCGTATGTGGTAAACTATTTACATATTTTTTAAAGCCAGTATTTTCATTTCCTTCAGTCTTTCTTTGGAAAATGAAAAACATTGAGCTATTTTTATTCTATTTTTTGACGTATCACGGATTTTTATTGACTCAATTGCCTTATTTCTGTGACTGAAGCATAACAGTGAACTTTACAGGGAAAAAGAACGCAGGACGAATGATCTCAAAGGGGGGTTTCCTTCCCTCTGTTCCCGCTCTCGCCAAATAACCAGCCTCTGGGACCCAGCAAAACAACAACGCCTTGCCACTGTCCGTGCCCCTCTCATCGACACCAAAAGGCGGCTGACCAACTAAGTTAAGTACAATTGCATGCATCTTAATCAATGCTACCAGCATGACAATGATGAAATTAACTGAACATTACAATATCATGCTGTCACTTAATAATGCCTAATCACTGAAGGCTTTATGTACACCTTATATTACATGATTCAAAGCATAGAAGAGGTTGATAATTACTGTGTTTGTGCATATGATTTGCCAGAGACTACTGAGTATCAAACAGAGGTCTTGGTAATTCTATGTCAAATTGTTGCTTTGTTTCAATAATACTAAATTCACTTTTTAATAAATGACTATGTGCTTATTTACATTTTGATCCTTTCACTGTCTATGTAAAAAAAAAGGGGGAGAACGGGAGAGCAGGCTCTGAGACAGTTGATGCTGATTTGTGTGAGAACTGAGAGAAGAGAAAAAACTCTTAAACATGGGTTGTTGTTATAGCAAACATGGCATAAGACAGCCTCGAAATATTTAGACAGGTAGAAAAAATAGCTTGTTTTGCTGTAAGGGTTAAAGAACACAGCAAGATGAGAATGAAATTTTTGTATTATCAGGAGATGGTAAATTTATGAACAGAAAAGACAGAAATAGCACAAGGTTTCTGGCAAAATGAAGAATGGAATTAAATTCCAATGGTAAACTCAGAGTTAATGACTGCAAGGGTTTAGTCTCTGCTATTAGATTAGCAGCAGATGGAAGCAGACGAAAGGAGATGAAATAAGAACTCTTTGAAGCTGAACAATGGCTTCAAGTTGCAAGACAGCGTCAGGCTGATCTAGATAAGGTGACGGTAAAACAGACAGAATCAGACTTCAAAGGACTCAGATGTTTGTACCAAAAAGAAGGAGGCTCAAGGTCTGACGGGTTGCAGGATTTAGGGAAAAAAACAAAAACAAAACAAAAACAAACCACAGATCGCAATATCAATCATTCTGACCTTAGAAGGTTCTTCTTTCCTGTGCAATAAATTCCTGAACTCACAGTGCTGCTCTGTGACCTCGGCCACTCAGGAAAGAGATTAGGCCTGCACTTTGCAGTTACTAATTCTAAATGCTGCATTGGTTTAAGGCTTCTAATATATGACACTGTTTTGTTTAAACATAATTCTAAAGTAGTGATGACCCATGTCAATTGGTAAAACATTTACTGATTCACTGAATACTTAGCAAATACTTGTGAATACCAACATCACATTATTCAAATTGTGGGAGCTTTAGGTGTAATTTAAAGTTTTTTTTCTGTTATTCTCCATTCCTGTTCATGTTTTCGTTTTTCAACAGGAAAGGGAAAAGCATTCACAAAATCTTTAGCTTTCACCAGGATTTAGATTTGCCAAATCAACAAGGTGAAAAGATAGGAATCATAACATCACCATTACCTTTCAATTTAATAAATCCTTGGTGACATATGCAATATGTAATAAAATAATAAAAACAATAATTCACTTGTGTTTCTTAACATTACACATTATAATAAACAGCGGGATAAACAACTGAGATACACATTTAAGGGACACAAACTAATGATGATCACTGGAACATTAGCAAAATCAATTTATGGGGTGATAAAATTTGCACTCCTGTTGATATAAATACTGACGTGTGGATGGGGGTAGCCTTGAGGCTTCCTCCCAAAAAATTTTTTTACAGGATGGCACCGAGATTTGATCTTTATGGGAGATGTGAGGAGGCCAGATGGTGTGTGACGGGCATGGTCGTGGCTCATTGGCTTTTGGGGTGGGGGGGGGCGACAGCGGCGTGATGGGGGACAGGACTTCTCAAATGACATTCATTGCCGAAGCTTAGTAGAACAAATGACATTGCAAATGACATAAAGCATATCAATTCAAATGTCTTTGACTTTAAAAATGTAGTGTTTATATGACTTCACACTGCAGGATACATCTGACACGTTGCAATCTCACACTTTGCAATGGTGCCACTCACCACGTAATGGTGTGACTATCACATTTCAGAAATGTGACAGTAATAAAGAATACTTGTGTTGTATGACAATGACGTGCTACAGACCTGGCCTGTGCTCCCGGTGCTTGGCCTCGGCCGAACCAGGCCTCGGGACTACAGTCCACACAATAATTTACTAAGGAATATATAAAATAAGACATTCCTTGTACAAAATTAAGCCAAATTCTAATTAGGCAATATGCCCACCTTTCCATTGACTGAAGGAGTGTGACACAATCTTTCACAAGGATTCACTTACACAAATTCAACCTGTCTGTGTTCAACTGGACAGACAGATGTGGTCTAAGTGACTAACTCAGAATGGTTGCTATAAATGCTAAATCATATCAAATCTGCACAGACAGCTATATTACTTTTTCCTAAATGGAATTTGTAAATTAGGTCAAGAGATGACATAAAAGAAGCCATGATTATTGAAACCTCATTTTAAAGGAGTACACTACTCACAAATTTTCATCGAAATGAACTGTGTGTAACACATAAAAAGTAGTAACACGCTTCCCTCTAGTAAAAATACACTACCCATCAAGCAAATACTCTGTAACTTTGATGCATGTGCATTTCCATGCATCGGGGGGGGGGGGGGGAGTACCAAAGAAATTAATTAGCAAAAATAATTAACAAAATCCTCAGAAAAATGGATAATACATAAAAATGATCAATAAATGATCAATAATATAGAGAAAAATATAGATGAAACCACTTGGTAATGAAATCACAACATTCAATAGGAGAAGTTAAAATTTACATCAATAGATTTTCAGGTATTTAAGAAAATCATGTGCTGAAAAATATTTACAGGTTATTGTAAAAAGAAATACCATGTCTATAAGAAACAAGGTAAACTGATAAGGAAGAAAACCATGCAAATTTATGAGAAAAGTTCCAAATGTCTAAGAAAAAGTCCAATTTATGCTGAATTTATGTTTACTGTGGGACTTAATTTAGAATCTACTACAAAGACAATACAGATTCTTACTCAACTAAGAGAACAATGCTTTAGGGAGCTCAAAGCAAAATAATTTGATCTTCCCTGCATAAACTTAGTCTTTTCAAAACTTTTGCATGAATCTCATTGAGCTAAATAAGAGTGAAGGTAAAAATGTTTAGAAATTATTTACACACTTATTGAATATACAAAGGCTTTCCCCTGCACTAATCTAAATACTGCTATGGTGTCATTGAAACCCTTAACTGAAACAATATCAAGATTTAAAATAGCTGAAATGATTTACTTAGGTAATGAAAAACATTTAAAGGAATACACTTTGTAAATGAAATCATGTCACATTTAGGTACAGTACCCGAATTATTAGTACCAAGCATTTACCTAGGAAACCATTTAGCTTACCATCAACAATCTACAGGATTAGTATAATGCACAAATAAGGCGAACCAGGGGATCTGGTCATCACAGGAAACTGGACCAAAACTCCCTGGCAAGGACAGCACAAAGGTTATCCTGCTGACCTAAACAGCAGCGGAAAATGAAGGATGTAGCACTTGGGTGCATCTAACGTTTCACCCCACTTGAAACCCTCAGCAAGAGACTGTTTAATATGCATTGTATACTTATTTAAAACAACAACAACAACAAATGACTGTTTAACTGTTTCTCTATGCAAGTGTCAGCTGATGGCTTGGCGTCCAGTAACGACCTTTGCTAATAGAGAAGCAGGCTGTTTGTTTATCGTGACAAGGGAAAAATACAAGGGAAAGAAAAGAGCGGTTAGTGTTGTTACCTTATCATCCTCATCATCCTCAAGAAATACTTAATATTGGTTATTAAGTTGTTCCATTGCTTATACACTGTAGAGAATTGTTATGTTTACTCCTTAATAACACTAACAGCTGGACAAATTATCTTTTATTGCTAAAATGATGCAGCTACTACAGGCTGTTTGGTTTTTTGTTTTTTGTTTTTTAAGAGAGGCTATATACAGAAATAACATGGCAAACTTCATTTTGAATCACACCTGGCACAACACATCACTCCACTGATCAGAAACATGATGACACTCCTTACTCTGCGAATGCAAGGTTAATTTCATCAGGGAACTCCTCTTTTTGAAGTGGTGATGTCCCCTTTCCAGCAGCTTAACACTCTCTAAGTATGCAACAGCTTACAGTGCGTCTCTCCCCTGTACTGCTACCCTGCTTGACCAACGAAGCGAGCAAGTGTTATACCAAGGATCTACATTGTCAAAGGTCATTGAGTCATTGGGCGTATTCGCACCTGGCCAGGACACTGGGCAGGTTTGTGTACCCCATTTTGGCAACTGACCGTACCCTCATCATGTCGGCAGGGCAGGTGGGCAGGGTGAAGAGAGATGCTTTTTTACCACATGATGCCATTTATGAAGCATGAATGCAATTTCAGATGGAAAGTACAGGAGTGAGGTTTTTTGTTCACTGTTTCTTTGAGTGAGAGTGGATATGAATACCTTAGGGATTAAAACACTTAATTATAGACTACAATTATTTACAAAATTATAACAAAGGATAGAATGGTTCTTGATTGATTAATTGCCACCCGTAGGGGTGTATGCCCTATTATCAGAGGTTATTGTTTTACCTCTCTCCGTGAAAATGATGCAAATGGTCATATTAATACCTCAGATAAACATAGCTTCATTGCTTTGCAGGCAATGATAACAAAACTGATTAAGTTAGTGTTTCTCTTCATGGAGAAGTCTCATCATAAACTTGGTAATGATTTTTATAACTTTGGATTTTTCCTGTGTGAGTCCTTAATATGATGATGAGGCTGGTTATTGTAAGCTTAGCGATATGTCTTCATACAACTGCTGCAGATGATGAGGATGGTGAAAGGGGTAATACTAACCTAAGGAGTTTGAAGGTTGCAATATAATTTAAGGCTGTTTTGAGTATCTTCATATTATTTTCTACGTTCTTATTTGACACAGTCTAAGATTAATTTTGATCATATTACACATGTTCACTCTCAATGACATATTCTACACACGTTTTTAACTTGCAAAGACACATAGCAGCATGTCAGTTCTTACACATATCCTTATATTATTTCATTCACTTTATTTTACTGCCACTTTGGTTATTTTTCTTTTAATCCTGATGCTTTATTAAGCATCAAGGGAGGAATATGATAGAAAAATTCCATATTATCCACATTATTATTGTCATTAATAATGTATTGTTATACTTGAGAAGTATCATGCCTTTCATATGCATGTTTAATGTTTATATGTGCAGTCCATGTAGGATAAGTTGATTTATTCTTGGCATGTTTCTGTAAGCAATTATTGGCCTTCAGATAATTCAGACTAAGGATCAGTACCTGCGTAAAGAATGATCTAAGCTACATTGATAATCACTTTGACATGCCCTGTTTTTTTTTGGGGGGGGGGGGGGTCACAGGAATGCACAGGAACTGCTAGCTGGTGTGATTAGTTTTATGGACACTCTGTGTCTGTGTTTCATGTGCACATCACCCCGGATAAGCTCTGCTTATCAGGACTGTCTCTCTGTCTCTCTGTCTTCCCCTCCTTTCTGTTGCCTATATACTGTATATCAAACCTAAAAAAATGTACCCTTTAGAGATTCTAGGTGTGTGCTGTAGGCCATGCTTTGTGATCTCTCCCCCAAAATGGCCATTGGGGTGACTCACTTATTTTTATAAATAAATGTACATAAATCCAATTTTCCACCTGATCTTTGACTTTGAATAATTGAAACTCAAAATTTTTCTAACAGTTTTGATGCAAATAACACTTTTAGACTCCAGCAATTAAGGAAAAGAAATAACCATCCTTAAATAGAGCCAAAAACAAATGAACACAAAGGAAAGCAGGAGTGGATCACATGAGTGGGCTGGAGGAGAAGGTAATGACAATCAGCTGTGAGTCATGAGGAGAGGAGACGGGGCTGACAGCTTGACAGGGGCACCACCCACAAGCAGGGAAAAAACCCGGAAATGCCTCTGACAGCAGCAACCCCGGGGAGAGAGAGAGAGAGAGAGAGAGAGAGAGAGAGAGAGAGAGAGAGAGAGAGAGAGAGAGAGAGAGAGAGAGAGAGAGAGAGAGAGAACCGGCAAGATACAAATATAATGTGATGACAAATAAAGACAAATAAACCCAAATATGTAAATAACAAAACTACATTGAAAACAGGAAACTACGTCACACCAAGAAACAATACAGAATATGTGAAAACGAACCAAAGATAGAATAACAGGAATAGAACTCAAAAATACAACACTATACAACTATGAAAAAAAAGGCAAAGAGACTGAGCACGGCGGAATCCCCCCCATGCTCAGATCGTGACAAATCCCCCCCCTCCCAAGGGGTGGAAACCAGACACCCCGGACAACATCGAAAGGGAAGAAAAGGACCCACCCTCATAGAGAACCCACCATACCAAAAAACAAGAACATAACCCCACCCCAGACGGGAGGAGGGGGGCCCAGGCACAGAGGGGCTGAAACAAACCAGAGAAAATAAGACAAAAAAACCTCATGACTCACCCACCAGCAAAACCCAGGCTAGGAGGGAACAAACAAAAAACCCTGTTCAGGACCCATACCCATGCAGAACCAGGCACCTAGACCCTCTGGACCAGAGAGCGAGACAGTTCAGGTGGCTGGCTAAAGTCCCAGACCTGGCAGATGGTGTGATGGAACAAATCGGGTGGCCTGCTGGAGAACATGGGCCACCCAACCCAGCGGCATAGTCTGCCAGGCAGTCGGCCAGAGTTCTTTAGCCACCTCAACAGAAGAGGTGGCCCAGGAGGCGGCTGCTGCACGGGGAAAACCAACGAAGAATAGGACAGAGGAGTTGGGGAACCACGACGATGTTGGGCAGAGGAGAGGGAACCACAATGGCCTCGGGCAGAAGAAAGGGAACCACGATGGCCTCGGGCAGAGGAGAGGGGACCACAACAGAGTCTGGCAGAGGAGAAGGGACCCCGACGCTTTCGGACCACTCTGCAATACCCTTAGTGGTCCTGGACTGGGACATCACAGCACTTGCAGTGGCTCCGGCCTGGAGCAGAGCAGCACCTGCAGTGGCTCTGGGCTGGAGCAGAGCAGCACTCACGGTGGCTCCGGGCTGGAACAAGGCAGCACCTGCAGTGGCTCCAGACTGGAGCAAAGCTGCACCCGCGGTGGCTCCAGGCTGGAGCAAAGCTGCACCCATGGTGGCTCCGGGCTGGAGCAAAGCAGCACCCACCGTGGCTCCAGGCTGGAGCAAAGCAGCACCCACCGTGGCTCCAGGCTGGAGCAAAGCTGCATCAGCAGTAGCTCCAGGCTGGAGAAAGGCTGCACCCACGGTGGCTCCGGGCTGGAGCAAAACTGCACCCACGGTGGGCCCGGACTGGGCTAAAGCTGCACCCACGGTGGACCTAGACTGAGGAGGAGCTGCACCCACGGAGGTCCCGGGCTGGAACCGAGCACCCGCAATGACCTCAGTTGATGGGGCAGCCGCACCCTCAGAGGCCCCAGGGTGGAATGGAGCACCCGCAAAGACCTCAACCGGAGGGGGTGCAGCACCCACGGAGGTCCCAGGCTGGGACGGAGCACCTACGAAGACCTCAGATGACGGGGAAGCAGCACCCACGGAGGTCCTGGGCTGGGATGGAGCACCCACGAAGACCCCATCCGGAGCAGCACCCACAGAGGTCCCGGGCTGGGATGGAGCACTTGCAATGACCTCAGTTGATGGGGAAGCAGCACCCTCGGAGATCCCGGGCTGGGACGGAGCACCCGCAAAGACCACAGCCAATGGGGAAGCTGCACTCACAGTGGTCTCAGGCAGAGAGGCTGGACCCATGGAGACCTCTGGCGTAGCTGGAACATCCTCGGTGACCCTGGGGAAAGACTCCGACAGGAGAGGCAGAGAAACAGGGTCAGGATTACCGGTGGCAGTGGAGCCCTAAGAGGTGAGCTCAGGTGTGGCTGGCGACTGCACTTGGCTGTCCCTATGAAGAGCCAGACAAGATCTCACCAACATAGAGACAACAAAAGCAAAGGACAGCACTTGCCTGAGCTCAAGTTCCACTGCCGTCCAGGAATCCGTTGATCCAAGCGGCAACATCTCGGGCCCGGCCCTCTTGAGGTCCAACTTCGACCCTGCTGCAGCAGCCCCTACAGCAGACATGGTGGTGGATGCAGTTCCAAGGCCTCCCAGCAAAGTGGCCCACGTAGGTGGCTTGCCTGATGTGGACACTTGAGGCCGGCTTTCTGCTGGCGTTGGATCCTGAACTGCTGAGGCCAGGGCACGTTCCTTCATTGGCGCAGGCTTCAGCTTGGTCTCAGCACTCTCCCTCCATCCAAACCATGGCTGCGGGGCTGGAACCAGGTTCTCCAGGGCCGCTAGGCTCCTCCATTGTCTGGTGGCTCAATCCTGCGGCCAGCAGGTACTCAAGGGGCAGAGGAGGAGACACAGAGAGAGCAGGTGAAAAGTCTTAAGCTGCAGCAGGCGGTGAGAGCTCAGGGGACTGCGTAGGCTGAGCCTCACCACCAGGAATCAGGCAAGATAATTTATGTGTTGGTAATAGAGAATGAAGAGACACTTGCCTGTGTTCCCGGGGCATGATGTTTTTGGCTGCAACAGGTATTGAATCCGCCCTCTCCGTGGCTGCTGTAGTGGCGGACCCCTCTGAGGAATGTAGAGGAGCCGCCCCAGCAGACATGGTGACGGGCGGAGCCGGGAAGGAGGCAACCAGTCCTTCAGCAGCGGGAGGAATCACCGAGGAGGGTGGAGAGGCAGCAGCAGCAGAGGAGGAGGCTGATGGGACAGCCGGAGAGGAAAAACCAGATAAAGGAACTGCTGCGGGAGTTTTCGGCCTCGGCGAAGAAGGGACTGCTGGCAAGGAGGTGAAGGCGTTACTCCACCGGGATTTCCCTGGGCGACGGCAGGAAGTGAAAGGCAGAGACGTTGGCTCATGGCGAAGTGGAGGAGGCCCCGGAGCCAGGGGACGCTCACTCGTTGGCTCTAACCCCGAGCCCCCTGGTGAAACCTCCTCCAGCACCTGGACAAAATCCGGAAGGAGCCATGGCTTATATTCTAACAGCAGCGCAGTTTCCGCTAATGTGACCCATCTGCGCTCCTGCAGCTCCTTGGCCGATGGTGCGGAATTGTGCTTGGAAGGAGGAGGTGGAGCTGCCTCCGGAGAGCAGCAAGAAGCTGGAGGCTTCCGTGTATGCGGGCGCTTGTTCTTTGTTGGCGCAGGCTCAGACATCGGAGCAATCCCCCCCAGCCCGTGATTCGTGGATGGTGGGGTAACTATGAAGAGGAGAAGGTCAGCAAGCTCCAGGTGCTCCAGGCTGGGGCATGCCTCAAGTACCTGCGCCACGCCCTCCAGACACTCTCGGGATGTCTCGGGGATACAGGAGGCATGAGCCTTTGAGATAATGTCCTCCAATATGTGCACAGTCCACCGCTCAACTTTGCTTAGACCCGGAATTGAAGAATCCAGGGTGGCGGACATGGCAAAACCCCAGGTGAATGAAACCAAAAATAATCACAAACTGCAGCAACTGGGTTTCTAACTGGCTGGAGTCTACTGTCATGAACTGCCCCTCGGGGCAGAGAGGAGAGACCCAGACACTGAACTGCAGTTTGTGATATTTATTACCATCCATCCATCCATCCATCCATCCATCCATCCATCCATCCATCTTCTACCGCTTTTCCGGAGGTCCGGGTCGCGGAGGCAGCAGTTCAAGCAGAGAAGCCCAGACTTCCCTCTCCCCAGCCACCTGCTCCAGCTCTTCAGAGAGGATACCAAGGCATTCCCAGACCAGCTGGGAGACATAGTCTGTCCACCGAGTCCTGGGTCTGCCCCGGGGTCTCCTCCCAGTGGGACATTCCCAAAACACCTCAAGTGGGAGGCGTCCAGGAGGCATCCTAATCAGATGCCCATACCACCTCAACTGACTCCTTTCAACGTGGAGGAGCAGCGGTTCTACTCTGAGCCTCTCCCGGGTGACTGAGCTCCTCACCCTATCTCTGAGGGTGAGTCCAGCAATCCTATGGAGAAAGATCATTTCAGCCGTTTGTATTCGTGATCTTGTTCTTTCGGTCATTACCCAAAGCTCGTGACCATAGGTGAGAGTAGGAACGTAGATTGACTGGTAAATCGACAGCTTTGCCTTAGAACTAAGCTCCCTCTTCACCACAACAGACCGGTACAACGTCTGCATCACTGCAGATGCTGCTCCAATCTGTCTGTTATTTTTGCTCCATTTTCCCATCACTCGTGAACAAGACCCCAAGATACTTAAACTCCTCCACTTGGGGCAGGAGCCTGTCCCCAACCCAGAGAGGACAATCCACCTTTTTCCGGCTGAGGACCATGGACTCGGACTTGGAGGTGCTGATTCTCATCCCAGCCGCTTCACACTCAGCGGCAAACCATCCCAGCAAGAGCTGTAGGTCATTACTGGATGAAGCCAACAGGACAACATCATTTGCAAACAACAGAGATGAGATCCTGTGGTCACCAAGCATGACACCCTCCATTCCCTGGCTGCACCTAGAAATCCTGTCCATAAAAATTACGAACAGGATCGGTGACAAAGGGCAGCCCTGGCGGAGTCCAACTCTCACTGGGAATGACTCCGACCGAGTGTTGGAAATACAAACCAAACTCTCACAACGGTCGTACAGAGACCAAATAGCTCGTAACAACAAGCCCGATACCCCATACTCTGCCAATACCCCGATACCCTATATCCTGCCGTTGTGTCCCTGGGCAAGACACTTCACCCCAATTGCTCCTGGTGGGTCTGGAAGCGCCATGTTAGGCAGCATGCCACCGTCAGTGTGTGAATGTGTGTGTGAATGGGTGAATAGCAGGATCTGTAAAGCGCTTTGGTCATCAAGAGATGAGAATAAAAGCGCTATATAAGTGAGTGCCATTTACCATTTACCATTTACTCCCGAAGCACCCCCCACAAAAAACCACGAGGGACACGGTCAAATGCCTTCTCCAAGTCCACAAAACACATGTAAACTGGTTGGGCAAACTCCCACGACCCCTCAAGAATTCTCGAGAGGATAAAGAGCTGGTCCAATGTGCCACGGCCAGGACGAAAACCACATTGCTCCTCCTGAATCCGAGGTTTGACCAATGGCCGGACTCTCCTCTCCAGTACCTTGGCATAGACCTTCCCAGGGAGGCTGAGGAGTGTGATCCCTCTAAAGTTGGAGCACACCCTCTGGTCCCCTTTTTTGAAGAGAGGAACCACCACCCCGGTTTGCCATGTCAAAGGCACTGCCTCCGACCTCCAAGCAATGTTGCAGAGGCATGTCAACCATGACAGCCCTACAACATCCAGGGCCTTGAGGTACTCAGGGCAAATCTCATCCACCCCTGGGGCCCGGCCACCAAGGAGATTTTTAACCACCTTGGCAACCTCAGCCCCTGTGATAGTCGAGTCATCCCCCTCGTCACCAAACGCTGCTTCTTCTGTGGAAGGCGTATCAGTGGGATTGAGGAGATCCTCGAAGTATTCCTTCCACCGCCCGACGATATCCCCAGTTGAAGTCAACAGTGTCCCATCCGCACCATACATAGTGTGGACAGGGAGCTGCTTTCCCTTCCTGAGCCGCCGGACAGTTTGCCAGAATCTCTTCGAGGCCAACCAAAAGTCTTGCTCCATGGCCTCACCGAACTCCTCCCATACCCAGGTTTTTGCTTCAGCAACCACCTGAGCTGCACTCCGCTTGGCCTGCCGGTACACCTCAGCTGCTTCGGGAGTCCCACAAGCCAACCAAGCTTGATAGGACTCCTTCTTCAGCTTAGTGGCCCCCTTCACCACTGGTGTCCACCACTTGGTTCGGGGGTTGCCACCACGAGATGCACCGACCACCTTGCGGCCGCAGCTCTGGGCTGCCGCTTCAACAACAGAGGTGGAGAACATGGCCCATTCAGACTCCATGTCTCCAGACTCCCTCGGAATGTGGTTGAAGTTCTTCCGGAGGTGGGAGTTGAAGACCTCCCGGACAGGGGCCTCAGCCAGACGTTCCCAGCACACCCTCACTATACGTTTGGGTCTAGCAGGTCTGAATGGCTTCCTCCCATGCCATCGGATCCAACTCACCACTGGGTGGTGATCAGTTGACAGCTCTGCACCTCACTTTACCCGGGTGTCCAAGACATATGGTCACAGGTCTGATGACACAATAACAAAATCGATCATCGACCTGCGACCTCGGGTGTCCTGGTGCCAGGTGCACATATGGACACCCTTATACTTGAACATGGTGTTCGTTATGGACAAACTGTGGTTAGCACAGAAGTCCAATAACTGAACACCACTCGGGTTCAGATCGGGCAGGCCGTTCCTCCCAATCACCCCCCTCCAGGTTTCACTGTCGTTGCCCACGTGCGCATTGAAGTCCCCCAGTAGGACAATGGAGTCTCCAAGAGGAGCACCCTCCAGAACCCCAGTCACAGACTCCAAAAAGGGTGGGTACTCTGAAACATCATTTGGTGCATAGGCACAAATGATGGTCAGGACCCGTTTCCCAACCCGAAGGCGCAGGGTAGCAACCCTTTCGTCCACCGGGGAAAACTCCAACACAGAGGCAGCAAGGTGGGGGGATACAAGAATACCCACTGCTGCTCATTGCCTCTCGCCCGGGGCAACTCCAGAAAAGGCCAAGCTCCAGCCCCTCTCCAGGAGACTGGTTCTGGAACTGGAGCTGTGTGTTGAGGTGAGGCCGACTATATCTAGCCGGTATCTCTCAACCTCGTACACCAGCTCAGGCTCCTTCCCCACCAGAGAGGTGACATTCCACATACCAAAAGCCAGTTTAGAAAGCTTGGAATCAGTCCGCCAAGGTCTCCGCCTTTGACCGCCACCTAATCCATATAGCATCGGACCCCCATGATCCCTCCTGCAGGTGGTGAGCCCACTGGAGGGCGGACCCATGTAACTCCTTCGGGCTGAGCCTGGCCTGGTCCCATGAGTGGAAACCCAGCCACCAGACGCTAGCCTTCGAGCCCCTCCCCCAGGTCTGGCTCCAGGGTGGGGCCCCGGTAACCCCATACCGGGCAGGGTACACTGAATCCTTGATATAGAATTTATCATGAGAGTCTGTTGGCTCGTTCTTAGTCTGGCCCTTCACCCAGGACCATATTGTCTTGGGTGACCCTATCAGAGGCTAATTGCCCCGGACAACATAGCTCCTGGGATCACTGGGGCACGCAAACCCCTCCACCACGATAAGGTGACGATCCATGAGGGGGATGAGTTTGTTTTTTAAAGTAATTCTGTTGAACCACAATTCAAAAGCATTGTCTGATTTTCATTGGTTAATTTTCATAGAATTTTTATTTATTACCACTTTTGTCAGATTCAAGATATTTCTGTGACCATTGTGGGTTTTTCTTTCATTAACAGAGGGGTACCAACAATTTTGTCCATGGCTGTATAAAAAGTCTACATACCCCTCTTCAAATGCCAGGTTTTTATGATGTAAAAAATTAGACCAAGAAAAATCATTTCAAAACGTTTTCTACAATTAATGTGACCTATAACTTGTACAACCTAATTGAAAAACAAACTGAAACCTTTTAAGGGGAAAAATAAAAAAATAAAAAACTTATAATAACCTGTTTGCATAAATATGCACAGCCTGTTATAACTGGGGAAGTGGCTGTGTTCAGAATGAACCAATCACGTTCAAACTCATGTTAAATGGGAGTCAGCATACACCTGCCACCATTTAAAGTGCCTCTGATTAACCCCAAATAAAGTTCAGCTGGTCTAGTAGGCTTTTCCTGACATTTTTGTAGTCACATCTTACAGCACAAGCCATGGCCCACAGAGAGCTTCCAAAGCATCAGAGGGATCTCATTGTTCAAAGGTATCAGTCAGGAGAAGCCGAGGGTACATAAGAATTTCCAAGGCATTAAATATACCATGGAACACAGCGAAGACAGTCATCATCAAGTGGAGAAAATATGGCACAACAATGACATTACCAAAAAACTGGACATCCCTCCAAAACTGATGAAAAGACAAGAAGAAAACTGGTCAGGGAGGCTGCCAAGAGGCTGCCAGCAACATTGAAGGAGCTGCAGGAATTTCTGGCAAGTAGTGGCTGTTTAGTACATGTGACAACAATCTCCCATCCAGGGTGGCAAGATGGAAGCCTTATCTTATGAAGAAAAATATTCAAGCCTGACTACATTTTGCAAAAATACATTTGAAATATCCCAAACGCATGTGGGAAAATGTGTTATGGTCCAATGAAACCAAGGGTGAACTTTTGGCCACCATTCCAAAAGGTATATTTGGAGCAAACACAACACTGCTCATCACCAAAAAAACACTATACAGTGGGGCAAAAATGTATTTAGTCAGCCACCAATTGTGCAAGTTCTCCCACTTAAAAGATGAGAGAGGTCTCCAATTTTCATCATAGGTATACCTCAACTATGAGAGACAAAATGAGAAAAAAAAAAATCCAGAAAATCACATTGAAGGATTTTTAATGAATTAATTGGTAAATTCCTCAGTAAAATAAGTATTTGGTCACCTACAAACAAACAAGATTTCTGGCTCTCGCAGACCTGTAACTTCTTCTTTAAGAGGCTCCTCTGTCCTCCACTCGTTACCTGTATTAATGGCACCTGTTTGAACTCGTTATCAGTATAAAAGACACCTGTCCACAACCTCAAACAGTCAGACTCCAAACTCCACTATGGCCAAGACCAAAGAGCTGTCAAAGGACACCAGAAACAAAATTGTAGACCTGCACCAGGCTGGGAAGACTGAATCTGCAATAAGTAAGCAGCTTGGTGTGAAGAAATCAACTGTGGGAGCAATTATTAGAAAATGGAAGACATACAAGACCACTGATAATCTCCCTCGATCTGGGGCTTCACGCAAGATCTCACCCCGTGGGGTCAAAATTATCACGAGAATGGTGAGCAAAAATCCCAGAACCACATGGGGGGACCTAGTGAATGACCTGCAGAGAGCTGGGACCAAAGTAACAAAGGCTACATCAGAAACACACTACGCCGCCAGGGACTCAAATCCTGCAGTGCCAGACGTGTCCCCCTGCTTAAGCCAGTACATGTCGAGGCCCGTCTGAAGTTTGCTAGACAGCATTTGGATGATCCAGAAGAGGATTGGGAGAATGGCATATGGTCAGATGAAACCAAAATAAAACTTTTTGGTAAAAACTCAACTTGTCGTGTTTGGAGGAGAAAGAACACCATACCTACTGTGAAACATGGGGGTGGAAACATCATACTTTGGGGCTGTTTTTCTGCAAAGGGACCAGGACGACTGATCCGTGTAAAGGAAAGAATGAATGGGGCCATGTATCGTGAGATTTTAAGTGAAAACCTCCTTCCACCAGCAAGGGCATTGAAGATGAAACGTGGCTGGGTCTTTCAGCAAGACAATGATCCCAAACACACCGCCCAGGCAACAAAGGAGTGGCTTCATAAGAAGCATTTCAAGGTCCTGAAGTGGCCTAGCCAGTCTCCAGATCTCAACCCCATAGAAAATCTTTGGAGGGAGTTGAAAGTCTGTGTTGCCCAGCGACAGCCCCAAAACATCACTACTCTAGAGGAGATCTACATGGAGGAATGGGCCAAAATACCAGTAACAGTGTGTGAAAACCTTGTGAAAACTTACAGAAAACGTTAGACCTCTGTCATTGCCAACAAAGGGTATATAACAAAGTATTGAGATGAACTGTTGTTATTGACCAAATACTCATTTTACCGAGGAATTTACCAATTAATTCATTAAAAATCCTTCAATACGATTTTCTGGATTTTTTTTTCTTATTTTGTCTCTCATAGTTGAGGTATACCTATGATGAAAATTGGAGACCTCTCTCATCTTTTAAGTGGGAGAACTTGCACAATTGGTGGCTGACTAAATACTTTTTTGCCCCACTGTACCTACCCCAGACAGCACACATACATCTTACCAACGTCAGATATATCAGCTACCTGATCTATAACATCAGATAGGCATCTGCTCTTTCCCTCTGCCATCAGACTGCTGAACACTAAGTGACTTATTAGACTCTCGTGCACTACGTACAGCAGCTCAACCGGACTCATGACAATTATCACTGTTTTCTTTTTGCACTACCGACTGCACTATGTGGAACTCCACAATATCTGCTGCTTGTTAATATATTTAAAAAATCGCATAGATTAGTATTACTTATTCATATTCTTCCTTTTATTGCATGCATAGTTTTTTATTTTTATCTTTAGTGCTACTCCATGTTTAATGTTGCAGCATTGCACCGAGACAAATTCCTAGTTTGTGTACTACATGAACAATGGCAATAAATCTCATTCTGATCCTGATTCTGATTCTGCTGTAGATCTGCATTTTCCCAGCCCACAGTGAGACCAGCATTAGGTCTGCCCTTCATCTGAGAAGCCGGTGCTGCTCTGTGCACTTTTTTCTCAACTCGGTTTGCTATCTAATCTTCAGTCCGACCCCACCCTCAGTCAGCTCATTAGCTGCTAAAGGCTTTACAGGCTTTCAAAACACAGCAAGGCTTATCCCGGTAAATTAGGTAACTTGGTGACTTGTTTAACATCCACATTAACCTGTACTAGGAAAGGGGGTATAGAGTTTTTTCTGGGGTATGTGGCCATATATGTAATTTGCAGTGTAACTTAACTGCTGGGAGCAGTTTACATCAGTGGTTAACTATTGCTCTCAGGCCACAGTCCTGGAGAGAAAACGTCTTCATCCTGTTTCTATTTAGACCCTCAGATACTTTCTGACCAACTGTAATAATACTACTCGATTACATGGATTTAATAAGTCTAAAACCCGCAACCCAGAACATAAAAAAGGAGAGAATGGGAGGGAAACTGAGGCAAAAAAACAAACAAAGGTGGGGTTGGTAATTAATATTTCTGCATATATTATACAGCTATGGCAGGTTGGTGTTATTTTAAATATTTTTTCTTTAATGTTTTTATTCATTTCCTAATTTATTTTATATTTTAATTTTTTTTTCCTCTTGTCAATTTCTCAATCTCTGAAGCTCTGTGAATCACATTAATTTACAGGAAAGGAGCTCTACAAATAAAGATTTATTGACTGATACTATATGGTTAAAGTTTTCTAACTGCATTAACTTTAGTTACATTACCTCCAGCTAACATTACTGGGAAACTTTCTCAAGACTACTCAGATTTTTGAGGAACAATCTTAAACCACTTGTGACTAATCTCCCAAATTTGTGGGTTTTTTCCTCATACATTTTTTACTACTTTTCATAAATGTGTAGATTTTTTCATCAATGTTGAACATCTTTGTGATAAATTTGTGCCATTTTTTCATGCAAATTTGTACCTTTTTGCCTACAAATTTGCAATTTTTTGTCATTTAATCCACAAACCATTGTGGGTTTTTCTTTCATTAACAGAGGGGTACCAACAATTTTGTCCACAGCTATATGGCTTTGTTCTTGTGCTTTTCTGAAAAGGTGAAGAAAACAGCAGCAGCACCAGATTTATAATCAGATTAGATGACTTTTTTTTTTTTTTTTTTTTTTTTTTTGTTCCAAGGTTGTCATAGCCAGGAGCGGCACTGGGGTTAAGCTCCCAGTGCTCATAAAATGCTCCTTATGGCGTGCGTCTCGAAAAGCCTCTGACAACTAAGTCCAACTCCTAGCCTGCCCGTGTGGTTTAGTCTCTAAGCCCGGCGGAACTGCTTTTACTAATAGGAGAAGGGGCGAGGGCGGATCTCTGGCGCCTTAAAACCAGATGCTTCGGGTAGATGGTGGCTCGTCAACCTGGGAAGGTAGCCCATCTAGGGGAAGGTAAACCCTGATTTCAAACCTCCGCTGCCTTGCGGCATACCCGGTCACGGGAAAGGCTTCGGGAGTCAACCCTGAGGAAAAATCCGGAGTCGGAGCCCCTAAGGCAGTTCTATGTTGTGCTCAACATCGTTCTGGCAGCTCCTGCAACGGCGCTGGTGCCAAACTGTAGCAGCCCTGCTGTTCCTTTGGATTCATCAGTGACGTGGAGAGGGGGGACATGCTGCATGGGCAACATCTTATCCTCCATATCTTCCTGCCCAGGCTTGAATCCTACCAACGCCCAACGCTGGAAGGTAGAACACCGGATCACTGGAGAGGACACTTCAGCTTCGCCTTTGGCGTAGACAAAACACGGGGAATGACAGTTACCGGTTATAAGCCACCGCTCAATTGGCGTAGAGCTCGGCGCCAGGGGTTATTCCCGACGGTGGGAGGGATCATCGGATCTCACTGGACAGCTACCGCCCGCCTCAAGCTGGGCAGCCCCCAGCCAATAAGGTGATGTCCCGCCACAGCTTGCTTTCCTCATTGGGTGCATGGGGATGAGGAGAAGTCCGAACAGCAGGCTGAGAACTTTCGCACCAGGCAAGACAATAAAACAAAAGAGACCAACTCTAAAACTGGGAACTTGGAACGTCCGCACTATGATGACAGGACTCGCTACTAACCTCAAGGACATCAACGACACCAGGAAGACTGCCATCATCAATAATGAGCTGAAGAGACTGGGAGTGGATATCGCCACTCTCCAGGAAACACGGTTGGCTGATGCAGGCACACTGAGAGAGAAGGACTACACGTTCTACTGGCAGGGAAAGGGCAGTGACGAACACAGGGAACACGGAGTAGGCTTTGCAGTGAAGAACACCTTGCTGAAGATGGTGGAACCGAGCAGCACTGGCTCTGCACGACTCCTCACCCTCCGCCTGAACACCACTCAAGGCCCAGTCACCCTCGTCAGTGTGTATGCCCCAACATTGACAGCCACACCAGAGGCAAAAGACGAGTTCTACGAGAATCTCGCAACAACTGTCAGGATCGTCCCCAACTCTGAACAACTCATTTTCCTTGGAGACTTCAATGCCAGAGTGGGTGCTGACCACGACTCCTGGCCCTCCTGTCTTGGACCTTTTGGCGTGGGCAGAATGAATGACAACGGACAGCGGCTGCTCGAGTTCTGCACATATCACGATTTGTGCATCACAAACTCGTTCTTCAAGACCAAGCCCCAACACAAGGTTTCCTGGCAACATCCACGCTCAAAGCACTGGCACCAGCTGGACTTGATCCTGACCAGGCGCACCTCACTGAAGAACGTGCTAATCACCCGTTCGTTCCAGAGTGCAGATTGCGACACAGACCATTCATTGGTGTGTTGCAAGGTCAAGCTGCAGCTGAAGAAATTCCATCGTGCTAGACAACCTGGAAAGGCACGGATTGACACCAGCAAGATGGCTCAACCAGAACTTGTTGAGCAGTTTGCCTCCACCTTTGGGAAGGAACTTGGTGTACCACAAGAAGGAGAATCTGCAAAGCAGAAGTGGGAAGAGCTGCGAAACACCATCCACCGCACAGCCTTGGCTACCTTTGGGAGGAAGACCTCGAAGTCACAGGACTGGTTTGATGCCAAGTTGACCGAGATTACCCCCGTCATTGAAGCCAAGCGCTCAGCACTTGCTGAGTACAAGAAGTACCCAAACGAGAAGAATCTCCAGATTCTGAGGGCTGCGAGAAGCAAAGTTCAGCAGACTGCTCGGCGCTGTGCCAACGAGTACTGGACTCAGCTCAGCCAAGACAATCAAACCGCTGCCATAACAGGGAACATCCGTGGTATGTACGATGGCATCAAGAAAGCACTTGGTCCGGCTCAGAGCAAGACGGCCCCCCTCAAATCCTCCACTGGGAAGATGATCACAGAAAAGAACAAGCAGATGGAGAGATGGGTGGAACACTACTCCAACCTCTACTCCAGACAGAACACCGTGACACCGTCAGCCCTTGATGCCATCGACTGCCTGCCATCCATGGACAAACTTGACGCCGAGCCAACCATCGACGAACTCAGCAAGGCCATTGATAGCTTGGCCGCTGGCAAGGCACCCGGCAACGACGGCATACCCCCCGACCTGATCAAGCACTGCAAGACCGCCCTACTGCTACCATTGCATGACGTCCTCTGCCAGTGTTGGAAGGAAGGTGCTGTACCACAGGACATGAGGGACGCCAAGATCATCACCCTCTACAAAAACAAAGGGGAGAGAAGCGACTGCAGCAACTACAGGGGCATCTCTCTCCTCAGCGTTGTTGGCAAAGTCTACGCACAAGTTGTTCTCGTTCGTCTACAGAAGCTTGCTGAACGTGTCTACCCCGAGTCTCAGTGTGGCTTCCGCGCTGAGCGATCGACGGTAGACATGATATTCTCCATCCGCCAACTCCAGGAGAAATGCAGAGAACAGAACATGCCCCTGTACGTCGCCTTCATCGACCTCACCAAAGCGTTCGATCTGGTCAGCAGAGAGGGCCTTTTCAAGATCCTGCCAAAGATAGGATGCCCACCAAAGTTGCAAAGCCTCATTGAATCGTTTCACACCAACATGCAGGGGATAGTGCAGCACGATGGCAACGTCTCAGAGCCTTTCAACATACGCAGCGGAGTGAAACAGGGCTGTGTACTTGCGCCAACCCTCTTTGGGATTTTCTTTGCTATGCTCCTGAGGCATGCCTTCAGCACAGCAACAGAGGGAATCTACCTGCACACAAGATCTGACGGCAGGCTTTTCAACCTCACCCGCCTGAAAGCCAGAACCAAAGTACGCGAGGCTCTAATCAGAGACATGCTGTTCGCACACGACGCTGCAGTCGCAACCCACACACAGCAGGAGCTTCAGACCCTTATGGACCGCTTCTCCCAGGCATGCAAGAACTTCGGGCTTACCATCAGCCTGAAGAAGACTAACGTCTTGGCGCAAGGCACGGAAGCACCACCAACCATCACCATTGACGACTACGAGCTGGAGGTCATGAATCAGTTCACGTACCTGGGGTCCACGATCAGCAACAACCTCTCCCTTGATACAGAGATCAACAAGAGGATTGGAAAATCAGCCTTCACACTCGCTCGCCTCACCACACGAGTGTGGGAGAATCCCAAACTCTCTGTCAAGACGAAGATGGCAGTGTACAACGCCTGCGTCATCAGCACACTGCTCTATGGGAGTGAGACGTGGACAACATACGCCCGGCAGGAAAAGAGACTGAACTCCTTCCACTTGCGCTGCATTCGCCACATCCTGGACATATCCTGGCAGGACAAAGTGCCCAACACAGAAGTTCTGTCCCGCGCCGGCCTTCCCTCCATGTTCACTCTACTCAGACAGCGCAGGCTCCACTGGCTAGGCCACATTCACCGTATGGGGGATGGCAGAATCCCCAAAGACGTCCTCTATCTCAAGATGTTAGTGCAGTTCTACACAGCCATCATCGAGTCCATCCTCACCACCTCCATAACCGTGTGGTACGCAGGAGCCACTGCCAGGGACAGACTAAGGCTGCAGCGCGTCGTGCGCACTGCTGAGAAGGTGATCGGCTGCAAGCTCCCATCTCTCCAGGATCTGTACATCTCCAGGACCCGGAGGCGTGCTGGCCGGATCATAGCCGATCCCTCACACCCTGGTCACGTACTGTTTGCCCCCCTCCCCTCTGGTAGAAGACTTCGGTCCATCCAGACTAAAACCTCCCGTCACATGAACAGCTTCTTCCCCTCTGCCATTAGACTGCTGAACACTAAGTGACTCTCGTGCACCATGTACAGCAGCTCAACCAGACTCATGTCAATCATCACTGTTTTCTTCCTGCATTACCGACTGCACTATATAGTTCTCCACAGTATCTGCTGCTGGCTAATATATATTTTAACTGTTGACCAGTATCACTTAATCTTATCCTACACTTTATTACATGTATAGTTTATTTCTCTTATCTTATCATGTTTAATGTTGCAGCATTGTACCGAGACAAATTCCTAGTTTGTGTACTACATGAACAATGGCAATAAACCTGATTCTGATTCTGATTCTGATTCTGATTCTATGGAGAACTGGCAACTGGCAAGAGAGACGTTGGCCGCCCACAGCTGCGTTTTAGAGACGTCTGCAAGAGAGACATGAAGGCCCTGGAGATCAACACAGAGCGCTGGGAGGACCTTGCAACGGACCGCTCCAAATGGAGAGGCACCCTGACCAGACAGCTCAAGGCGGGTGAAGAGAGACTGACTGCTGCTGCAGATGAAAAAAGGACCCGCAGGAAGAACCGCCACAGACCCAGCAGCACGGAGACCACCCACAAGTGCGACCTGTGTGACAGGGACTGCCATGTGCGCATCGGCCTGTTCAGCCACAGGCGGTGCTGTTCCAGCAGAGTAGACGTTTAGGATTCTCTTCCATGGTCATCATAGACCGACGGAGGCCGACGCCGAGATGACTTTTTTTTTCAATTATCAATAGATTCATTGACTGTAAAAACACTCATGAGTTACAGCCCTACAATCTGGATAATTTTCCTTATAGCTGAAGTTTGTAACCATGTTTACAACTACAGGTGCATCTCACTAAATTAAAATATCATCGAAAAGTTGATT
Source organism: Pholidichthys leucotaenia (assembly GCA_020510985.1). Classification (NCBI taxonomy): domain Eukaryota; kingdom Metazoa; phylum Chordata; class Actinopteri; order Cichliformes; family Pholidichthyidae; genus Pholidichthys; species Pholidichthys leucotaenia. Next base: position 158,714,347 of record CM035849.1, read on the forward strand.
TATTTCAGTAATTCAGTTCATAAAATGAAACTAAATATTTTATATAGATTCATTACAGACAGAGTGCTATACTTCAAGTGTTTCTTTTAATTTTGATGGTGATGGCTTGCAGCTCATGAAAACCCGAAAATAAATTTCTCAAAAAATTAGAATGTTACACAAGATCAATTTTAAAAAATCGATTCTTTTTTATAGAAGTGTTGGCTGACTAAAAGTATTTCCATGCACACGCTCAATGTTTGGTCAGGGCTCCTTTTGCATGAATTAATACTGCATCACTGTGGCATGGCATGAAGGTGATCAGCCTGTGTTACTGCTGAGGTGTTATGATGGTCCAGGTTGCTTTGATAGCGGCCTTCAGCTCATCTGCACTGTTGGGTCTGGTGTCTGTCATCTCCCTGTTGACGATACTTCATAGATTCTGTATGGGGTTTAGGAAAGGAGAGTTTGCTGGCCAGTAAAATATGGTGATACCATGGTCATTAACCCAGGCTTTGGTACTTCTGGCAGCAGTGTGGGCAGGTGCCAAGTCCTGCTGGAAAATTAAATCAGCATCTCCATAAACCTTGTCAGCAGAGGGAAGCATGAAGTGCTCTAAAATGTCCTGGTAGAAAGCTGTGTTGACTTTGGACTTGATAAAACACAGTGGACTAACACCAGCAGATGACATGGCTCCCCAAATCAGGTGCCGTCCTCCATCCATCTTCTACCGCTTTTCCAGAGGTCCAGGTCAAGGGGGCAGCAGTCCAAGCAGAGAAGCCCAGACTTCCCTCTCCCCAGCCACCTGCTCCAGCCCTTCAGAGAGGATACCAAGGCGTTCCCAGACCAGCTGGGAGACATATTCTCTCCTGCGAGTCCTGGGTCTACCCCAGGGTCTCTTCCCAGAGGGACGTTCCCAAAACACCTCGAGTGGGAAGCGTCCAGGTTTAGGAAGCTTGGGATCAGACTGCCAAGGTCTCCGCCTTTGACCACCACCTGATCCACATAGCACCGGACCCCCATGATCCCTCCTGCAGGTGGTGAGCCCACTGGAGGGCGGACCCATGTAACTCCTTCGGGCTGAGCCCGGCCGGGTCCCATGGGTGGAAATCTGGCCACCAGATGCTAGCCATCGAGCCCCTCCCCCAGGCCTGGCTCCAGGGTGGGGCTCTGGTAACCCCATACCGGGGGGGTACACTGAATCTTTGTTCTAGTATTTATCATGAGAGTCTATTGGATCATTCTTAGTCTGGCCCTTCACCCAGGACCAGTTTGTCTTGAGTGACCCTACCAGAGGCAAATTGCCCCAGACAACATAGCTCCTGGGATCACTAGGGCACGCAAACCCCCACCACCACGATAAGGTGACGATCCATGAGGGGGTGCAAAGTCCTGTCACTTGGAAATCAAGGTCTCGAGGAAGAGTCAACAGGCACGGAATCCAAGCTGCCTGAGGTCTAGTGTGAAGTTTCCACAGTCAGTGATGATATGTGGAGCCATGCCATCTGCTGGTGTTTTTCCACTATGTTTTATCAAGTCCAATGTCAGTGCAGCCATCTAACAGGAAATTTTAGAGCACTTCATGCTTCCCTCTTCTGACAAGCTTTATGGAGATGTTGATTTCATTTTCCAGCAGGACTTGGCACCTGCCCATACTGCCAAAAGTACAAATACCTAGTTTAATGACTATGGTATCACTGTGCTTGATTAGCCAGCAAACTCTTCTGACCTAAATCCCATAGAGAATCTATGGTGTATTGTCAAGAGGAAGATGAAATACACCAGATCCAATAATGCAGACGAGCAACCTGGGCTTCCATAACACCTCAGCAGTAACACAGGCTGATCGTCTCCATGTCATGTTGCATTGATGCAGTAATTATGCAGAAGGAGCCCCAACCAAGTATTGAGTGTGGACGTGGGCATACTTTTCAGTCAGCCAACATTTCTATTAAAAATCAATTTTTTAAAATTAATTTCATGTAATATTCTAATTTTTTGAGAAACTGAGTTTGGGGTTTTCATTTGCTGCAAGCCATAACTATCCATCCATCCACCCATCCATCCCATCTTCTACCATTTTTCCAGAGGTCCGGGTCGCGGAGGCAGCAGTTCAAGCAGAAAAGCCCAGACTTCCCTCTCCCTCGCCACCTGCTCCAACTCTTCGGAGAGGATACCAAGGTGTTCCTAGACCATCTGGGAGACATAGTCTCTCAAGCGAGTCCTGGGTCTGCCCCGGGGTCTCCTTCCAGAAGGACATGCCCAAAACACCTCAAGTGGGAGGCGTCCAGGAGGCATCCTGATCAGATGCCCATACCACCTCAGCTGGTTCCTTTCAATGTGGAGGAGCAGTGGTTCTACTCTAAGCCTCTCCCAGATGACTGAGCTCCTCACCCCATCTCTGAGGGCGAGTCCAGCAATCCTACGAAGAACGCTCATTTCAACCCCTTGTATCCATGATCTCGTTCTTTCGGTCATTACCCAACACTCGTGACCATAGGTGAGGGTAGGAACGTAGATTGACTGGTAAATTGACAGCTTTGCCTTAGAGCTCAGCTCCCTCTTCACCACAACAGACCGGTACAACATCCGCATCACTGCAGATGCTGCTCCGATCCATCTGTCAATCTCTTGCTCCATGCTCTCCTCACACGTGAATAAGACCCCAAGATACTTGAACTCCTCTACTCGAGGCAGGAGCCTGTCCCCAACCCGGAGAGGACCTTTTTCCGGCTGATGACCATGGACTCAGACTTGGAGGTACTGGTTCTCATCCCAGCCGCTTCACACTCAGCGGCAAACCGTTCCAGTAAGACCTGTAGGTCATTGCTGGATGAAGCCAGCAGGACAACATCATCTGCAAACAGAGATGAGATCCTGTGGTCACCAAGCATGACACCCTCCATTCCCTGACTGCTCCTAGAAATCCTGTCCATAAAAATTATGAACAGAATCAGTGACAAAGGGCAGCCCTGGCGGAGTCCAACTCTCACTGGAAATGAGTCCGACCGAGTGTTGGCAATACGAACCGAACTGTCACAATGGTTGTACAGAGACCGAATAGCTCGTAACAACAAGCCCGATACCCCATACTCCTAAAGCACCTCCCACAAAAAACCATGAGGGACGCGGTCGAATGCCATAACCATCAAAATTAAAAGAAATAAACACTTGAAATACAGTGCATCCGGAAAGTATTCACAGCGCTTCACTTTTTCCACATTTTATGTTACAGCCTTATTCCAAAAGGGATTAAATTCATTTTTTTCCTCAAAATTCTACACACAATGCCCCATAACGACAATGTGAAAAAAGGTTTTTTGAGATTTTTGCAAATTTATTAAAAATTAAACTAAGAAATCACATGTATCTGTACGTTGCTGCATTCATCTTTTCCTCTATCCTTACTCATCTCCCAGTTCCTGCCCCTGAATAACACCCCCACAGCATGATGCTGCTACCAACATTGGCAGGGTTATAAATGGTGCCTGGTTTCCTCCAAACATGACTCCTGGCATTCACGTCAAAGAGTCAGAGTTCAATCTTTGTCTCATCAGATCAGAGAATTTTGTTTCTCATGGTCTGAGAATCTTTGAGGTGCCTTCTGGCAAACTTCAGGCGAGCTGCCATGTGCCTTTTATGAAGGAGTGGCTTCTGTCTGGCCACTCTACCATACAGGCCTGATTGGTGGATTGCTGCACAGATGGTTGTCCTTCTGGAAGGTTCTCCTCTCTTCACAGAGGAATGATAGAGCTCTGACAGAGTGACCATCGGGTTCTTGGTCACCTCCCTGAAAAAGGCCCTTCTCCCCCAGTCGTTCACTTTAGATGGCTGGCCAGCTCTAGGAAGAGTCCCAGTGGTTCCAAACTTCTTCCATTTACAGATGATGGAGCTGGGCTCATTGGGACCTTCAAAGCAGTAGAAAGTTTTCTGTACCCTTCACCAGATTTGTGCCTTGAGACAATCCTGTCTCGGAGGTCTACAGACAATTCCTTTGACTTCATGCTTGGTTTGTGCTCTGACATGCACTGTCAACTGTGGGACCTTATATAGACAAGTGTGTGCCTTTCCAAATCATGTCCAATTAACTGAATTTACCACAGGTGGACTCCAATTAAGCTGTAGAAACATCTCAAGGATGATCAGTGGAAAGAGGATGCACCTGAGCTAAATTTTGATCTTCATGGCAAAGGCTGTGAATACTTATGTACATGTGATTTCTTAGTTTTTTTATTTTTGATAAATTTGCAAAAATCTAACAAAATTTCTTTTTCGCATTGTCATTATGGGGTATTGTGTGTCGAATTTTGAGGAAAAAATTGAATTTAATCCCTATTGGAATAAGGTTGTAACATAAAATGTGGAAAAAATGAAAGCGCTGTGAATATTTTCCAGATGCACTGTATCACTCTGTGTGTAATGAATCTATGAGTTTCACTTTTTGAATTGAATTACTGAAATAAATCAACCTTTTTTTAAATTTATTAAGATGCACCTGTAGTTTGATTTCTACAAATAAGTATTATCTTAAGGTAGTGCTACTTTCACTTTTATGCACAATTTCTGGATATTCTACACACATCTGCTTGAAAGTAGGGCTGGGTAATAAATTGATTTTAAATCAAAAGTGAAAATATTTGGTTTGGACAGTGTAAAAAATTTTTTGTGAAAATTGATTGTCCTATTCACAACAGTAAATATGGTAGCCTTTACACCACTAACCCCTCCCCCACCCTTAAAAGTTCATTTTATGAAAGTTAAGTTGGTACTTTAATAATCATAAATGTGTGAATTCAACTTTGTTTGAGCAATTCCCAAAAGAGAATCATGTTGGGGGGGGGGGGCTATTTCAAATGATTGTCTTAAATGTAAAATGTCAGCAAAAATCGAGTGGGGTGTGTCTCACCTAGGTCAGGGGTGTCCAATCATGGGGGCATGGAGGGCCAAGACCCTGCAGGCTTTACCTCCAACCAGTGTCTTCAGCAGCAGATTCCACTGAATTTCTTCCCACTGATTACTGATAAATGAAAACACCTGCTGAAGAGACTGGGCAGAAGAGAAAATCTGCAGGGTCTTGGCCCTCCATGGCACATGATTAGACACCCCTGACCTTGGCCTTCTCGAAATATATTTTTGTACTTTATCTTCACCTGTGGCTATCCACTGGAGTTGCAGCTGCAACCAATATAAGGACAATTTGTTTCGACATACTTTATGTACATGGTTTGTGGTACAGTCTGGGAGCACTGGGTTATTTCATTTGTCATGTATAATTTTATTACCTTATTTATGCTGTTATTCCACAAATTTACCTCGCATCTTAATTTTACTTCAGTTCTTCAGTGTTGTTTTAAAGTATATAATGTGTTCTTTATTTTTTTCCCAAGCAGACAACTTCTGTTTGCTTCTGTCTCTACCTTCCACCATTTCCTATCGGCTGCCCTGCAAGAAAGGTAAAAGCCACTCATATTTACATTAGAGTAGCTACATTTACATTTCAATGTTTCCATGCATTGGCTTATTTTTGACATGATTTTGGGTTTTAAATGACTCAGCTTATGACACGGATCCATCACAGAGACGCAACACGTTTCAAGGTTTTTATTGTGCAAGTAATGTGCATTGAAGTGTCTGTGCCCTGGCAGGCCCATGGAGAGAGAATAATTAACAACAGCTTTTAGTAATGATTGAGAATATTTGATTGGCAATTAATTTGGCTTTCTTACTCAGGCTGTTGTGCTGATTGGTGGTGGAGAAATTGGAGTGGAACAGCAGCACACCACAGATGCCGACAGGGACTGGCTGGTGAAAGATGACTGGTGGGGAAATCTTCAACTTGGCCAGGTTGGGGAAAATCAGTTAGCAGAGATTATGTTGGCTTACTTCAAATTGTCTGTCATGGGTGTCAAACTCATTCCATGGAGGGCCAAGACCCTGCATGTTTTACTTCCACCCAGGGTCTTCAGCAGGTGTTTTCACTGATCAGCAATCAGTGGGAAGAAATTCAGAGAAATCACCTGCTGAAGACACTGGGAGGAGGTAAAACCTGCAAGGTCTTGGCCCTCCATGGAATGAGTTTGACACCCCTGGTATGTACTGTTTTCCAGAGTGAATCCGTCGAGGAAGGAGTCCACATCTGGCAGGTAGTGATGGGCAGGGAGGCACTGGTGCTCCGAACGATGATCTGATCTTATCCAGGAAATATTTGGCGAGGCGTGACTCGTGACGTATGTGATGTCGGACCACATGACTGGTTCAGATGAAATGAACTGAGCAGCGTCCCTCACGTTTTGGTTTGACTGTGTAAGGGATTTGTCAGCCAATTTTCAGATGGAGCCAGCACCAAAAACACTTGACCTCATTTCTCCCATTGATGTATTTTTCACAAATAGTCTTGTTATTGCACCTGAAGTGATAGCTTAGTGGTAGTATAGCTGTTTTGCAAGCAGGAGACCTGGGTTCAAATCCCAGCTGTGTTATTCTTTTAACTTCATTTTTATTTGCAAGGAAGAGCTTGGATCATTATTATGCATCATTATGCTGAGACACTATTGCTATTGTGCCCTGCATGACAATAAGGACAGAGATGAATGTACTGAGAAAGACAGTATGACTGTTGAAAAGTTATTTCTTTAAAAAAAATGGATAAGAAGTGCAAGTACATTCACTGTAGTCACCTCAGTTTTATTATTTTTCTGCCTTGTGATCATCGATATTTCTTAAAAGACAAGCACACTTATCAAAATTGAAAAAATACACAAATCAACAATGCCCTTGTAAAAATCAGCATGTTGTATACATTTTGTCCACTAGATGGCCTGGTAGAGAAAATGAAGTCCCACATGAGGCCTTTCCTATGTAAACTATTTTGATGAAAGGCCTCAAGTCCTCCAGAAAGCCTTATTTGGCCATCACTATTGCCAGGAGAGTCCAAGGGTGGCCTGTGCACAAGCAAGTATTTTAATAGCCAGGTTAGTGGAAAAAGTGGTCTTGCATGAAGCCACAGGAAAAGGTCTGAAGGCAGAGAGGCAAAACCAGAGGCAAGGCACACAGCAGTGAGCAGCTCTGGAAAGCTGAGGTGGCGACATCAGCATGGGAAGTCTGACAATCCCACAACCTAGGGCAGCTACTTCAGATCTTAAATGGGCAGCTCCCTGATGAGCTGCAGGTGGCGCAAAGAGGAAGCTGTACCCAATTAGGAGAAAGAGAGCTGCAGATGGTGAGAGGAGAGATGGGTGCAGATTAGATCATGGGTGTCAAATTCATTCCATGGAGGGCCAAGACCCTGCAGGTTTTACCCCCTCCCAGTGTCTTCAGCAGGTGATTTCACTGAATTTCTTCCCACTGATTGCTGATCAGTGAAAACACCTGCTGAAGACACTGGGCGGAAGTAAAACATGCAGGGTCTTGGCCCTCCATGGAATGAGTTTGATACCCCTGGCTTAGATCATGACCATTTTTGGTGGGCCACTGCAATACCAACTTGAAAAGCACTCAGAGAGCGCATACCTCCGCCAGGGCTTCTTCTGTCCATCATGGATCACCTCCAAAATGTAATGGGTTCATGTGTACACCACGAGCCAGTTCTGGTTAAAATTGCAGCTAAGTTTATCCAGTAGTTGTGGAGGATTCTTGCTAATGCACTGAGAAAATAAGAGCCTTGGTGGAGATATGCATTCTCAGATCATCACCAAAATATGAGTTCCTCTCTAGCCCAAGAACCACCTCTGGTGAAAATTTCATCCACATCCATCCAGTAGTTTTTGTGTAATCCTGCTGCACAAATTCAAACAATGTCCTTGGTGGAGGTATGTACTCTCAGATTATGACCAAAATTTAATGGGTTCATCCTTGGCCCAAGGGCTGCCTCTGAAATTTTCATCATTCATCAAAATCCATCCAGTAGTTTTGCATAATCCTGCTAACAAACCACCCTGATTACTTTACTTCCTTGGTGGAGGTAACAATCACAGCCACTCATTGACCACATTTACACAGTAAACATATTGTCAGGCAGTAAACTAGGTGTGTTTGACACCTCATCAGTGGTTAGCTGTCAGTAGCAGAGCAAGTCATTCTGTTTCTGTGACTATCACCACCCAGGGACGGTTAATTTATTATTGACCAGTCAAACCACACACCCCTGTCTCTGATAATGCTTTATTCAAGGTCTTAAATGCCAACATGCAGCCAAAGCATGTCACAGACATTTCATTAACACCTCTTGGAGATGTGTCAACATGTGGGAAAAGTGCATGGACCGAACTGAACTGAACTGTACTGGGCCAAACTGACACTAGTGGAAAAGGGCCATTATGGCCTTTATGCCCTTGCACTAGTAAGGGCACTTTAAGTGCCAAGACCTGGGAAAGACTACAGGAGTGCAGTAGTTGTGGTTTTGGTGGTATTAACCAGAGGAATCGGGTCTCTTAACCCTATTGCCATTGATGCCACCACTTTGGCCATGAAAAATAAGACAGAAAAACACCAGAAATGAACTAAGTAAATGTGTGTACCTTGATCAGTAGACTCTGCTTTGATCTAGTCTTGTTGCTTTGTTTTCTCTCTAGCATCTGGACTTTAAAACTCACCCCTTAATCATCCTATGGAGGCTGAAGTTGAGTCAGGGAATTAAAAAGTGGCTGAGCTTGAGCGAGGACAGGCTAGGAAGATGGCACAGAGCCAAACCACAGCCAGGAAGGTAAGCCTGACCTAAGGTTGACTTAACTGAAAATTGTTTTTCATTGATAGATTTTTTTTTTTTCAGCTATGACTGAAAATTCTGAAAGCTATCTTTCATTTGACAGATTACACTGAGGGGGATCTAATTAAAGTCAGTTAAAATTACAGATAATAATTGTGACAGGATTTTTACTGGGCTGTACAGTGTGATATATACACTGCTCACAAACAGTTAGGGCTATTTGGCTTTCGGATAAAATTTATAGAAAATGTAAAAAGTTCACGCTACAGTGATATTATATCATAAAAGTAGGGCATTTAAGTAGAAGCATGGAAAAGGAACATCATACCAACAGTAAAATATGGTGGTGGTATTGTGATGGTCTGGGGCTGTTTTGTTGCTTTAGGGCCTGGAAGACTTGCTGTGGTAAATGGAACCATGAATTCTGCTGTCTACCAAAAAATCCTGAAGGAGAACATCCAGCCATCTGTTTATGACCTCAAGCTGAAACGCACTTGGGTTTTGCAGCAGTACAATGATCCAAAACACACCAGCAAGTCCACCTCTGAATGGCTTAAGAAAAACAAAATGAAGACTTTGGAGTGGCCTAGTCAAAGTCCTGACCTGAATCCGATTGAGATGCTGTGGCATGACCTTAAAAAGGCGGTTCATGCTCGAAAACCCTCCATTGTGGCTGAATTACAACAATCCTGCAAAGATGAGTGGGCCAAAATTCCTCCACAGTGCTATAAAAGACTTATTGCCAGTTATCGTAAAGGCTTGATTGCAGTTGTTGCTGCTAAGGGTGGCCCAACCAGTTATTAGGTTTAGGAGGCAATCACTTTTTCACACAGGGCCATGTAGGTTTGGATTTTTTTTCCCCTTAATAATAAACACCTTCATTTAAAAATTGCATTTTGTGTTTACTTGTTATCTTTGTCTAATATTTAAATTTGTTTGATGATCTGAAACATTTAAGTGTGACAAACATACAAAAAAATGAGAAATTGGGAAGGGGGCAAACACTTTTTCACACCACTGTATAAACTAAGAGACATTGCTATTTCAACTACAGGGTGTGTGGACTGGAGCCTGCAGTGACATTTAACTTATTTAAACAGGACAGCCTCTGTACAGGACCCTGTGAGGCTTTTGTCTCCATGATTTTGGGATTTTTGCCACTGTCGGAAAAATCACGTTTAAACAAGCAATGCACAAGTTGTTTTGCTCTCGGACCTCAATTGCAGGATCACAAACACTCTGCTCAGAAGGAAATGACTTTCTTTGTGCCCTTTCAGTGCTCACTGTCACGGCTGTGTTTAGCAATTCGTCCAAATGCTTCTGCCACTAACTGCCTGCTGGAGTCCATCTGGAGACTATGTCCTCCACACGGTGCTGCCACCACCAACACCCGGTGCTGTGGAAGCTTCCACTGTACTGGGTGCAAACATGCTGTTGGCAATAAAAATACACTTAACATTTAACAATTTATTTAATAATCAATAGGAGCACATAAGTGAACAAGCTGTAGCCACACACACAAAAAAAGTGAACACTGCGGTTGTTGCAGTTGCTCGTTATCCTCTGGTAGGTTTGTCCATAGCGCGGTATTATATAACTGTGGTTATCGTGACAGCCCTAGCCACTATCAAAGCAACCTGGGCCTCCATAACATCTCAGCAGTACCACAGGATGATCACCTCCATACCACACCGCACTGATACAGTAATTCATGCAAAAGTTCACTTGACCAAGTACTGAATACGTACATGGACATACTTTTCAGTAGGCCAACATTTCTATCAAAAAGCAGCTTTTTGCTGGACGCCATGGCGACTGCAGCTTAACACTGAAGTTCTCAGACCCAATCCAGGATAACACCTTGAAAATCAAACTTAACGGATTTTTGGAGGAGTGAAAATCAAAAGACAAAATCATCATGTCTAAAGGAAAACAGAAGAAACTGAAATTCTCCAGGCCAGGACACGTATCGGCCGGAGAATCCGAACTGGAAGATCTCCGTTCAGAAGACGAGGAACTGGTGATAGCTAACAAAAGGGTTAGCCTGAAATCACTATTTGAGGAGCTACGACGATTTCGCCGAGATGTTACGGCCGAATTTCGGGAATTCAGAGAAGAATTGAAAAGGACAAACAGCAGAGTGGACCAGGCCGAGAACCGAATCTTGGAAACAGAGGAACGAATAAAAGTGCTCGAAGATTCTGTGCTAGACCTACGCAAAAGACAAGCAGCTATAGAGGCTAAGCTAACCGACCAAGAAGGAAAACAAAGAAGAGACAACATAAGAATTCATGGTCTGATAGAAGGAACCGAAAATGGTTTTAACTCAATGGCAGAATGCGTGGAATCCTTACTAAGAGAGAAATTGGATATTCCACAAACCACCGACTTGAAGATAGAAAAGGCACATCGTTCATTAGCCGCTAGGCCGGCGGCGGAAGCGCCCCCACGTTCGGTGTTGGTAAGATTTTCCAATTTCAAAATAAAACAAGAGGTTGTAAGACTGGCCTGGCAGAAAAAAGGATTTATGCACCAGGAGAGAAAAGTCTACGTGGAACACGATTACGCCCCGGAGGTCCTTAAAAAGCGCAGGGAATACAATGACGCGAAAAAGGTGTTAAGAGAGAAGAAATTGCGCTTTCAGACACCATTTCCTGCGAAGTTAAGGGTCTTCTACGGCGATGAAACGTGTCTCTATAATTCGGCGGAAGAAGCAACAGCTGACATGGCGAAAAGAGGGCTCCCGGTAACGGTATTTAAACCCGCAGCAGACCCGAGTGAGAAGATCAAAGCGCAAACATGGACAACACAAAGACCTTCAAAATCCACGGACCAGCAGCGGGAAACCCAGCACCAGAGCGTCGCGGATAAACTATCCGTTTTCAGGTTGGAATAGCGACCTTTTTTTTTTTTTTTTTTTTCTTTTCTCTTGAATCAATCCGCACATCCAACCCCCCTCATACAAGGTAACAAACATTAAAGGAGATGCATATTCAGCATGTGGTAAAACATTTCATGGAACAATCATATTATTTGAAACAAATAAGTCTTTGTAATAAAAAAAAAAAAAAAAAAAAAAACTTGTTAAAATAGAAATGTGACAATAATCCACATGTTCTCCTCATACTAACAAATACTGTTTTTGCGTGAATGTTTGATGTGATGGGGGTGGGAGGGTGCACACAATTTCACAGGGTTTAGGCATAAAAGGAAAAAAAAAAAAATCATTACAAGTTTGGATTGGGTTCTGAAACTCACGTTAAAAGCATGGGACTACTTTCAGTGGTAAGAGAGGGCCCTCAACACGTAACAGAGTTTGAGGAATTTCCCTCAGAGCCTTCACTCCATCAAGGCTCTTACAGGGTCTTTAAAAAGACCTCAGCTCAGGAAGTTCTTATGACAGCTTTTTGTTTTAAAGTTTTTTACACTACGTTCTTAATGTTTTTCTTGTTTTTAATGTTCTTTCAGTTTCTGAGTAGCACAAAAGAGGGCCACCACACAGTTATACTAAACAAAACAACACAATGGAGAAACAGGGTGTAACCAAAATAATTTCATATAATGTAAAAGGAATCCTGAATCCAGTTAAAAGATCCAAGATTCTAGGCAAAATGAAAAAAGACAAAGCAGGAATAATACTTTTACAAGAAACCCACCTAACAGACGTGGAACACAATAAACTCAGTAGACAAGGGTTTAAAATGATCTCTTCATCTTCATATAAATCAGGGAGGAGGAGGGGAGTAGCGACATTGATATCAACCAAAATTACATTTGAAAAAAAATCAGAACACAAAGATAAAGAAGGGAGATACAGTTTGGTAACTGGGCGGCTAGAGGAAGAAGATATCACCCTGCTGAATGTGTATGCTCCCCCAGGGGCTAACTGGAAATTTTATAAAAATGTATTCGACCTAATGATAACTAAAGCTCAAGGTTTAGTGATATGTGGTGGGGACTTCAATCTTAGACTGAATCCATACTGGGATGCTTCTGGTAATTCCCCACATCAAAATAACACCCAAAACAGGAAGACTCGGATGCTACTAAAAGAATTGGGAATCTGTGACGTGTGGAGGGAACTCAACCCCAGTGTAAAAGACTATACATTTTACTCAACTCCACATTCATCTTACTCAAGGATTGACTATTTTTTTATGTTTAATAGAGACATTGGAAGAGTAAAAACATGTAAATTAGGACTGATGGATCTCTCCGACCACAGTCCGATCTACATGGACTTAAATATCCAAAAATACACAAATAATACATTTTCTTGGAGGTTAAATTCAAATGTCCTGAAAGGACCATTGAAAGATGAATTGGAATCAGATATTCTCAGATATTTGGAAGATAACGATAATGGAGAAGTATCCCCTTTAATACTGTGGGATGCATGTAAAGCTGTAATAAGAGGAAAGATTATTGCAAAACTGGCAACCCAAAAGAAACTAAGACAAGAAAAACTATCCACATTAGAGTCAGAACTTAGGAACCTAGAAAAAGAACACAAAGGCAACACTCATTCTACTGACTCGCTCAAGATTAAGGAAATTAAAAACCAAATAAATGAGATCTACACAATAGAAATCCAGAAGAAACTTACATTTCTGAAACAAAAATACTATGAAGCAGGCAGTAAATCGGCAAAATTGCTAGCCTATAAATTGAGGAAACATCAAACAGAAAGAGCAATCTACAAAATCAGAGACCCAGTATCAAAGGAAATAAAATTCAGAATTCAGGATATTCTTAAAAACTTCGAGAATTACTATAAGAACTTATACTCCCACAAAAAACATAAAAACGCATCCGAGGCATTCCTAAACACATTAAACCTTCCCCAACTTACGGAGTCACAAAATAAAACACTACTGTCAGAAATACATCCTAAAGAATTGGAAAAAGCAATTATGAAACTTAAAGCTAACAAATCCCCAGGAGCTGATGGCTATACAGCAGAGTGGTACAAAACCTTTAAACAGCAACTATCTCCTCTCCTCCTGAAAACATTTAATTATGTCCTCCACACAGGGGAAATCCCCCCCTCCTGGAGAGAAGGGGTCATTGCAGTTATACCTAAACCTGAAAAGGATAAACTAGAGTGCTCCAACTACAGACCAATCAGTGTACTAAATCAGGACTATAAGCTTTTTACCATTATCCTTGCCAAAAGGTTAGAAAATATACTGACAGACCTAATTCATTTAGACCAAACAGGTTTTAAGATAAGATAAGATAAGATAAGCCTTTATTAGTCCCACAACGGGGAAATTCCAGGATTGCAACAGCACAGGGATAGCAACACTCAGAGCAACAATCAGAAGGCAAGAAAAAAAAACAAGCAAGCAAGAGCAGCTAATAAACATATGTACGTATTACTATAAAATATATATATATACACACACACACAGACACACAGTGCAGAGCATTGTAGCTGGATGGAATAAATATATGAATATATGAACACACAGTGCAGAGCATTGTAGCTAGATGGAATAAATATGTAAATATATAAACACCCACAGTACGGAGCATTGCAGCTAGGTGGAATAAATATGCAAGTATATAAACACACACAGTGCGGAGCAATGTAGCTAGATGGAATAACATGTAGATATATAAATATATAAACACCCACAGTACGGAGCATTGCAGCTAGACGGAACAAATATGCAAATATATAAACACACACAGTGCAGAGCATTGCCGCTAGATGGAATGAAACAGCATAACCGTCTACCCAGCTATCCTGCATGGTATGATTATGTGCCCATACACACTCTCACCCTCCATAGCGACCGGCATGCTCCTAGTTGTATGCCGGAGAGGACCACTGTGTAAGTCTATTGCATCTTCTGCATTCAAAAAACTATTAGTTTGTTACGTCTTTTTTGCTATCTCTGCGAGCAGCCCTGCTTAGGTTGTACAGTCTGACAGCCGTTGGTAGGAAGGACCTACGAAACCTCTCGGTTGTGCACCTGGGATGATGTAGTCTGCTGCTAAATGAGCTCCTCAGTGCATTCAGTATGTCCTGCATAGGGTGGAACTCGGACTCCAGCAGAGATGACAGTTTAGCCACCGTCCTTCTCTCTCCTATCTCCTCCATCGGATCAAGGCGCTGCCCCAGGACAGAGCTAGCTTTCTTAATCAGTTTGTTCAGTCTCTTCCTATCGGCTGCAGTAATGCCACTGCCCCAGCAGACCACTCCAAAAGTGATGGCTGATGCCACCACCGTGTCATAGAATGACTTCAGCAGCGCCCCTTGTACACCAAAAGACCTGAGTCTCCTCAGCAGGAACAGCCTGCGCTGTCCCTTCTTGTAGAGTGCATCAGTATTGTGTGACCAGTCTAGTTTATTGTTCAGATGAATACCCAGGTACTTATAGGATGTCACCATCTCGATGTCTGTTCCCTGTATATTTACTGGTACTGTGAGGGGCTGCCCATGCCTGCGGCAGTCCACCACCAGCTCCTTAGTTTTCCTCGCGTTGATCTGGAGGCAGTTCCGATGGCACCAGTCCACGAAGTCCTGGATAAGTCCTGATTTATAAGACAAAGACAGACACAAGACAACATTCGACGCACTTTACACATAATTCATCATATTAAAAAATATAACTTAAATGCAGTCATATTGGGATTAGATGCTGAAAAAGCATTCGATTCGGTTGACTGGTCTTTTCTATATAGAATCTTATCCAGTTTCAATTTTCATAACAACTTCATTAGAACTATACAGGCATTATATAAAAAACCAACAGCTAAAATAAGGATTAACGGTAATTTATCATCATCTTTTGAACTGGAAAGAGGATGTCGTCAGGGCTGCCCCCTGTCTCCACTGCTCTTTGCAATCTTCATAGAACCTCTGAGCCAATGGATAAGACAAAACCAAAAAATTCAAGGTATTACACTTGGTCAGAAGGAACATAAAATAGCACTCTTTGCTGATGACATTTTAATATACCTAGGGCAGCCGGACACTTCTTTACCAGAACTAACCTCAGTTTTTTCAGAGTATGGAGATTTATCGGGGTACAAATTAAATATGCATAAAACCCAAGTTTTAACATTCAACTATGACCCAAATCATTATTCACTAAGCAAACTCAAAACTAACTGGGAGTCGGAATCTATGAAATATCTGGGGGTCAATATCCCGAAACAACTCAACAAAATTATATCACTAAACTATGATCCACTGGTGACAAAAATAAAATCTGACCTAGCAAGATGGAATATGATACCATTCTTGGGTACTGCACAAAGAATTGAAGCAGTCAAAATGAATATACTTCCACGTCTTCTATACCTTTTCCAAACAATACCGGTAGAACCTCCCAAAAAAACATGGCAGGAGCTGGACAGAAGGATCTCAAGATTCATATGGCAGGGCAAGAGACCTAGAATCAGATATAGAACCCTACAGCTAAACAAAGACAAAGGTGGGCTCGCGCTGCCAAATATCAGGGACTACTTTAAAGCCGCACAAATTAAAACTTTAGTAGAGATATGTAACCCAGTCTACACTGCACAATGGAAGGAGATCGAATGCCAAATAACAAGTGACATCCCCCTACAGGCGATAATAGGGAACAATGTCTTACCTAAGCTTTTGAATAACACTAACCCGTGGATAGAAACCCCGCTAAAAATTTGGTTTAAGATAGTCAGAGAGAATCAAACTAAAGAGCCCTATCGACTTCTGCAATGGATCGCCTATGATCAGGACTTTACTCCTAATAAAACAGACACCAGATTTAAAAAGTGGAAGGAGAAAGGGCTGATAAAATATTACGATTTTTTTAAAGGGCAAATCTTAAGAAGTTTTGAAGATTTGAAAAAACAAGGCCTAATAAATCAAGACCTTTACAGGTTCTTCCAGCTTAGACACCACATAAACAATATACTTAAAAAGGAGGTTTTGGAAAGGGCCCAGTCAGGTGTTCTGAAGGTCTTCTTAATGGCATATAAAGGGACCCCAGGGATCAGATACATTTCTAAAATATACCAAGGTCTTCAAGACTTAAAAGGAGACAACACATCTTATATAAAAGAGAGATGGGAAAAAGAGGGGAATTTCACTTTACAACTGGAAATATGGGAAAAGCTAAATAAACAGCAATGGAAAAGTACCTCATCCCTGCAGTGGAGAGAATTTGGATGGAAAAACTTGGCAAGATTTTTCAGAACACCTGCACAAAACAAATTTACCCATAAGGGATTGAACTGTTGGCGCTTGTGTGGTGAAAAGACTGCAAATCATTTTCATGTGTTTTGGTCATGCCCAGTTATCCACCAATATTGGACCAAGGTACAGACAATATTGGGGAAAATATTCAAAATTACAGTTCCCTTTTCTTTTGTAACTTTGTATTTGGGTTTACTACCGGACTCACTGGAAAGACGAGGAGAAAAATACTTATTCAATGTTTTAATATTGGCAAGCAAAAAAGCTCTAACTAAAAAATGGATGTTGAAGGACTGTCCTACACCTGAAGATTGGACTAACGTGATCCAAGACATTTACTCGATGGAAAAGTTGACATTCGCACTGAGACAGGACATGGATGTGTTCATGAACTTTTGGCAACCCTGGACCGCATATGTGTCTTCCATTAGATCTAATCTTTGACAAATACCATTTCAATAATGGTTCCGCTCTTTGTTCCAACGCTACTCAGATGCTCTTTTATCTTTATTTACTTACTTTTTCTTTTTGTTTGTTTTTTACTGGTTTGTTTGTTTGTTTTTTGTTATTTGTTTTTTGTTTTTTTTTCTCTTTAATTTCACTTTTTCTTTCACTTTAAAAAAAAAAAAAAAAGGGGTGTTGTAAGAATCAATCTTCTAATGTTGTCAGATATCAGAAAATAAGGGAACATGTGATGAAAATGTAAACACTGCATTGCTGTAACGACCTGTATACCCTTTACAAAAACTTAAATAAAAAAAAAAAAAAAAAAAAGCAGCTTTTTTTTTTAATTAATTTTTGTAATATTCTAATTTTTTAAGAAACTGAATTTGGGGTTTTCATGAACTATAAGCCATAATCATCAAAATAAAAAGAAATTAACACTTGAAATATCACTGTGTAATGAATCTACACTACTCGCAAAAAGTTAGGGATATTTGGCTTTCAGGTCAAATTCCAGGATGCACAATAACCTTTCCAGGTGAACTTAATTTGACCTTCTCTAACCTTTTGAATGCACATGTCCATCTGTTCAGTGTTTCAGTACTTTTTGCATAACTTGCTGTTCTCTAACAAAGTGCTTAATGGCAAAATTCACAATAGGTGTTTGATCCTTGAATCGACCAATAAATTTTCTGGTTGTTAGAATTGGTATTTAAACAGTCCTCTTCATCATGCTGTTCACATTTTGACATCATGAGACCAAGACGACGCCTAATAATTGATCAACAGTACCTCGCCATTGCGAGGCTTCAAACAGGATGTTCTCAGAGGGAAGTGACCACTGAGCTTACAGGTGCATCTCAATAAATTAGACTGTCATCGAAAAGTTAAATTCTGTAATTCAATTCAGAAAATGAAACTCCTGTATTATATAGATTCATTACACACAGAGTGATATATTTCAAGTGTTTATTTCTTTTAATTTTGATGGTTATGGCTTACAGCTCAAGAAAACCCTAAATTCAGTTTCTCAAAAAATTAAATATTACATAAAATTAATTCTAAAAAAATGGATTTTTAATAGAAATGCTGGCCGACGAAAACTGTTCGTGTACACACTCAATACTGGGTCGGGACTCCTTTTGCATGAATTACTGCATCAGTGTGGTGTGGCATGAAGGTGAACAGCTTGTGGTACTGCTGAGGTGTTAAAAAGACCCAGGTTCCTTTGATAGCAACCTTCAGCTCATCTTCATTGTTGGGTCTGGTGTCTCTCATCTTCTTCTTGACAATACTCCATAAATTCTCTGTGGAGCTGAAATCAGGCTAGTTTTCTGGCCAATCAAGCAGAGTGATACCATAGTCATTAAACCAGGTTTTGGTACTTTTGGCAGTGTGGACAGGCACCAAGTCCTCCTGGAAAATGAAACCAGCATCTCCATAAAGCTTGCCAGCAAAGGGAAGCATGAAGTGTGCTAAAACTCCCTGGTGGATGGCTGCACTGACTTTGAACTTGATAAAACACAGTGGACCAACACCAGCAGATAACATGGCTCCTCAAATCATCACTGACTGTAGAAACTTCACACTGGACCTCGAGTAACTTAGATTCTGTGCCTTTCCACTCTTCCTCCAGACTCTGGGACCTTGATTTCCAAATGAAATGCAAAATTAACTTTCATCTGAAAAGGGGTCATCTGCTGGTGTCGGTCCACTGTTTTATCAAGTCCAAAGTCAGTGCAGCCATCTACCAGCAAATTTTACAGCACTTCATGCTTCCCTCTGCTGACAAGCTTTATGGAGATGCTGATTTCATTTTCTAGCAGGACTTGGCACCTGCCCACACTACCAAAAGTGCCAAAACCTGGTTTAATGACTATGGTATCACTCTGCTTTATTGGCCAGCAAAGTCTCCTGACCTAAGCCCCACAGAGAATCTATAAGGCATTGTCAAGAGGAAGATGAGAGACACCAGACCCAACAATGAAGACGAGCTGAAGGCTGCTGTCAAAGGCTGATCACCTTCATGCCACACCACACTGATGCAGTAATTCATGCAAAAGGAGCCCCGACCAAGTATTAAGTGTGTACATGAACATGGTTTTCGTCAGCCAACATTTCTCTTAAAAATCAGGTTTTTTAGAATTAATTTTATGTAATCTAATTTTTTGAGAAACTGAATTTAGGGTTTTCTTGAGCTGTAAGCCATAACCATCAAAATTAAAAGAAAAAATGCACTTGAAATATATCACTCTGTGTATAATGAATCTATATAATATAGAAGTTTCATTTTCTTAATTGAATTACTGAATTTAACTTTTCGATGACATTCTGATTAATTGAGATGCACCTGTAGAATATCAGTGTCATCAGCAGGTTGTTACAGAGAGACTGGAGGAGTCACAGAAAGGCATAGAAGTGGACGTCCTTTAGCGACATCCCAAACTGATGACCGCTTCATTGTGAACAGTGCCATGCGGAACCAGATGATGAATGCCACTCAACTCCAGGCACATTTAACGGAGGTGAGAGGCACCCAAGTGTCCCATCAGACCATTTGAAACCGTTTACATCAGCATGATCTGCGTACTAGACAACCTGCAAGGGTACCTGACCACACCAGACACAGGCGTCATCGTCTTGCATGGGCCAGGGAGCATTTACCCTGGACAAGGGACCAGTGGGCCTCAGTGGTGTTGTCTGATGAAAGTCGATTCATGTTGAGCAGAAATTATGGCCGCCAACGATGTTGGAGACATCAAGGAGAGCGCTATGCATAAGCCACTGTTGTCACTAGACAAGTCTTTGGTGGTGGTGGTGTTAGTCTGGGCAGGTGTGTCTAGTCAAAACGGATCAGCCCTACACCTTGTGAATGGTCCAGTGATAAGCCGATACTACCTGAATAACATCATTAATCCAGTCATTGTGCCCCTGCATGAACAAAACAAGCCTAATTTCATCTTCATGGCCGACAATGCTCCAGCTTATCAAGGTTGCATCATTAGAGAATGGCTGCTGGAGGCTGGGGTACCTCAAATGGAATGGTCTGCACTTTCTCCAGACCTGAATCCCATAGAAAACCTATGGGATCAGCTGAGTCACCATGTAGAGACTCGTAACCCTGCACCCCACAACCTCAATGACCTGAGAGCCGCCCTTCAAGAAGAGTGGAATGCCATGCCTCAGCAGACAATAAGTCGACTTGTGAACAGTATGAGACGTCGTTGTCAAGCTGTAATTGATGCTCAAGGGCACATGACAAATTATTGAGACATGGACATTTTTTGTTGTGGTATACCCACCACTGTTGTTGGCTTTTGTTTCAATAAATTGAGTTGAGGAAATCACCATTGCATGCTTCTACTTAAATGACCTCCTTTCATGATATAATATCACTGTAGCGTGAACTTTTTACATTTTTCCAAGCCAAATACAGAAAAGTAAAAGTACTTGGGCATGGATTAATTTTCTGCCAGTATTTTCTGCCACTTTTCTTTAGTTTGAGATCAAAAATACATTGATCATCTAAACTGCCATAGATTAGGATGCATTTTATGTATATTGTGATTAATTGGGCAATTATCAGTGATGTCTTCTTAAAGAAACACACCTATCCAAGTGACTTTCCAAATGCGGTTAGTTTCTCTGAGGGGACAAACACCTCTCTGCACCGCTGCTGCTTGCTCAGTTTGATTTTAGGTCAGTCATTATCAAAGAGGTTTTCCTGGGTAAACAAAAACTCCTCACAGATCTCTTCTCAGACTCACAACTGAAGACAAGAAACAAAACAATGTGACAACCAACAAAGCTCTACCAGTTCAAGCTACATGGAAACACTTAACAGCATGTGTTATGTCTGTGTCAAGGTTAAAAATCTTATGGTCTTAGTCCAGTTATTAGAAACCATTAAACTAATATGACTTCATGACTTTGTAAAAAAAAAAAACAAATCCTGTCCTCATTGTTTTGTTTGTTGTTTTTCTCCATCTTGTAGATGAGCCAGCAACGACACAGGCGGGCTGTCCGTACCAGTTTCTTCTAACTCCTACAGTTTTCAAGCTAGGACTTTTTCCATTTCACACAGTGATTGTACATGTGTTGAAGATTTGCATATTAGAATCTTGATTTTTGGCTCATTTTTGTAAAAATGGCAGGTTTTAGAACTTTGTCATTTTTTCAGTTAAATTTCAGTAGAGGGTACATAGTTTGTCCAGCTAGCGCCTCCTACAGTTTTCAAGCTTGGACATTTTCATTTCACACGTTTGTACATGTATTAAATATGTGCATATTGCAATTAAATTGTTATTAGCTCTCCCACAGATCTAGAGTATATTGATTACTGAATTTATAATCCTTTTTTGTTGTTGGTGTGCTAGTCCTGCACTATCGATAATGGCTGTAGATGGCATATACAGTCATGTGAAAAAATTTGGACACCCCTTTAAATATTCAGTTCTTTATTAAAAAATGTTCACATATCTATGTCTAACCTTATTATTTTTATTTGCGTTTTTTAAATTTATTTTCGCCAATTTAAGTGGGAATTAATGTGGGGTTAGCCCAAAAAAGATGGGGGGGGGGTCCTAATTTATTCCTCACTATTTGTTTAGAAATACATTTTACAGAAAATTTGAAGTCTTTAATTCATTTTTAATTTAGCTGTATTATGTGAATCTCCCAGTATTTTTAACATTGATATTAAATATCCATATGTCCAAATATGTAAAAAAAAAACAGGCTTATACAGGGTGTCCTTTTTTTTTTCACATGACTATGACATGGTTTACCTTGTGTGGTGCTCTTGTGACATTTTATGGTCTGTAAACTCAAACAAGTCAATTTTCTATAGACATGTTCTATCCATTCCCTCTAGACACTCATTTTCCATCCAAAGCATCTACTGTGGGACACATACGTATCACTTTAAGCTTCACATCTCAGAGTAGAACAAAGAACTGGGTCTCCTTGGAGATAACAGGAGGATGTGAAAATTTAGTCTTTGGTATGCAAGAGACGGCCTTGAGGGATTTCCTGGTCTGCCAGAGACTATGAGGAGGATGTTATTGGATTTAAGGAAAGATGCCTTGTTACTTGTGATTAAATGCAATGTGACTGTGAGCTTTGAAGGTCCTGGATATATAAAGGACGAATGTCTGTGTTTTTCCTCTTTCTGCTTTGCTGATGTTGGAAGATGTGAATAAACCTGACTCGTGAGATAAACTCTGCCTCGTCATTTTCACATGTCCACACTGGTGACCCTAAGACGTATCATGGATGAAAGAAATTCCCCCGGGCCAGCCGAGTCAGGAGCTCCCAGCCAAGCGTATGCCGCTACGGTCCAGCTACCAGACTTTTGGCAGGACAACCCGCGCTCCTGGTTCCACTTGGACGAAGCACAGTTCACCCTCCGGGGGATAACGGTAGATGACACAAAGTTCTACCATGTGATTGCAAAGCTCGACAACTGCACGGCTCGGCATGTGGAGAGCCCATTGGAGCGGCCACCAGCCAACGACAAATACGGCGGGTTGAAGGCTGCACTTATCCAGCGCTTCACTCTCTCAGTCGAGGAGAGAGCGGAGAGGCTCCTGGCTCTGAACGACTTGGGAGATGGCATGCCCATTGATCTGATGGAGAACATGCTGAGGTTGAGGGGCTCAGACGACGACGACTTCATCTTCACCCACATTTTCCTCAGGACCCTACCGTCGGCCACGAGAGCGACCCTGGCTGGTTCGCCGTTGTTGGCCCAGCGGGACTTCCGCGCGCTGGCCCAGGAGGTGCACCGGATTCTCAATGCCAGCAAACAGTGCGCAGCCAACGCGGCAGCGACGGAATTCGGCGCGACGGCCGGAGATGGCGGGGGGCCAGAGACGGCGGTAGCAGAACCACCGACGACGGCGGCGGTGGGGGCCAAGGATCGCGGAGGAGACACCCTCTGTTTCTACCATCGCCGCTTTGCAGAGAAGGCACGCAAATGTATACCACCGTGCCAGTTCAAGCTCTCGGGAAACGCCAAGACCGGGGGTCGGTAGCAGCTGCGGCCCTCGGGGAGGAGAACAAGCTGCTCTACTTGAAGGATGCGCGCTCGGGGAGGCATTTCCTCGTGGACACAGGCTCCCAGTTGAGTTTCATCACACCTTCCTCCACTGACCGGCTGGTGGTTTCCAGAGGTCCCGAGGTGTCAGCAGCGAACGGCTCGGAGATTAAGACCTTTGGTGAGAGGACTCTGCTTCTGTCCCTACACGGCCATACATTTGAGTGGACTTTTGTCATAGCTGCAGTGAATTTCAATATATTGGGGGCTGATTTTCTGTGCTCACATGGTTTGTTGGTTGATCTTGCTAACAGGTGCCTGGTTAATGGGTCGTCGTCGGCCTCCGTCGGTCTATGATGACCATGGAAGAGAATCCTAAACGTCTACTCTGCTGGAACAGCACCAACTGTGGCTGAACAGGCCGATGCGCGAATGACAGTCCCTGTCACACAGGTCACACTTGTGGGTGGTCTCCGTGCTGCTGGGTCTGTGGCGGTTCTTCCTGCGGGTCCTTTTTTCATCTGCTGCAGCAGTCAGTCTCTCTTCACCCGCCTTGAGCTGTCTGGTCAGGGTGCCTCTCCATTTGGAGCGGTCCGTTGCAAGGTCCTCCCAGCGCTCTGTGTTGATATCCAGGGCCTTCATGTCTCTCTTGCAGACGTCTCTAAAGCGCAGCTGTGGGCGGCCAACGTCTCTCCTGCCAGTTGCCAGTTCTCCATAGAGGACGTCTTTGGGGATTCTGCCATCCTCCATACGGTGAACGTGGCCTAGCCAGCGGAGCCTGCGCTGCCTGAGTAGAGTGAACATGGAGGGAAGGCCGGCGCGGGACAGAACTTCTGTGTTGGGCACTTTGTCCTGCCAGGATATGTCCAGGATGTGGCGAATGCAGCGCAAGTGGAAGGAGTTCAGTCTCTTTTCCTGCCGGGCGTATGTTGTCCATGTCTCACTCCCATAGAGCAGTGTGCTGATGACGCAGGCGTTGTACACTGCCATCTTCGTCTTGACAGAGAGTTTGGGATTCTCCCACACTCGTGTGGTGAGGCGAGCGAGTGTGAAGGCTGATTTTCCAATCCTCTTGTTGATCTCTGTATCAAGGGAGAGGTTGTTGCTGATCGTGGACCCCAGGTACGTGAACTGATTCACGACCTCCAGCTTGTAGTCATCAATGGTGATGGTTGGTGGTGCTTCCGTGCCTTGCGCCAAGACATTAGTCTTCTTCAGGCTGATGGTAAGCCCGAAGTCCTTGCATGCCTGGGAGAAGCGGTCCATCAGGGTCTGAAGCTCCTGCTGTGTGTGGGTTGCGACTGCAGCGTCGTCTGTGAACAGCATGTCTCTGATTAGAGCCTCGCGTACTTTGGTTCTGGCTTTCAGGCGGGCGAGGTTGAAAAGCCTGCCGTCAGATCTTGTGTGCAGGTAGATTCCCTCTGTTGCTGTGCTGAAGGCATGCCTCAGGAGCATAGCAAAGAAAATCCCAAAGAGGGTTGGCGCAAGTACACAGCCCTGTTTCACTCCGCTGCGTATGTTGAATGGCTCTGAGACGTTGCCATCGTGCTGCACTATCCCCTGCATGTTGGTGTGAAACGATTCGATGAGGCTTTGCAACTTTGGTGGGCATCCTATCTTTGGCAGGATCTTGAAAAGGCCCTCTCTGCTGACCAGATCGAACGCTTTGGTGAGGTCGATGAAGGCGACGTACACAGGCATGTTCTGTTCTCTGCATTTCTCCTGGAGTTGGCGGATGGAGAATATCATGTCTACCGTCAATCACTCAGCGCGGAAGCCACACTGAGACTCGGGGTAGACACGTTCGGCAAGCTTTTGTAGACGAACGAGAACAACTCGTGCGTAGACTTTGCCAACAACGCTGAGGAGGGAAATGCCCCTGTAGTTGTTGCAGTCGCTTCTCTCCCCTTTGTTTTTGTAGAGGGTGATGATCTTGGCGTCCCTCATGTCCTGTGGTACGGCACCTTCCTTCCAGCACTGGCAGAGGACGTCATGCAATGGCAGCAGTAGGGCGGTCTTGCAGTGCTTGATCAGGTCAGGGGGTATGCCGTCGTTGCCGGGTGCCTTGCCAGCGGCCAAGCTATCAATGGCCTTACTGAGTTCGTCGATGGTTGGCTCGGCGTCAAGTTCGTCCATGGATGGCAGGCAGTCGATGGCATCAAGGGCTGACGGTGTCACGGTGTTCTGTCTAGAGTAGAGGTCGGAGTAGTGTTCCACCCATCTCTCCATCTGCTTGTTCTTCTCTGTGATCATCTCCCCAGTGGAAGATTTGAGGGGGGCCGTCTTGCTCTGAGCCGGACCAAGTGCTTTCTTGATGCCATCGTACATACCACAGATGTTCCCTGTTATGGCAGCGGTTTGAATGTCTTGGCTGAGCTGAGTCCAGTACTCGTTGGCACAGCGCCGAGCAGTCTGCTTAACTTTGCTTCTCGCAGCCCTGAGAATCTGGAGATTCTTCTCGTTTGGGTACTTCTTGTACTCAGCAAGTGCTGAGCGCTTGGCTTCAATGACGGGGGTCATCTCGGTCAACTTGGCATCAAACCAGTCCTGTGACTTCGAGGTCTTCCTCCCAAAGGTAGCCAAGGCTGTGCGGTAGATGGTGTTTCGCAGCTCTTTCCACTTCTGCTTTGCAGATTCTCCTCCTTGTGGTACACCAAGTTCCTTCTCAAAGGTGGAGGCAAACTGCTCAACAAGTTCTGGTTGGGCCATCTTGCTGGTGTCAATCCGTGCCTTTCCAGGTTGTCTAGCACGATGGAATTTCTTCAGCTGCAGCTTGACCTTGCAACACACCAATGAATGGTCTGTGTCGCAATCTGCACTCTGGAACGAACGGGTGATTAGCACGTTCTTCAGTGAGGTGCGCCTGGTCAGGATCAAGTCCAGCTGGTGCCAGTGCTTTGAGCGCGGATGTTGCCAGGAAACCTTGTGTTGGGGCTTGGTCTTGAAGAATGAGTTTGTGATGCACAGATCGTGATATGTGCAGAACTCGAGCAGCCGCTGTCCGTTGTCGTTCATTCTGCCCACGCCAAAAGGTCCAAGACAGGAGGGCCAGGAGTCGTGGTCAGCACCCACTCTGGCATTGAAGTCTCCAAGAAGAATGAGCTGTTCAGAGTTGGGGATGATCCTGACAGTTGTTGCGAGATTCTCGTAGAACTCGTCTTTTGCCTCTGGTGTGGCTGTCTGTGTTGGGGCATACACACTGACGAGGGTGACTGGGCCTTGAGTGGTGTTCAGGCGGAGGGTGAGGAGTCGTGCAGAGCCAGTGCTGCCCGGTTCCACCATCTTCAGCAAAGTGTTCTTCACTGCGAAGCCCACTCGGTGTTCCCTGTGTTCGTCACTGCCCTTTCCCTGCCAGTAGAACGTGTAGTCCTTCTCTCTCAG
This sequence comes from Pholidichthys leucotaenia, assembly GCA_020510985.1. NCBI lineage: Eukaryota > Metazoa > Chordata > Actinopteri > Cichliformes > Pholidichthyidae > Pholidichthys > Pholidichthys leucotaenia. The sequence continues at coordinate 158,741,086 of CM035849.1, forward strand.
TGTGCCTGCATCAGCTAACCGTGTTTCCTGGAGAGTGGCGATATCCACTCCCAGTCTCTTCAGCTCATTATTGATGATGGCAGTCTTCCTGGTGTCGTTGATGTCCTTGAGGTTAGCAGCGAGTCCTGTCATCATAGTGCGGACGTTCCTGGTTAATGCACTTTCTTTTTATTCTATGCCCTGTACAGCCCGAGTGGCCCCGCCAACAGCACAAGCCAACGTCACAGCTGCAAGTGGTAAGTTCCACACACTGCTCACTCAGTTCCCAGCACTCACGGTTCCCACATTTTCAGCAGCCGTCGCTAAACACGGGGTGGAATATTTTATTACTACCACTGGACCGCCCGTTTTTGCAAAAGCTCGGCGCTTGGATTCAGCTAAACTGACCATAGCGCGCGAGGAGTTCGCCAACCTGGAAAGGTTGGGCATCATCAGGCGTTCGAACAGCCCATGGGCTTCCCCGCTTCACATGGTCCCGAAAGCTGACGACTCGTGGCAACCTTGCGGAGATTTCCGCAGGTTGAACAACGCCACAGTGCACGACCACTACCCAATCCCGCATATCCAAGATTTTTCCGTTCATTTGGCGGGGGCGCGCGTTTTTTCTAAGATAGACTTGGTCCGCGGTTACCACCAAGTCCCAGTGCGCGCTGAGGACATAAAACCCAAAACAGCGGTAATAACTCCATTTGGTCTATTCGAGTTTTTGCGCATGCCATTTGGGCTTAAAGGGCAATGGGCAATCTCTAATCTCCCTTTCATTTCAAAAATCTTAGAAAGAGTTGTTGCTACGCAATTATTTGACCACCTTCAGGGAAATGGTTTACTTGAAGAGTTTCAGTCTGGGTTTAGAATCCATCATAGTACTGAAACAGCCTTAGCGAAGGTCACTAACGACCTCCTCATTGCATCTGATAATGGACTAGTTTCTGTACTTGTCCTTTTAGACCTTAGTGCAGCTTTTGATAATATCGATCATAATATTCTACTTGATAGATTAGAACACTATGTTGGACTTAATGGAACTTCGTTGCAGTGGTTTAGATCTTATTTATCTGATAGGTTCCAGTTTGTTCATGTAAATAATGAGTTTTCTTTCAACTCAAAGCTCAGTCATGGAGTTCCACAGGGATCTGTGCTAGGCCCTACTCTTTTTAGTTTATATATGCTTCCGTTAGGCAACATTATTAGAAAGCACTGTATACATTTTCATTGTTATGCTGATGACACACAATTATACCTGTCAATGAAGCCAGATGATAGTAATCAATTAGCCAAGTTAGAAGCCTGTCTTAAGGAAATCAAAGCTTGGATGACTTGTAATTTCCTGCTGTTAAATTCAGATAAGACTGAAGTCATTCTTGTTGGTCCAAAAAACCTTAGAAATTCCTTTCCAAATCAAACTTTCAGTTTGGATGCTGTTACTCTTTCTCTTAATAGCTCTGTGAGGAACCTTGGAGTTATTTTTGATCAGGATTTGTCCTTCAATTCACATATTAAATTTGTTTCTAAGACTGCCTTCTATCATTTGTGTAATATTGCCAAGATTAGGAGCATCTTGTCTCAGAGTGATGCTGAGAAACTGATCCACGCTTTTGTTAGCTCGAGATTAGATTATTGTAATTCTTTATTATCAGGCTGTCCTAAAACATCTTTAAAAAGTCTTCAGCTGATCCAAAATGCTGCAGCAAGAGTTTTAACAGGTACTAGAAAGAGAGATCATATCTCTCCGGTTCTGGCCTCCCTTCATTGGCTTCCCATAGAGTTTAGAATTAAGTTTAAAATCCTTCTTCTTACTTACAAAGCTCTAAACAATCAGGCTCCTTTTTATTTAAAAGATCAGATACTACCTTATTGTCCTAACAGAGCACTACGCTCCCAAAATGCAGGATTACTTGTAATACCTAGAATCTCCAAAAGTACAATGGGAGGCAGAGCCTTCAGTTATCAAGCTCCTCTCCTGTGGAATCAGCTGCCAATCTGGATTCGGGAGTCAGACTCGATCTCTGTTTTTAAGAATAGGGCTAAAACCTACCTTTTTGATATAGCCTACAATTAGGGAGGGATCATGTGTTTCTGAACCCTCCCTTAGTTATGCTGCTAATAGGTTTAGTCAGCCGGGGGACCTCCAGTAATACACTGGGCCTCACTCCTTTCCTCACTCTCAATGAAATATTTTTTTTGCTGGTCATTAACATTTGTTTGTTCTCTCCCATAGATTGAGTCCCCATAGTGCTGTTTGCTCTATACATGTCTGTTCTTTTCTTCTTCTCTATCCACTCACCCCCCAGCCAGTCGCAGCAGATGACTGCCCCTCCCTGAGCCTGGTTCTGCTGGAGGTTTCTTCCTGTTAAAAGGGAGTTTTTCCTCTCCACCGTCGCCAAGTGCTTGCTCACAGGGGATCGCCTGATTGCTGGGGTCTTTCTGCAACTGTGGGGGTTCCCCCTACAGTTGATAGTGCTATGAGATGACTGTTGTTGTGAAATGGCGCTATATAAATAAAGTTGAATTGAATTGAATTAAAGGCGCTGCACAGACGTTCCAACGCATGATGGACGCGGTGTTGCGTGATCTCCCCTTCGTATTCGACTACCTGGACGACATCTTAGTAGCCAGCGTGTCCAAAGACGAACACGAAAACCACCTCACGGCAGTTTTCCGGAGGTTGGGAGAGCACGGTTTAATAATCAACCCAGCAAAGTGTCAGTTCGGGGTGATGCAGATTGATTTTTTGGGGGCATCGCGTCTCTCCAGAAGGAGCGGTTCCGCTGCCTGACAAAGTGCGCGTGGTAGCAAATTTTCCCCGGCCACAAACGGTCAAGGCATTACAGGAGTTTTTGGGAATGGTGAATTTTTATAACCGTTTCCTCCCGCGCGCAGCGCAGCTCATGCAACCATTGTATGCCGCACTCAAAAAACAAAAACCCACAAATAAGATCGAATGGTCTCCGGAGCGAGAGCGAGCATTCTCGGAGGTCAAAACAGCCCTGGCAAACGCTGCGTTGTTAGCACATCCAGACCCAACGACCCGCATAGCGCTCACTACTGACGCGTCAGATGTGGCCATAGGGGCGGTCGTGGAGCAGCATGTAGCCGGGGCTTGGCGGCCGCTCGCCTTTTTCAGCAGGACTTTGCGAGATAGTGAACGAAAATACAGCGCATTCGACAGGGAGTTGTTAGCTCTCCACTTGGCCATTCGCCACTTCCAGTTCTGGCTGGAGGGACGCCGTTTCACCGCGTTCGTTGACCACAAGCCGCTGACATTCGCGATGGCCAAGGTTTCAGAACCGTGGTCGGGCCGGCAGCAAAGACAGCTGGCCGCCATCTCAGAGTTTACTACCGATATTCAGCATGTGGCGGGTAAACTGAATGTAGTGGCAGACTGTCTCTCGCGCACCGTGGCGGCCCCAGTCCGCGTAAGGATAGATTATGCAGCCATGGCCGCGGATCAGGTTAGCGACGCGGACGTGCGCGCGCTCCAGTCTGGACCAACAGGGTTAAGGCTGGAGAACAGGGTGCTGCAAGACGGTATGCCCCCCCCTAATCTGCAATGTCTCCACTGGGCGACCGCGTCCTGTGGTACCGGCCGCGTGGCGCCGCCGCGTTTTTGACTCAATTCATTCTCTGGCGCACCCGGGAGTGCGCGCGTCGGTCAAAATGGTAGGAGAGAAATTTGTATGGCCGAGCCTGCGCAAACAAGTTAAGGAGTGGGCAGCAGCCTGCATGGCTTGTCAACGAGCCAAGGTACACAGACACACGAGAGCTCCCTTGGAACCGTTTCACATCCCGGCTAAGAGGTTCGATCATGTTCACATGGACCTCGTAGGCCCCCTCCCGCCATCACAGGGGTGCACACACCTTCTGACAATGGTGGACCGCACCACGCGCTGGCCGGAGGTGGTCCCACTGGCGTCAACCTCAGCCGAGGAGGTGGTGCGCGCGTTTTTAACAGCATGGGTAGCGTGCTTTGGAGTCCCGTCGGACATTACGTCCGACAGAGGTCCTCAATTTGTTTCCGAACTTTGGTCAGCAGTGGCCCGCAGCCTGGGGGTAACGATCCACCGCACAACCACGTACAATCCGCAGGCTAATGGGTTATGCAAACGTTTTCATAGGTCATTGAAAGCGGCTCTCAGAGCGTCGCTGACGGATGCAAACTGGGTAGACAGGCTACCGTGGGTTTTATTGGGGTTGCGTTCTGCACCTAAAGAGGACTTAGAAGCCTCCCCAGCTGAGCTAGTTTTTGCACAGCCACTTCGGCTGCCCGGGGAGTTTCTCCCAGATAATCCTGCACCAGATTGCTCCCCGTCTCAGTGGTTGCAGCGTGGCACAGAATCGGGCACGCTGCCTGGCCCCGTTCACCACAGTTTTCCGCGCGTTTTTGTGCCTAAGGCTTTGAAAAACGCGGAGTTTGTTTTTGTCAGACACAATGCCCATCGCCCACCGCTGCAACCACCTTATGATGGACCATTTAGAGTGCTGGAAACAGGGGACAAGCATTTTTTGCTAGATTTGGGGGGCAGGAAGGAAAAGATTGGCATAAACAGGCTCAAACCCGCCTTTGTGGTGGCGGACAAGGATGTGCTGTTGGCCAGGGCTCCTCGGCGCGGCAGACCCCCTCGGGGACATTCCCCAGAACACCCACAGGGAGTGACAAACAGTTCTCACCCCCAGACAGCAGCTCCCCAGCAGGATGGCGCCACAGAAGTGGCGAAGCCCGCTTACAGCAGATACGGGAGGAGACTGAGGCCCAAGCAGCACGTGGGTTAATGTGTAATGATTTTATCATGACATGCAGACTGTTATTCTGTTGTTCCATCTTAGATGTTTGGGGGGGGGGGTCATGTGGGACCACATGTGTATCACTTTAAGCTTCACATCTCAAAGTAGAACAAAGAACTGGGTCTCCTTGGAGATAACAGGAAGATGTGAAAATTTAGTCTTTGGTATGCAAGAGACGGCCTTGGGGGATTTCCTGGTCTGCCAGAGACTATGAGGAGGATGTTATAGGATTTAAGGAAAGATGCATTGTTACTTGTGATTAAATGCAATGTGACTGTGAGCTTTGAAGGTCCTGGATATATAAAGGACGAATGTCTGTGTTTTTCCTCTTTCTGTTTTGCTGATGTTGGAAGATGTGAATAAACCTGACTCGTGAGATAAACTCTGCCTCGTCATTTTCACATATCCACACTGCCAGCCTTTGGTAGATGCTATATATAGTTGACTATACTCTGGACTGGACACCTTCTCCTTAGTTACTGCCAGCAGACTTGGCCATTCAGTCATTCAAGGACATTTCTGTGCTTATTCCACCCCAGGGACTGGTCCTGTGACTGCTCACACCACACACCTCATCTCGGATAATGCTTTATTTGGGTTTTAAAACTGTAGCATTTCGCTAGTGTTTGTTAGAATGTTAGCATAGTTTGACAGCTGAGGCTAAAGCTAATGGTAATCTCAAACATGGTGTTGCCTACAAAACAGATGTTGAGGGAAACCACTAAAGAGTGACAGTGGTGTGAACAGGGAATTATTGGCATTTAATTAATTTATTTATTTATTTTTAGTTTCGTATACTTTATTGATCCCCAGAGGGGAAATTGAGGGCATCCACCTGGATGAATGAAGCAGCCACGGTACGGCGCTATCCCTTAACCATTCACACACACATTCACACCTAGGGCCACTTTAGAGTCTCCAATTAACCTAACCTGCATGTTTTTGGCCTGTGGGAGGAAACCGGAGAAATCCCGGAGTAAACCCATGCAGATACAGGGAGAACATGCAAACTCCACACAGATCACTGTTGGTCAGGGGCTGGGATCGAACCAGGGATCCCATGGCCAAGGGTGAGTTGCTGTGCTGGCGCAGTGCTAACCACTACACCACCGAAGGGGTCATTAACTGAAAAATTGTGGTTTTGTAAGTTTTAACCTTCTGAAAAGTGCTTATTGGTCACACAATTATATATATAAAAAATCTAAATGTCCATTTCTCTTAAAAATCATGCAGCCTTTATGATATAATTTTTCACTCCAAAAAGCAAAATTAATAGTTCTGCATTTGCCACAGGATGTCACTCACATAGTAAACCCAGTCTAGTGCCATCCTTGATACCAGCCCACTGCTCTATTATTGGCCAACCTAGTTGTCTGTCCTAAGCTAAGTTTCCTGACCAAGCCTGGTTTATCTTATTTTCTTTAGATTTCAGTCACCCTAATAAACACCCCTGTTTCCACCTGGCTCACCAATCCAGTCAATATCTTGTGTCGTTCTGAGTCATTAAGACATGTGAGCTGTTAAAATGTGGAATCAAGTGCAATCAATGACCCCTTTAAAGCAATATGCTGCAAAACAGCCTTTGGGACAGCTCCTTCTTTGTTTGTAAAATGCTATTTCAGTAATTAAACCCTGAGGTATTCTGACCAAACCTGTCTGACACATCTGGTAGCTATGGCAACATGTGGAAAAGGAGCATAATAGGGGCTTTTCAGTATTATTCTGTTCAGTTTTTAATGAAGTTAACAAATGTATTTGTCTTTTTATATTTTTTTCCACACAAAATAAAGTAGTTATTTTTTTAACATTGGGCTTATTTTTTATGTTGGATAGTAAGATTATTGCAAAGGTCTGACTTAAATTAATAATTGTACAAGAGGGATTTGATTGCTGCCTTAAAAGATGAAAAAGAAAAGTGATAAATGCTCTTTCGTCCCGCTAATCTGACGGCAGTGAAGGTTGCACGAGATCACCGAACGAACAACGTGCGTAACGTCGGGGCCAATGACGTAGATAGAGCTAGACCGCTCATTGCCCGCTGAGAGGCGGCAAATAGGAGCTGACTTCCGGTAGTGGCAAGACGTGGTGTCAGATTCGAACGTCAGCACGGAATATGGCTTTGTGTTTCGTGATTTACCAAGGTTACAGTAAACTTCTGTGGTGGAATCAAGTCACAATGCTTGAGATACGTTGAGAACACCACCAGGCCAGGAGGCCCTAGACCAGCACTGGCATTTTGAAGCCTTTGGACGCACTGAAAATTAGTAATTTGTTCACTTTGTGAAAGTTATGTAGAAAAGTACTGTAACGTACTTTGTAACGTACTGTAACAGTACACTTTTTTTTTTCCACAATATCTTTATTGAACCTTTTTTTTTTTAACAAACATGATACAAACAATCAAACACTAACACTAAAGTACTACAAAAAAAAAAAAAAATGCACTAAAAACACCAACAACCACCAACAAAATCAAGTCTTCAACAATGCTCCTCTGTTTAGTCTAGACAATCCAATACATAAGTATACTTATTATGTTCACCAGTTTGGAATTTACAAGGTCCACACACATCATTCACCTTCTTCTTCAAGAGTTATGTTTAAATTTTTTACATAATCAATAAAAGGTCTCCATATATCTCAAACACAATTTCCTTTGATTTCAGTATATATGTTATTCTTTCTAATGGAAGGTTTTGTTAACATCTGTCTTAACCACTGAGTCACATCTGGTCTATGAGTCTTTTTCCATAATAGTGCAATACATTTTTTGGCATTAAGCAAACTGAGGTCTATGAATGTTCTTTCACTTTTATTAAAATTATGCTTTTCTGGGTACAGACCCAACAAAAACAGTTTAGGATTCAATATGATTTGTTTTGAGATTATTTTTTCAATTGTTACCCTCACCTCTTCCCAAAACATTCTTATTAATCTACATTCCCATAAACAATGAAATAGGGTTCCTTTACTTTCCATGCATTTTGTGCATGTATCTGGTATATTTTTGTTATATCTATTTAACTCCTCCGGTGTAACATACATCCGCATTAACCATTTGAAATGTATCAATTTAAGGCGTGCATTTATTGATTTGGTTTGAGCTTCTGTACAAGCCAATTCCCATTGTTCCTCTGAAATTTCAATTTGCAGATCTTCTTTCCAGTAGTTTATCTTTTCAGTGAATTTTCACTTGAAGATAGTGTCAATGAGTTATAAAACTCTGAAATAATACCCTTTCTTTTACTATCTTTCATCATCATTTTTTCCAAGGATGAATAAATAGGTCGAGTGAGAGCTTTATTTTGATTTGATCGAATAAAGTTTCTAAGTTGAAGATATTTAAAAAAATGTGTTCTATTGAGATTAAATTTGATCCTCAGCTCTTCAAAAGACATTATGTTGTCTGCACATGGCAAATATAAATCCTGAATCTTTTGTATCCCTTTTAAATTCCATACTTTAAATACAGCGTCCGCTCTCCCTGGTTTAAAATATTGATTACCCCATATTGGACTAAATTGTGACAATAACTGTGGTTCTTTTAAATAGTTTTTAGCTTCACACCATATTTTGATCATATGCTTTTACAAATGGATTTTTAACTTGTTTTTGTAATTTTTTTGCCGAATCTGAGTATATGAATATGGGAAGAGGTAAAGGTAATTGTATGATTCCATTTCAGTCCAGTGAGGGAGATCATTTGATGAAAAAATAATATGTCATAGACCTCAGTTGTGCCGACCAATAATACAACATAAAATTTGGACATTTCAGACCTCCACGATCAAATGGTAAATATAATAAAGACAAACGTAATCTAGCCCTCCTGTTGTTCCATATAAATTCCACTAACTTTTTTTTTATTCTTGAGAATAGATCTAAAGGTGGTGATAAGGGAATGTATTGAAATAAATAAAGTATTTTAGGTAAAATATTACTTTTAAGTATATTGATTCTCCCGATCATCGACATTGGTAGTGACATCCATCTCTGAGTTAACTCACTGATATCTGACATTAAGGCTTCATAGTTGACACTGGCGACTGATTCTAGCTTAGGCATAATTGGATTCCTAAATATTTAAACTGATTTACAACATTGAATTGATTTACCTCAGGGGCTGGTAATTTCTCTGGGTCTCATTTAGCATTAATATTGAAGATTTAGTTTTATTTATTTTATATCCTGATATTTCCCCAAAATTCTTTATTAAATTCAACAAGGTTGGAATTGATTTTTTTAGATTCGACATAAACAAAATTATATCATCGGCGTACAGGGAGATTTTATGTTCTGTTGGTCCAACTTTAATTCCATATATTTGTGAATGTAAACGTATCGCTATCGCTAAAGGTTCAATTGCCATAGTAAACAGTAAAGGTGAAAGTGGACAGCCTTGTCGACATCCTCTATTGATTTTTATTGGTTTGAAATATTGTTATTTGTTAGGATTTCTGCTGTAGCATTATTGTATATTATTTGAACCCATTTTATGAAATTATTTCCAAGTCCAAACCTTTGTAGGACTTCAAAAAGAAAGGGCCATTCAACTCTATCAAAGGCCTTTTCGGCGTCCAATGATAGGAGAGCTGTATCCGGTGCTTCTTTATTAAAATAAATAATATTAAATAGTCTTCTTACATTATGGAAGCCTTGTCTACCCTTTATAAAGCCATTCTGATCTCGATTAATAATATTTGGTAAAATTTCTTGTATTCGTCTTGCTAAAATTTTACAGATTATCTTAAGGTCGGCGTTTAATAGCTTATTGGTCTCATATTTTCACATTTATTAGAGGGCTTACCTGGTTTTGGCAGTAGTATAATTAAGGCATTATTTATGTATGATGGTAAATTATTATTTTGAAATGCTTCTAAAACCATTTCCAAAAAAGGTTTTATTAATTTATTCTTAAATTTTTTATAAAGGTCAACTGGAAGACCATCTGGTCCTGCACTTTTTCCTGATTTCATATTATCAATGGCTAACCCAACTTCTTCTTGACTAATTTTAGACTCCAATATCTCCCTGTTTTCATTTGGTATACACGGTATAGATAGTTCGTTCAAAAACCCATTTAGTTTTGTTAATCAGGTTCATTTTTGGTATCATATAATTTTTCATAGTAATCTCTAAAGGCTCTATTAATTTCTAAAGGATCTATAACTACCTGTCCGTTACTTATAATACTGGTAATTGGTGTTTTAATTTCCAATTGTTTAATCTGCCATGCTAATAATTTTCCTGATTTTTCACCTTGTTCATAAAAAGATTGTTTTCAATCTTAGAAGACTCGAGGCAGCTCTATTCGCTGATTTTTTGTCGTATTCAGCTCTCAAAATCAGTAATTCATTCTCCAACCTTGGGTCACTTCCTGCATACACTTTTTCCTGAAGACTTTTATTTTATGTTCCAATTTAGCTCTCTCCTCTCGAGTCTTCTTAGATTTTGATCCTGTATAACTAATATATGTCCCCTAATAAAAGCTTTGAAAGCCTCCCACTTTACACATGCTGATGTTTGTGTAGTATTGATGTCAAAGAACTCGTCTATCTGTTTTTCTATATACTTGACAAATTCCTCATCCTGAAGCCATTTATGCTGAAATTGCCATCTACCTGATTCCTTTGTCAATTTTTTATCTACATATATTAGACAACAGGGTGCATGATCAGAGATCACGATGTTATCATAAAAGCAGTTTTGAATCTTGGACCTTAATTCTGTGGAAATCAAAAAATAATCAATACGTGAGAATGTCTTGTAGGTACTGGAATAACAAGAATAGGCTTTAACTTGTGGTTTCATTTCTCTCCATATATCTAACAATTTCAATTCTTTCATAAAATGATTAATAGTCATCCTACATCCAATGTGCGTACAATCCAGTCCTGTTGATCTATCCACACCTGGATTCAATGTACAATTAAAATCCCCTGCTATTATATGTTGCCCTGTAAGTGATGATAAGATGAGAAATAAATTAGCAAAGAACTTCTGATCATCTATATTGGGACCATATAAGTTCACAAGATTTATATTTTCTAATAGCAAAGAACCTTGAATGATTACATATCTTCCAAATTTGTCTCCAATTACATTTTTCACTTGAAAAGGAACTGATTTATGTATGAGAGTCATAACTCCCCTGGCTCGGGATGAAAATGAAGAGGTGAATACACTTCCCTGCCATCTACTCCTAATTCTTTTAACATCCTCCTCTATCAGATGAGTTTCTTGTAAAAACACAATTCTTGAACCCATGTCCTTTATTTATTCATAACTTGTTTAAGTTTTTTTAAATTTTGTAGACCTCTGCAATTCCATGAAGGTAAATTAAGATTAACACTTTGGTCCATGATCAATAGAGAGTTTGGGATTACCTTGCAGTGTAAACATGCTCATACAGAGAAGCAAAAACATGAGTGGTTGAACATTCATCCTACAAACTACACACAAACAAAATTTCCCCTTCCCACACTTGTGGCAAACCCCCCAAAATCAAAAGAAAAATTCTGTCTCCCGATATAGCCATCGACCGTTCCACACCCACGGGGAACAGCCTAAGCCACTCTTCTTCATCCTCCCAATCACCCTAACTCTACTGCTTTTAATGACGTAACATTAACTCTCCTCTGTAGTTTTCCAACTTAACCTCCAAAATTTTTAACAACTTTGTACATCATAGTTTTTTTTTTGTTTGTTTTGTTTTTGTTTTGTTTTTTTAATATATAATACAATCTATATTTTGTAAACTTACTATTTACTTCAAGTCAGTCAGATGCCTGTGCAAATGCTTAATTATTCTACCTTATATTTTGTTCATGCTTAGCTCCCACCAGTCTCTTCATCTTCTTTGATCTTCTTGATGAACTCCTGCGCCTCCTCTGGGGTCTTGAAGATGTGGGTTCTGCCCTCATACGTGGGTCAGCAGTCTCGCAGGATAGATTACACCATGACGAATCCCAAGGTTGCGCAGCTCCTTACGTATGGGAATCAAACTGCTTCCTCAATTGCCTGGATTCCTGTGGCCAAATCTGGGTAGAACCGCACCTGCCTGGTCCTGGTGTTTAATCTCTCCTTTAGCACGTGCAGCGTTGAAGATCTTCATCCTGTCTCTGTTGCTAAGAAACTTCATAATTAAGGTCCTCGGCGGTCCCTTATCTCTCCGTGGGCCAATACGATGTGCTTTTTCCAGAACCACTGCTGATTGCAACTCCTCGCTGCCCAGCACCTCCGAATCCACTTTTCCAGAAAGGAACATACGTCCCGACCTTCTGATTCCTCTGGAAGACCCACCAGCCTCAAATTATTCTGTCTCGACCGAGATTCCAAATCCAAAATATTATCTTCCCGGAGATTTATTTTTTTTTTCCAAAGTGCGCACCTTAATTGAAGACGGGTGACGTCATCTTCAGCACTAGCGAGACGGAGCTCCATCTGCGCCGTTCGTTCTACACAGTCACCCAATTCCTTTCTTATTCCTTCCAACGCTGTCATAATCCCATCAAATCTAGAGGTAAAGTCCGCTCTCATTGAACTCATGGCAGCCATCAGCGCATCTGCGCCATTCCCCGCATTTATCGCACCGCTGCCAGCCTCCTCCGCCATATATGGAGTTTTGTTTGCTGCGTCACAGACCTGAAAGTCCGTTCATTTGGACTGTTTCGCGGCTCGCTTTTTCTTTTCCTGGTTTTCCAGCCTTAGCTTCGCCGACATATCCTCGCCCAAATGCTGGGATACGTTCTGTCCCAAATGAGAGAGTTATTTGCCGATTTTTTTTCTCCAGGAGCAGAGCAGAGCGAGACACGTCCGTCCTACGTGGCAGCCATAACCGGAAGTCGTAACAGTACACTTTTGGTGAGATTTTTAAAAAGCAATGCATTTCATATCGTCAAAATGCTTTTCTTAAACAATTTTGGCACGCTATTTCTGGGAAAATAGGCTACTTCATAAGTTTCAAACATTTTGTTTTTGCCCTAAAGCTGGCATTTTATAGCAAATTGTTCATGAAATTTCATTGTGAAATATATATTTCCTACAGTACTCCTGTACTATAGTACTGCTGGCAACAGTACCAAATTAATTAGACACCCAGAGTCCCAGACCTGGCATGCCAGTTGGGAAGATGGCTGTGTGGGGAATCGAACCCAGGTCGCTGGCGTAGCAGCCCAGCATGCAAACCACAGCCAAAACTCCAAGTCCCTGTACTACACCACCAAGTCCCCTGAGGTGAATTTTCTATCCCTCTTTACACTAAAACATAATTTGGAATTTTTGATTACTGCATGTGCTGCTTTTTAAGTCCAACTGAACAATTTGAATTGGAGAAAAGTTGTTTAAAAAAACAAAATTTCTTATTTGGCATTGGTTCGAATATTTTCTAGAGCCCATGAAACAGGGTAAGTGAAACACTAATGTTGCAGAAAGTATGAAATGTTTTTATTGACACAATCACTGTATCAGCATTCAGCAATCATTATGCATGTGTCATTGTGTGGTGGTCTCTGTTTGTTGTAGCCTCATGTAGGCAGAACGTGTGAAGAGGCTAAATATGAAGGATACTGGAGGCTCTGTGTTTGCTATTTTATGAGTGTGATTGTCGTAGAAAGATGTCTTGTGCTTTGTTTTTATCTTTTTCAATCAGTTGGTGTGATGAAACAACACAAAGCGTGTCATCAAACACTGTTTGGAGACTTTGAAGTTAATGTGTTTTGAAAGGATCAAATAGCACGCCACAGCTTCTTGCCACTACCGGAAGTCAGCGCCGATTTGCCATGGCGACGCTGTTGTCCGCCAAACAGTGAGCGGTCTAGCTCTATCTACGTCATTGGTCGGGGCCGTGTTAAAGGGCCTATATCATGCAAAATAGACTTTTTTGAGCTTTTACGCATGTTATAATGTTAATTCCTCACCAAAAACACCCCCAAAGTGGTATTTTGCTCCATTCACGCATCTCTTAGTATTCCTGCTCAACCCTGCTCTCTGAGCTGCTGCTCCGCCCTATCCCTGATAATGATTGGGTCCCCACGTTCATACGTATAAACGTGGGTGGCCGCCCACTCCAGGAAGTGCCTGTGCTGCCAGAACCGCCCCCAGGCTAACACACCCACCCACTTTCTCCGCGCAGCTAACGGAGCGGTGATCGGCAAAACTCTTTCACTTTAGCATTGACGCTGTGGAGAAGTAGTTCCTCTCGCACCTAATCTGTTCAGTGACAACAACTGTTTGCTTTTTTACGTAAGACAATGTCTTCTAAGTGGCATAAATGTGTCTTTGGCTGTGAGAGATTTAGGAGTTTGTTCAGCCTTCCTTGTTTTCGTGGGTAGAACCCAGCGACACGCTGCAGCAGCCGGCTCAGGGGTTACGTCATGAAATGGGCGGCAGCCACAAGAAGGAGAGGCAGAGCCTCAGAGATCGAGGCATCTTACTTCCGGGCTCGCGAAAATAACTCATATTTCATAAGAAATTCATTCTCCAGTGTACCAAAGCTAATATACTATCACATACATGCATATAGTTTACTCTGAAAGGCTTAAAATAGCATGATAAGATAAGATAAGATAAGATAAGATAAGATAAGATAAGCCTTTATTAGTCCCACAACGGGGAAATTCCAGGATTGCAACAGCACAGGGATAGCAACACTCAGAGCAACAATCAGAAGGCAAGAAAAAAAAAACAAGCAAGCAAGAGCAGCTAATATACATATGTACATATTACTATAAAATATATATATACACACACACACACACAGACACACAGTGCAGAGCATTGTAGCTGGATGGAATAAATATATGAATATATGAACACACAGTGCAGAGCATTGTAGCTAGATGGAATAAATATGTAAATATATAAACACCCACAGTACGGAGCATTGCAGCTAGGTGGAATAAATATGCAAGTATATAAACACACACAGTGCGGAGCAATGTAGCTAGATGGAATAATATGTAGATATATAAAAACACAGTGCAGAGCATTGTAGCTAGATGGAATAAATATATAGATATATAAATATAAACACACCCAGTGCGGAGCATTGTAGCTAGATGGAATAAATATATAGATATATAAATATAAACACACCCAGTGCAGAGCATTGTAGCTAGATGGAATAAATATGTAAATATATATAAACACACACAGTGCAGAGCATTGTTGCTAGGTGGGATGAAACAGCATAACCGTCTATTTAGTTATCCTACATGGTATGATTATGTGCCCATACATATTCTCACCCTCCATAGCGGCCGGTATGTTCCTAGTTGTATGCCGGAGAGGACCATTGTGTAAGTCTATTGCATCTTTTGCATTCAAAAAAAACTATTAGTTTGTTACGTCTTTTTGCTATCTCTGCGAGCAGCCCTGCTTAGGTTGTACAGTCTGACAGCCGTTGGTAAGAAGGACCTACGAAACCTCTCGGTTGTGCACCTGGGATGATGTAGTCTGCTGCTAAATGAGCTCCTCAGTGCATCCAGTATGTCCTGCATAGGGTGGAACTCTGACTCCAGCAGAGATGACAGTTTAGCCACCGTCCTTCTCTCTCCTATCTCCTCCATCGGATCAAGGCGTTGCCCCAGGACAGAGCTAGCTTTCTTAATCAGTTTGTTCAGTCTCTTCCTATCGGCTGCAGTAATGCCACTGCCCCAGCAGACCACTCCAAAAGTGATGGCTGATGCCACCACCGTGTCATAGAATGACTTCAGCAGCGCCCCTTGTACACCAAAAGACCTGAGTCTCCTCAGCAGGAACAGCCTGCGCTGTCCCTTCTTGTGGAGTGCGTCAGTATTGTGTGACCAGTCTAGTTTATTGTTCAGATGAATACCCAGGTACTTGTAGGATGTCACCATCTCGATGTCTGTTCCCTGTATATTTACTGGTGCTGTGAGGGGCTGCCCATGCCTGCGGCAGTCCACCACCAGCTCCTTAGTTTTCCTCGCGTTGATCTGGAGGCAGTTCCGATGGCACCAGTCCACAAAGTCCTGGATAAGCCCTCTGTACTCAGCTTCATCTCCGCTGGAGATGAGACCAACGATCGCAGAGTCATCAGAGAACTTCTGTAGATGGCAATGTGTTGTGTTGTGTGAGAAGTCCGCAGTATAAAGAGTGAACAGGAAGGGAGCCAGCACCGTTCCCTGGGGGGCCCCCGTGCTACTGATGATCGTGTCGGAAACACAGTCCCGGGTTCTCACAAACTGAGGCCGGTTCGTGAGGTAGTCCAGGATCCATGATGACAGGTGCTGGTCCACCCCTGCGCGCAGCAGCTTGTCCTTCAGGATCATCGGTTGGATGGTGTTGAAAGCACTGGAGAAGTCAAAGAACATGATCCTCACCATATTCCCGGGCTTCTCCAGGTGGGACAGAGAACGGTGAAGGAGGAAGATCACCGCATCCTCCACCCCAATGCCATGCTGGTAGGCGAACTGGAGTGGATCCATCGCTGGTTCCACCAGGGGGCGGAGATGAGCAAGGAGCAGTCTCTCCAGGGTCTTCATCAAGTGGGACGTCAAGGCCACCGGTCTGAAGCTGTTCAGGTCTTTGGGGTGGGAAGTTTTTGGTACAGGTACCACACAAGATGTTTTCCACAGCTGTGGTACCCTCCCCAGTTTCAGGCTCATGTTGAAGATATACGTCACAATCCCACACAGCTGGTCTGCACAGGACTTGAGGAGCTTTGCGCTGATGCCGTCCAGTCCCGACGCCTTCCTCGCCTTGATCTTCCTCAGCTCCGTCCTCACCTGGGTCTTGGTCAGGGTCAGGATGGGGGGCTTTGTGTTGGGAGTGGGGGGGGTGTCGGTGGAGTGGGGAGTGGGCAGCAGGACTTGATTTCTTAGTGGCAGCAGTGGTTGTTGTGCAGACAGGGGGGAGGGCGGTTGGTCAAATCTATTGAAAAACAGATTCAGGTTGTTCGCCCACTCCCTGCCCCCCGTGGCCTGGGGGGAGGTATTCTGGAGCCCCGAGATGGTTTTGAGGTTTCTCCAGACCCCGCTGATGTCGCTCTGTTGCAGCTTGTCCTCCATCTTCTTCCTGAAGCTGTCCTTGCCTTCTCTGATCTTTCTCCTCAGCTCCCTCTGTACGGACTTCAGCATCTCCCTGTTCCCCGACCTGAAGATCCTCTTCTTCTCTCTCAGAAGTGTTTTTATCTCAGGGTTGATCCAGGGTTTGTTGTTTGAGTGACGCCGTATGGTCTTGGTGGGAACGGATTTGTCCACACAGAAGCTGAGGTAGCCCGTGAAGGTGTGAATGAGGCCATCGATGTCCTCACCATGTGGATCGCAGAGCTGCTTCCAGGCAGTGGCTTCAAAACAGTCCTTTAGAGTGTCCATTGTCTCCTCAGACCATAACTCCACAGTGTGCATGGCCGGAGGTTGTCTGTGCACTAGGGGTTTGTACACCGGTCGGAGATGAACCAAGTTGTGATCCGATCTCCCAAGTGGGGGGAGTTGTGATGAGGTGTACGCCTCCTTAGTGTTTGCGTAGAACAAATCCAGTGTTTTATTGTCTCTAGTGTGGCATGTGACATACTGGGTGAAAGTGGGCAGAATGGGAGACAGTGAAACATGGTTGAAATACAGTGAAACATGGTTGAAATATAGGCCCCTTTAGGGGTGGCAGGGATTTCCCCAGCTGCTTTGCCAGCAGGAAATGTACTTTGTGTGTGTATTTAATGAGATTACTGAGTTATTATACTGCTTGTCATTATATCTGTATTATAATGACACAGCAGTGTTTATAGCAGGGATTTAGTGGCAAGATGTATCGTTTGTGTGTAAACCCATGATTGAAACGGAGATCTGGGAGGATGACCCTCCCTCCTGTCTTGTTCTCAGGTGTGTTTTAATAAAAAGCCTGTTGTGTCGCAACCTTCTGCTCCTCTTCTTTGTGTGAACTTCGCCTACGCACACTAGTGTCAGGAGTGGGTATGGAGCTAGAAAATAGCCAGGATCCGGGCGGAGATCCAGCAGCCGGAGGTGGTTCATCGCTCAGCTGGGAACGGACGGCAGAGCTGAGACACTGACCCCCGGAGTGGCTCGCCGCGATGGACGGAGCAGCAGACCCGATGGGACCAGCGTACCCCGCCTTCTGCCTTTTTCAAGGCGAGCAGGCCGAGCAGAGCAAACCAGCCCCGCTTCCCACCCTTTTCAGGGCAGGACGGGCTGGCGATTCCACGGCGATCAGGAGTGGCGGTCGACCAGGAGGCGACCGTCCATCCATCCGCAGCGGGCCAAGATTCCCCGCTACAACAGCGAAACCCTGTTGGATGACCCACCTGGCCCAGGTTGAGCTGGCTGCCGCGCTGAATTGACTGGTCACCAGAGGGAACCCACCTATTGCTGAGAGCAAGGGGGAGGAGGAGGAGTTACGCAGACCACGGCACTCGCATCCACGGAGAAAGACGGGCCCCGCGGCGACGCGAGGGAAGGGGGGGGCTTCCGCTGCGGAGAGCCAGGGTACATCGCACGGTACTGCCCCCCGCACCCACACCCACGACAGGACTGGCCCCTCACCGATTGTTAAACTAGAGCGAGGTGGCATGGACGGGGACAGGCCGACTCCCACAGATGCATCCCCCGGCGGTGACGTCACAGAGGCCCTCGGCGCACAGCAGGCAGCGGAGTGAGCGGGACAGAGATCCGGTCATTCCCGGGTTTGGCAGGGTCTGGACGCCTGGGACGCGGGGCCAGCGGCCACCTGGGAGGCCTGGCAGCGGTGGAGTCGGCTGGAGCGGGCATATGACTCCTGCTGCCAGGGGAGGGACTGTGCGTGGTCCTACTGAGGATGTTGGATGTGCTGGTCATCGGCATCGAAGGCCGCCCCGACACTGGAATGATTCGCGTTGGACTTCTAGGTTGGACTTTGATTTTTCTGGGGACAGAAACCAGTCCAGGGTTGCGAGTAACGTCGGGGCCGTGTTAAGGGGGGCAGGATTTCCCCAGCATGCATTGCCAGCAGAGAACGTTACTTTGTGTGTGTATTTAAAGTGATTACTGAGTTATTATACTGCCTGTGTCATTATAACTGCGTTATAATGACACAGCGAGTTTATTAGGCAGGATTAGGGCAGAGATGTATCGTGTGTGTAACCATGATTGAAACGGAGGTCTGGGAGGATGACCACCCCTCCCTGTCTGTGCTCAGGTGTGTTTTAATAAAGCCTGTTGTGTCGCAACCATCTGCTCCTCTTCTTTGTGTGAACTTCGCCTACGACACACGTGCCTCACATGTGTGGGAACACAAGAGTGAAGGTTAGTTTTTACTCGTTTAAAGTTAAGAGCCACTCCGAGGTTATGGAATGAGGTTTTGAGCCAGCAGGAACTGAAATTGAATTTTTATATTGAATTTGCATAGCTGAATTGGAACCTGAATTAATCAGTTTGAATAATGTTTTGAATGTGTATTGCAATAAATATGAATACTGATTTCATTTAGCTTGAAAATTTGCCTCCCTATTTCATTTTCACAGTTCAGTTTCACTTTTCTCCATACAAATTCACTTCTTTAAATGCAGTTTTTTGTGCCACACATCCGGGGCCTGGCGTCAGGCAAAACTAGTCGAACACAGATTGAAAGCACTGTTTTACGTCAGCAACTCGCTTTACTGCGCTTACCTAGTGTAAGGTAAGTGCCTGCTGACATTACTGTGGTGAACTCAGAGTGATGTCCAGCGACCGGCCTCCCAGGTTTGTAAAAAGTATTCATATACTGTATGTGACATAATGCACGGCTCAGGAGACACACACGCAGGCTCAGGGTAGATTTAATAGCTTTATTAACAACAGGGATGAGAGACTGCGTGTCTGTAGATTAAGGATGTGTTGGTGGTGGCGTCTGCGTCAGGCACGAGGGCAGGAAGCCGTTCAGCCGGACAACCCTATGGGAGGAAGCAGAGGGAGAAGGGTAATGGGCACCACACCAACACAGAGGATAATTACAGTCTTGCTGGCTTACTTGGTTAGGACAGGTGGCTGGCGTCGACAAGGGCGGAGCCCGGGAGACAGCGACCTGGAGTGCCTGTAGCAGCAGCGCGGAGGCAGCGGCGAGATGAGGAAGTCCGCCGCCAGGGAGTCCACCTGTGCACAGGGGAGAAGGCTGGAGGAAAGGAGGTAAGGGGAGCTTACCCAGATTGTCTTGCTCGTAGGCGAGAGTACCATTGTAGCAAGTGATGCCGAAGTAGAGAGACGGCTTCAGGCCGAAGCCCAGGGCAGAGTGGATTAAATACCTCGCCGCTGACGAGAAGCAGGTGTGCGCGCAGCTGGCGCCGCTGATGAGCGGCGAGTCATGACAATATGAGGAGATATGTACAAAATGTTATTATCCAAGAGAGCTGTGCCCTGAAAGTGTGACGCCTTTCGGGGCACTGACAACAGGCGTTGTCCATCACACTGTAGCAGCAGCAGCAGCATTAGCAGCAGGTTTATATTTTTTTATTTCCACAAACTGAAATGAAGAAAAGAAATGGTAAAATGATCACAACCATCTTGCTCCATTTTCTTTGTGTGAACCCTGCATACGTCACACTGGTGTCAGAAGTGGGCATGGAGCAAATGGAAGCCAGGATCAGAATGGAGATCCAGCTGCTGGAGCAGTTCATTGCTCAGCTGATGATGGACGATGGGACCGAGACACCACCCCCTGGAGCCGGGAGCCGGGACGAACGAAGCGGCGGCGGACCTGACGGGGCCAGCGCACCCCGCCTTCTGTCTTTTTCAAGACAGAGCGGGCAGAGCAGAGCAAACCAGCCCCGCATTCCGCCCTTTTCAGGACAGGACGGGCTGGCGATCCCACGGCGATCAAGAGTGACGATCGATCAGGAGGCGGCCATCCCATCTGTTCGGCAGCGGGCCAAGATTCCCCGCTTCAACAGCGAGGCCACGTTGGATGACTACCTGACCCAGGTCGAGCTGGCCGCTGCGCTGAACGGCTGGTCACCAGAGGAAACCGCCGTGCAGGTCGTGCTAGCCTTGGAAGGAAGAGCTCTCTGCACGCTCTCTGATCTCCTGCCTGAGGAGCGCTACAGCTGGCCCGCGCTACAACGGGCGCTCCAGAGACGATTTGGAAGAACGGCGGACGCTGAGCACGCCCAGGAACAGCTGACCCGCCGCCGTCGAAGCAACCAGGAAAGCCTAGGAGCCTATGCTGCAGACATACGGCTGCTAACCCGGCGCAGCTACCCAGATTTCGCACCGGAGGCGGTAGAGAAGCTCGCCCTCCGGAGCTTCATCCAAGGTCTCCGCCCGGCCCAGCTCCAGAGCCACGTATGGATCCACGCCGCGAGCGATTGGGAGACTGCAGTGGCAGAAGCAGAACGGGTGGAGCCGCTGATGAATCGCACAATTGAAGCACCAACGCACAGACAGAGAACCTTCCAGGCCACGATGGAGAGTGAGGAGGAAGAGGAGGAATTACGGCAGACCACGGCAGCGCGTCTCCGGAGAAGAATGCCCCTCGCCGGCGTTAAACTAGAGCGAGGTGGCGTGAACAGGGACAGGCCGCCTCCCGCAGATGTTTCCCCCGAGGAGCCGGCACCACGCGTGGGCCGAATTGGACACTCTCCAGGGATGTATCTACAGTGCAGCTTGGGGAAGACGTCGATCCGGGCCCTGATTGACACCGGCTCTACAATCTCCCTGGTTCGACCCGGTGTGCTGCCGGGCACGAACAAGACGGCCCCACGGGGGTGGGAACCCACCAAGCGCTGCATCACCACGGCTACCGGTGAGCGCGCCAGACTGGGGGGGGGCGGAGAGTTCTGGTGGTGGGGTGGCCGGTCAGAACATAAGACACCCGTTCTGGCTGGCTGACATCCAAGACCCCTGTATTATTGGACTAGACCTGCTCACAGCCTGGCGTGCCAAGATCGACACCGCGGGACCGTCCCTCCAGCTGGGAAACCGGACCATCACGCTCCACAGCAGAACCCAGGGAAGGAACACGGGGGCCCGCGCAATCGAGGGATCGCCAAGACAGACCGGACCAGGTGGGCCACCGCGAGGACCGGACACGATGACGTCACCAGCGCAGACAGAGGGAGCACGAACGCACACAAGGACAGCAAGGGGAGGGGTCAATGTGTCAGCAGAGACGCAGCAGGCGGTGGAGGAATTATTCCAACGGAGCTGCAGCGGGCTGGACCCGGAACAGAGACGCCAGCTGCGGGAGCTATTGGACTGTTATATGGGTGTTTTCGCCGCGAAGGATGAGGAATGCGGCCGGACCGGGTTGGTGCAGCACGAGATCGACACCGGTGAGGCCAGGCCGATTCAACTCCACCCACGCCGGCTGCCCTTTTCAAGGCGGGCAGCGGCGGAACAAAAAGTGCGAGAAATGCTGGAGGCAGATGTTATTGAGCCCTCCAGCAGCCCCTGGGCGGCGCCTGTGGTGCTGGTCAAGAAGAAGGACGGGTCGTGGCGGTTCTGTGTGGATTACCGGCGCCTGAACGACGCCACCAGGAAAGATTCCTACCCCCTGCCCCGCATCGATGACGCACTGGACCACATCGCCGGCTCCCGTTGGTTCAGCTCGCTGGATCTACGCAGCGGCTATTGGCAGGTAGAGCTGTCACCTGAGGCCCGCCAAAAAACAGCCTTCTCCATCGGGCAGGGACTGTACCAGTTTAAAGTGATGCCGTTTGGACTCTGCAACGCTCCGGCCACCTTTGAGTGCTTGATGGAGCGAGTGCTGGCTCATGTGCCCCGGAGTCGCTGCGTTGTTTACCTGGATGACCTACTGGTGCATGCAGCTGATTTTGACAGTGCCCTGTCAAATCTCCGAGAGGTGCTGGGAGCCATCCAACAGGCGGGGCTACGGTTACACCCTAAGAAATGCCACCTGTTCCGGCGGGAGACCACCTTATTGGGCCACGTCGTCAGCGCAGCAGGGGTCGCCACCGACCCGGAAAAAGTGGCAACAGTGAGAGACTGGCCAGTGCCGCGGAACGTCGGAGAACTGAGAAGTTTTCTTGGATTGGCCTCCTATTATAGGAGGTTTGTGAAAGACTTCGCCACCATCGCCAGCCCGCTGCATCAGCTGACGCAGAAAGGACGCACATTTCAGTGGAGTGACAGCTGTGCTGCTGTTTTGTCCCAGCTTCGCGCAGCGCTCATCGGAGCCCCCGTCCTGCAGTATCCCGACCCGAACCGCCCTTTCATCGTGGACGTGGATGCCAGCAACCAGGGCATCGGGGCGGTGTTATCCCAGGAGGGAGGGTAGGGAGAGCAGGCAGTCGCTTTTTTCAGCCGCACTCTCAGCAGAGCCGAGAGGAATTACTGTATGACTCGCAGAGAGCTGTTGGCTGTCATTCAAGGACTGCGTCATTTCCGCCCGTATGTGTACGGGGGGAGGTTCCAGCTCAGGACGGACCACGCTTCCCTGACCTGGTTGTTAAACTTCAAAGAACCGGATGGACAGTTGGTGAGATGGCTGGAGGCACTGCAGGATTATAATTTCCAGATTGTGCATCGGGCAGGCCGCCTCCATACCAACGCTGACGCGCTGTCTCGGCGCCCCTGTGCGACAGAGGAGTGTCGGCACTGCCAACGGGCTGAAGATCGGGACCAAACCGCCCCACGGGCTGCTGCTCTCCGAGCCGCTGCGAGCAGGAATCACGCAGCGACGCACAGCCCCTCCTCGGATGATCAGGCAGCTCTCCCCAGCGATGACGTCACAGAGGCCCTTGGCACGCAGCAGCTGCAGAGCGAGCAGGACAGAGACCGGATCATTTCGCGGGTTCGCGCAGTGGCCTGGGCGCAGGACAGCGGCCTGGCCTGGGAGGTTGTGTCACCGCTGGACCCAGAGACCTAAGGCCCTACACTCCAGTGGGCCAACCTCCCGCTGCCACGAGGGCATGGTGTATCGATAGTGGCAGACTCCAGCTGGGCAGCGGCACGTCTGGCAGCTGCTGGTTCCTCGTCGACTCCGGCCCAATGTACTCCAGCTGGTTCATGGGGCAGTAGGAGTGGGCCACTTCGGCGTAACAAAGACGCTGTAGCGCCTTGGGCAGGTTCTACTGGCCCCGGTTGTCATCAGGACGTGGAGCTCCACGGTTCACCGCTGCGACACGTGCACAGCTCAGAAAGGACCAAACTCAGCGATCCCACGCTCCACTGCAGCAGTACCGGGTGGGAGCACCAATGGAGCGAGTGGGAGTGGACATCCTGGGCCCTTTTCCAACCACGGACCGGGGGAACCGCTACGTGCTGGTCGCGATGGATTATTTCACTAAGTGGCCAGAGGCGTACGCGGTCCCGGACCAAAGCGCCACGACGACGGCATCAAAGCTGAGTGGACGAAATGTTCTGTCGCGTTCGGCGCCACCGGAGGAGCTGCACAGCGATCAGGGTCGGAACTTCGAGGCGGAGGTCTTCGGGGAGGTCTGCAAGAGGCTGGGCATCCGGAAGACCCGGACCACCCCGCTGCAATCCACAGAGCGACGGCCTGGTCGAACGATTCAACCGGACCCCTCACCACCCAGCTCGCTATCCTAGTGGACCAGCGACAGCGAGACTGGGACCTGCACCTGCCTTTTGTTTTGTGGGCGTACCGGACGGCAGCTCAGGAATCTACCCGGTGCACCCCTGCGGCGCTCATGTTTGGACGCGAGCTGCGCACACCGGTGGATTTGGTATTCGGTTCCCCCCTGAGCCGGAGGTGGAGGGAAAACCCGGATGGATTATTTTTTTTGTTTGAAAGAACGTCTCCACACGGTGCACAAGCTGGCTCGAGAGGCCCTGGCAGCGGCAGGGGGTCGGCAGAAGCGAGCGTATGACTCCCGCTGCCAGGGGAGGGACTTCGCACCGGGAGATCGAGTCTGGGTTTTCTGCCCTGAGAGGAAGAGAGGACGATCACCAAAACTGGCGAGCCATTGGTCGGGGCCATGCGTGGTCCTGGAGAGACTGTCAGATGTGGTGTACAGGGTGAGGCTTAGAAAAAGGGACCGGGTTGTGGTCCTTCATCGTGACCGTCTCGCCCCGTATCGGCCATCTGCACCGCTGGTGGACGAACCGGAGCCTTCATCCCGGCCCGATACCCGACCGAGACCCAGATGGACACTAGGGGGCCTGTACGTGTTGCCGCTGGCACCGAAGACCGCCCCGACACCTGGATGAGTTTGTATTGGACTTTAATTTTTCTGGGGACAGAAACCAGTCCAGGGGGGGGGGGGGGCAGTGTAACGTCGGGGCCATGTTAAGGGGGGCAGGGGTTTCCCAGCATGCTTTGACAATTGAAACGTTACTGTGTGTGTGTAGTAAATGTTATTACTGAGCTATTCTACTGCTGTGTAATTATAACTGCATTATAATTACCCAGCAGTATTTCATAGGCAAGATTTATTATGTGTGTGTAACCGTGATTTAAACGGAGGTCTGGGAGAATGGCCTCCCCTCCTGCCTGTGCTCAGAGTGTGTGTGAATAAAGCCCGTTGATCACAACCCATCTTGCTCCATTTTCTTTGTGTGAACCCTGCATACGTCACAATATAAGTGCAGAGGGAGGCAGAAACTGTTACAACTCACTCTGGGCCGTCATCTGCCTCAGCTGTGCGGACACCTGGGAATAATCTCTCAGGTCTGCTCTCCCCTGTGAACAGGTGGATCCCTAAGGCGGCGGTTTCTCTCCCTCGCGGCAGCGGAATCGCCCTTCTCTCCACGCCGCGCTCCACAGCGCTTCACCGGGTGCGCTCGCCAGATGCTGTCTCCCTGGCAGGAAGCCAAGGCCAAGCCAACATCGCCTGTAGAACATCACCAAGTAAGCCTGTTAATTCTCTGGTCATTATAAACACGGCTGAAGTCTAACATTTGTGTTTGGCTCTGTCTCTAGGGTTGCCAGGCTGTATGGCGGTCTGTGTCACACCCGGCCTGCAGCTTGTTCACCCACAACACATTAACATATCGCACACACGTATCCATGCACCTGCTGGTATTCAATAAAGATTATTGTATTGAACTTGAGCCTGTGTGTGCGTGTTCCCTGGGTCCCAACATTATGACAGAAACAGGGCTGATTTCAAACCTCCACTGAAGTCTAATACATATCAAAAGAGGATATACATATAAAAAAAAAAAAGACTGCTCCTGTTTCAACTGATTACAATTTATTCTTGGAAACTGACGCCCCTAAATCTGTTGCACCTACATGCATTACTAATTTGCAGTTAATATACCGTGTATTATGAAATTGTGTAGCACTGTAGCTCTAATAACATATTGCTATATTGTTATATGTTTATGGCTTGTAGATGGTTGTTAATGTTTAAATTGCATGTTTTTGCAGAATATTTTTGTTCAGGAGTGTCTATCCAGATTTAAGGAAAGACTGCAGTATGTCCTCAACAGCAACCCTCTTGATCTAGAATATCTAGTCACCCAAGAGAGAACCTTCCAAAGTGGACCTGGAGAATGTGGAGTTACCCACTGATGTCTGTGATGCTATTGAAGACCTCAACAGCTTGTTAGACAGCAAAACAAACCTCCACCTTTCACTCAGTCGTAAGGATGATTGCGTCCTCATGGACATTTTAGGCTTCAGATCACAGAGGAGCACCTGCCAAAGTCTTCTTAAATAGTTCTACCCATCAGTGTTTAGCAGACATTCTTGGAGTCTGAAGATGTACAATGTACAGAAGAATGCAAGAGTACATCATGTCAGTCAGGAGTCTTTACCATCACTGATGATGCTCTGGATGAGAGAGTTAGAGCCATTAAATCCAGATTACCTCATGCTGGATACCGGGTTGTCAGGGGTTGTCTTCAGGCAGAGAGTCACTGTGTACAGTGGACCAGAGTCAAGCGTTACGTCTGGAAATGAGGAGGACGTTGAGGTGACAGTTTACTGGTTTTATTAACACTTGAACAGGAATGCAAAGGAGTCACTCCGACTAGCATGAGAGTCCACGGCGAAGAGACAGAGCCCCTTCCGCTGTGCCCTCTTATACCTCCCGTGTCGCCGACCACCGAAAGACGAGGCGCCACCTCCCACTACACCCAGGGGCCACCGCCATATTGGTACACCCTAACTATATACACAATATTCATATCCAACATCAAGGCCTCAATGCACAGAGTTGATACAGAAGGCATCCTATCAAGAGTAACTAGCATGGGATGTGTGATTCGGCAAAAATACTCGAAAGTTCAAAGCCCACATTTTCTGCAGTACATAGGTTCAGGTTCAGGTTCAGGTTACTTATTTGTACCCGTAGGTAGATTTGTTTTGGCAGTCTGGTGACATCCATATTTACAAGCCACAAATTACATTCAACATAGACACAAACACAGGCACATATGAAGCTGACTATAAACATGATAAAATGCTCAAGGCTCCATCAATCAGGGTATAAAAAGACAAAGAGATGGGAGAAAAACCAGAGTAAGAGAGAAGGGTCATATTAAAAGTTAAAAACTAGTCAAAGAGGTTAAAAAACTCAAAGGTCTAAAACCCAATAAAATATTTAGCAACCCAAGTAACATCCTACAAAAATAAGTAAATATAAAATGGAGTTAATAAATAGGTAACTAAATTATGTGCAATATATTGTTACGCTTGCACAAGAACCACGGCAAACATGGAGTGACTAACCGTCGGAGAGTGCTGAAAATACTGGGCAGACTAACAGCACAGATGACAATACTATTGACCAGCATTGCGTTACTGGCAAACAGCTGCTAATATGTACACGCACTGCTGGTGATGGTGTGATGAGAAGCACCTGGATGAGGACCGGGAACCATGATCAGCGGAAGTTTGAATCAGCTGATGATAATGAGAGAGGGGACATGGCCAGACCAGTGAGATGTCAGCATGGGATCACAGAAAGTAGGTCAAAGCTGCGTGTAAATCCATTAATCCTTCCCCTCCTCATGCGCTCCTCCTGCCTAAAAGCGCATGAGAAGCGCATGAGGAGGCTTATGACAGTTGGAGCTGAAGCGTGTGATGTGGTCTTTCATGGCTTGCTGTTTATCTGAGCCTGCGACACAACGCGAAGGCATAGCTGTAAAATTAATACAAGAAACCCAGAGAAACTGTGAGACTACAAAGCTGCTGTCATTCTAGTTAACATCACCGGAGTCCGTTCTGTCGATTACGTCATTGGGGTGCCGCCCTTAATTCGGTGGGCGGCACCACAGTCCAGTCAGTGGCTGCGGTTTTTTGATGATAACTAGTTTATGCAGGCGCTGTTGTAAATATTATATTGAGCATAGTCAATGACTTTTGGGTTTACACAACATCCTAAAAAATGTCAAAAACATGTCATCAGCACTTTAAGGGGCCGCATTGGGAAGCAGTTGAGGACTTGTTAAGTGGTGGATCTTTAAGTTCACAGACATCAAGGGTGGGTCATAATGGTAATCACAATTTTGCAGTGGAATGCTAGGAGTTTAATATCAAATTGGCAAGAGTTCAAAAAGTTTATATCTGATATGCAAGACAAACCCCAGGTAATCTGTATACAGGAAACATGGCTAAAACCTCAGTTGGATTTTGTCATTCAAGGATACATATCTATAAGGAACGACAGGGAAACTGGTAGAGGAGGGGGTGTAGCAACTTTTGTGCATAATGGAACAAATTACAAAATAATGGACATAGGGAAAGAACATGAATCAATAATGGTAAAAATATGGGCAGTAAAAGACAAAATGACAATTATTAATTACTATAATCCATATAACAGATTGACAGTCAACACTTTGAACACTGTAAATAGACAAGTACAGGGTTTTTTTTTTTTTCTCTCGGCGCCACACGAGTCGGCTGCCTTTTGCAACAGCGGCTCGATTCCGAGTCTTTTTCCCTTCCTCTCTCTTTTGATCCGTCTTTTTTTTTCACCCCACTTATATCACGGACACACAGATCGTCCTAAATGTCTCCTGAGCCGGTGGACGGAGCCACTGTCTATAGCAGGATACGATACAGCAGAGAACAGCTGCTAGCATTCAACCGCCACCCGGTCCCATTGGAAAAACTCGACATACCGAGAGAACTGAGGCGAAAACGCCGCGGCTGCCTGGCTGGAGTAAGGCGGAGGACAAAAAATATAAGGTACAGACCCTCCCTTCCATCTGTTGTCATGGGAAATGTACGGTCGATACTGGGAAAGTTAGATGAGCTAGCGGCTATCTCCCGTTATGATAGCACATACCGGGAGTGCTCTCTCCTTTTGTTTACTGAGACGTGGCTAACTGAACTAGCAGCAGATGCTAACATTGAGCTGGAGGGTTTTCACATGATACGAGCTGACCGAACACCAGACAGTGGCAAGGCTAGGGGCGGTGGAGTGATAATGTATGTTAACAACAACTGGTGCAGACCGGGACATATCACTGTTAAACAACGACACTGCAGCAAAGACATTGAGTTGCTAGCTGTTAGCATGAGGCCTACATATCTCCCGAGAGAACACTCACACGTGATCTGCATTGTTGTTTATGCAAATCCGACGGCGAACGCTGGGACAGCACGTGACGTCATCCATTCAGTAACCAGCAGGCTGCAGACAGAACACCCAGATGCTCTTCTCCTCATCTCAGGCGATTTCAACCATGTTTCACTGTCTCCCATTCTACCCACGTTCACCCAGTATGTCACATGCCACACTAGAGACAATAAAACACTGGATTTATTCTACGCAAACACTAAGGAGGCGTACACCTCATCACAACTCCCCCCACTCGGGAGATCGGATCACAACTTGGTTCATCTCCGGCCGGTGTACAAACCCCTAGTGCACAGACAACCTCCGGCCATGCACACTGTGGAGTTATGGTCTGAGGAGACAATGGACACCCTAAAGGGCTGTTTTGAAGCCACCGCCTGGAAGCAGCTCTGCGATCCACATGGTGAGGACATCGATGGCCTCATTCACACCTTCACGGGCTACCTCAGCTTCTGTGTGGACAAATCCGTTCCCACCAAGACCATACGGCGTCACTCAAACAACAAACCCTGGATCAACCCTGAGATAAAAACACTTCTGAGAGAGAAGAAGAGGATCTTCAGGTCAGGGAACAGGGAGATGCTGAAGTCCGTACAGAGGGAGCTGAGGAGAAAGATCAGAGAAGGCAAGGACAGCTTCAGGAAGAAGATGGAGGACAAGCTGCAACAGAGCGACATCAGCGGGGTCTGGAGAAACCTCAAAACCATCTCGGGGCTCCAGAATACCTCCCCCCAGGCCACAGGGGGCAGGGAGTGGGCGAACAACCTGAATCTGTTTTTCAATAGATTTGACCAACCGCCCTCCCCCCTGACTGCACAACAACCACTGCTGCCTCTAAAGAAATCAAGTCCTGCTGCCCACTCCCCACTTCACCAACACCCCCCCACTCCCAACACACAGCCCCCCATCCTGACCCTGACCAGGACCCAGGTGAGGACGGAGCTGAGGAAGATCAAGGCGAGGAAGGCGCCGGGACCGGACGGCATCAGCGCAAAGCTCCTCAAGTCCTGTGCAGACCAGCTGTGTGGGATTGTGACGTATATCTTCAACATGAGCCTGAAACTGGGGAGGGTACCACAGCTGTGGAAAACATCTTGTGTGGTACCTGTACCAAAAACTTCCCACCCCAAAGACCTGAACAGCTACAGACCGGTGGCCTTGACGTCCCACTTGATGAAGACCCTGGAGAGACTGCTCCTTGCTCACCTCCGCCCTCTGGTGGAACCAGCGATGGATCCACTCCAGTTCGCCTACCAGCATGGCATTGGGGTGGAGGATGCGGTGATCTTCCTCCTTCACCGTTCTCTGTCCCACCTGGAGAAGCCCGGGAATATGGTGAGGATCATGTTCTTTGACTTCTCCAGTGCTTTCAACACCATCCAACCGATGATCCTGAAGGACAAGCTGCTGCGCGCAGGGGTGGACCAGCACCTGTCATCATGGATCCTGGACTACCTCACGAACCGGCCTCAGTTTGTGAGAACCCGGGACTGTGTGTCCGACACGATCATCAGTAGCACGGGGGCCCCCCAGGGAACGGTGCTGGCTCCCTTCCTGTTCACTCTTTATACTGCGGACTTCTCACACAACACAACACACTGCCATCTACAGAAGTTCTCTGATGACTCTGCGATCGTTGGCCTCATCTCCAATGGAGATGAAGCTGAGTACAGAGGGCTTATCCAGGACTTCGTGGACTGGTGCCATCGGAACTGCCTCCAGATCAACGCGAGGAAAACTAAGGAGCTGGTGGTGGACTGCCGCAGGCATGGGCAGCCCCTCACAGTACCAGTAAATATACAGGGAACAGACATCGAGATGGTGACATCCTATAAGTACCTGGGTATTCATCTGAACAATAAACTAGACTGGTCACACAATACTGATGCACTCTACAAGAAGGGACAGCGCAGGCTGTTCCTGCTGAGGAGACTCAGGTCTTTTGGTGTACAAGGGGCGCTGCTGAAGTCATTCTATGACACGGTGGTGGCATCAGCCATCACTTTTGGAGTGGTCTGCTGGGGCAGTGGCATTACTGCAGCCGATAGGAAGAGACTGAACAAACTGATTAAGAAAGCTAGCTCTGTCCTGGGGCAGCGCCTTGATCCGATGGAGGAGATAGGAGAGAGAAGGACGGTGGCTAAACTGTCATCTCTGCTGGAGTCCGAGTTCCACCCTATGCAGGACATACTGAATGCACTGAGGAGCTCATTTAGCAGCAGACTACATCATCCCAGGTGCACAACCGAGAGGTTTCGTAGGTCCTTCCTACCAACGGCTGTCAGACTGTACAACCTAAGCAGGGCTGCTCGCAGAGATAGCAAAAAGACGTAACAAACTAATAGTTTTTTGAATGCAAAAGATGCAATAGACTTACACAATGGTCCCCTCCGGCATACAACTAGGAACATACCGGTCGCTATGGAGGGTGAGAATATGTATGGGCACATAATCATACCATGTAGGATAACTAAGTAGACGGTTATGCTGTTTCATTCCATCTAGCAACAATGCTCTGCACTGTGTGTGTTTATATATTTGCATATTTATTCCATCTAGCTACAATGCTCAGCACTGGGTGTGTTTATATATTTATATATCTACATATTATTCCATCTAGTTACATTGCTCCGCACTGTGTGTGTTTATATACTTGCATATTTATTCCACCTAGCTGCAATGCTCCGTACTGTGGGTGTTTATATATTTACATATTTATTCCATCTAGCTACAATGCTCTGCACTGTGTGTTCATATATTCATATATTTATTCCATCCAGCTACAATGCTCTGCACTGTGTGTCTGTGTGTGTGTGTATATATATATATATTTTATAGTAATACGTACATATGTTTATTAGCTGCTCTTGCTTGCTTGTTTTTTTTCTTGCCTTCTGATTATTGCTCTGAGTGTTGCTATCCCTGTGCTGTTGCAATCCTGGAATTTCCCCGTTGTGGGACTAATAAAGGCTTATCTTATCTTATCTTATCTTAAGGTGGTTTGGTGTGGGGATTTTAATGCACATAACACACTGTGAGGTAGCAGGAATATAGATATAAATGGCACAGTAATTGAGGAATTTTTAGAGGACAGGGACTTAATATGCATGAATGATGAGAAAGGTACTAGATTTAGCAGTAATCTGTGTGTTAGACCTAACTTTGGTTTCAAATACGATTCCAGCAATCACATCTTGGGAGGTATTACGTCAGTCAGCTAATGGGAGTGATCATTACCCAATAAGAGTTAAAATTGGTCTAGAAGCGGGAGAAGAAAGGATGCAGTCTGGCACAAGATGGAAATTGGATAAAGCAGATTGGGATAAATTTAAATATCTGTGTAAGACTAGATGTGAGCAGCTAAATAGTGAGGACATTATTGATGGGAAGAAATTTAGTAAAAGTGTCAGTGCGATTATAATAGAGTCTGCAAATCAAACAATACCAAAAAGTACAGGTTATAGACAACAAAAGAATCTTCCTTGGTGGGATGATAATTGTTATAAAGCTATTAAAAATAGAAATAGGGCATTCAGACAAGTGAAAAAGCATCATACTTTGGAAGCAGTGATTAAGTACAAACGTTGTCAGGCAATCGTCAGGAAAACAAAACAGCTAAGCATTTATTTTGGAGACAGTATTGTAATACTATAGGAAGAGAAACACAGCTATCAGATATTTGGGGAATGATTAAGAAAATAAGTGGTATTCAAAGAGAGCACAAAATACCAGTGTTGGAGAGTATTGAGAAAATAGCTATTACTAATATAGACAAAGCAAAACTTGTGGTACAAACTTTAGTGAAGATTTATAGTTCAGAAAACCCACCAAACACAAGTAGACAAAGCAGGGAAAGTACTTTATCCAAACACCCACATGCAAACATAAGAAAGAATACATGATAGATTTGCCATTCACTCTATTGGAATTGAAAAGGGCTATTCTGAAAACGAAGCAGTCTTCACCAGGGAAGGGTGGTGTATGTTATACGATGTTGTCACACATGGATGAGAGTGCACTTCAAACAATATTAAAGCTATTTAATAAAGTTTGGGAAACTGGGAAGACTCCAAGGGCATGGAAACAATCAGTTATAGTACCAATCTTAAAGCCAGGGAAAGATTCATCAGATCCCAATAATTATAGTCCAATAGCTCTTACCTCACAGTTAGGGAAAACAATGGAACAACTGGTGACTGAAAGGCTGGATTACATTTTGGAAAGGAGGGAATGTCTTTCTCCTTTTCAAAGTGGGTTTCGAAAAGGGAGAAATACTATGGATTCCATTTCACACCTAGAATCTGAAATAAGGAAAGCCCAGGTAAATAGGGAAAATGTGATAGCTGTCTTCTTTGATATAGAAAAAGCATATGACATGCTGTGGAAGGAAGGGTTGCTGATTAAATTAAATCAGTTTGATATTGAAGGTAAATTATACAATTGGGTATTAGATTTCGGGCAGCGCGGTCGCGGAGTGGTTAGCATTGTGGCAGCACAGCAACTCACCCTTGGCCGGGGGATCCTGGGTTCGATCCCAACCCCTGACCAACAGTGATCTCTGTGGAGTTTGCATGCTCTCCCTGTGTCTGCGTGGGTTTACTCCGGGATTTCTCCGGTTTCTTCCCACATGCCAAAAACATGCAAGTTAACTGGCATCAGAGAGGTGGGGTAGTACTTGTACACACCCTCTATCTCAGTTTGACAGGTGCCACACCCCCTTGACCTTGACCTGACCCCGCCCCCCTTGACCCCGCCATAATTAGGTTGTCAATCAAAAGTGTTTTGAACTTCTCGTCAGACTGACAGATTGTGATTTTAACCTGTTGAACTCTGTTCAATTTCCCTAAAAATGCCTATAAAATAACATACCCAAAGTAAATCAAAAGTTGTCTTTCAACCCTTTGTAGCATCTTTCATGGGGGTTGGTCTCATTTAAAAGAAAAACACTCTGAATTTTTTGGCCAAAACAGTCATAATCTAAGTGCTCCGCCACTGAGTAACAGCCATCTAAACATACTGAATTTGAAGAAAATAAAGTTCGTCTGGGTGTTTTTTTTTTAGATACAAATGCTTGCAAATAACACACAGCTGTCAGATACTGGCTGAAAATGCAACAGAAATGTAGAACCAAGTGTTATCAAGCTGAGGACAAAATTTTGTAACAATACCACAAAAATGAATATATTACACAGCTTTTTTCTCAGGCTGTTCCCAGGCATTTTTGAACTGTGCCAAACTGTGCCAAATACAGTTTGGAAAAACATCTATAACTTTTGAATGCTTCAACATAGAAGCTTCATCTTGGGCTCTAATGAAAGGTGACACTCAGGGCTATCTTGTTAGATATCCAGAAACACTGTCAGTAGTAATGACACAGAGAAACTGAAGTTTAAAATATAAACACGCTTTACTGAACAAAAATGTCAATATACAAAACATACTATTTACAAACAACAAATGTGAATATGAAGTCCTTTATATGTTATTGGCAATATGCCAGTCATTGTAACAGTCTCGGTTTGGGATCAAACAGAGAGGCACATCACAGGTGGAGCACTTGAGTGGTGTCTTTTTATGGCAGTGCCTGCATAGTGCCCGTCCATTCGTGCGGTGCCCTGAGATAAAGACAATCCTGTGATGTGCAGTGGGTGTAGGATGAGGTGGTGTGGGTGTGGCTGATCAAGAGCGCACCTGTGCCAGCTGCTTAGCAAGGGCCTCCCGAAATGCCTTCTGTCTCAGTGGCTTCTCTCCTCTTCCAGAGGCGAGTGCCTTGAGGAGGATGTGGGCATTGACGATGGCAATGTCCATGAAGTGGTAAAAAAAGCTGTTATACCACTTCATGGTCTTATGGAGAACACTGTAGTAGCCTATCAGGGCATCTGATAGGTCCACTCCACCCATGCACCTGAATGGACAAAAAAACATAATTTTTAGAATAAAGAAAAAAAACCCACTTCAATATATTACTCAAGCCAATTGTTACATTTTCAAATCATTACATACCTGTTGTAGTCCTTTACGCAAGGCGGCACGGAGAGTACTCGTCTGGCACCCACTCCTCACCAGAGTCTTCATCTGAAGTTTGTCTATTATGTGAAAATAAAAAGTCATTTACAAAGTTCAATTTTTATTTTTCACTATTCTTCTATTTCCCCAGAGTTCACATACACCGCACAGTTCCTGTTTTTTTTTACAAGAAAAAATAGCCTAAAGTGCAATAAAAATTATACTAAAATGTTATCACATTTCCAGAGGGTAACAAACACATTTTTAGGTGGCATGCTCTTTTGTGTGTGTGTGTGGGGGGGGGGGGGTTGTTTGTTCATTCATGAATGAATGAATGAACAAACAAGCCCCCCACACACAAAGGACCATGCCACGTAAAAAATGTGTGGCCTTTTTTTTTTTTACAAGAAAAAATAGCCGAAAGAGCAATAAAAATTATACTAAAATGTTATCACATTTCTAGAGGGTAACAAACACATTTTTAGGTGGCATGCTCCTTTGTGTGTGTGGGGGGGGGTGGTTGTGTGTTCATTCATGAATGAATGAATGAACAAACAAGCCCCCCACACACAAAAAACCATGCCACGTAAAAAATGTGTGGCCATTTTTGCAAGAAAAAATAGCCTACAGTGCAATAAAAATTATACTAAAATATTATTACATTTCTAGAGGGTAACAAACAACCCCCCCACACACACACATACACAAAGAAACATGCCACGTAAAAATGTGTGGCCTTTTTTTTTTACAAGAAAAAATAGCCTACAGTGCAATAAAAATTATACTAAAATATCTGCAATGTAGAGGATAACAAGCCCCCCCCCCCCCCGCTACAGAGGAACTCGGCCCACAAAAAAACTTGTGGCCATGAGGGACCGTTGTAATAACCGATTGGTCAAAAGTTATTTTATTACTATTTTCATCGATTAAAGAATAATTTAGATTATAACACTTACCTGTCACACAACAGCAGTGTCATGGCAAACATCATGTTGTCGAAGTCCCTCATTGTCAGACGAACATGACGCTGGTCCGGTTGTTACTGACTCGTGGTTCTGGTCACCGGACCGGGTCAAACCATCTCCGCTTCCATGCTTGCGGTTTTTGCGAACCATTTTTCAAAACAAATAAGAACAGTAGTAATAAAAAAAAGACTGGCTAATGGCTAAGAGTGACTAATGCTACCGTTACGCACAGGTCTCAATGTGAGTCCACCCAGGGCCTTAGGCAAAATAGATTTTACGCCACGGGGGACACGGGGGCTAAACGACACGTCAATTGTCAAACTTCTCTGCTTCAACTGGCTCGTTGTATCGCGGTCATTGGTAGGCAGGTCCTTCTTGCTATGGTTTTCAGTCATTGGTTCTTCAAGGTTTCAGGAACCCAATCCAAGGCTCTTATTAGTCGAATGAGAGGTCAATCAAATCTAAACCAATCAAACACTCCTTTGGCTTTCTGTTCACGGCTTGTGTCTGTACTGGAAGAATGGAAACGCCAGCTTTTTTTTTTTCAGTGCGCACTGAGACGCACTACGATGCAGAGACGTGACCGCCCGCGGAATCCCCGAGTTCAGCTGGTTAATCTGTTGTCCATATGTGGTTTAGGGTTAGGATGGGGTTAATGATGGCAGAAACTTCTCATCTGAAGTGACATCTTTGTAGTCTTTCAATTTACAAAAAAACACATCAGTGTCTGTAAAATGATTTAAAAACACAGGCACAGCCAGTCCTCTCAGCCAAAACAGATGGGCTCAAAGGTAACATGTTTGAAGCGGTTTTCAATTTACAAAAACAGATATCAGTCAGAGGCGTCTCACTGTGTCAGGCTTTGAGCCACATTCTCTTGGCTAAAACAGATGTCGAATGGGGAGACCACATTTTTACAAAACACAGATCTGTGTACAAAAGCACACACACACTGACCCAGTCACAAATCGCAACATCATCTTCTGCACATTCAGGAAAAAGGTTTATAGGGGCACACTGACCTGAGCAAACAGCACGCACCCACACTAGTCAGGGTGTCTCACAGTGTCAGCTTGCAGAAGTCATAAACACAGACACACACACACGGTAGTTTCAAGTTGATTTTAACATTTGCTGTGGCAGTGTAGAGTTTCAGAGCACATCAGTCAGAGTGGTCTCTAAAACATTTTTCAAAGCACAGACACACAAACACACACGCATATACTAATGTCCTTGCGGGACAAAGGCTGTACACACGCTGCAGGATTTAAGGCAGATGTTTGTGTGACAATACCACAAATTAGACTCTCACAAAAACTGCATCATCTTCTGCACATTCAGAAAAAGGGTTTTAGAGGCAGACTGACCTGAGCAAACAGACCTATTTTGACATAATTGGCAGACCCAGGGAACAGACACAGGCTCAAGAATGGATTCAATTATCTTTATTGCAAAAGTGCGTGTGTGTGAAGTGTAAGTGAATGTAGGTGCGTGGTTCAGGACACTCGTAGCGGGGAGTGAGCAGATCGCCATTCGATCTGGCAACCCTATGGATAGAGCAGAGGCAAACAGTTAGCACCGTGCGTAACGGGAGAGTACCCAGGTGATAATTGAGGCTTACTGTTTCCAGGTGAGATGGAGAACACCAGTTGGCCCGGAGGCTAACGCCAGGAAGACAGCGCCTGCTGTCACTACGCCGCTGGAGCAGGATAGTGAGCGGAGAGGAGGAAGGCAGGGACCACTGCCGGGAGGAACGATTTCGCCGCCTGGGAACTCCGCTGTGCACAGGGGATAAGGATGAACAGGTGAGTAGAAAAGGGCTTACTTGGTTGAGAAGGAGTTCCTTCCAAGGGATGACACCGAGATAGCAAGGATGACAAAGGCTGAGAGGTTGGCTGGGAAGACAAGCTTAGCACTTCATGCAGCCAGGGAGACAGACGGCTCCGTGCGGTCTGAGGGCGAGTGAGTATATAGCCTGGGAGTGATGGGAAGCCGGTGTGCGCGCAGCTATGGGCAATAATGGCACAGAGCAAGTCATCACAGTACTCCCCCCCCCCCGAGAGGTGGCCTCCTGGCACCTTATCCAGCCTACCTGGATGTGTCTGGTGGAAGTCCCTGATGAGTTGTTTATCCAACACGAAGGAATGATGCACCCAGACCGCCACTCAGGACCATACCCCTCCCAGTCCACCAGATACTGCAAGCCGCAACCCCAGCAGCGGACTTCCAGGATGGCGTTGACCTTCCACGCCGGGTCGCCGTTGACCACACCGGTGGAGGTGGAGACCTGGGAGGGGGACAGAGAGGGCTGGAAAAGAATGGCTTAATCTGAGACACATGAAATGTGGGACAGATGCGGAGGGAGGAGGGGAGAGCCAGGCGCACAGCCACGGGATTAATAATCCACACAATGGGGAATGGACCGATGAAGCGCTGTGACAACTTCCTGTTCTCGGCCTTGAGGTTAATGTTCTGTGTGGAGAGCCAAACCTGCTGACCCACCTGGTAGGGTGGGGCCGGTCTCCTGTAGCGATTAGTGACCCTGGAGTTGCGCTCCGCCGTGCGTCGAAGTGCCATCCGGACCATCCTCCATATCTGCTGACAGCATTTCAGATGGGCCTGGACAGATGGTACAGCAATGTCCCCCTCCTCCTCGGGGAAAAGTGGGGGTTGTAACCCAGGGAAGCTTCGAAAGGGGACATGCCGATGGTTGAAGACACTGTGGAGTTGTTGGGCATACTCTATCCACGGTGAGGTGGGCGCTCCATGACGCAGGGTTGGAGGAGATGACACAACGCAGCGCCGCCTCCAACTCCTGGTTAGCTCTCTCACATTGACCATTGCTCTGCGGGTTGAAGCCGGAGGACAGGCTCACCGTGGCCCCCAGAGCATTACAGAACGATTTCCATACCCGGGACACGAATTGAGGACCTCGATCGGAGACGATGTCCACGGGTATGCCATGTAGCCTCACAACATGCTGCACCAGTAGGTCTGCAGTCTCTCTTGCCGTGGGGAGCCCCTGCAGGGGGACAAAGTTGGCGGCCTTGGAAAAGCGGTCCACAATTGTGAGGACGACGGTGTGCTGATCAGACAGGGGAAGCCCGGTAATGAAATCAAGGGCGATGTGGGACCAAGGTCTGCTGGGGGTAGGGAGAGGGTGAGCAACCCCGCAGGGGGAGAGGATGGGCTTCTTACTGGTGGCGCACTGAGGGCAAGCGCGGATGTAGTCGGGCGACGTCCCTCCGGAGCGATGCCACCAGAGCTCCTCTGGAGAATCCCTGACCACGCGGGACCCCCTGGGTGGCACGCCAGTCTGGAGGAGTGGGCACAGTGGATCACCTTGCCCCAAACAGCTAAAGGAATGAACAGTCTACCCCTGGGCCCCCCGCCCAGGTCCAGTTCCACCTCTTGCGCCTTCAGGATCCTGTCCTTGATCTCCCACAGAGGGCGCCCACGATGCATGATGACGGGAAGGATAGGGAGAACGGGCGCCTCCGTCGCTTCAGGGGGAGAACTGTCTGGAAAGGGTGTCTGGGTTAGTGTTCTTGGCACCGGACTGTAGGTGATGGTGAAGTTGAAATGGCCCCAAAGAACAAGGACCAGCGGGCCTGGTGGGCGTTCAGGTGTTTGGCCATCCTCAGGTACTCCCAAGTTCTTATAGTCCGTCCAGACCACAAAGGGTTGGGCAGCCCCCTCCAACCAGTGACGCCACTCCTCAAGCGCGAGCTTGACTACCAGGAGCTCCCTGTCACCGATGTCATAGTTCTTCTCTGCCAGGGACAGACGGCGGGACAAAAACGCACAAGGCCGGACCTCCCCATCCACTGGAGAGCGCTGGGACAACACGGCTCCCACCCCCCCTAGTCCGAGGCGTCCACCTCGACCAGGCACTGCAGAGCGGGATCCACCTGCATCGGGATGGGGAGGAAGAAAAGCGGTTCTTGAGTTCAGCAAATGCCGCTGCAGCCTCCTCCGTCCACGGGAACGGCATCTTCAGGGAGGTGAGGCGGGTCAGGGGAAGAGCAATGACGCTGTACTTGTTAATAAAACAACAGTAGAAGCTGTCGAACCCCAGCAACTGTTGGAGCTGCTTCCTAGAGGAGGGAGGGGGCCAATCCACTACCGCCTTTACCTTGCTGGGATCCGGGAGGACTTGGTTGTGGGAAATGAAGAAGCCGAGAAATGACGTCTTAGAAGTGTGAAACTCACATTTCTCAGCCTTCACATAAAGTTTGTTCTCCAAGAGCCATTGTAAGACCCGCCTCACGTGAACACGATGTTCGTCCAGGGATCAGGAGAAGATCAGGATGTCGTCGAGGTAGACAAAGACGAATGACCCCAGGAAGTCACGAAGCACATCGTTGATCAGCTGTTGGAAGACGGCTGGATCGTTGGTTAACCCAAACAGCATCACCAAGTATTCAAAGTGTCCGCTTGGGGTCCAGAAACCAGTCTTCCATTCATCCCCCTCCCAGATCCGCACCAAATGGTATCCATTCCGAAGGTCCAATTTAGTGAAGACAGAGGCCCCCTGGAGGGAATCAAAGGCCGTGTCCATCAGAGGAAGAGTGTAACTGTCTTTGATGGTGATGTCATTGAGGGCACGGAAATCGATGCACAGCCTCAGGGAGCCGTCTTTATTCCCAACGAAGAAGAACCCCGCCCCCACCGTCGATGACAACGGGCGGATGATGCCCGAGCTGAGGGACTCCTTATATATGCCTCCATCGCTTCCCACTCCGGAGCAGACAGGCTGTAGAGACAGCACGACAGCAGCGGGGCCCCAGCCCGGAGATTGATGGCGCAGTCATAGGGCCGGTGGGGGGGGAGAGATAACGCCCGGGACTTACTGAATACTGCCCCTAGGTCATGATACTCATGGGGAACCCCGGACAGATCAGGTGGAGGAGTGAGGGGAGCAACCAACGGCATGGAAGGAGAACATTCAGCGGACTGCAGACATGCGCTGAGGCAAAAGGAGCTCTAGGAGACCACACCTCCTGTGCGCCAGTCAAAGGAGGGGTTGTGGAGCCGGAACCAGGGGTAGCCCAAGATGACCGGGGAGGCCACGACCGGCAGGACGAACAGGCTCAGGTCCTCCCGATGGTTCCCAGAAATGATGACTGAGACTGGGGCAGTTTGTTTAGACACCACTGCCAATGGCGCTTTGGACAGGGCAATGAGCCTCAGGGGGTCTCCAGAGAATGGCAGGGAAGCTCCAATCGGGTTGCCAATTCTCCCGAGATGAAGCTCTGCTCAGCTCCCGAGTCAACCAAGGCGTGAGTGCAATATTCAGTTTTATTGTGGATGAACCTGGTGGGTAGGTGAGTGGTTCAGGAGACTCGTAGTGGGGAGTGAGCAGATTGCTGTTCGATCTGGCAACCCTATGGATAGAGCAGAGGCAAACAGTTAGCACCGTGCGTAACGGGAGAGTACCCAGGTGATAATTGAGGCTTACTGTTTCCAGGTGAGATGGAGAACACCACTTGGCCTGGAGGTTAACACCCGGAAGACAGCGCCTGCTGTCACTACACCGCTGGAGCAGGATCGTGAGCAGAGAGGAGGAAGGCAAGGACCGCCGCCGGGAGGAACGATTCCGCCACCTGGGAACTCCGCCTGTGCACAGGGGATAAGGACAAACAGGTGAGTAGAAAAAGGGCTTACTTGGTTGAGACGGAATTCCTTCCAAGGGATGACGCCGAGGTGGCAAGGATGACGAAGGCTGAGAGGTTGGCTGGGAAGGCAAGCGTAGCGCTTCATGCAGCCAGGGAGACAGACGGCTCCGTGCTGGTCTGAGGGCCGAGTGAGTTATATAGCACAGGAGTGATGGGAAGCCGGTGTGCGCGCAGCTCTGGGCAATAATGGCACAGAGCGA
The DNA here is from genome assembly GCA_020510985.1 of Pholidichthys leucotaenia. NCBI lineage: Eukaryota > Metazoa > Chordata > Actinopteri > Cichliformes > Pholidichthyidae > Pholidichthys > Pholidichthys leucotaenia. Next base: position 158,783,159 of record CM035849.1, read on the forward strand.
GTCATCACATATTTGATCTTAACACGAAATGATACATTTGGCAGAAAAGCCAATGCAACTCACTATGTAAATCATGCCATTTCTACATTTTTAAAATGACCATACAACAGCCTTCTAAGAATTGTCTGAGTGAAACAATTTTGTAAAACACCCCTTGTTTTAAAACTTGTACGTGATATTTACCAACGGTTAAATTAGTTTTGTAACTTTAAAGCAGAGTGTTTTTATCAACCACTCATGACAACTTTAAACCAGAATTTGGAGAGGTTTTTATGGCAGTCTGTGCATCTATGTGTTCTTTTTACCACACCATATAACTTGAGCTTTTGTACAGGGTGGGAAATTTAAAAAGAAAACATTTTATATCAGTCTACAGTTTTTTCAACATTCAAACTCCCCTCCCTAGTGTTCTGTCCAGCTTATGTCAAAGATTTTGTCAAACCATCTGCTGCTTTACATCAAAATTTGCCAGGGGGAAGATGTCATCATTTTTTGCCACCATTGCAGAGCCTTTAAAAGAGGAACCTCTTGTTAAATTTGCTTTTAGATAAGACAAAACAGAACTTCATATAGTTATACTTTATTTTTCCAGAGAATATTAAAACAGTCTTTAGACTTTACAGTCTGTATGTTCTCAGCTTCAATCGGCTACTTGTTTTTTCATGTGCTTTTTATTTGTGTACCTGTCACAAATGCAGTTGTCAATAAGGAGACCACACTCCAAAGCTTTTTTAACAGGGTCTGCTCTTGTGTAACAAAAGCTTCTGCCCTGTATTGGGGGGATTACCCCCCCTTCTCTTTCACTCACTCACTCTCTCTCTCTCTCTCTCTCTCTCTCTCTCTCTCTCTCGTGCGCATGCGTGGGCGTTTGTGGGAGCAGGGGTGTGGAGTGGTGTCGAGTGAGTACTTTAAACTTTGTATTTTCTAACTTTTTCTCTATCTTGTGTGTTTGAGGTGTGTGTGTTTAATATAGTGGGTTGAGTGTGTGTGTGCTGGGGTGTGAGTGTTGGAGTGAGTGTGTTGGGGGACGGTAGCTTCTGCTGCCGGTTTTTCCCAGCCGGCATCATGCCGGTGATTGATGGTGGTGTGGAGTTTGAGCGCTTAACCCGGCGTCATGGTGTGAGAATCCTCCCGACAGTTCCCTGTTCTGTGGAGGAGGCCAGCCTCGCTGTAGGACAGGTGGTTGGGCATGGCAGCATAAAATCAGCATCGAGGATGAACAGCGCAATTGTGATCTTTCTGGATTCGACTGAGAAAGCTGATCAGGTGGTGGCACAGGGAGTGGTCATAGGTGACACTTTTACTCCCGTTTTACCGCTGGCGAATCCGTCTAGGAGGATCACCATCTCAAACGCTCCTCCTTTCGTTAAAAATGATCAGCTGATTAGAGAGTTGTCCCGTTTGGCCAGGTTGTGTCCCTATCAGAATGGTCTCTCTGGGTAGTAAATCACCCCTGCTGAAGCATGTTGTATGTCATAGGAGGCAGTGTTTCATGGTGTTGAAAGACAGCTCTGCTGAACTGAACGCGTCTTTTAATTTCAGGATTGACGGCTTTAGCTACTTGGTGTTTGCAACATCTGAAACCATGAAGTGTTTTGCGTGTGGCGCAGAAGGCCATCTTATTAGGTCATGTCCTGAAAAGGCGAACACAAAGAGCACTGGCGGTAAGAAAGGTGACGCCGCTGTTTCTGGTGGTCCGGAGGGTAGCGCTACATGTGGTGCGGCGGATGCCGCTGCGGCGCCCGCTGCGGCGCCCGCTTCTGCTGGGGCGGTCGCGGCCGCGACTGCGTCCGCGTCCGCGTCCGCGTCCGCTTGTGCTGGGGCGGCCGCGGCCGCCTCTGCTGGGGTGGCCGCGGCGGGCGCGGTAGTTGTCCCCCCAAACAGTGATGGTGGGGAATTTCTGTCTGGCGGCAGCTCTGATCATTGTGACGAGCCTGTCGCCCGGGGTAAACAGGTGGAGGGTGTAAGTAAAAGTGCAGTTAAACGAAGGAACGTGAATGAACAGACTTTGCAGGTGGGGGAGGAGCGGTTTGAGGCTGTAGCGGACACACAGAGCAAACACTGCATGACAAACGTTGCGTTTCATGAAGAAATGCAGGAATGAAGTTTTGTTGAAGAGGATCCTTTTAAAGCTGCACAAAAAAGGAAAAGTGCGGAAAACTTGCAGAGCTCTGCTAAATCTAGTAGGGTTGGGAATTTAGATTTACTGAATGAGAGCGCTTCTGACGAAAGTGGAGATGAGTCTGAACTGATGCAGACGCAGACGCAGGAGGAGCAAAGCTCCTATTGTTTTACTAAAATTAGGCAATTTCTCCAGGTGACTAAGGGGAGCAGAGCTGTGAAAGTGGAAAATTACTTTCCAGATCTGGAGTTATTCGTGGCATCAGCTCGCAAATTTATGAAACTGAATGATGGGAATGAGACTTTCACTGATCAGGAAATTTATCGTTTAAAGAAACTGGTTGCTAAACTGAAATTGCAAATTACTAACAGTCATGTTGACTCTTAGTTTGTTTCTTCCCTTTTATGCTATGTGTGTGTTTTTTTACTGTACCCTATTTTTATCCTTTTTAATGCCCCACCTTAGAATTGGCACTCTCAATATTAATGGGGCCAGGGATGATGTAAAAAGGGCCTCTTTATACAAGCTTTTTAATTTAAAGAAACTTGACGTGCTGATGGTCCAGGAGACTCACAGCACTGTGGACATTGAGAGCCATTGGAGAAAAGAGTGGGATGGCTGCATTTTTTTTAGCCACAAATCCAGTAGCAGTGGGGGGGTGGCTGTACTTTTCTCTAGGGGTTGTGTGCCTGTCTCTTATGAGGTAGAAGAGGTGGTGAGAGGTCATTTCCTCTTATTAAAGGTACAGTTTGAAAACGTGAACTTCGTTTTTATAAACGTGTATGTGCCAACACAGAGAGCAGAGAGGATCAGGGTCTTTGACGTGCTTTCGGATACGGTTAAGTCCTGTGATCCAAATAGTTTTTTATTTCTGGGGGGTGATTTTAACTGTACATTAAACCACAGACTAGACAGGAACCATCAGGAGCCTCACCCTGCTTCTGCCAATAGGCTGAGAGAACTGGTGAAAACACATGAAATGGCCGATGTGTGGAGATCACATCATGGGGACCAGAGGCAGTACACCTGGAGCCATGTCAAAGATAACCTTTTATCTATGGCTAGGTTAGACCGTTTTTATGGTTTTAAACATCAAATGAATGTTTTTAAAATAGTTGTATCTGTCCTGTTGGTTTCACTGATCACTGCCTGCTGTTTTGTTCTGTGTTTATTGAAAATGTAAAGTGTAAGAGTGCTTTTTGGCATTTTAACAATACACTTTTAAATGATGTGTTTTTTAAAGAGGTTTTTCATGATGTTTGGAAGTCACACAGGGAACAAAAACCCTCTTTTAGTTCTCTCCAATTGTGGTGGGATTTTGGTAAGGCCCAGATAAAACAACTCTGCCAACAGTACACTCAAAATGTCACTCGTAGCTTGACCCAATCCTTGAAAGTTCTGGAGACTGAGGTGGTAGAACTAGAGGAGTTGCTCAGTTCTACAGGAAAACAGGAGCACTTAGAGGCTCTCAAGTCAAAAAGGTCAGCCTTGGCTAGCTTGCTAGGGGTCACCGCACAGGGTGCTCTGGTCCGCTCACGCTACATGGATGTAGCTCTGATGGACTCGCCCTCCCAGTACTTTTTTGGACTGGAGGGGAAAAATGGACAGAGAAAGCTCATTCACTCCTTGTTGGGCGATGACGGGAGAACAATCTCCACAGCAGCAGAGATCAGGAAACACGCTGCTAGCTTTTACAGTGAATTGTTTAGAGCAGAGTGGAGGGAGGACACGTCACTGGGCCAGGTTTTCCTTGATGGTCTTCCAGTGCTCTCAGAGGACCTTGTTGCCGGCTTGGATGCTCCACTGTCTCTGTCTGAGCTGCATACGGCGCTAATGAGCCTCCAGAATGGAAAATCACCAGGCATAGATGGTCTCTCTGTGGACTTTTTTAAGGAATTCTGGCCCCTGCTTGGTCCAGACCTGCTGGAGGTTCTCCAAGATAGCTTGGAAAGGGGGACCCTACCCACGACCTGCAGGAGGGCCATCATCACACTGTTGCCGAAAAAGGGGGACCTCCAGAGCCTAAAGAACTGGAGGCCAGTCTCTCTGCTCTGCACAGACTACAAGATTCTCTCAAAAGCTCTGGCCCGAAGACTGAGAAAGGTGATGAGCGAGCTCATTCATGTAGACCAGACTTACTGTGTGCCTGGCAGGCTGATTAGTGACAACGTCACTTTAATTCGGGATATTTTGGAGGTCTCTGGTTCATTGGCGGTAGAAACTGGTTTGATTTCAATTGACCTGGAAAAGGCGTTTGATCGGGTTGAACACCAATATTTATGGACAGTTTTAACAGCTTTTGGGTTCAGCCCAGGCTTCATAGCCAGGATACGGGTCTTGTACAGTGACATTGAGAGTGTGCTGAAGATAAATGGGGGCCTGTCTGCCCCTTTAAAAGTCCAGAGGGGGGTTCGGCAGGGCTGCCCTCTCTCAGGGATGCTGTACTCCCTCGCCATAGAGCCTTTGCTTCACTGCCTGAGAAGGGATCTATCAGGAGTTACTTTTCCTGGCTGTGACACCACGTTCAAGCTGTCGGCCTATGCAGATGATGTAGTCATTCTGCTAAACAAGCAGAGTGACATTGATGTTCTGGTTAGGAGTGTCAATCTTTTTGGCCAACTTTCCTCTGCAAAGATAAACTGGGGAAAAAGCGAGGCTCTGATGGTGGGGGAGAAACTAGAAAATCAGCTTACGCTGCCGGGTGGGTTGATTTGGAAAAAAGGAGGTTTTAAGTATCTTGGTGTCTTTATTGGAAATCAGCAGTTTGAGCAAAAAAATTGGGATGGGGTCATAGAGAAAATTAACGGGAGACTAAACAAGTGGAAGTGGCTAATGCCAAGAATATCTTTTAGAGGAAGAGTGCTCATTTTAAATAATCTTGTTTCCTCATCCCTGTGGCACCGCCTCATGTGCATGGACCCCCCTGCTGGTTTGTTGTCCAAAATTCAGTCTGTTTTGGTGGACTTTTTTTGGGGGGGTGGACTCCACTGGGTTCCTCAAGCCCTGTTATTTCTTCCCAAAGAGGAGGGGGGGCAAGGAGTGATTCATTTAGCTAGTAGAGGTGCTGCTTTTAGACTGACTTTCATACAGAGACTGCTGACGGGCCCCCAGGACCTGGTATGGAGGCCTTTGGCCTGTGTTATTTTACAGAGAGTCCTTGGGCTTGGGCTAGACCTCCCTGTGTTTTTAATGGATTTTAAGAACTCTAATGCACTGTCTTTACCCAGTTTTTACCGCAGTCTCTTTTCAGTGTGGACTCTTTTTAAAAAACAAAGAGGGCCATGCGATTCCCTCTACTGGTTGTTGAGGGAGCCGCTGGTTTTTGGTGGTCGCCTTGGTGTCCTGCCGGGAGTTGGAAGGACCTTCCTTGATAGGCTGTGTTCCAGGAACATTCTCACTCTGAAGCAAGTGGTGGAACTGGCTGGTCCTGGCCTCAACAACGCCTCAGCTTTAGCAGCTCATCTTGGTGTCAGGTCGAATCGTTTCATCGATGGTCTTCTTGCACACTGGAAACAGGAGCTTCATGGACTTGAGCACTCCCTACTCTTGGACTTTAGCAATGGCACGCTGCAGCCAGAAAGCACTGACCCCTTTCCCTCTCTCACGCTCTATATGGACTTTGACGTCGCTCCTTGCTCCTTACTGGCATTCTGTGCTCCCACTGGTGTGGACTTTGGAGGAGCCAGTGGTAAGGCACTCTACAGACTGGTGGTGATGGCACTCAACAAGGACCGATTGAACACCTGTGTGGACACTCCTTGGAGAGCCTATTTTAAACTAGGAAAAGGGCATCGGCCTGCCTGGAGGGCTCTTTACAAAGCCCCTCTCCCTAAGAGGCATGGAGACTTACAGTGGAGGGTCCTGCATGGTATTATAGCTGTCAATGCTTTTGTTTCTGTGATTAACAGCAGTGTCAGTGATCAGTGTGTTTTTTGTTCCTCTAGGGAGACTGTTTTTCATTGTTTTATTGAATGTCAGCGCCTGAGTGGCCTCTTTGAACTTCTCACAAAACTTTTTCATATTTTTAAGGAAGTTTTCTCTAAGCAGGTTTTCATTTGTGGTTTTATGTACAATCGTCGTTTTAAGCAGAAGTGTCAACTACTGAACTTTGTTTTAGGGCAGGCAAAGTTGGCTATCTATGTAAGCCGGAGAAGAAAACTTGAAAATGTTGAGAATGATGTTGATGTAAAAATTTTATTTGTGAGGCTACTTAAAGCCAGAATCAGGCTGGACTTTCAGTTTTTTATGGGGAATGGGGATGTGGAAGGTTTCAGGACCCTCTGGTCCCTGGAGAATGTCCTCTGTTCAGTTCATGATGGACAGCTTTTTTTGGGGCGTTTTTTGGGGGATTAATTTTCTGTGTAACATAGCATGATATAGAAATTGTATTGACTGATGGACAAGTGTGTTTATTAAAGATCTTTTAAAAATCAAAAAAAATCTCTCTCTCTCTCTCTCTCTCTCTCTCTCTCTCTCTCTCTCTCTCTCTCTCTCTCTCTCTCTCTCTCTCACACACACACACACACACACACACACACACACACACACAAACACTGACCTGAGCAAACAGGCCTATTTGATCTTAACACGAAATGATACATCTGGCAGAAAAGCCAATACAACACACTATTTAAATTATGCCATTTCTACAATTTAAATGACCATACAACAGCCTTCTAAGGATTGGCTGCGTGAAACAATTCTGTAAAACATCCCACAACTCGTACGTGATATTTACCAACAGTTAAATTATTTTTATTCAATCAAACCTTTTATCATCTGCTATGATGCTAAATCATGGGAGGAAAAAATAAGCCTTTGAATCATTAAATATAGTTTTGACAGCTATCCCAGAGATTTTCTTGTAATGAAATGATGCAAGTGGATAATTTTACAAAGTTGACCATTTCAAGACTTTTTACAGAGTATACAGGAGGGAAGATGTCATCATTTTTTGCCACCATTGCAGAGCCTTGAAAAGAGGAACCTCTTGTTAAATTTGCTTATAGATAAGACAAAACAGAACTTCATCTACAACAGATTTTTCAATTAGAGCATGAATGGTCAACATCGGCCCCGGACAGCCAAGACTCCATGTTATACCTACACCACCATACAAACCAATAAATAAATGATTTTTTTTGTGGGTGATCCTGACAACGAGAAGAGTTGTGATATGATACAGACTCTGATATCGATTCTGATGCAGAGTCAGAAAACACAGATACTGAAATACTGTCTTAAGGAAATCAAAGCTTGGATGACTTGTAATTTCCTGCTATTAAATTCAGATAAGACTGAAGTCATTCTTGTTGGTCCAAAAAACCTTAGAAATTCCTTTCCAAATCAAACTTTCAGTTTGGATGCGGTTACTCTTTCTCTTAATAGCTCTGTGAGGAACCTTGGAGTTATTTTTGATCAGGATTTGTCCTTCAATTCACATATTAAATTTGTTTCTAAGACTGCCTTCTATCATTTGCGTAATATTGCCAAGATTAGGAGCATCTTGTCTCAGAGTGATGCTGAGAAACTGATCCACGCTTTTGTTAGCTCGAGATTAGATTATTGTAATTCTTTATTATCAGGCTGTCCTAAAACATCTTTAAAAAGTCTTCAGCTGATCCAAAATGCTGCAGCAAGAGTTTTAACAGGTACTAGAAAGAGAGATCATATCTCTCCGGTTCTGGCCTCCCTTCATTGGCTTCCCATAGAGTTTAGAATTAAGTTTAAAATCCTTCTTCTTACTTACAAAGCTCTAAACAATCAGGCTCCTTTTTATTTAAAAGATCTGATACTACCGTATTATCCTAACAGAGCACTACGCTCCCAAAATGCAGGATTACTTGTAATACCTAGAATCTCCAAAAGTACAATGGGAGGCAGAGCCTTCAGCTGTCAAGCTCCTCTCCTGTGGAATCAGCTGCCAATCTGGATTCGGGAGTCAGACTCGATCTCTGTTTTTAAGAATAGGGCTAAAACCTACCTTTTTGATATAGCCTACAATTAGGGAGGGATCATGTGTTTCTGAACCCTCCCTTAGTTATGCTGCTAATAGGTTTAGTCAGCCGGGGGACCTCCAGTAATGCACTGGGCCTCACTCTTTTCCTCACTCTCTATGAAATATTTTTTTTTTTTGCTGGTCATTAACATCTGTTTGTTCTCTCCCATAGATTGAGTCCCCATCGTGCTGTTTGCTCTCTACATGTCTGTTCTTTTCTTCTTCTCTATCCCCTCACCCCCCCAGCCAGTCGCAGCAGATGACTGCCCCTCCCTGAGCCTGGTTCTGCTGGAGGTTTCTTCCTGTTAAAAGGGAGTTTTTCCTCTCCACCGTCGCCAAGTGCTTGCTCACAGGGGATCGCCTCATTGCTGGGGTCTTTCTGCAACTGTGGGGGTTCCCCCCTACAGTTGATAGTGCTATGAGATGACTGTTGTTGTGAAATGGCGCTATATAAATAAAGTTGAATTGAATTGAATTGAAATGTAATAAATGCTTTTTTAATTAAATCTGGATGCTTTTACTTAAACTATCTTTGTTCCACAACCAATTGACTGCCAGGATGAAATCATCGCAACGTGTATCACTGTATAATTTCCTTTTAGGTAGTGGTTTGTTTTTTTTCTCACTTGAATGTAGGTGTGTGTAAAAAAAAAAAAATGTATTTTACAATATTGGAGTTTTTTTGTTTTTATCTAACCTTTTACCGTGATTGTAAGAATAAAATAAATCTGTTCCATTTACTGAAGTGTGGATTACTTCTTTTTTTGGTCCAAATGATTCAAAAATGAAGAAATAGTTGAGAGTTTAGTCACGGTGAAGCAATGATATAACAAGTAGGAGGATTGAATAAACGTGTGAAATTTGTAAATTTCAATTTGTGGAAAACAGTTTTTAAAAAAGTTCCAGTTAACAGAAAGCATAATGGTGGGTGACACAACACGTGCGCGGTTATGGTAAATACATCATACTAAATAACCGTTGATAAAATATTGTGCAATCATTTGCTTTCTAAATGTACTGTGCGAAATTACATTCAGCATTTTACACTGATCAGTGATCAGCCTTTAACTCCACCTTGCTATGGTAGAAAACTTGCCATAGCCTGTAGTTTGTGACAAAGAGATCCCATCCGGCACTGAGAACATGATGTGTGGCGTGTGTCTAGAGGTGGTCCTGCAAAAGAGGACTCCACACGAACAGCGTTTTGCCATATTACCCAACTGTAACCACTGTTACTGTCTGGAATGTATTCGCAAATGGAGAAATACCACCCAGTTTGACAAGAAAATCATTAACCACTTGCACTCCGGGCAATTTTCCTAAAAATGCCAAAAAATAACGTGCCCAAAGTAAATCGAAAGCTGTTATTCAACCCTTTGCAGCATCTTCATGGGGTTGGTCTCATTTAAAAGAAAACACTTTGAATTTTTTGGCAAAAAAAACATAATCTCTCTACGTGCTCCGGCCACTGAGTTACAGTCATCTAAACATACTGAACTTGAAGAAAAAAAAATTGGACACAGTGTTTTTTTGGATACAAATGCTTGTAAATAACACACAGCTGTCCGATCCGGCTGGAAAATGCAACAGAAATGTAGAACCAAGTGTTATCCAGCTGAGATCCAAATTTGGTAACAATACCACAAAAAATGAATATTTTACACAGCTTTGTTCTCAGGCTGTTCCCAGGCGTTTTGGAACTGTGCCAAATTGTGCCAAATGGCACAGTTTGGAAAAACGTCTGTAACTTTTGAATAATTCAATGTAGAATCTTCATTTTAGGCTCTAATGAAAGGTCACACTCAGGGCTGTGTCTGTGTGTGTGTGTGTGTGTGGGCGGGGGGTCGTCCCCCCCCCCGCTACCAAGGACCGAGTTCGGCCTTCGCTATATGACGGATTACACTCCTTGCATGTTTTCACAGCGGCTCCCCCCCCCCTCGCTACTGTGTGTGTGTGTGGGGGGGGGAACCGTGAACGGACCGTGAAGGCCCCCCCCCCTCGCTACAGAAGAGGGCCATCGCTACATGATGGAATAGACTCATATGCTTCCCCCCGCGGACCGGGGGCGTTTGGACCGTGAACGCCCCCCCCCGCTCCTCTTCTGCAGCGGGGGGGGGGGAGGCGTTCACGGTCCGAACACGGCAAATGAACCGTTTATCGCGGCGCACGCACTTCGTACTTCGTGCGAAGTACAGTTGTAATTTACCGATCGGTCAAAAGTCATTTTTGGATTACAGTTTTCAGGGATAAATAATAATTTCGCTTATAACACCTTACCTCTTCAAAGCAGCAGAGTCGTGGCGAACACCTCTTCCCCCATTGTCAGACGAACGCGATGCTGCTCCGCTCGTGGATCCCGATCAAAACATAATTCCATTATTGCCGTTTTGGCGAATGATTTACGACTTTTGTCGTCGGCCTCCGTCTATTCTGCTGGAATGAGTGCAGGTCCCACTTGTGGGTGTTCTCCATGCTGCTGGGTGAGCCTGGGTCTGTAGTAGATTTGTCCAGCGTCCTTTGTTTTCATCTGTTGCAACAGTAAATCTCTCTTCTCCCAGCCTGAATTTCTGTGCTTCAATTGGCTCCTGCGTTCACAGTAGGCGGGTCCTCCTTCCTAGATTTTCATTCATTGGCTCTTCAAGGTTTCAGAAACCCAATTCAAGGCTCTTATTAGTCGAATGAGAGGTCAATCAGATGAACTAATCTGTTCGCGGCTGTCTCTGCAGTTTTTTTTTTAGTGGCGCTTGGACGACACTACATCACCATCACCACCATCATGCGTCATGCGTCCAAGCGCGCACGAGGGCGCTCTCGTGCGCCCTCGTGCGCCCTAGAACGCAGAGACTTGCCCGCCCGCGGAACAACGGAGTGCAAGTGGTTAAGTGAGTATTTCTTCATGTTGGCTCAATGAAAATGCCTAAACTGATGAAAAATGTACGTTATAAAGACGATGTTTGATTGTACGTTCGATGCAGGAGTTGTCCCGAGTGTCGAGCTAACGCCGATTTTTATATACCAAGCAGATGTTGGGTACAAGACAAGGAGGAGAAACAGGCTCTCACTGAGAAATACAAGAGATGAGGTACGCACGCATGCACACACACACACATGTGCACACAAAACAGTTTCTGATGTACTCTGATGTTTCGTTCTCTTTTAGGAGAAAACCGTGCCTATACTTTGATGAAGCCAGAGGGAGATGTCGTTATGGCGCCAACTGTTTTTATAAACACACTTTTCCCAAAGGAATGCTAGAACTTCAACTCAATGCAAATACTCTTGAGGCAAATCTATGATGAGTGGGGGAGTACCAAGACCTTTGATCCTGGGGAGATACTGCTCACAGTATTAGCTATGGACACGGACAACGAGGTGGCGGATTCGGAGGAAGAAACGGATTTGTTTTCACATTGAAATGTTCTTTTCTGGTAAACGTCTTCTAACCCCGACACTGTTTCTATGTTTTTAATCAGAATCAAAATCAGAATCAGAATCAGCTTTACTGGCCAAGTATGCACAACACATACAAGGAATTTGACTTTGGCTAAAAACTTGCTCTCGTTGTTCAGGTGAAGGATTTAACTTCACCTTTAATTTAAATAAGGATTCAATGACAACCAGAGTATGTACAGTAAATTACAGTCTGTCCACGTTTCTATAAAAGGATGCAAATATATACAGGAATATATGCAGTTATTTACTCGGACTAACCACACTTTGCAGAAATATATGAAAAAATATACAATCACACAGTATTTCAATGTGGACTCAGATTCAGTGATATAATGTGAATGAAGTAAAAAGCAGTGTGAGAGTTATGTGCAATGTAATAATGGATGAAAAGTCATGAGTACAGCAACAGGTAGGACTAGGTGAATGTTAGGAGTTCATCAGAGTGATGGCTTGAGGAAAGAAACTGTTCCTGTGACGGGTGGTTTTGACCTTCAGTGATCTGTAACGACGACCAGAAGATAGAAGTTCAAACAGTTTGTGGCCGGGGTGTGATGGGTCAGCACAGATGTTTCCCGCCCGTTTCCTGGTTATGGACCGATATAAGTTCTCAATGGGGGGTAGGTCGGTACCAATGATCCTCTCCGCAGACTTAATGATCCGCTGCAGTCTGGTCTTGTCCTGTTTAGTGGCAGATCCAAACCAGACAGTGATGGAAAAGCAGAGGACAGATTGGATGATGGCGGTGTAGAAGACAACCAGCAGCTCCTGAGGCAAATCAAACTTCTTGAGCTGACGCAGAAAAAACAACCTCTGCTGGGCCTTTTTCCGGACAGTGTCAATATGGGAGGACCACTTCAGGTTCCGGGAGATTGTGGTACCCAGAAACTTGAAGGAGTCCACAGTGGACACTGTGCTGTTGAGGATGGTGAGTGGGGGGAATGAAGGGGGGTGTCGCCTGAAATCCACAGTCATCTCCACCGTTTTGGCTGGGTTAAGTTCAAGATGGTTCTGGCTGCACCAGAGGATCAGCTGCTCCACCTCCCGCCTGTATGCAGACTCATCATCATCCCGGATCAAACCGATGACTGTGGTGTCGTCCGCAAACTTCAGGAGCTTCACCGAATGGTCCTCTGAGGTGCAGTCGTTGGAGTAGAGGGAGAAGAGCAGTGGGGAAAGGACACATCCTTGGGGGGCGCCAGTACTAATTTTTCAGGAGCTGGATGTAAATCTCCCTAGCTTCACCTGTTGCCACCTGTCAGTCAGAAAGCTGGAGATCCACTGGCAGGTGGAGGGGGGCACCTTGAGCTGGAGGAGTTTCTGATGAAGAATGCCTGGGATGATGGTGTTGAACGCTGAGCTGAAGTCGACAAACAGGATCCTGGCGTACGTCCCTGGGGAGTCGAGGTGTTGCAGGATGTAATGTAGTCCCATATTCACTGCATCATCCACTGACCTGTTTGACCGGTAGGCAAACTGCAGTGGGTCCATCAGGGGGCCTGTGATGACCTTCAGGTGGTTCAGCACCAATCTCTCCAAGGATTTCATGACCACAGAGGTCAGGGCAACAGGTCTGTAGTCGTTTAATCCTGTAATAGAGGGTTTCTTGGGAACTGGAATGATGATGGAGCGTTTGAAGCAGGAAGGCACTTCACGCAGCTCCAGTGATCTGTTAAAGATCCGGGTGAAGATGGGGGCCAACTCGTTGGAGCAGACTCTCAGGCAGGACGGAGACACACCATCAGGTCCTGCAGCCTTCTTGATCTTTTGTCTCTGAAAGACCCGGCGCACCTCCTCTTCATAGATCATTAGTGCTGGTGGGAGGTTAGAGTGGAGGAGGGATGGAGTTCCTGGGGCTGCAGATAATCCTTTTGTGTGGGTGGGAGGTGAGAACTGTAGGTTCTTTTCAAACCTGCAGTAAAAGCTGTTTAGGTCATTAGCCAGCTGGAGGTTTTCCGCAGGGTGGGGGGATGGTCTCCTGTAGTTGGTGATATTCCGTAGGCCTCTCCAGACAGAAGCAGAGTTGTTAGCTGAGAAGTTTTTTTGTAACTTCACACTGTAGCTCCTCTTAGCAAGCCTGGTCTCCTTCGTCAGCATGTTTCTGGCCCGCTTGTACAGAGTCCAGTCACCAGTCCTGTAGGCCTCCTCCTTGGTCTGACGTAGCTGCTTCAGTTTAGGAATGAACCAGGGTTTATTGTTGTTGTATATGCAGAAGGTCTTGGCCTGCACACACATGTCCTCGCAGAAACAGGTGTATGATGTCACAGTGTCAGTGAGTTCATTTAAGTTAATGGCTGCAGCTTCAAAAACACTCCAATCTGTGCAGTCAAAGCAGGCTTGTAACTTCAGCTTTGATTCCTCAGTCCATTTCTTCACAGTCCTTACAACAGGCTTGGAAGTTTTTAGTTTCTGTCTGTATGTTGGAATAAGATGGAGCAGACAGTGGTCAGAAAAACCCAGAGCTGCACGGGGGACGGCATGATAGGCATTTCTTAAAACTGTGTAACAGTGGTCAAGTGTATTTGTGTCCCTGGTGGGACATTTAATATGCTGTCTGTATTTGGGAAGCTCATTTGTGAGATTAGCTCTATTGAAATCACCCAGAATGATAAGCAGAGAGTCTGGATGTTTTTCCTCCACCTCTGCTATCTGGTCAGCGAGGAGCTGCAGTGCCTCCGTTGTACAAGCAGCAGGCGAGATATAAATTCCGACCAGAATAAATGAGGAGAACTCTCGCGGTGAATAAAAGGGTTTACAGTTTATGAACAGTGACTCTAGGTTAGGGCTACAAAACTTCTTCAACACTGTGACATCAGTACACCAACCTTCGTTTATGTAGAAGCAGATTCCACCACCCTTAGTCTTTCCAGAAAATTCTCGGCTGCGATCAGCGCGAAACAGTTGAAATCCGTCCAGACGGACCGCGCTGTCCGGGATGTGTTCACTCAGCCAGGACTCCATGAAACAAAGGGCGCCAGATCTGCTAAAATCCCGGTTTTTGTGAGTCAGGAGCAGCAGTTCATCCATTTTGTTCGCCAAACTGCGGATATTTGCCAGATGGATCGATGGGAGCGGCGTGCGAAATCCTCGTTTCTTCAGCCTGACTAATGCACCGGCACGTTTACCACGCCGGCTTCGTTTCCGGCCAGCGCCAATAGCCACTGCTCCCACAGCTAAGATGGACTGAAAAAACTTCAAATCAGCAGCAGTAACTGGCGGAGAAGTTGCATTGGGAGGTAGTCTGAGTGAAGCATCTAACAATATGGGAGACTCAACATTTATAAAATACCTGATAAAAGTATGTAAATGGTCAACATTGTTGTGTGTTTTGTACAAAGTTACTAAACAGTATTTGAGGTATTTTGTACCATGCTGTTTTTTTGTTGTTGTTGTTGTTGCGCATGATGTATTTACCATAACCGTGCACGTGTTGTGTCACACACTATTATGCTTTCTGTTGACTGGAATTGTTTTAAAAACTGTTTTCCACAAATTGAAATTTACAAATTTCACACGTTTTTTCAACCCTCCTACTTGTTATATCGTTGCTTCACCGTGACTAAACTTTCAACTATTTCTTCATTTTTGAATCATTTGGACCAAAAAAAGAAGTAATCCACACTTCAGTAAATGGAACAGTGTGGCGGTTCGTTTTAACCCCACAACAGACTAAGGACACTCAGCCCTCTTTTCTCTGTTTTTCTGCTGCATTACTGAGAAGCAATGTGCCATTCATGTATTTGTGATGCAAACATGCATGTGTTGTGATGTAATGCGCCATTCTGTAGAGTGTGCATATGGCTTGTCCTTACTGTGCTTTTTCTGAGCATCTTAGATGTGCTTTGGTGTATTAATGTCTACAGGTAGACGAGTTTCTTCTGTCTCACCTATGTGATGTTAATCGATGCCTTTCATCCTTTGTACTCATGCGTCCTGTCCTTACTGTGACCTAGAGACTCAGATCAATATGTAGATGTGCTTGTTAGCCTCTTTGTCTTGCACTTAGAGCGAGGTCTAGCTAATCTGCCCATTGTGATGTATGGCTTACAAATACAAATACCTCCTGCCTGTTCTGTTGTCCCTTTGATCATTCTAGACTGTGGGGTATGTCTTTTTGATGTATTGTTATGATCAAGTATTTAAGGTGCAACTCTGTAACGCAATCTCTCTCTTCTTCTCTCACTCTGATCCTGCAATTGGTAGACACACACGTGTCCGCCTCTCCTTCTCTGAGAGCTTAGGGATCCCGCTCCGGGCTGCTCCACTATGCACCGGAGAGGGGATCCCGTGAAGGCGACATGATATAATAAAACCTGCTTAAAACCACAGCACTGCTGTCTATTTTTTCATGCCGCTTCACTGGTGACCCCTCGAACACGCACACGTTTTGTGCGAAAGCAACCTTCCGAGCTGGACAGCCACACAGCTGCGTTGGTGGCCCCTTGAAGACGCACACGTTTTGTGCAACGCAGCCTTCTGTTTTGGATGGCCACGCTGGCGAACCGACGCTGAAAAAAACGAGCGGCCAGCGAACGCAACACCCGGGCATGAAGGCTCCGTCGCCTGAGATCTGCACAACCACGCTGGACCGGCCGCTCTCACTGAGAGCGCACGCACCTCGTCCTCTCTCCACGACGGCAACCTCCAGGGCCGACGGGGAGCGCAGCGCGTGGAACTGAACGCACCATGGCCGCACGAGCGACAACGATCGTCTCCTCCCTCTCACCGCTCCAACGCTGCTGCACGAGCCCGGGGCACAAAGATCGTCTATTGCCTCGCACCGCTCCAACGCGCCTCCACGAGCCCGAGGGACGGAGATCGTCTACTTCCTCACACCGCTCCAACGCAGCTGCATGAGCCTGAGGAACAAAAGATCGTCTATTCCCTCCCGCCGCTCCAACGCCTCTGCACGGGCCTGAGGGACTAAAGATCGTCTATTTCCTCTCAACGCTCCAACGCACCATGGCCAAATCTACAGCAACAGCTCAACCTGGATTTTATTGGCGCCGTCTGCGCTGATCTCCACCAAGTTTCTGCACCCTGACTCACCACTCCAGCGGCCCACCCACGCACTGAACCCCCGCGCACGCATCGGGGAGTTACAAGGACGGCGCATCACGCATGGGACAAGTAATGGCTCCACAGACTGCCTTCCTCCTTCGCCGCTGCCTTTCAGGGCTGCTCGCTCACCTGAGGCACGCATGCAGCATACTGGAAGGATTTGTTAACAGTCTCAGCCTCGCCACAGACCGCCATCGTCCTCCGCCGCTGCCCACAGAACCTTCAGGGTTACTCGTTCACCTGAAGCAAGCACGCAGCTCGCCACTGGATTTTTTAATGGTCTTAGCCACGGCACAACGGGATTTCAGCCGTCAGCTGTTCCCGGGAGCTTTGGGGTTGCTTCAGCACCCAAAGCCAACAGTCCCCCTGCTTTGTTTACTTTTTCTCTTACAGCCGCTCCTGCTTTTCTTCATGGCCACAAGAGGAGTCAGAGACTAATTTTTCTTCTTGTGATCTCCGCACGTGCAACGGGACAAACCCTCGACGTCACGGAGCAGCAAGCAATTTTTGCACGGCTCAGGACGATTTCACAGCTCCTGCCGGCACTTACTACCCCTCCCCTCCCTCCCCCTCCGCCTGCAGCGAACTTCTCCCACAGCTCGCTCACACAGATGGATTATCGAGGTCGCGACCCCCTGCCGCGTCCTCTGGGGGGGAGCGTGTGTGGCGGTTCGTTTTAACCCCACAACAGACTAAGGACACTCAGCCCTCTTTTCTCTGTTTTTCTGCTGCATTACTGAGAAGCAATGTGCCATTCATGTATTTGTGATGCAAACATGCATGTGTTGTGATGTAATGCGCCATTCTGTAGAGTGTGCATATGGCTTGTCCTTACTGTGCTTTTTCTGAGCATCTTAGATGTGCTTTGGTGTATTAATGTCTACAGGTAGACGAGTTTCTTCTGTCTCACCTATGTGATGTTAATCGATGCCTTTCATCCTTTGTACTCATGCGTCCTGTCCTTACTGTGACCTAGAGACTCAGATCAATATGTAGATGTGCTTGTTAGCCTCTTTGTCTTGCACTTAGAGCGAGGTCTAGCTAATCTGCCCATTGTGATGTATGGCTTACAAATGCAAATACCTCCTGCCTGTTCTGTTGTCCCTTTGATCATTCTAGACTGTGGGGTATGTCTTTTTGATGTATTGTTATGATCAAGTATTTAAGGTGCAACTCTGTAACGCAATCTCTCTCTTCTTCTCTCACTCTGATCCTGCAACTGGTAGACACACACGTGTCCGCCTCTCCTTCTCTGAGAGCTTAGGGATCCCGCTCCGGGCTGCTCCACTATGCACCGGAGAGGGGATCCCGTGAAGGCGACATGATATAATAAAATCTGCTTAAAACCATAGCACAGCTGCTTATTTTTTCATGCCGCTTCAACAGATTTATTTTGATCTTACAATCACGGTAAAAGGTTAGACAAAAACAAAAAAAACTCCAATATTGTAAAATACATTTTTTTTACACACATCTACATTCTCTATGCATTCGAGTGAAAAAAAAAACACTACCTAAAAGCAAATTATACAGCGATATGCATTGCGATGATTTCATCCCGGCAGTCAATTGGTTGTGGAACAAAGATAGTTAAGTAAAAGCATGCAGATTTAATTAGAAAAGCATTTATTACATTTCAGCACCAGTGTTTTCTGACTCTGCATCAGAATCGATATCAGAGTCTGTATCACCGTCCATATCACAACTCTTCTCGTTGTCAGGATCACCCACAAAATCTTCCTCCCAAAATTTCCCACCATCCAGATGACCTTGCCAATAGTCCTCAGCTCTTTGCAAATGATGAGCTATTTTCTCATTGCCCGCAAACAGCGTTTCTGAAATCTCAGAAATCTTGGAGATGATGCGTGGTATATGTCTACGTTCGTGAAAGAAAGTCTCTGTAATTCCGACGTACACCTGTATACAAGTATACATGCAGTTTAATTCGGTCAGTCTCTGGAGTGCTGGAATGAAGCGTCTGTTCTGCAGTCTTTTTGTGATCTCTTCAAAGTGGGTCAGAAAGAACTACTCTGACTCCACCGGGCAATCGTGGTGGATTTGATCCGAGTGGTTGATCCGACAACCGCGGCATATTTGTTCTCCGTATTTGCCGATGGTAACATCCAGAAATTTTATCAACCAAAATTTTACTATATCCAGAAACATGGGAGGTAGATGATCCGCCATGTGTATTGGGTCACCTTCCTCAAAAACCACATCGAGGCCTGTAGATGAAGAACCGTGTGGAGGGTCAGCGGCATATTCTTCAGCATCCATAGAACGGATCCGCTCCGTTGCAGAAGGGAGGATGGGTGAAGACAGTTGAGGAGGACCCTTGGTATCTGGGGAGCATGTTTGTGAAGGCGGGTGGTCATCCTCGCTCAATATTTTCAAAGACGATAATTCTTCCCAAGGGCCTCGTTCAAAACACCCTTGGAGAGTCACACGTGGGTTTGCCTCCATTTTGGTTTGGGGCTAGATGGGTGGTCCGCGGTCTTCTTTTAAAATTGTTAGGAGGGGCGGGGTTAGATGCGGGAGGTCGTGGGAGTGACATCGTCGGGAAAAGCTAGGGTTTTTTTCACCATGACCATATCTTTTTTTTTTTCCTTCTTGCCTTGAGAGAGAGCAGTCGCATTTTTCTTCCCTCCTCTCCTGCCTTCCTGATCTATTCCCAGCTTTTGCAGTGTTGCGTTTTTGTCTGTGTTTAGTCGACTCTTCTTCTGCTGAATCTTAATCTAAACGGAAATTATGAATTTGGAAGCGGCTTAAATGTGCTATTGTCACTATTTTTCAACAAGAATTGGGCCAAGGGGGAGCCCAAGAATTGGAACCTACGAGGAGACTCATGGACATTGGAATTCATGCGTCTGTGGAAACATTATTGGTTATGATCTCAGGACTTCTATTTTTGGCTGTGGAGTTCCCTGATGCATCAGAAATTGAAGGAAGGTGAGAGAGCTGATCAAAGCGGACCCGGCAAGCTCCTTCATCAAATTCGACCAGTTGGGGAGGGCACGAGTAGCGGCAAACGGTGAACTGAATGACAGTGATTCAGTGAAGGAATACATCTGAAGCCCTGTGCTCTCCATGGAAAAACAGTTTAAGCCTGCACATATAATGGAAGCACAGAATTACACAGGTGAGGACAAATTCTATTCTCTGAGTGCACTGTGCTGATTTGATTTGATTTGACCTTGTTTGCCCCGTGTTTACATTCCTCCTGATTGAGATAAGCGGAAGGACCGGCTCTTATGTCTACCCAAACAATCAACAATCAGTTGTTGTCGTCAGCGGATTGGACCCTCAAGGACAATGCCCATGTGCCTTCTGCAAGCAAGAGAGGGAGCAAGAGAGATAGACTCTGGACTCTGGACTCTGGACTTGTTTATAAGTCACATGATTATAACATCTATCCACTGCCAGGAGGCGCCCTCTGCTGCTCACTAACAACTGTTACATTTACACTACACAATGCATACAACATTACATGCATACAATACACTGCCTCTCAACTTTTGTGTGTGATCTCCTGCTAAATGTCTGCTAAATGTGCATTGAGGTTTTTTTTTGCCTGCAATCAAAATTTCGCTCACTTGCCGAGCGTCATTCTGATAAAACATGTTTTTTTTTCTCTCGCCTACTGTGTCATATCCATTTTCTTTTTCTTTTTTTTCCTTTCTTCTTTATGACTGGCGCCTAGCGGCTGCCCCGGCCTTAGATGCGCTCTGCAGAGCGTGCCCAAATGCCAAGTCACGTTTCATTACCTTGTATTCATACATGTGTAATGACAATAAAGTTGAATCTCAATCTCAATCTCAATCTCAATCTCTCACAGTACAGCTGGAAATGAAAAGGGCCTTGAGCTTTGGGCCTTTCCCATCAACCATTTTGACCCACGCCATTGTAGATAAGCGTAACGCTGTCTGGAACACACCGCATTCGGAATTGAAATAATGCAAGATGAATTCGTCCTCGGATGAGGCGTCGCCCATTAATACCTGACGCGTGGCTCAGAAGTACCACCTGCCAGACAGGGACGCCTTCGTCTCCCAAACACTACTAGCCAACACTCTTCCGGTAACGAATACCGTTGGTCGCTCTCATTTCACACGCACAGATGTCTGTGTCTGTTGGTCTTTTGTAGCAGGTTCGTCTTCCACTCCCGTCTGCTGGTGATGTACGTTGCTTGTTTTCAGATCAAGGTAAATCACGTTTTGCAGTATGTGTTACAACTCACTCTCGCCTGTCATCAATGCCAGCGGCGCGCACACCTGCGCCTCATCAGCCTCCGCCTATATAACTCCCTCTGCCCTCTGCTTTGGCCTGGAGTCGTCTGCTCGTCTATGCTCCCAAATCTCCAGCACTCAACCGTTTCATTCCGGCCAGCGCACCTTTCTTCAAGCGCGTAAGCTGCACTGTTCCTCTTACCTTCTCTCCAGCTTCTCCCCTGTACACAGGTGGACCTCCAGGGCGGCGGATTTCCTCCTCCTCGCCTCTCCCTGTCAAACCTCTCTCCAGCACGTCGGGAGCATGCAGCAGTGCTGTCCTCCAGGCAGCATCAGCGTTGCCAATGCCAGTCACCATCTCATCTGCACGTAAGCAGTATATTGTGGTTATTCCCCACGGGGTGTTTGACTGTAGCTAACTCCCTGCTCTGCTCTGCCCTCAGGGTTGCCTGGCTGCACGGCGAACTGTTCTGCTCTCGACGCACCCTGTTCACCCACATCATATCCACACTTCCACGCACGCATTCAAACGCCACTCATTGTTGAATAAAGCCTTAAATCTTTCCCGAGCCTGTGTGTGTGTTCCCTGAGTCCCTCATTATGTCAGTACGACTCCAGCAAAGTGGCTCAGCGGACAACAGGCTTGCACGCCGACTTTCCACCCTCGAGGCTCGAGTGGATTTAATCGCTCATCAGCAACAAGTGATTTTCAATCAACTCACCCAAATTATCCAACGGTTAGATCGCCTGGATCCTCCACAGGCCTTCCCTCTGGCTCCGGTCGGGGGGCCAGCTCCGGTCCCTTCCCCGGCTAGCCCAGCTAGCTCGGGACAGCTAACCCAACTCACGCGCATTCCAATCCCTGCGCGCTTCAGCGGGAAACTCAGTGAGGCACGCGGATTTCTCCTGCAATGTGAGTCGGTGTTTCAGCGAGTCCCCGGGGACTTCCCTTCAGAACATAGCTGAATTGGGTATGTGGCTAATCTCTCGGAAGGGTGAACGCTAGCTTGGGCCTACGCCATCATGGCGAGGCCCAGCTACGCGAACCTGTCCTACGCCCAATTCGTGCATGATTTTAAGGAGGTTTTTGACTATTCGGACAGTGATAACGTCCTAACCACCCGGCTACTCAATCTTCGTCAGGGTAGCCGGTCGGCCGCCGACTACGCTGTCGACTTCCGGGTGGTAGCGACGGAAGTCAGGTGGGTCGAAGCTATGCTCTGCAGCATCTTCACCCGCAGCCTGAATTCATCCTTGCAGGACGAGCTGGCCTCCCGGGACATACCGGACCAGTTATCAGAATTAATCTCCCTTGCAATTAATTTAGATAATAGGCTGAGGGAGCGGGCCGCCAAGCGGAGGGCATCTAGTCGCTCAAGTGGAGCTCCTGCCCGCGCCTCTCAGTCTCGCCCCCTGGCGTTACCCGCTCCAGGGTCCACTGACGACACCGAGGCAATGCTGATTGGACGGGCTAAGCTTCCACTTGTGGAGAAACAGCGCCGCAGAGAGTGGGGCCTCTGCATGTATTGCGGGGGAGTCCAGCACTCTGTGGAAGACTGTCCGATCCGGCCAAAAGGGGACGTCCGCGAGTCGCTGTAGGAGGCCTCGCGGACGCGTCCCGTTCCAATCCCCTCACTAAATGCCTCCTCGCCGTTAGGTTCTGTCATAACCCCATGGGCCACGTCACACACGCACTGGTGGACTTGGGGGCGGAACAGAATTTCATTTCTCAAAGCCTGGTAACCCGTTTGGGCATCTCCTGCCAAGCGCTGCCAGCTCCCATTAACCTGGTCACTCTTGCCCGTACACCTCTCGAGAGAGTCACTCACAGGACTAAACCGGTCCCAGTCATCATCTCTGGCAATCATAGGGAGGACCTCAGCCTCTTCGTACTACCCACCTCGGCTTCACCTGTCATCCTGGGTTATCCCTGGCTGCGTCTTCACAACCCTACATTCGACTGGCAGTCCAGCAGCGTCCTCTCCTGGAGCACCTTTTGCATGAGCACCTGCCTCCAGTCCGCTGCCTGTGCCCCGTCGGTGCCGCTTTCTGTTTCGGACTCACCACTGCCGGACCTCTCCCTGGTGCCTCCGGAGTTCCATGACCTGGGCCTGGTCTTCAGTAAGTCCAAAGCACTGTCTCTTCCCCCCCCACCGTCCCTACGACTGCGCCATTAACCTCCACCCGGGGGCGCCCCTGCCGTCTGGCCGCCTCTATAGCCTGTCAGCCCCGGAGCGTGAGGCCATGGACGCTTATATTAAGGAGTCGCTCAGCACAGGCATCATCCGGCCCTCCTCATACCCGGTTGGAGCCGGTTTCTTCTTCTTGGGCAAGAAGGACGGGTCCCTGTGGCCGTGTATCGACTTCCGAGCTCTCAATGACATTACGATAAGGGACAAGTACACGCTGCCCCTGATGGATTCGGCCTTCAACTCCCTCCAGGGGGCCTCCTGGTTTACCAAGCTGGACTTGCGCAGTGCGTACCACCTCGTTCGGATCCAGGAGGGTGATGAATGGAAGACGGGGTTCCGGATGCCCAGCAGCCATTTTGAGTATCTGGTCATGCCGTTTGGGCTCACCAACGCTCCGGCCATCTTCCAACACCTCATCAACGACGTTCTTTGGGACTTCCTGGGGGTCTTCGTCTTTGTTTATCTGGATGACATCCTGATCTTCTCCCGGACCCGTGAATAGCATGAGGCCCATGTGAGGTGAGTCCTCCAGCATCTTCTGGAGAACAGGCTGTATGTTAAAGCGGAAAAATGTGAGTTCTACACCAACCGAACTTCCTTCCTGGGGTTCGTCGTCGCTCACAACCAGGTTCTCCCCGACCCGGCTAAGGTCAAGGTGGCCACTTCCCTGACCCGCCTCACCTCCCCCAAGGTGCCGTTCCAGTGGACCAAGGACGCAACATCGGCCTTCGAGACCCTGAAGACGGAGTTCGCCTCCTCCCGGGTCCTCACCCAGGTTGACTCGACACTCCAGTGCCTGGTCGAGGTGAACGCATCCGACATGGGGGTGGGGGCAGTGCTGTCCCAGCGTTCACCGGCGGATGGGCAGGTGCGTCCCTGCGCCTTTTTCTCCCAGCGCCTTTCCCCTGCTGAACGAAATTACGATGTCGGTGACAGGGAGCTCCTGGCGGTGAAGCTCACACTTCAGGAGTGGCGTCATTGGTTGGAGGGAGCAGCTCAGCCGTTTGTGGTCTGGACCGATCACAAGAACTTGGAGTACCTGAGGACGGCCAAGCGTCTGAATGCCCACCAGGTGCGTTGGTCACTCTTCTTCGGACGCTTCAAGTTTACCATCACCTATCGCCCCGGTTCCAAGAATGGCAAACCGGATGCGCTGTCCAGACAATTCGCCCCTGAAGACCCAGAGGATCGGGACCACACCATCCTGCCCATCTCGTGTGTCGTGGGGGCCATCTCGTGGGGGATTAAGGCCAAGGTTTGGAAGGCACAGGAGGCGGAACCTGGTCCTGGCAGCGGTCCGGTCGGGAGACTGTTCGTTCCATCATCGGTCCGGGGCGACGTCATCCACTGGGCTCATACGGCCAAGTTCGCCTGTCACCCTGGCATCTCCCGGCTGGTGGAGCTCCTCCAGCGATCCTTTTGGTGGCCTGGTCTTAGGAGGGATGTAACCAACTACGTCCATGCCTGTCCCCAGTGCACAACGGGTAAAGCCTCCACTTCCCTCCCAGCTGGTCTCCTCCACCCACTGCCGGTCCCCGGTAGGCCCTGGTCTCACGTGGCTCTGGACTTTGTCACCGGTCTCTCCAAGTCTAATTCCTATGACACCATCCTGACCATTATCGACCGATTCTCCAAGGCGGCCCATTTCGTGCCTCTCTCCGGGCTCCCTTTGGTGCGAGAGACGGCCGACTTATTAATCCAGCATGTGGTCAGGTTGCACGGGATCCCGGCGGATGTGGTTTCGGATTGGGGGCCTCAGTTTGTGTCCAGGGTTTGGAAGTCCTTCTGCAATGCACTGGGGGCCACGGTGAGTCTGTCTTCCAGTCACCACCCTCAATCGAACGGACAGTGTGAGCACACTAACCAGGAGCTGGAGGCAGCTTTGCGCTGCGTCACCTCTTCTAGCCCCTCTTCCTGGAGCACCTGCCTTTCCTGGGTCGAGTACGCCCAGAATTCGACCCTGTCATCGGCCATCGGAATGTCACCCTTCCGGGCGTCCCTTGGGTATGACCCGCCCTTGTTCCCCGAAGAGGAAGGTGAGGTGGCGGCCCCCTCTGTCCAGGCACACCTGAGGCGCTGCAGGCGTATTTGGACCAAGACGTGCCAGGCGCTTTTACGCACGGTGGAGCGCAATTCCCAAGTCACCAATCGCCACAGAAGGGCTGCTCCCAACTATCAGGTGAGCCAGCAGGTATGGTTGTCTACCCGGGATACTAAGCAGAAGGCTGAGAGGAGAAAGCTGGCGCAGCGCTTCTTCGGTCCCTATCCCATAACTAAGATAATTAATCCAGTGGCTGTGCGTTTGGCTCTCCCCCCTCCCTCTGGGTCTGTCCAACGTTTCACGTTTCCCATATTAAACCTGTTGTTTCTGACCCTCTCTGTCCTCCTCCCAGAGCCCCTCCTCCCCCCACGATGATCGACGGCGATCCGGCATGGGGGGTCACGGCCATCCTGGACTCCCGCCGCCATGGTCGTGGTCTCCAGTATCTGGTGGACTGGGAAGGATATGGCCCTGAATGCAGATCCTGGGTGCCCCCATCCTGGGTGCTGGATAAGAGTCTCATCACAGAGTTCCACTGGGCGCACCCAGGTAAGCCAGCGCCGGGAGGCGCTGCTCGGGGGGGGAGTACTGTTTCAACTCGCTCTCGCCTGTCATCAGCGCCAGCGGCGCGCACACCTGCGCCTCATCAGCCTCTGCCTATATAACTCCCTCTGCCCTCTGCTTCGGCCTGGAGTCATCTGCTCATCTACGCTCCCAAATCTCCAGCGCTCAACCGTTTCGTTCCAGCCAGCGCACCTTTCTTCAAGCACGTAAGCTGCACTATTCCTCTTACCTTCTCTCCAGCTTCTCCCCTGTGCACAGGTGGACCTCCAGGGCGGCGGATTTCCTCCTCCTCGCCTCTCCCTGTCAAACCTCTCTCCAGCACGTCAGGAGCGCGCAGCAGTGCTGTCCTCCAGGCAGCATCAGCGTCGCCAATGCCAGTCACCATCTCATCTGCACGTAAGCAGTATATTGTGGTTATTCCCAACGGGGCATTTGACTGTAGCTAACTCCCTGCTATGCTCTGCCCTCAGGGTTGCCCAGCTGCATGGCGAACTGTTCTGCTCTCGACGCACCCTGTTCACCCACATCACATCCACAGTTCCACGCATGCATTCAAACGCCACTCGGTGTTGAATAAAGCCTTAAATCTTTCCCGAGCCTGTGTGTGTGTTCCCTGAGCCCCTCATTATGTCAGTATGCCCCAGTCCACAGCCGAAAGTGTGGCTTTTCTGGAGAGCGGGTCAAAAGTTTCTCCTTCATCCAACTGGTAAAAACATAGTTCGCTACTTGCATAGTTGAACACGTAACCCCATCTACTTCCGGCTTCTAACTGCCATTCCTCCTGAAGACTCCCGGTCGCGGGGGTCTGGATGCGCCAAAGATACAACATTCTCTTTTTTGGCGCTAATCCCGGAGCGCCCTGTAGTAAGGTGGAGATGGGTATCTCGCTGATCAGATGAAGATCGCTCGGTCTCTTAGTCATGGTGGAGTTTTTTCCTGTCTTTTTCCCAAAGTTTGTTTCATTTTTCCTATTTCTGGCTACTTATTTATACGATTTTCACACTCTCCACCCTTGTAGTTTCATTGGTTGATGGTAGGGGACCGCCTGTAGACCGTTATAGGGGGAGGACTCTCCCTCTCCTTTCATTGGATAGAACGACCCCGGGTTTGTTGAGTAGGTGGGTGGGTTCTTATACCACATTTTTCTAATTTAGATGGTAAAATGGCATGATCTAATGCGTCAAATGCTTTTTTAAAAGTCTGAGTTAGAAACTCAGAAAAGAAGGTAAAAGCCATCGCCTTATTTTTTTTTTAAAGATAATGGGGTTTTTTTAATCAGAATTTGCCACGGTAAATACATTTGTGTATGATAAAGTTTTTGAAATAAATTGAATAAAATAATTTACCCATGGGTAAATATCATGTACGATGTTTTACTGTCCAGATGCCCTTTCTTATATTTTTTATGTATTATGAAATGTAGCATCAATGTCTCCTCAAACCAATCCAGAAGATCACTTTCCTCCATTCTACAGGAATTTCACTTTTCTTTATTCTAGAGGAATTTCACCTTTCTTCATTCTACAGGAATCTCACTTTTCTTCATATTAAAGCAACCCTCACCCAAGGCCTGACCAAGAATGCTGTGCTTTTCCCAGGACCCCAATATAAACAGTTGCCTCTTGCAGAGATGGTAAGGATCAGAATTTGCTTTTAAAGGCTTAAATGGACCATAAAAACTCGGAGTCCAGATCCCCAACGTGGACAGTTCATGTGGATAGCATCCGCCCTACAGGAAACTAATGCTCTTAAAAGGTCATAAACTTCTTAACCAGACAAGTATATGGCCTTCCTTTCCTTTTGACAGATACCAGAGGCTTAAGGAAATTATCTACAGCTCAACAGTACCTCCTAGTGGATATCTACGGAATATGTTTCATTGTATAATCTGACTGTCAATTCTGACTAAAACATTAAGTTTCTTCTAGCTATCATCTCCCCAGGATCCTAAGGACACTGAAAATCATCCTTTTGATCACCGACCAGGGTTTGCAGTAATTCATTAATCCTTGATTCAAATATAAGTGCATGTATTATAAACATGTATAAGAAATGTTTATGTTCATGAGTGTTAGTCAAACAAATGTTAATATTAGTAGTAATGGTATAAATGCATGATCACTGAATATTAGCCGTCACTTAATTTAGTTAAATCTTATATTGAGCACCTAATTTTATAAGAACTGAATGAGTATTAATTCTTGTCCGCTATCATTCCTGATCCCCAGCTTTCTCTCTCTTTCACGGTATAATGCCCTTTTCATTTGATTGGCTACTCCCAAACAAAGAAATGTTTTCACATTGGACAAAGGCCCGTTCAAACTCCTCTTTATGAAAGCTGATTGGTCTGTCTTGCGACCGGCCCCTGTTTTATGACCCAATGGCGCGCTCAGTTAAAAAAGTGAGGAGCCGCCCTGCATGTTAGAGAATAGATGAGGAAGAAAGAAGAAGGAATAGATCAGAAGATTAAGTTAGAAAGAAAGTAAAGTAGGGAAGAGAGAGAGTGATGATGAAGAATTTATGAAAGAGAAGAAGTTTAAGATTAAGATTAAAGAAGCAGAATAGCAATCTAGATCTCAGAGAAAAGTTTTTGTTTCACTTCTTCAAAGTTCCTTGCAGTTTTCTTTTATCTAAATTGCTCTGTGTGAAGTTTGTCAAATCCTGCTTTAGTTTTCTCATTTTTCTGGTTACTGAGGAGAAACCGTCTTTTTCTTAGGAGCTCGTCTTAAAGGGAGAGTCAAACTCTCAAAATATTTTTTTTCCTTCACCTCAGAAGCCATTCTTATCCTAGTGAATGTTTTTCTTAGATTTTCTGACTTTTCACTCCGTTAAAGTGGACCTTTAATTTTCCTAATTTAAAGCGAACAGAGATTGTGTTTTTGGACTTTCTTTCCAGCCTCATACCCGCCTGACTGAGAGGCTTCTCCTTCAGTGTTTTGGTCTATTCCGCAGCCAGAGACCTCACAAATTCGGACTTGTTGCCCAAGGACTTTTCACGCCGCTCTGGGACGGTCATTACTACTGCTGCCGCTGTCCTTTACGAGCCCCCAGCTGAGCCTGCATTTCTTACGGCTGTTGAGGAAGCATAGCAGCAGTCGCTTTCTCCCGGTGTCCCGACCTCAAAACCCCAGCCGGCACGCATTTAAATTACAATTGAACATAACCAGTATTTCATGGTACAATTAGTCTCTCAGCCATAGGATAAAGCTATAAACTGAAGGAAGACTTTTAGTCATTTTTAAGTAACTTCCCTTCATTTTTGTAGATTAATTCAGAAGTTCATTTTCAGATAATCACCTTATGAATTTTCCCCATAAAATTGCGTTCTGTTTTGTTAAACATTTCAGCGTTCATTTGCCATTGAAGCATAAGTCTGGTTTCTCCTTGGTTCTATAAAGGTTTAACGCTAGATTTTATGTTCAGGAATCCACTAACAGTTGATGTGATATTAGACACCTGTTATCATTTGAATCTGTTTATCCATCATTTGAGTGCCATATCATGTAACCTGAATGAGTTTAACAAAAGGGTGAATGAGAGAAGTTGAAGCGTTTTCCTTTTGCATATATATGTTTCCCAGATCATGGCAGGAAAAGAACTCCCTTAAATTTTGAGACTGATCCATTAAGTAATTGAAGGTACAAAATTAATTAAAACTAAGTTTAATATAAGTGTCCTTTAGGACTGGTGCCCCTTTTTATGAGTGCTTATTTATTTTATTTAACGAGTGTAGGAGTGACAGTTAAATGCTGTCCCCTTGCACACCCACTATTAAATAAAATAAATAATTCCTGTACCTTATCACACAATATTTTATTAAATATCCCTACAGAAACCAAACCAAGAATTGTGAATATTTGTTTGTCAAGTCTGCCAAGAGGAAAAGAAAAATCACTTGTCTACAACAAATCTATTATCCAAAAACGGGTTAGTGAAATATTTTAGTGTTACTACAACAAAAAAAGTTGTGTGGAAAAAGAATAAACTAAATCAAAAGTTAGTCATCGAATAAGATTCTGGGGTACTTGTGTTTTTTCACATTACACATTACACGTTAATCAGGTTGAAGTAACTTTGTTTAACATAGTTTCATTTGATTCAGGTTTATCTTTGTGTATTGTTTAAAAAAAACAGAGTTTTTGTCAACAGAAAAGCAAAAAAGATGTGTATGACACAACATGGACGGTGTTATGCTAAATTAATCATGAACGCAAATGAATGCAAATATGCATGAAAGCAAATATACCAGAGGGTGTTTAGTTTGTACAAAAACACCTTAAAAAAAACTGCAACCACAATAAAAACAGGGTGATGCTGACCCTTTACAAACTTGTATCAGTTGTTTAATAAACAAATGTTTAGTACAAGCAGTGTAAGTTGTTACAAAATATAAGGGAGTTAAAAATTCTTTCTTCAAACATGTACATGTACTTCACACATGTACTTGTGTGATTTAAAAAAAGAAGTCTAATAGGTGTTATGCAGAGAAACAAGTATACAACTGATGGAGTTACTACTGCCTTTCAATGATAAATGTTTAAGGGAAGGTAATACAAATTAGTTTATCCTTAAATGCTTCTGTACAGCTAAATAAAATGTTTCTTTTTAATTCTTCCAAACAAATACTTGTTTCAATGTTTTCTTTTTTGAAACTAGTGAATGTTTTTAATCACATTAATCATAGTGATGCAACTTTGTGTGAATATACTAGTTTTAAAAAATCAGAGTTTGTGTCAACACTGTGCAACCTGTCATTTG
Source organism: Pholidichthys leucotaenia (assembly GCA_020510985.1). Classification (NCBI taxonomy): domain Eukaryota; kingdom Metazoa; phylum Chordata; class Actinopteri; order Cichliformes; family Pholidichthyidae; genus Pholidichthys; species Pholidichthys leucotaenia. Next base: position 158,813,571 of record CM035849.1, read on the forward strand.
TTATTACAAAAGATAAAAAAAAACTATTCTTATTCAAAGAAGTACACTGTTATTTCAAATTAATTTTTTCAGAATCTGGTAGCCCTAATGTCGGTGATGCAGTATAGTGCAAAGTGCTTGACGCCTTCAAGAAGCAGCCAGAAAGACCCGAGGTAATTCCTTTAAAAAGTCCATAGTAACTGAGACATGATGCTGCGTGTTAGCTTTAGCTCTTTATCGTTGTTTTTTAACTGTAGAGTTGTGTTGATTCTTAGGATCTGGTAGACATAGCCCGCTAAACTTTTCTCCCAAAAGCAGGAAGGAATAAACACTGATGCTCTGACCTCAGATTTCTCTGAATGAAGGAGAAGTCTTTGAAAGCAAATCTCGTGACATTTGAGTTGCTGGCAGAGAAAAAAGTTTGCAACTTCAGGAGCCGAAAATTTTATTTATTTATTTTATTTTATTTTGTATACTTTATTGATCCCCAGAGAGGAAATTGAGGGAATCGCCAGCTTCATGGTTGGAAGTACTAGAAATACAGTCCTAAATCAGATTTGCCTCAACAAAAGGAATGCAGTTGGTCATGTGATATTTATTTCTGTAGGAAAAAACAACAAACTATAAACACAAGGCCCAATCTAAAAGCTAAATTTACCACATCTTGTTGTTTTATTTTTAAAAAAACAAACTACCATGCAGATGCATTTTTCTGTACACTTGAGGTTTTGACTGCATATGCCTGTCGGTAAAATACTGTGAGATTGTTGTTTGGGTGTTTTGTTTTTGTTTTTGTTTTTGTTTTTCATGAGAATGAAGGTTGTTTCAAAATATTAACCACAAACTACTCTTGAGCTTGGTGGCTGACCAAAAAATTCACATTGTCTGTGTGGGCAACTTAATTGAACCGCGTGCTGTTGAGAATTTAATATGATTCCATTTTATTTGTTCACGCTCCTCGTAATACAGACAGAATCAAAAAAAATAATAAGAACATGCACAAAATCATTTATTTATTGGTTTGTACGGTTGTGTAGGTATAACACGGAGTCTTGGCTGTCCGGGGCCGATGTTGACCATCCATGCTCTAATTGAAAAATCTGTTGTAGATGAAGTTCTGTTTTGTCTTATCTAAAAGCAAATTTAACAAGAGGTTCCTCTTTTCAAGGCTCTGCAATGGTGGCAAAAAAATAAAACTAAAAAATGATGACATCTTCCCTCCTGTATATTCTGTAAAAAGTCCTGAAATGGTCAACTTTGTAAAATTATCCACTTGCATCATTTCATTACAAGAAAGTCTCTGGGATAGCCATCAAAACTATATTTAATGATTCAAAGACCTATTTTTCCTCCCATGATTTAGCATCACAACAGATGATAAAAGGTTTGACTGAATAAAAATAATTTAACTGTTGGTAAATATCATGTACGAGTTGTGGGATGTTTTACAGAATTGTTTCACGCAGCCAATCCTTAGAAGGCTGTTGTATGGTCATTTAAACTGTAGAAATGGCATAATTTAAATAGTGTGTTGTATTGGCATTTCTGCCAGATGTATCATTTCATGTTAAGATCAAATAGGTCTGTTTGCTCAGGTCAGTGTTTGTTTGTTTGTGTGTGTGTGTGTGTGTGTGTGTGTGTGTGTGTGTGTGTGTGTGTGTGTGTGTGTGTGTGTGTGTGTGTGTGTGTGTGTGTGAGTGAGTGAGTGAGTGAGTGAAAGAGAAGGGGGGGTAATCCCCCCAATACAGGGCAGAAGCTTTTGTTACACAAGAGCAGACCCTGTTAAAAAAGCTTTGGAGTGTGGTCTCCTTATTGACAACTGCATTTGCAGCAGATACACAAATAAAAAGCACATGAAAAAGCAAGTAGCCAATTGAAGCTGAGAACACACAGACTGTAAAGTCTAAAGACTGTTTTAATATTCTCTGGAAAAATAAAGTACAACTATATGAAGTTGTCATGATGGCTGCTAGGCCGTCATCAGCATTATCATCATCAGCTGCGCTCAATCCAGCAGGTGGCAATCAGCGGGCTTTAAAAGCTCGACGCGCTGACTCCTCAGCATGGAGTCGTCTGTCTTCCTTGCCAAGCAATGCGCCAAGATCTCGACCACAGATCAAGAAGCAAACGCCAAGCCAAGCCAGGCCACGTAAGCAAACCCAGCACTCTCTTCCTGCAAGTTCTTTCCCCTGTGCACAGGTGGACCTCCCAGGTGGCGGACCTTCCTCCTCAGCTGACGAGGCACAGCCTCCTCCTCCTCGGAGTTCCTCCTCACCCCCGCAACGCCGGGCACCTCGAGCACCATATCACTCGGACACCGGGAGCCAGCCGGACTTACACTGCGGAACCTGCCAGTAAGCACCTGCAGCACTTTTACACCGTTATTGTCAGTGAACAGCAGTAACCTTTGTGCTTGTGTGTTTCCAGGGTTGCCGGGTCACCACAAGTCAGGCTCAGCTCCAGTGACCAGACAAGCACACATACATCCACTCACGCACTACACCCTCACTTTAACAAATAAAAGATTATTGTCTGTAATCACTCGTGCCAGCGTCTGTCTCTTGGGTCGAAAATCATGTCAGTACGACTCCGTCAGAATGACCCAACAGACAGCGCGCTGTTGCGACGCTTAAACACTCTCAGCGCACGAGTTGACATGATTTCCCATCAAAAAACGGTAATTTTAAATCAGCTGACACAAATTAACAGCCGGCTGGATCGCCTGGAAGGACACCAGGCGTTCCCCCCGGCCAGCGGGGCGCCTTCAGCACCCGCAGCTACTGCTACTAGCCAACCTAACCCACCATCCGCACATCGCCTCACTCCCATGCCAACCCCCGCTTGTTTTAATGGTAAACTTGGGGAGGCACGAGGGTTTTTGCTGCAGTGCGAGTCTGTGTTTCTCCGCGTCCCGGGGGACTTTGCCACTGATTTAAACAAGATTGGATATATTATCAATTTGCTGGGAGGCAGAGCCTTAGATTGGGCTTACACCATCATGGCCAAACCAAACTATCCTTTGTTAACTTACCAGCAGTTCGTGGCAGAGTTTATGGAGGTGTTCGATCATGTTGACCAGGGCGCGGTGTTAACCGAACGGCTGCTAGGTCTTCAGCAGGGCAGTAGGTCTGCTGCCAATTACTCCGTTGACTTCCAGGTATTAGCTGCTCAGGTTGGGTGGGGGGAGCCAGCGCTCTGTGGAATCTTCCTCCGCAGTCTTAGCCCAGAGTTAAAGGATGAGCTAGCAGCAAAGGAGAAACCAGACAGGTTAGGGGAGTTAATCTCCCTCACTATCAGCTTAGATAGCAGGCTAAGGGAGCGGGCGGCTGAACGGCAAACAGTTTCCCGTTCGAGTAAACCTTGCCCTCGCTCCGTTAGGTCCTCCCTCCTCACTCTGCCTTCATCAGAGGAGCTTCCAGAGCAGGAGGAAATGATTGTGGGGCAATCGGGTATTACAGCGGCTGAAAGACAGCCCCGCAGGGAGAAGGGGTTGTGTTTCTACTGTGGAAATGGGTCACATAGAGTAGTGGATTGTCCGTTAAAAAGGGGAGGTCCACGGATCACTGTAGGGGGATTCACGGACAAAGACCAGGAAAAACCCCTCACTAGTTGCCATATCCCCATTAGACTCCTCCACAAACACAAAGAACACACCACACACGCCTTAGTTGACTCTGGAGCTGAGCAGAATTTTATCTCCAGAGACCTGGCAACCCTAATGGGCCCCAGCTGTCAACCCTTATGCCCTCCTGTTCATCTTGTCACCCTATCCAAAGCGTCACTGACATCAGTTTCCCACCAGACGGTCCCTGTATCGGTAATAGTCTCAGGTAATCACAGGGAGGAAATACGGTTCCTGGTGCTGCCTATCTCCTCTTCACCCGTCATCTTGGGGTACCCCTGGCTTCGGCTGCATAACCCCACTTTCGACTGGCAAGTTGGGAGTATTACGGCATGGAGCTCGTTTTGCCTGAGCGCCTGTCTCCAGTCAGCGGCGTGTGCCCCCTCGGTTCCGATGCCTCCTCCCTCGACGCCTCCCCCGGACCTGTCCAAGGTACCTGATGTCTACCATGACCTGGGCCCGGTGTTTAGCAAGTCACGGGCGCTGTCCCTTCCCCCCCATCGTCCGTATGACTGTGCAATTAACCTCAAGGCTGGGGCCCCTCTCCCGGCGAGCCGCCTGTACAGCCTGTCAGCTCCGGAATGTGAGGCCATGGATACATATTTTAAGGAGTCTTTGGCTTTCGGTATCATCCGTCCATCATCCTCGGCCGTAGGGGCAGGGTTCTTCTTCGTGGGGAAGAAGGACGGTTCGCTGCGCCCCTGCATCGACTTCCGGGGTCTCAACGAAATCACAATTAAAGACAAGTACACACTTCCCTTGATGAACACCGCCTTCGATTCCCTCCAGGGGGCGTCATGGTTCACCAAGTTAGATCTGCGGAACGCCTATCACCTGGTGTGCATTCGAGAAGGTGATGAATGGAAGACTGCTTTCCGGACCCCAAGCGGTCACTTTGAATATTTAGTGATGCCGTTTGGGTTAACCAACGCTCCGGCGGTGTTTCAGCGCCTGATCAACGACGTCCTCCGGGATTTTCTGAACTCCTTCGTCTTTGTGTACCTCGATGATATCCTCATCTTCTCGCGCACACTGGAGGAGCATCAGGTGCATGTGCGGCAGGTTCTGCAGCACCTCCTGGAGAATCAGTTGTTCGTCAAGGCGGAGAAGTGTGAATTCCACACTGATCGCACCTCCTTCCTGGGTTTCATTATTGCCCGTAACCAGGTGCTCCCCGACCCAGTTAAGGTCAAGGTGGTGGTGGACTGGCCCACACCTACGTCACGGAAACTGCTGCAGGGGTTCCTGGGTTTCGCCAATTTTTATCGGCGGTTTGTGCCAAACTTTTGGGAATATCGCCAGACCCCTGACTGCGCTCACATCCCCGAAGGTGCCTTTTCACTGGAGGGAGGAGGCTGCTGCGGCATTCGAGAGATTGAAGGAGAAGTTCGCTTCAGCTCATGTGTTGACCCAGGTGGATCCGGAACTACAGTGTCTGGTGGAGGTGGATGCCTCGGATTTGGGGGTTGGGGCTGTTCTTTCTCAGCGCTCCCCGGCGGACGGACAGATCCGACCCTGCGCTTACTTCTCATCGTCTGACACCTGCTGAGAGGAATTACAGCACTGGCGACAGGGAGTTGCTGGCCGTCAAGCTCGCTCTGGAGGAGTGGAGGCACTGGCTGGAGGGGGCCGCCCAGCCATTTGTTGTTTGGACTGACCATCGCAACCTGGAGCACCTCAGGACAGCCAAGCGGTTGAATGCACATCAGACCCGCTGGTCACTCTTCTTCGGTCGTTTTAATTTTATGATCACCTATCGGCCGGGAAGCAAGAATGGTAAGCCTGACGCCCTTTCCAGGCAGTTTGACGTGCCATCTTCTGATGAGCAGGGGGAGACTGTCCTGCCGTCTGCCTGTGTGGTGGGTGCGTTGTCCTGGGGGTTCTGCAACAATGTCAGAAGAGCACAGGAGGTGGAGCCCGATCCGGGTGGGGGGCCCCCGGGTAGTTTGTTTGTTCCCAGTTCTGTCAGAGGCCAGTTAATTGAGTGGGGGTCACGCGTCTAAACTGGCGTGCCATCCGGGTGTGAGTCGAACCATTGACCTCCTCCAGAGAACCTTTTGGTGGCCAGGGCTACGGAAGGATGTTAACAGCTATGTCCGGGCCTGCGCTCAGTGCGCTACTGGTCAGACGTCATCATCGGCCCCGGCGGGCCTTGTGCACCCTCTGCCCGTCCCTTCCCGCCCCTGGTCCCATGTAGCCATGGACTTCGTGACCGGTTTGCCCCCCTCCGGCCACTTCACGACTGTTTTGACTATAGTGGGCCGTTTCTCTAAAGCTGCCCATTTTGTGCCTCTCCGGGGGTTGCCATCAGCACGGGAGACGGCGGACCTTCTTGTCCTTCACGTGGTTCCTCCTCATGGGATCCCTGCTGACATCATTTCAGATCGAGGTCCACAGTTCGTGTCTCAAGTTTGGAAGGCGTTCTGCACGGTACTGGGGGCCACGGCCAGTCTTTCCTCCGGATACCACCCGCAGAGCAATGGCCAGTGTGAGCGGGCCAATCAGGAGCTGGAGGCTGCACTGCGCTGCGTCATCTCCTCCTGCTCTTCTTCTTGGAGCATGTACCTCCTGTGGATCAAGTACGCTCATAACACCACGGTGTCCTTGGCCACGGGGATGTCCCCCTTTAAGGCATCTTTGGGGTACGATCCACCTCTGTTCCCTGAGGAGGAGGGAGAGGTAGCGGTTCCGTCTGTACAGGCTCACACCAGGTGTTGTCGGCGGATTTGGTCCATCACCTGCAGAGCCCTTCTGAGAATCACGGAATGCAACATTGAAGTGGCCAATCGTCACAGGAGGCCCGCCCCGGACTACAAGGTGGGTCAGAAGGTATGGTTGTTCACGAAGAACATCAGTGTGCCTGCCGAGAAGCGTAAGCTGACCAAGCGCTTCATCGGCCCTTATGTCATTGCCCGCATTGTCAACCCTGTGTCTGTTCGTCTTGTTCTCCCCCCTCACATGCGCATCTGCCCTACTTTTCACGTCTCCCAGGTTAAGCCCTACGTCGCCGACCCGCTGTGCCCACCCCCTGCGGCTCCTGTTTCTCCGAGGATGATCGATGGCCACCCGGCCTGGGGAGTGACAGCAATCCTGGATGTCCGCAGGAGGGGTCGGGGCCTTCAGTATTTGGTGGACTGGGAGGGGTTTGGTCCTGAGCATCGCTCCAGGATACGTCCTGAGTTGATCCTTGATAAGCAGTTGGTCCGCGATTTCCATCGGGCGCATCCAGGTAGGATTGGGCAGGTGCCTGGAGGCACCTCTAGAGGGGGGAGTACTGTCATGATGGCCGCTAGGCCATCATCAGCATTATCATCATCAGCTGCGCTCAATCCAGCAGGTGGCAATCAGCGGGCTTTAAAAGCTTGATGCGCTGACTCCTCAGCATGGAGTCGTCTGTCTTCCTTGCCAAGCAATGTGCCAAGATCTCGACCACAGATCAAGAAGCAAACGCCAAGCTAAGCCAGGCCACGTAAGCAAACCCAGCACTCTCTTCCTGCAAGTTCTTTCCCCTGTGCACAGGTGGACCTCCCAGGCGGAAGACCTTCCTCCTCAGCTGACGAGGCACAGCCTCCTCCTCCTCGGAGTTCCTCCTCACCCCCGCAACGCCGGGCACCTCGAGCACCACATCACTCGGGCACCAGTGACCAGACAAGCACACATACATCCACTCACGCACTACACCCTCACTTTAACAAATAAAAGATTATTGTCTGTAATCACTCGTGTCTGTCTCTTGGGTCGAAAATCATGTCAAAAGTTCTGTTTTGTCTTATCTAAAAGCAAATTTAACAAGAGGTTCCTCTTTTCAAGGCTCTGCAATGGTGGCAAAAAATGATGACATTTTCCCTCGGCAAATTTTGACGTAAAGCAGCAGATGGTTTGACAAAAGCTTTGACATAAACTGGACAGAACACTAGGGAGGGGAGTTTGAATGCTGAAAAAACTGTAGACTGATTTAAAATGTTTTCTTTTTAAATTTCCCACCCTGTACAAAAGCTCAAGTCATATGGTGTGGTAAAAAGAACACGCAGATGCACAGACCTCAAAAAAAACCTCTCCAAATTCTGGTTTAAAGTTGTCATGAGTGGTTGAAAAAAAAACCTCTGCCTTAAAGTTACAAAACTAATTTAACCGTTGGTAAATATCACATACAAGTTGTGGGGTGTTTTACAAAATTGTTTCACGCTGTCACCATGGGTTGAGATGCCGTCTCGGCACTGAGCCCATGTTTTCCCTCATCCCTGCCTCCCATTGAGCGGCGTCTCAGCTGGCCCCAGCTGGCAGCATTATGGACGGCTGGGGCCAATTAGTCTTCATCAGCTGGGGCGCTGCCAATGAGGATAAATAGGAGCAGCCTCGATGACTCGGGGCTGCGACATAAGCACTGCTAGGCTGAAGCCCCTTCGTCTGGTGTCAGCCTCAACTCCCCTTGCAGCATTCCTGTGTTTGTATCCCGCTGTGAGGATGTACGTCTTGCTACCCCCACGTCCGGTACGAGCTGCTTACCTCTGCGCTGTGCAACCTGTGAGTGTACCTCTGCATGAGTATCTGTGCTCTCCTCATCCCTTATCCCTTACCCAAAATAAACCATCTCGACTCACTGGCTTGTCCCTGGCTCTGATTGCCCGGCTCCCTAGAGCCGGATATGACAGTATGTCGCAGCCAGAAGAGTTGCCGGCGGCCGTGAGTCGCTGTGGAAATGTACCTTTCTGTCCGGGTGTCAGCGCTGCTAGCATGCCGTTTCCCAGGAGTCACTTCCGGCGCCAGGGCGACGAGCTGAGGTCCATCTCGGAGGCTGTCGACGGGACGTTCTTCACCCTGCACGACGCCTCCAACGCGAGACGCTGGCATCCGGGCCGTGCTGAGGAACTCCTGGACTGTCACCCTCACTCTCTGTACCATCTGGAGGACAGTGCCAGGATAGACGCTGCAGGTACACAGCAAGAGAAGCTCCACGGGGTGGATGGAAATCCCGGCAGGGAGTCGAAGTGGGCGACGTCTTTCCCCGCTTCGGAGTCCCGTTCCTGCCGCTATTCCAGTCCGGGAGTTCGCGCCAACCAGAGGACTTCCCCCGACCTGCGCTACGTCACTCGGGATTCCCTTCAAGGAGCCGCAGCTGACAGCAGTTATGTCCGGGGTCGAGTGGCTGTCGCGAGCTCTACTGTGTTTCCTGTCACCACCTTCAGGCATGTGGCGGCGGCAGTGAGGTTGATGGTGAGGACTTCAGGGCTACGAAGCTTTCCCGTGCTCGACGCCTCCGTCGTCTCGATCTCCGATCTGGAGCGGCGAATCCTGGGTTTCCCCCTCGCTTCGTTCCCTGGGAGTAGTCGTCATCACATCGCCGAGTCACCTCTGCACGAACCTCGTCCGGATCCAGTTCTGGGTCATCGTCGGGACCGTTCCTCCCACGCAGCTGTCATCCCTTCGCCTCGTCAGTGTGGAGATTCTACAGCCTCGTCCCCTGAGCCTCGTTCCCCCGCTGTCATTCCTGGACATTCGGGCTGGCTCACCCCGGCTGTTTCCCCCTCCTCCTCGACGCGCTTCCTGACCGCTGTGTGTGCCTGGAATCCCGGCCTGGTGAGCTCTCTGCTGGAGACAACGCGAGCGACCCTCAGACGAATTCCCGGGGGGTCCTCCGTTATCGCCGGGCGGGGAGAGGAAGAAGCAGATTCCACTACAGCAGGCGATACTCAACCTCCAGGGGGCAGGCAAGTCATTGTTTTTTCACACCTGCTTAATGATTTGCTCTGTCACATCCCTGGAAGAGAAGTTCAGGGTTCGCAGCTCCCTGAACTCTCCCCACCTGCTGTAACCTGTATTCCTAATCCCGCATCCTCTGTGTCTCTCTCCGCCGAGCGGTCCCCGGCTCCGGGTCAACGTGGTGGGATATGGAGAGGGCCTGTGGTTCCGCAGCTACATTGCGGACGGAGGAGGGGGACTGACTGCTGCGTGGAGTCTACGCTGACGACTGAGCGTCCCTGGGTCTCCACGGAGGAGCGGTTCGGTCCAGCGGGACGAGATTCTTCTGGCTTCACGCCGAGTGGGTCGTCGGCGGGGTTACCTGAGCTGGAGGGATCTCAAGCTGCGCTGACCATCGTGCTGGCTGCGGGGCCCGACGCGGCTAGATGGGAGCCTGACAACGACCTCCTGACGACGGATCCTGGATCTTCGCAGTCCTGGACGGCGTCAGAACCCGAGATCAGGCGAGTGCTCTCCTTTCTTTTCTCTCTTTTTATCTTTGAGCACTTCAGCCTATCTCCAGGGGAGACGAGCAGGGTGCAGCCGCCCGCTGCGTCTGAGCTCGTCTCGCCGGGTTCTGGCGCTGCCGGTGATCCTGATCCCGGTTCTGTTTTCTCTTCTGAGCCTTCTTCCAGGGTCACCGGCGAGGAGTTGCTGTTCCTCGTGGTGCTGGAGGGTCCGGGTTCAACGTTGGAGGTCGGTTCTGGTGCAGTGTCCAACGTGGGTTCGCCCGAGACCCAATCGGGGTCCAACGTGGGTTCGCCTGAGGCCCGATCGGGGTCCGACGTGGGTGCTGCCCCAGTGTTGTCCAGGTCCGGTGAGGAGGTGGCCGTTTCCCTGAGGCCCGCCGCCCTCGTCATCGGCTCTCCCCTGAGCCTCTTCCACCGGGATCCGCTCTGACCCTTCGTCCGTCTCAACGGTCCTGGTGGTTGAGTGATGCGGGTCGACGACCCGACCCGCAAAACTTTCGGTTCGGTGATCTGGTTCCCCCCACTGGTCTGTGTTTCCCTCTGGGCAGCCTGGTTCGGCTGCCGGTGGACTGGATTCCTGGGATCTGGGTCCAGAGTTCGCCATCCGAACACTTCTTCCCCTGATTCGCCAGCTGGACAATGGGCGGGGAGATCTCCGGAGCCATCTCGGCTATTTTTGGACTCTGCCTGCCATACACCTCGGGTGTCACTTTTTCTTTTATCGTTATTAAGGTCACTTGGGTGTAATGTCTGTCCTGTTGGTGGATGTGTATTTATAGTGCTGTGCGTTTTCCTTCCCTCGTACCCAGCATTTTATTTTTTGTACCATGTTTTTAGTCTCGTTTTTGCATTGTAGAGTTATGTTTTGTTCCCTTTCAGACCATACTCTGCAGTTGCCCATTCATTCCAGTCACTTTCATTTCTTTAGGTGACTGTGGGTATTTATATATTCATGTGTGTGGGTTTTTCTTTGCCTGCACTCAGTATTTCTTTTTTATGCCCTGTTGGTTCATTATAGTCATGTGCCTTGTTTTCCGTAACACCATGCTCTGTAATTGTCCATTTGTTCCAGTCACTTTTCTTGGTGACTGTGTGTATGTACTTATATTGGTGCTGTGTATTGTGTTTTCCCTTTATTTGACCATACTCAGCATTTTTTGCCCTGTACCTTTTTGGTGGTTCTTTTTTTTTTCTTGCTCTGGGTCACGCATGGTTGGTACTCTCTGGGTAGTATGTAACCGGCGTGTTGACCCAGTTCTTCTCCCCATCTGTACCTGGGTTAATTATTCAGTTTTGTCAGTATTGTATTTGGGTTTTTCTTTCCCGCTACCCTACATTGCCCCATTGGTGTTGTCCTTCCCTTGGCTTCTTCCCCTCCGGTCCGCCTCCCTTCCTCCCACCCTAGGTGGGGGGGGGGGGGGGGCTGGGATGTTCCTGGTCGTTCAAGAGCCCGACCTTGAGGGAGGGGCTCTGTCACCATGGGTTGAGATGCCGTCTCGGCACTGAGCCCATGTTTTCCCTCATCCCTGCCTCCCATTGAGCGGCGTCTCAGCTGGCCCCAGCTGGCAGCATTATGGACGGCTGGGGCCAATTAGTCTTCATCAGCTGGGGCGCTGCCAATGAGGATAAATAGGAGCAGCCTCGATGACTCGGGGCTGCGACATAAGCACTGCTAGGCTGAAGCCCCTTCGTCTGGTGTCAGCCTCAACTCCCCTTGCAGCATTCCTGTGTTTGTATCCCGCTGTGAGGATGTACGTCTTGCTACCCCCACGTCCGGTACGAGCTGCTTACCTCTGCGCTGTGCAACCTGTGAGTGTACCTCTGCATGAGTATCTGTGCTCTCCTCATCCCTTATCCCTTACCCAAAATAAACCATCTCGACTCACTGGCTTGTCCCTGGCTCTGATTGCCCGGCTCCCTAGAGCCGGATATGACACACGCAGACAAGCCTTAGAAGGCTGTTATATGGTCATTTTAAAAATGTAGAAATGGCATAATTTAAATAGTGAGTTGTATTGGCTTTTCTGCCAAATGTATCATTTCGCGTTAAGATCAAATAGGCCTGTTTGCTCAGGTCAGTCTGCCTCTAAAACCCTTTTTCTGAATGTGCAGAAGATGATGTTGCAGTTTTTGTGAGAGTCTAATTTGTGGTATTGTCACACAAACGTCTGCCTTAAATCCTGCAGCATGTGTACAGCCTTTGCCCCACAAGGACATTTAGTGTGTGCATGTGTGTTTGTGTGTCCATCCATCCAGCCATCTTCTTCCGTGTGTCTGTGCTTTTAAAAATGTTTTAGAGACACTCTGACTGATGTGCTCTGAAACTCAACACTGCCACAGCAAATGTTAAAATCAACTTGAAACTACCGTGTGTGGATGTGTGTCTGTGTTTATGACTTCTGCAAGCTGACACTGTGAGACACCCTGACTAGTGTGGGTGCGTGCTTTCGTGTTAAGATCAAATAAACCCATTTGCTCAGGTCAGTGTGCCCCTAAAACCCTTTTTCTGAATGTGCAGAAGATGATGTTGCAGATTTGTGACTGGGTCAGTGTGTGTGTGTGTGCTTTTGTACACAAATCCATGTTTTTGCAAAATGTGGTCTCCCCATTCAACATCTGTTTTAGCCAAGAGAATGGTGGCTTCAAAGCTTGACACGGTGAGATGCCTCTGACTGATATCTGTTTTTGCAAACTGAAACCACTACAAACATGTCACCTTTGAGTCCATCTGTTTTGGCTGAGAGAATGGCTGTGTCTGTGTTTTTAAATCATTTTACAGACACTGATGTGTTTTTTGGAAATTGAAAGACTACAAAGATGTCACTTCAGACGAGAAGTTCTGCCATCATTTACCCCATCCTAACCCTAAACCACATATGGACAACAGATTAAAATCACAATCTGTCAGTTTGACGAGAAGTTCAAAACACTTTTGATTGACAACCTAATTATGCGAGGTCACGGGTCATGTTTTCAAAACACTTTTGATTGACAGCCTAATAACACAGGGTCACGGGAGGGCGGGTCAAGGTCACGTCAGGTCAAGGGGGCGTGGTACCTGTCAGAATGAGATTAGGGGTGTGTACAAGTACTACCCCACCTCTCTGGCATCAAACTGGGGATTCTATATTGTCCTTAGGTATGACTGTGAGAGTGAATGGCTGTCTGTCTCTCTGTTTTGGCCCTGTGATGGACTGGCGATCTGTCCAGGGTGTACCCTGCCTCTCACCCAAAGATGCTGGGATAGGTTCCAGCCCCCCCATGATCCAAAAAGGATTAAGCGGAAGAAGATGGATGGATGGATGGTATTAGATTTCCTGTATGATAGAACGATTCAGGTAAGAGTTGGTACAGAGTACTCCAAAATATATCAAGTTGAAAATGGTATAAACCCCCCCCCCCCCCCAAGGCAGCGTGTGTCACTCTGTTTTATTTAATATTATGATTAATGATATTTTTAAAGGAATCGATAGTGGAATAGGGAAGGCCTTGTATGCAGATGATGGGGCCTTATGGATAAGGGGACGTAATCTTGTGTACATTCAGAGGAAAATGCAGGCAGCAATAGACCAGGTTCAACAATGGGCAAACCGGTGGGCTTTTTAATTATTGGTCTCAAAGACAGAAATAATTTGCTTCTCTAAAAGTCACAAAGAAATTTCTTTAAAACTTTATGGCCAAAAGTTAGAGCAAGTATTTTTGCATTACCGACTGCACTATGTGGTACTCCACAATATCTGCTGCTCACTAATATATTTAAAAACTGCTTTGACTAGTATTACTCATTCTTATTCTACACTTTATTGCATGTATAGTTTTTAATTTATTTTATTTTATCATGTTTAATGTTGCAGCATTGCACCGAGACAAATTCCTAGTTTGTGTACTTCATGAACAATGGCAATAAATCTGATTCTGATTCTGATTCTGAAGTAAAGGTAGTTCGGTATTTAGGTGTGTGTGATGAAAAGCTAATTTGGAAGTAGCATATTGAAAAAAACTAATGGAAAATGTAAGAAAATAAATATTTTGAGATGTCTGGCAGAATGGGATTGGGGGGCCTCTCTGTTGAGGGTATATCGAGGTCTAATGAAAGCTACACTAGACTATGGATGTGTTGCATTCATGTCAGCTGCTGATTGTCACCTGAACCAACTGGACATAGAGCAGACAAAGGCTCTTAGGATATGTTGTGATGCATTTAAAACTTCTCCAGTATCAGCAATCCAAGTAGAGATGGGCGAAATGCCCTTAAGATTAAGAAGAACCAAATTAATGCTGGCATACTGGATCAACTTGAAGGGGTATAAGAGGTCACATCCTGCAAAAGCTATTCCTAATGATTGCTGGGAACGCAATGAGTCCAACATTGGTAGCTTTGGATGGATAAGTGATGCCATTGCTGAGCAGGCAGGATTAAAATACATAGATTTTAGCCCAACAGTCCTGTGGTCTGTTATTCCTCCATGGCTGTTTGAGATGCCACTGGTAGATTTTGAAATACAATAACTGAGGAGGCAACAAAAGCAATCAGCAACAGATTACATAGTGCATAAATATATAGAACAGAACTTCAGAAACAGGCTGATAGCATTTACCGATTGTTCCAAGGATCCTACAACTGGTCATGGTGGAGCTGCGGTATACATTCCTCAGTATAAAATATCTATCAAAAAAAGAACCAGTAATCCCTTATCAATATACACACTTGAGCTAGTTGCCATTATATTAGCTTTACAGTGGTTGGAGATAAATTATAGGAATAATGCAGTTATTGTCTCAGATAGTTGGGCAGCTCTCAAAGAGTATTCAGTCACTGCAGTCATGTAGGCAGGACCTAATTGTAGAAATCCACTCCTTAATTTGCAACCTCTACAGTAAAGGTCAGTCAATAAACTTTCTTCGGGCTCCAGCCCACGTTGGAATAGAGGGTAATGAGGATGTGGATTTATTAGCAAAACAATCATTAAAAGTGGAAGCAATAAATCTGGAAATCTCACTCAGTAAGGCAGAAGGCAAATCAATAATTAAAACTTATATAGTGGAAAAGTGGCAAGAATATTGGGACTCAATAGATACAGGAAGACATCTTTATTACATTCAAAAGCAGGTAAACTCTGGAATGGGAGTTGGCAGAAACAGGAAAGAAGAGATACTCAATACCCGATTAAGAATAGGACACACTACTTTAAACCAGACGCTACATAGAATAGGTAAACACCCAACTGGCAGCTGTGCACATTGTCGTTCTCCGGAAACAGTTCAGCATGTTTTGCTGGAATGTCAGGGATACCAGGAACAAAGGAAATATCTGATTGCAGTAATGGAAAGGGCTAATTTAAGTCTTGTTTTGGAAAACATGTTAGGAACTACAGTCAAAGAAATATATGTAGGTCTATTTAGATATTTAAGTGCAACTGGATTAATTAAAAGATTTTAGTTTTTTGTTGTTTTTTTTCCCCTGTCATTCTCTTGTCCACACTTCAACCCGGTAGGTGGCGGTAATGCATTTGTAAGCATGAGAAAATGGAGCGGTGGCTAAACTTTTATTGATAAAAATTACATAGTTTCACTGAGCAACTCCAGACTTGTGTCAGGTTCCGCAAGGAGAAGCCCAAATGCAGAGATGATGTTCAGCAGTAGTTTAATAACAAAAGGCGCAGCTCTAGGCTGGATAATCACAGACAGATTTAATGTGAAAACAAACCAGACAAGTGCAGGTGAGGAACACAACAGGTGTTTTTTGACACGACAGCGAACTGAAAACTGAGGGGAACATATATACACAGACACCGATGACAAACGGCTGAGGTTAATTAGTAGGGGAGGAGACGGCAGGAGTGAGAGAGACGCAATCAGGAGCAGCCGTGAGGAATTAACCAAACCATTAATGTTGGGCAGAATACACAGAGCGCTGTCGCAAGGAGTAAACACAAGATAACATAATAAGGGTAAACATGAAGCACAGAATGAACTGAACACTAAAGGTGAGAGCAAACTAACCATACTGACAACTGGAGAAAACATAAAGAGAAGGATATGTTTGCAAACATGGCCCATGACAGTGCCCCCCCCTCCTTAAGGGCTGATTCCAGATGACCCCAAACAAAACACAAAATCCTCCCAGGGTAGGGCGGTGGGGAAAAAAGGCCGAGCGGCTGAAACAACCCCCCCCCCCCCCCAAGCAAAGTCCAACACAAAGCCACAGTCTGTGGGAGCAACCCAAGGTCCAAGACCCGAAAACAAACTAAGGTTGTTCCAAAGTCCCAGGACCACCGGACCAGAGAGCATGGTGGGTCAGGGGGCCTATCCAAGTCCATGGGGCCCCAAACTGGAGTACATAATGGGTCTGGTGGCCTTCCAAAGTCCAATGGCCACAGGAAGGGTGAATCCAGGGTGTCAGACAGCCTGCCAAAGACCATGGGCCACCAGACAGGAGAAGACACATGAGCCCTTAACTCTGAGAAAAATGATACAGAATTTCTTTGTTCAGGAGAAAACAGCATAGAGGTCCAACCCCAGAAGATAACATAGAAACCTCTTGCTCAAAAGAAAACATCTAGGTTGTAAACTCAGGAGATGACATGGAAATTCTGTACTTAGGAAATGATGACAACATAGGAACTTTGACTGCAGGAGATAATGACATAGACACTACAACCCCTGGAAGTGACCTCATGGAAATTTTACCCTCAGGAAATGACAACAAAGAATCTTTACACTCTAAAGACGGCAACAAGAAATTTTTACACTCTACAGATGGTAGCAAAGAACATTTACACTCTGGGGACGACTCAGGAGTGTTAAACTCAGATGGCAACATGGAAAACCCAAACTCTGGAGATGGCAACCCAGAACCTTCAGACTCAGAAAATGACCACCCAGAAACTTTACACTCAGGGGGTGATTATAACATGAAACCTATATCTTCAGGAGGTGGCAGTATAAAACCCCCAAATTCAGGGAGTGAAAACATAGCACCCTTAAACTTAGGAGATAACACTGGCGCCCCTTGCTTGGAAAAAAACAACAACATGGGGGTTTTAAACTCAGACGGTAACATTGGGGCTCTTTGCTCTGGAGACCACAAAGGAGCTTTTTGCTCCGGAGACAACAACATAGGAGTCTTTTAGCTTTGGGAATACCAATACAGGAGCTCCTACCTCCGGAGACCCCAACATAGGAACTCTTAGCTTTAAAGACACCAATGTAGAAGCTTTCTGCTCAAGGGTCAATAATACAGGAGTCTCTAGTTCAAGAATAGATGACTGGGGCGCGTCGACCTCGGGATGAGATGACTGGGGCACACCAGCCTCGGGATGAGACGACTGGGGCGCGCCAACCTCAGGATCAGACAGTTGGGGTTTGCCGACCTCAGGATCAGACGGTTGGTGTTTGTCGACCTCGGGATCAGATGGTTGGGGCGTGCCATTCTTGGGATCAGACAGTTGGGGTTTCAGTCATCTGATCCAGAGTTCAGTGCACTCCAACCATCTGATGCAGAGGTTGGCGCACATCGACCTCTGCATCAGACGGTTGGGGTGCGCTGACCTCTGCATCAGACTATTGGAGTGCGCTGAACTCTGGATCAGATGACTGAAGCGTGCCGACCTCATGTGCTGGTGGTTTGGGTGCGCTGATTCCCAAATGAAACAGCTGGGCACCCTGACCTCAGGCTGGGACAGCAGGAGCGCATCCGGTCTAGATGCCCCGGAATCCTCCTCCGATGCAGTCACCTCGGATGGGGGGGGGGGGGGTACAGGTTGAAACAGGCATCACATCAATACAGTCAACAGAAGGGCTCAGTGAGGAGAGCTCAGAAGCCGATAAAAACTGCAACTGTGTCTCCTCAAAAAGAGTAAGGCAAGACCTCTTTAATACAGATATAAGGGAAACAAAAAAGAGGGCTTGCCTTAACTGCTGCTTTTCCACTGGTGAGGAACCCGATGACTCTGCAGCTGAAGAGGCGATGACCACCACAGGAGATGGTGAAGAAACAGCAGGTGAGACAGTCTCTGCAGGGGTGTGCATGTGAGGAGAAACAGTCTCTGCAGGGGCATGCATGTGAGAAGAAACAGTCTCTGCTGGAGCACGCACATGAGGTAAAACAGTCTCAGCAGGAGCGTGCACCTCAGGGTCAGCTGAGGCTGTGGCGTGCACCTAGGATGTAGAAGGTAAAACACAGGTGGATGACATACCAATATCGAAAAAAATGGCAGCAGAGACAGGCGGCAGGCAAGATCCCCCCAATAGGTGTAATAGAAGTAAAAGGTACCTGCCTGACCTGCTCTTCCGCTTCAGAGGCCACCTTTGGCAATCCCGATGAGGAAACAGTTGTGGACAGGGGCACCAATGTAGAAGGTGATGGAGCCAGCACTGCAGGTGTGATGATGGGCGAAGCAGCCGCGATGGAAACCTCAGGCAAAGCTGCATGCTTTTCTTCATGCATGCTTTTTTACAGGCTGAGCAGCAGGCTTAATGGCAGGTGAAGCTGGTTTGTGTGTCCTGGAACAGGAGCGGAGCATGGAGCATGGAGACGTGCATAAAAGAGCCAAAGAACATTTCACAGATGGCACCAGGTCCTGTAATGCCGAAACCAGGGAATGCTCTGTCGTTGGCACAGGTTTTGGCATTAATAGCAATCCCTTCTCTCACTCAAAATGTGATGGCAGGACTGGCAGGTGGTGTAAGGATGAGGATGATGTCTGAGTCAGAGGACGCTGTCTCGTCGGCACAGACCCCGTCTCATGTGGGATGCTCTCCTCCAACTCATGAAATGACTGCGGAGCTGGAGAGAGACAGGCTGGAACTAGTGGGCGGGAAGAGGCTGAAGTCGGAGCTGCGGCTGAAGAGCAGACCCTTGTCTTCGTCAAGTTGAAGGTGAATGGCTCCTCTGTCTCTGGTGTGAAGGAGTACTTACTCGTGGGGGAAAGCAGGAATGTTCTCCTTCAGATGGGACTTCGCTGCCACTAGCTGGAGGGCTCTTTCCCATGCCAAGCCTCTCCACACCATATTTTGCCTCCCCTCCATCCGCAGGTAAAGCTTCTAGCACTCTCCCAGCTCACAAATGAAGCCTCGCAGCTCCTTGTGGCGGGCAAGGTCCTCAGGTGTGGAGCTCAGGGAAGGGGGAATAGACAGCTCCCATACCCAGGGATGGAAACGGATGTCCGCATTTGTCTTCATTAACGCTATGACAGCCTCCCAACGCTCCACAGCGTCCTCAGGATTTAGAGCTGCACCACGCAGTGGCCACATAATCCAGTACCTGATTGGCCATACGGAGCTGCTCTGAACTCCCCTTTTGCTCGCCGGTCTTCCCGCTGCATCCTTAACTGATGACGAGCTCATCTCGTAGGGTCCTTTCTCTGGTCGCATCATACTGTCAGGTTCTGCTGCTGTGGAGGCAGCAAAGAGGAGCCCAAATGCAGAGATGATGTTCAGTAGTAGTTAAATAACAAAAGGCGCAGCTCTAGACTGGATAATCACAGACAGATATAATGTGAAAACAAACCGGACAAGTGCGGGTGAGGAACACAACAGGTGTTTTATGATGCAACAGGGAACTGGAAACTGAGGGGAACATATATACACAGTCACTGATGAGAAACGGCTGAGCTTAATTAAGAGGGGAGGAGACGGCAGGAGTGAGAGAGACGCAATCAGGAGCAGCCGAGAGGAATTAACCAAACCAGTAATGCTGGGCAGAATACACAGAGCGCTGTCGTAAGGAGTAAACACAAGATAGCATAATAAGGGTGAACATGAAACACAGAATGAACTGAACACTAAAGGTGAGGGCAAACTAACCATACTGATAACTGGAGAAGACATAACTTAAAGAGTGGGACATGTTTGCAAACGTGTCCCCCATGATAACTTGGGGATGCACACCCTCGTAACCTCAGCAAAGCACTTATAAAATCTGAGATCAGTCTGACGAACGGTTTGAGAGATATGCGCGGAACACAGACACATACACAGACAGAGATCTGTTGCATTTATAGTTAGATATTTTAGCTATGTCTATGTAACGTCTTGTGATAGTGATTTTGTCTTAGCTGTTATTATGATTATGTATTTTAACTGTGTCTTGCATTAGTTTGCCCCCCTGCACCTTCCCCCAGCCCACAGTTGTAAATAAGAATGTGTTCTTAATCTGTCTTGCCTGGTTAAATAAAGGTTAAATAAATTTTAAAAAATTTAAAAATCAGACCACAAAAAAGTATTCTAATTCTTTTTTTTGTTTTTTTTTTTTTTGTTACTTATTTGTACCCGTAGGTAGACTTGGTTTGCAGTCTGGTGACAAGCCACCGGCTGCTGGTCGCTGCGTGCGCGAGCGCCCTAAACCTACATGTTTTTGGTGTGCGGGAGGAAACCGGAGAAATCCCGGAGTAAACCCGTGCAACACGGGGAGAACATGCAAACTCCACACAGCTCACTGTTGGTCGGGGGCTGGGATCGAACCCACGATCTCATGATCCCCGCGGTCCCCCGGCCGAGGGTAAAACTGTGCTGCCACAGTGCTAAACCACTGCGCCACCGTGCAGCCCAGTTGTAAATCTGAAATGAATAGCTACTATGGAGGCAATTCCCTTTGCTACTTCAGAGCTGACCTCTGTTCTGTTATACTTCATCAAAGTTTGCAGAAAGGCTTTAACATCAGATAATTTAAAAAAATATCTAGACGTAAATAGCAGATTTAAAGATATGGCCCAGAGGTGGGCCTATAGCACATTTTTATGTCATATCACTCTGTAAAGGTAAGGTCCAGAGCAGGGCCAAATGATTTAAATTAACGTATAAAACTGGGCAAGACATGGTCCATTAATGCTTGCTGTTATAGTTATGCTGTATGTGTGTCAATGCCAGATTTTGTCATGATGTGGAGCATGGTTGGGGGACTGTGCTCACGCTCTCAGGTTATCTGATCATTTTCTGTATTTTCCCCACTTCTGTTTAATATTGTATCTGGTTGGTTTTGGATGTATTATGTTATTTGAATTTGCCATTTGTTTCTGTCTGTTTATGAGAGTTTCTGTTCTTAGTTTAGTTACTATATCTTGTTATTAATATGTGTCCATGGTCATCCGGTTTTGCATGTTAAATTATACTTGCCTGTTTAGACATGAGCTTACCCTCACCTTTGCTTGCAGTCCTCTTTTTGTAATGTTGATATTAGTGTTATGTCTGAAAATAGACTTACAATAATGAGGCCAGGTGCACGACTGAACTTGTCTTTATTGAGCTCCGAACTCCACACTACAACCACCATGCAGGGGTGTTGGCAAAGAGACCCACCCTCCCTGCCTGCTGCTATTAATAGGCACAGTGTGGTGACGGAAATGGAAGACCACTCCTCCCCAGCACCGCTCTTGATGGTGAAACCCAGACCATAAAAGAGGTCACAGCCCATAATGTTGTCGCCATGGGCTGTCACGATGAACTTGAGGTTAGCCATCTCCGCCGTCTTGTATCAGGCCATCAACACTAGCATTCCCACCATGCACAGCCATCCACCTCCATAGCGATAGAGCGGTGCTGGGTCTCTTTCAATCCTATAGTGGGGGAAGAAATTTCTCACCATAGCCCAACTCAGCAGAGAACCCTCCGCCCCGTGTTAATCAGTAGTGGCACCTCCACACCATACAGCTCCACCGTGCAGACTGCGTACCCATTGGTGGTCGATTTCGTCTGTGGGCTCCCATGATTGGACATATGGCACACCCTAGTCATAGGGTTCAAGCGTCCACACTTGCTGCAGTGTTTCCCTCTCGCTGGGCAGTCCCTGGCCTTGAAGCGGTGATTCACGGACCCACAACCAAAACACATGGGTTTCCCCAGGGCAGACCTAAATTTTGTAGCGTTGCCCTCTGCAGCATCGTCTTCCATGCTTCTTTGTGTGGCGGTGAGAAACTCCAGCTGCCGTTGTGACAGACGCTCACTCAGCTCCAGTGCCAACCTATCCGCTGTCTCCAGCTGAAGGGCTAACTCAGTAGCCCTGGCTAGCGTCAAGTCACCTGGTATTGCGAGCAGCTTTGTTGTTATTGCAGCGTTGTTGGTATGCTCCGCCAGCTGGTCATGAACCATCTCCTCTTCCAGCGGCCCAAACCCACACTCACTAGCCAGTGAGTGTCACTCAACAGCATGTGTGCCCTCAGCTTGCTCATCTTGCCCAGATTTAGTGCCACCGTGTATGTTTTAAAGGCAGAGTACCATCTTGGCCAGTGGATGGGTGGCTTGCCCGGGAGCTCCAGAAAAGACCGAATTGGAGACCCACACGTTACCATACTTTTATCCTCGTTGCCAAATGTTATGTCTGAAAATAGACTTACAATAATGAGGCCAGGTGCACAACTGAACTTGTCTTTATTGAGCTCCAAACTCCACACTACAACCGCCAGGCAGGGGTGTTGGCAAAGAGGCCCGCCCTCCCTGCCTGCTGCTATTTATAGGCACGGTGTGGTGGCGGAAACGGAAGTTAGCACCACGACACCATACTTCACAAATAAGAGCATCATGAACTATATAACAATTAGTACTGTATTACTTGCATCTCTTGGTCTTGTATTTATCTTCTCCTCACTGTGGTGGGTTATCATCATTCTCTGTTCCTTACCTGTATCTTGATTTTCATTCATCCCGTTCTGTGCTTTTATTTTGACAGTGTACTTTGTTTACTTCCTCTTCAAGTTCAGTTTCACGGTTAGCACAGTTGTCATTATTTGGACTGATTATTATCCTCGCTCCAGGGATCCACACCTGTTCTTCATTGTTTGATTTTTGTGTCCTATCTAAGGGACGCCGTCTCGCAGCTCAAGGCGGCATCCTTCACTTTGTATCAGACATGAGTCCCACATCTAGTCTCATGGTAACTGGTGTGTGCCCCACACCTCATCTCGGTAATCCTGCGTGTGCCCCACGCTTCTCTTGTTATTATCCTGCTTGTGTCCCACGCTTCTTTCGTGTTATTCTGCCTTGTAGTTTTTGCCTCAGTTATATTTTATGTTTTCATTAAACATTGCAACTCACAGCCAGCATTTGGGTCTTCGTTTCTGCTCCACCTAGGCCATTTATAACAGAAGGACGCCACCAGTTTGGACCCAGCTACTGTGAGTTTGCCTTTTTTCTTTTTCCCTCTACTTGTTTTTTGTATTGCCGGAGGGAGAGCGGTCAATATGATGGACTTCAAGGAGTTTGGACTAAACGAGGTGGAGTGTTGGGCTGCAGGACTGTTGGAGGGCATAATCTCGGAGGATTGTGCACCCCGCACTCTTGAAGCAGTCCGGAGATTTCTGGAAGGTGCAGCACAGGTGATTGAGGCATGCCCTAACCTGTGAAGCTATCCGGAAATCACAGTTCTCCTCAAGTCAGTCACCAACTCACAGCATATGCTCTGTGGGCTGGGGAAGAGCTCTCTACCGTCCGTACCTGAGCCAACGATGAAGCATCCCCTGGTGCAGATGTCTTCAGCCTCTCACCGTTTGCCAGCCTTGAGACGCAGTGCTCCAGCATCAGCCTCCACTCTGCACAGTGCCCTGTCTGTACCTGAGCTGACAAAAGAGCGTCCAGCGTCAGCCTCCACTCCACACTGTGGCCCGTCTGTTCCTGAGCCGACAAAGGAGCGTCCCCTGGAACAGACATGCCCAGCCTCACGCCATAGCGTGAGGCATAGTCCACATAGCACTGGACCCCCATGGTCCCTCCTGCAGGTGGTGAGCCCACTGGAGGGCAAACCCATGTAACTCCTTTGGGCTGAGCCCGGCCAGGTCCCAGGAGCAGAAATCTGGCCACCAGATGCTAGCCATCGAACCCCCCCCCCCTCCCCCAGGCCTGGCTCCAGGGTGGGGCCCCGGTAACCCCATACCGAGCGGGGTACACTGAATCCTTGTTCTAGCATTCATCATGAGAGTCTGTTAGATCGTTCTTAGTCTGGCCTTTCAGCCAGGACCAGTTTGTCTTGGGTGACCCTACCGGAGGCAAATTGCCCCGGACAACATAGGAGGGTCTCACTCTTCATATCAAATGTCTCTATCTCTGCTCTGTGGGGGACCCCATCCTCTTTCTTTTGGAGATCATAGCTGCACTTAACTGACCAATAGAACTCCAGACTGTATTGCATTTCCCTTTTTAGGTTGAGTTTATGACTTCTGTTGAACGAAGCTCAAATGTAATTGGTTCAGCCCAGGTTTCATGAAGTTTAGAACCATCCTGCCACACCCAAGAAAACTTGCTTTTTATGTCTCTTTGTTTCAGAGTTTGGGGCAGTGGTCAAGCTGTAAGGAGCCTCTTCTGCTCTCCCATTTTTTTTCTATCTTTAAGTAGGCACAGAGCCTGTCATGCTTTGTGAAAATCCTGTTTCTTTTCTTTAAAATTCAGTTTTCTCATTTTAATCTTTTTTTTCTTGAAATCACTGTGCAAGAAGATTTTTTTTCTAAGCTTAAACCAACTCACTTAAACCACCAACATCGGAAGAAACAGGTTTGTGATGTTTTTCCTGTTTGAATTTCTGATGGAACTTTGCACAATAAATTAATTCCTTCTTCAGTGCATCAGAGGAGACCTCGCCCAGATTGCTGAAGAACAGCCTTTGTGATCTCGGGAGTAGGCCATAACAGTGGTAAGGAGTCTGTCTATCAGCCTCTCCATCAACAGAATCCACGGACATCCAGCTGAATCAAGGTTGGCATGTGGGGGCCTGCTACCTACTGGGATGCAATGATTCTGCCGTGGCTGACGGTCTGTTGTTTAATTTAACTTAATTCTTCAAAATATTCCTGGTATAAGTTCTTTAAACTTAATTTCATGCAAACCCCCATCAGAATTTCAAAATGCATTTTGCCCTTTCATTTATTAACGTTCTTTTTCAGAGTAACACCAATTTTCCATTTTTATAAATAGTTAATTATCATTTTCTTAAAAAAAATTGCATCCACTTTTCTTAACCAGTGCTATTTTATGATTTTCCAATGTCCAGTATACTGACAAATTAAACTATGATTGATTTGGTTCCACTGCTTGATTAATAAGTAACTCAGTCTATGATGCCCATGACCCATCATAAAGTTATCCAAATGTGTTAACCTATTCTGACATTTCTTATTAAAGTAGAACTGAAGTGAACGGCATTGAACGGCACTGGGTGATAGTACATACAATTATAAAGATAATTTATCATTGGCACCCCCTCCACCAATCCCGGAATCTTGGAGAAAATCGCGATTTTGAATTTCCCGCCCTGAAAAATCCGACGAATCCAACGATTATCTGGAAGTGCAGCCGGAGTTCCGCGTGACGTCACGAATTGGGCACAGTCCTCCATGTTTACCATTGCGAGCACGTTGACATTGGTTGTTTTTGGTGCATTTTGTCGTGATAGTCGACTACAAAACACTTCCAACACCTGGGAAGATCTGTTCAGTGGCCAAGGAAAGCTGTCATGGCGACGAAAGAAAAGAAAGGGGGAGGAAAAGCTGCACGGTGGCGCAGTGTTTTAGCACTGTGGCAGCACAGTTTACCCTCGGCCGGGGGATCGCGGGGATCATGAGATCGTGGGTTCGATCCCAGCCCCCGACCAACAGTGAGCTGTGTGGAGTTTGCATGTTCTCCCCGTGTTGCGTGGGTTTTCTCCGGGATTTCTCCGGTTTCCTCCCGCATACCAAAAACATGTAGGTTTAGGGCGCTCGCGCACGCAGTGAACGGCAGCCGGTGGCTTGTCACCAGACTGCAAACCGAATCTACCTACGGGTACAAATAAGTAACAAAAAAAAAAAAAAAAAAAAAAGTGACCGGGAAGCGATGCATTGCATGGTCACCAGCTGGTCACTGCACTGATTGCATCAGACCATTGGCACCACCCTCGGACCGCATTGTCCCTTTTCTACTGGAATTATTGTTATTGAAACACAAAAATCGTCCGCAGTCCAGACTTAATTTTCCTTATCCTGACACCCTAAACATGCCAAAGTAGAGAAGTAAAGACTCACCATTCTGTATTCAATAAGCGACTCTCCTCCCCATCACTGCTGCGGTCTGACTCTGAGTCGGTGCCGGAATCCCCCGACAATTCTGGCTCGAATCTGTACGGTTCGATGCCTCCCTCACTCTCTTCCTGTTCACTTGACACTCCTGCATCCTCGTCTGTCTCATCACCGATCCTGAATGCCTCTTCACTCTGAAAACTCTGGTTTTCTTGACTGCTGGAACTGCTATCATCTGCCATTGTTGTTTTGCTAAGGGTCACACTCGTGACGTCACGCAGCGTCGTCTGCACTACTTCTGGTTTGTTTGGCACTGCCAGCCAGAGGCAAAAGTTTATCGGCTTATAGCTTGGCCATCGCACGGCCTAAAAATTTCTTTTATGTGTTGAAAAATACAATAGGTAATAAGGAATTAATCCGCTATTCTACTTTTTGAGCAAAAAGGTGGGTTCAGTTCTACTTTAAAAAGTTGAAAGACATATGGGAGTTATTGTTTGATTTCATGTCCAGCTTCTTGATTATCAAGAGACAAGAACTCACAAGGGTTTGTTTTGAGACTGATTCATAATTGGTACAAATAAAGAATTGTTAATAAAATTGTCCTTTTGGACTGGTGCCCTAACAAGGATCTGAGTGTAATGAAAATAAATCTTCATTCCTACTCACATTCATATTTTCAGTAATACTTGTACCAACATTAAAATTCCTACAAAAACCCATAAATCCGCGACAACAGAGACCCGGGAGTCTTGTTTGCTGTAAGCTATGTTGGAAAAAGAATAAAGTTTCTGTGTTGTCCAGCTCATTGCCTTGCCTGCCTCCTTTCTCCACATTGGTGACCCTAAGAAGTGCCATGGAAAGCGAGCTGAGCACCGCCCCGAAGACTGCCTGGAGGGAGAGTACCAGCACCACGTGCGCGGTCTCAGTCAAGCTCACAGGCTTCTGGCTTCACAACCCGACCACGTGGTTCTTGCATATAGAAGCCCAGTTCACACTCCGTGGGTTAACAACGGACGACACCAGGTATTACTACGTGGTCGCTGCACTGGATGCGCGCCATGCAATAGGTGATGAGCCTGCTCCAGGAGCCGCAGGCCCAAGGAAAATATGAAGCGATCAAGAGGATGCTTCTCCAGCACTATACCCTTTTTGACAGTGAGAGGGCAAAGAGACTCCTAACGCGCTCGGAGTTAGGTGATATATCAGCAGTGGAGCTCATGGAGAGCATGTTGGCGCTGAGGGGGAAGAACGATAAATCTTTCCTGTTTGCCCACTTGTTCCTCAGGAACCTACCGGCTACAGCGAGGGCGATCCTGGCCAACTCGCTGCAGCTGGTTGCTAAGGACTACCGCACCCTGGCACAGGAAGCAGACCACATCATTTTGGCGACCAGAACCCTCAGCGTGCAGACAGTGGCATCAGCATCCATAAGCGACTCCAGCGAGGTCAAGGAGCCATTCGTGGTAGCCAGGACGGACACCAGAAGACAAAGGAACGGGACGATCTGTTTTTATCATCACCGTTGCAGCTTGAATGCCCAATGCTGCCTGTCGCCATGCCAATTCAAGAAGCCAGGAAGATGGCACGTTTGGAATTCAGTGGCAGCTGCAACCGATGGTGACAAGAACAGACTGCTTTATGTCACGGACACACGTTCAGGGAGACGGTTTTTGGTGGACTCTGGCTCCCAGAAGAGCCTCATCCTGCCAGTCAACACAGACAGAGTGGCAGGATGCAGCGGTCCCGAGCTCACAGCCACCAACGCATCCACCATCAGGACATTTGGTGAGCGGACACTGACGATATGCTTACACGGACGCAACTTTCAATGGGACTTTGTGATAGCTGCATGTTCCGGCCCCATTTTAGGCGCAGATTTTTTATGTGCTTTTGGGTTGTTAGTCGATGATGCTAGTAGGAGATTAGTGGACGCTGTCTCTTTTACCTCACTGCCCTGCACAGCTCAGGGAGCTGGGTCGACGACACTGGCTAACGTTATAGCTCCAGGGGGTAAGTACCAACATTTGCTTGCACAGTTCCCAGCACTCACGGTCCCGACTTTTTCGGCTACGGTAATGAAACACGGGGTCTAGCACTTTATAAAGACAAAAGGTCCGCCAGTGTTCACGCAACCTTGGCGTTTGGACACAGCTAAACTGGCCAGCACGCGAGAGGAGTTTGCCAACTTAGAGCAGTTGGGCATCATCAGGCGCTCCAACAGCCTGTGGGCATCCCTGCTACACATGGTGCCTAAAGCCGACGGGTCATGGCGACCATGCGGCAATTTCTGGTGCTTGAATAATGCCACAGAACACGATCGTTATCCCATTTCCGCACATCCAATAATTTTCCGTGCACCTGGCCGGGGCGTGTGTTTTTCTAAATTGGATCTTGTCCGCGGATACCAT
Source organism: Pholidichthys leucotaenia (assembly GCA_020510985.1). NCBI lineage: Eukaryota > Metazoa > Chordata > Actinopteri > Cichliformes > Pholidichthyidae > Pholidichthys > Pholidichthys leucotaenia. The sequence goes on from CM035849.1 coordinate 158,841,766, forward strand.
CAGGTCCCGGTGCATGTGGAAGACGTTCCAAAAACAGCAGTAATAACTCCTTTCGGCCTTTTCGAGTTTTTACGCATGCCATTTGGTTTAAAAGGCATGGCACAGACTTTCCAGAGGATGATGGACGCAGTGCTTCGTGACTTGTCCTTCGTTTTTGTCGACGTAGATGACATTCTGATAGCTAGCGCGTCCGAAGAGGAGCACATCGCCCATCTCAAGATGGTTTTCCAGAGGTTGGAGGCACACGGGCTGATAATTAACCCAGTGAAGTGCCAGTCCATCGTGCCAGTGATTGATTTTTTGAGCCACCACATTTCGCCGGAGGGCACGATTCCGTTACCGGATAAGATGCGCACTGTGTCAGACTTTCCTCGTCCGCAGACTGTGAGGGCACTACAGGAGTTTTTGGGAACAGTTAATTTTTATAACCGTTTCCTTCCCCGGGCAGCCCAGCTAATGCAGCCATTGTATGCCGTGCTTAAAAAAAAGACGCCTGCGGAAACCATCGACTGGGCTCCCGAGTGAGACCAGGCTTTTACAAACGCCAAAACAGCGCTGGCTGATGCTACATTGCTAGCCCAACCTGATCCATCTGCACGGATAGTGCTCACTACGGATGCGTCTGAAGTTGCCATAGGGCAGTGGTGGAGCAGTGCGTCTCAGGTTCGTGACAGCCGCTCGCATTTTTCAGCCGAACTTTGCGCGACAACGAACGCAAATATAGCACGTTCAATAGCGAATTGCTGGCTCTCCACCTGGCGACGCGCCATTTCCAGTTCTGGCTGGAGAGGCGCAAGTTCACCGCGTTTGTGGACCATAAGCCACTGACATACACAATGTCCAAGGTCTCGGAACCGTTGTCGGCTCGGCAGCAGCGGCAGTTGGCTGCAATTTCAGAGTTTAGGACGGATATTCAACACGTTGCCGGTAAGCTCAACATCATGGCCGATTGTCTGTCGTGCATGTCAATCGTCCAGTCTACATGGGAATTGATTTCCCCACCATGGCCATGGAGCAAGCCGGGAACACGGACATTTGTGCGCTCCAGTCTGCGCCTACTGGGTTTAGGCTGGAGAGCAGGGTGGTGCAAGGAGGGTGCCCTCCCTTGCTCTGCAACGTCTCCACCGCCCGCACATGGCCGGAGGTTCCGAGCTCTTGGCGCCTTCACGTTTTTGAGTCGGTCCACTCCTTTTCACATCCGGGAGTGCGCGCTTCAGTGAAGCTAGTGGGGGCGAAATCCATCTGGCCACGCTTGCGCAAGGATGTGAAAGAGTGGGCTGCAGCTTGCGTCAACTGCCAGCGGGCCAAAGTGCATAAGCACACCAGAGCTCCCCTCAAGCCGTTCCAAATCCTGGCTAGGAAGTTTGACCACGTGGATGTGGTGGGACCCCTCCCGCCATCACAAGGTTTCATGCACCATTTGACAGTCGTGGACCGCACCACGCGCTGGCCTGAAATGGTCCCGCTGGCTTCTACCACGTCTGCAGAAGTGGCTGCTGCTTTTTTGTCGGCTTGGGTCGCATGGGCTGCACGGTGGCACAGTGGTTAGCACTGTGGCAGCACAGTTTACCCTCGGCCTGGGGATCGCGGGGATCGTGAGATCGTGGGTTCGATCCCTGCCCCCGGCCAACAGTGATCTGTGTGGAGTTTGCATGTTCTCCTCGTGTTGCATGGGTTTACTCCGGGATTTCTCCGGTTTCCTCCCACATATCAAAAACATGCAGGTTAGGGATAAGGGGCACTTGCGCACGCAGCGACCAGCAGCTGGTGGCTTGTCACCAGACTGCAAAACAAATCTACCTACGGGTACAAAATAAGTAATTAAAAAAAAAAAAAAAAAAAGTGGTTCGGATCCCCATCAGACATCACTTCCGACAGGGGTCCACAATTCATTTCAGAACTCTGGTCCCGATGGCCCAGAGCATGGGGGTCAAAATTCACCACACTACTGCGTACAACCCCCAGGCTAACAGATTATGTGAGAGTTTACATAGGTCACTTAAAGCAGCGCTCAGAGCTTCGCTCACAGACACAAATTGGATTGACCGCCTGCCCTGGGTTTTTTAGGGTTGCGCTCCGCACTTAAAGAGGATTTGGCAGCCTCCCTGGCAGAACTCATTTTTTCTCAGCCACTGTGGATCCCAGGAGAGTTTTTACTGGAAAACACCGCGCCCGAGGCCGATCCGCCCTTGCAATTTTTACACAGCACGGAGGCTGTGAGCGTACCGGGCCTGGCCCACCATTGTTTTCCCCACACATTTGTCCCAAAAACCTTGCAGAACGCCAGTTTTGTTTTTGTCAGGCACGATGCGCACCGGACCCCACTGTGCCCACTGTATGACCGACCGTTCAGGGTGTTGGAACCTGGGGCGAAGCATTTTGTGTTAGACTTGGGGGGGGGGGGCATAGGGAGACCGTCTGCAACAACAGGCTGAAGCCCGCTTTTGTGTTGGCAGATGAGCAGGTAGTGTTGGCCCAAGCTCCCCCGCGTGGACGCCCACCGTTGGTGGCTCCGCAAGATGGTGATCCCTCGGCAGGGACCTGCACTCGCGAAGCTAATATGTCCCCCCCCCCCACCTCTCTGTTTCCCTCCACAGACTGACGTACCCTCCGGTACACCTCACCAGCAGGGCATTTCGACTGGATCAGCAACCCCTCACTACAGCCGCTATGGTCGCCAGCTCAAGCCCAAAGTGCCCCTTCTGGGTGTTCGGTGGGGGGGGGGCTGTGTGGGGGCATGCTGTGGGGGTTTCTCCACCCAGAGAAGGCAGGGGGAAGGGGAGAACAATGGACCGAAGGAGGAGGTGTCACCGGGGGGTATCAGACGGGACTGTTGGGTCTATGCACCACCCGGGGAGAGGAAGAGCTGCCGGAGCCGCTGAGAGAAGAAGGGTGTGGGAGCGGTGCCATTGTTATGTCATGTGCCACTCATTTCTTTGTTCAAACAACAATGTATTATGGTCGGAAGTTCCAGGTCTCAATGCATGGAAATAAAGATATAAAAGAGGAATGCATAGAGACCCGGGAGTCTTGTTTGCTGTAACTTATGTTGGAGAAAGAATAAAGTTTCTGTGTTGTTCAGCTCGTTGCCTCGCCTGCCTCCTTTCTCCACAATCCCACTTCCCACGACTATCTAGGGATAGGAAGATGACCTTAAAAAGTGGCCTGGCAGACAGTAACTCCATTTGTTAGTGCTGCTGCTAAGATGCTAACGGTGTAATCAATTAAAAGCTCTGAGATATGTGACCCGTGATGGCAAAATGAGTCACTTTGAGGAAATTATCAAAACTGAGGTAACGTTTTTTTTTCCCAATTTTGTATTGAAAGACCTTCAAAATTATATTTAAATTGTCGGAAGTGCGCAAAAATGGACCCGGAAAAATCCCATTTGTTTATATTTTGGCGAGGTTTAAAAATCGTGTTCGATCGGTTAGGAGTTACATATGTCTTCTGCCAAAACATATGTATTTTTAGAAAGTGTGGAGATGTGTGGAAGGACGAGGCTGAGTTTATTCCTCAAAACCAGCTTTATTCACAATCACATTCTCCAACATCCAAAAGCAGAAAAAGAGGAAGGAATTCCCCATCCTCTGTCCCTTTTATACCCCAGGACATCAAAGCACACAGTCACATTGTCTCTTAATCCCAAATACAGTTCCGCCCCCTCCAGGTCTTCTCTTCTCCACCTAAAGTCCTGGTGGTCAGGAAATCTCTCACGGCCATCTCTCTGCATACAAAAGGCCAGACTTCACATCCTCCTGTTACCCCTAGGAGGTTCAGACCTTTTGTTCCTCTGAGATGTGAAGAATACCATAAGCATACAGCAATACACCTGTGAAGCATATGACACCCACATATGTGCACCACATGACCCCCCCCCCCAAATGTCTAAGATGGAACAACATAACCACAGATTGCATGTCATAATAAAATCACTGCATATCAGTCCACGTGCCACTTGGGTCTCAGCCTTCTCCCGTATTTACTGTAAGCAGGCTGTACCACCCCCACGGCGTCTTCCTGCTGTGGAGCTGCTGCCTGCGGATGAGAACTGTTAGTCAATCTCTGTGGCTGTTCTGGGGAATGCTCTCTAGGGGGTCTGCCACGCCAAGGAGCCGTAGCCAACTGCACAACTTCATCAGCTACCACAAAAGCGGGTTTGAGCCTGTTAATGCCAATCGTTTCTTTTCTGCCCCCCAAATCTAGCAAAAAATGCTTCTCTCCTGTTTCCAGCACTCTATATGGTCCGTCATAAGGTGGGCATAAAGGCGAACGATGGGCATCATGTCTGACAAAAACAAACTCCGCATTTTTTAAAGCCTTAGGCACAAAAACACGCGGAAAACTGTGGTGAACGGGGCCAGGTAGCGTGCTCGGGCCCGTGCTATTCTGTAACCGCTGAGCCGGGGAGCACTCTGGCGTTGGATTATCTGGGAGAAATTCCCCGGGCAGCCGAAGTGGCTGTGCGAAAACTAGCTCAGCTGGGGAGGCTTCTAAATCCTCTTTAGGTGCAGAACGCAACCCCAATAAAATCCATGGTAGCTTGTCCACCCAATTTGCGTCCGTAAGCGACGCTCTGAGAGCCGCCTTCAGTGACCTGTGAAAATGTTCGCATAACCCGTTAGCCTGCGGGTTGTACGCGGTCGTGCGGTGGATCGTTGCCCCCAGGCTGTGGGCCATCGCTGACCAAAATTCGGAAACAAATTGCGGGCCTCTGTCGGACGTAATGTCCGACGGGACTCCAAAACGTGCTACCCATGCCGTTAAAAACGCGTGCGCTACCTCCTCGGCTGTGGTTGACGACAGCGGAACCACTTCCGGCCAGCGCGTGGTGCGGTCAACCATTGTCAGAAGATGTGTGCACCCTTGTGAGGGCGGGAGGGGGCCTACGAGGTCCACGTGGACATGATCAAACCTTTTAGCTGGGATGTGAAACGGCTCCAGGGGAGCTCTCGTGTGTCTATGAACCTTGGCCCGCTGACAAGCTATGCAGGCTGCCGCCCACTCTCTAACTTGCTTGCGCAGGCTCGGCCATACAAATTTCTCTCCCACCATTTTGACCGATGCACGCACCCCCGGGTGCGCCAGAGAATGGATCGAGTCAAAAACGCGGCAGCGCCACGCGGCTGGAACCACCGGACGAGGCCGCCCAGTGGAGACATCGCAGATTGGGGGGGCATACCGTCCTGGAGCACCCTGTTCTCCAGCCTTAACCCTGTTGGTCCAGACTGGAGCGCGCGCACATCCGCGTCGCTAGCCTGCTCCGCGCCATGGCTGCATAATCTATCCCCACGCGGACCGGGGCCGCGCGCACTTCCGCGCCGCTAACCCACTCCGCGGTCATGGCTGCAGGGTCTACCTCCGCGCGGACTGGAGCCCCCACAGCGCGCAAGAGGCAGTCCGCCACTACATTAAGTTTACCCACAACATGCTGGATATCGGTAGTAAACTCCGATATCGCGGCCAGCTGTCTCTGCTGCCGGCCCGACCAAGGTTCTGAAATCTTGGCCATCGCGAAAGTCAGCGGCTTGTGGTCAACGAACGCGGTGAAACGGCGTCCTTCCAGCCAGAACTGGAAGTGGCGAATAGCCAAGTGGAGAGCTAACAACTCCCTCTCAAATGCGCTGTATTTTCGTTCGCTGTCGCGCAGGGTCTTACTGAAAAAGGCGAGCGGTTGCCAGGCTCCGGCTACATACTGTTCCACGACCGCCCCTATGGCCACATCTGATGCGTCAGTAGTGAGCGCCATGCGGGCCGCTGGGACTGGATGTGCTAACAACGCCAGCGTTTGCCAGGGCTGTTTTGACTTCAGAAAATGCGCGCTCTCACTTGGGAGACCATTCAACTTTATTTGTGGGTTTTTGTTTTTTTAGTGCAGCATACAGTGGTTGCATGAGCTGCGCTGCGCGGGGGAAGAAACGGTTATAAAAATTCACCATTCCCAAAAACTCCTGTAACGCTTTGACAGTTTGTGGCTGGGGAAAATTTGTTACTGCGCGCACTTTGTCAGGCAGAGGGACCGCTCCCTCTGGAGACGCGATGCCCCAAAAAATCAATCTGCGTCACCCCGAACTGACACTTCGCCGGGTTAATTATTAACCCGTGCCCTGCCAACCTCCGGAAAACTGCCGTGAGGTGGTTTTTGTGTTCATCTTCGGACACGCTGGCTGCCAATATGTCATCCAGGTAGACGAACACGAAAGGGAGATCGCGCAAAACCGCGTCCATCATGCGTTGGAACGTCTGCGCCGCGCCTTTAAGCCCAAACGGCATGCGCAAAAACTCGAAAAGCCCGAAAGGAGTTATTACCGCTGTTTTGGGTATGTCCTCAGCGCGCACTGGGACCTGGTGGTAACCACGTACCAAGTCTATTTTAGAAAAAACGCGCGCCCCCGCCAAATGAACTGAAAAATCTTGGATGTGTGGGATCGGGTAGCAGTCGTGCGCTGTAGCATTGTTCAGCCTGCGGAAATCGCCGCAAGGCCGCCACGAGCCATCAGCTTTCGGGACCATTTGAAGCGGTGAAGCCCATGGGCTCTTCGAACGCCTGATGATGCCCAACCTTTCCAGGTTGGCGAACTCCTCGCGCGCTATGGTCAGTTTAGCTGAATCCAAGCGCCGAGCTTTTGCGAAAACGGGCGGTCCGGTGGTAGTAATAAAATGTTCCACCCCGTGTTTAGCCACGGTCGCCAAAAATGTTGGAACCGTGAGTGCTGGGAACTGAGTGAGGAGTGTGTGGAACTTACCACCTGCAGCTGTGAAGTTGGCTTGTGCTGTCAGCGGGGCCACTCGAGCTGTACAGGGAATAGAATGAAAAGAGAGTGCATTAACCAGGCGTCTGTTAGCGAGATCGACCAACAAACCATGTGAGCACAAAAAATCAGTCCCTAACATGTTGAAATTGACTGCCGTTATGAAGAAAGTCCACTCGAATGTATGGCCGTGTAAAGACAGAAGCAGAGTCCTCTCACCGAAGGTTTTAGTCGCCGAGCCATTCGCTGCTGACACCAGGGGACCACTGGAGGGCGCCAGCCGGTCAGCGTAGGAAGGTGTGATGAAACTCAGCTGGGAGCCCGTGTCCACGAGGAAATGCCTCCCCGAGTGCGCATCCCTCAAGTAGAGCAGCTCGTTCTCCTCTCCGAGGGCCGCAGCTGCTACCGACCCCCGGTCTTGACGTTTCCCGAGTGCTTGAAATGGCACGGTGGAATGCACTTGCGTGCCCTCTCTGCGAAGCGGCGATGATAGAAGCAAAGGACGTCGTCTGCTCCTCGTTTCCTGGCCCCTGCCGCCGCTGTCGTCGGTGAGTCTGGTGCTGCAGCCTCTGGCCCCCTGCCATCTCCGGACGTTGCGCCTAGCTCCGCTGCTGCAGCCACAGCCGCGCGCCGTTTATTGGCGTCGACGAGTCGTTGCGCCTCCTGGCCCAGCTCGTGGTAGTCTCATCGGGCCAACAGTGGTGAACTGGCCAAGGTCACTCTCACCGCTGACGGTAGGGTCCTGAGGAAAAGGTGGGCGAAGATGAAGTTATCATCTTCAGAGTCTCTCAAACTCAACATCTTCCCCATCAGGTCTGCAGGTCTGTCACTCTCGAACTCAGTCAGCGCCAGGAGCCTTTCTGCTTGCTCCTCCACTGAGGGGGTGAAGTAACGGATGAGTGCAGCCTTCAACGTGCTGTACTTGTCGCTGTCCGGCGGGTGGTTGATCAGGTTCGCCACCCGCTGGGCTGTGTGGTTGTCCAGCTTTGCAACCACATGGTAGAACTCTGTGGTGTCCACCGAAATCCTCCGGAGGTGGAACTGTGCCTCAACTGCGCTAAACCAGGAGCGCGGATTGCTTGGCCAGAAGTCCGGTAGTTGAACTGTGGCTGCATTCGTTTGGCTGGCTCCTGACGAGTCTGGCTCGGGAGATTCGTCTCTGCTCACGATAAGTCGTAGGGTCACCAGTGTGGAGATGTGTGGAAGGACGAGGCTGAGTTTATTCCTCAAAACCAGCTTTATTCACAATCACATTCTCCAACATCCAAAAGCAGAAAAAGAGGAAGGGATCCCCCATCCTCTGTCCCTTTTATACCCCAGGACATCAAAGCACACAGTCACATTGTCTCTTAATCCCAAATACAATTCCTCCCCCTCCAGGTCTTCTCTTCTCCACCTAAAGTCCTGGTGGTCAGGAAATCTCTCACGGCCATCTCTCTGCATACAAAAGGCCAGACTTCACATCCTTCTGTTACCCCTAGGAGGTTCAGACCTTTTGTTCCTCTGAGACGTGAAGAATACCATAAGCATACAGCAATACACCTGTGAAGCATATGACACCCACATATGTGCACCACAAAAGTACGATTTCTAAGTTTTACAATGATGCCAGGCATTCACGGGGGGTTATCCCGGGACTTGCTGCTAGCAAACAAAGAAAAAGTCATGATTTATGACTTCTCGTGCCTGTAGCTCGTAATGACGTGGTGCGCATTCCGATTCATTTTGCCAGCACGGATTACATATATCAGTGTCTCCACTGCAATAAAGTCAGCTGCATTTTGTTAAAATATGTTGAACATAATCATATTTACCTCAGAGCAGACGTAGAATCTTGTCAGAGCCACAAAGAAGCTTCCATTTATACATTCTATGGCATAACCACGAACACCAGCAACAAGTACTGGAACTATGCAAAAACATTCAAAAAATACAAAAACTACAAGTGCTGAAATTAGCTCCCACTTGAGTGCAAAACATGTATATGGACTATATATTAAAATGAATTTGAAAAACTTTTAAAAACGCTATTTTAAATGCCCCTGCCACTCCACTCTTGCTGACTGATTTAACACTACCACAGCCGAAACCGGAAGTCCCGCCCATAATCGTTCCCACAGCGGCACCTCCAGGAATAAGGTGGATCTGTGGAGTGTGTAAATGAAGAGGCAGATTCATTGCAGACAATTTATTACACACTCACATCTCACAAGCTCAGAATGGACTGACTGGTTACAGCAAGCACTTCTCTCTATATATCAAGTCACCTTCACAAGCTTCAAGGCACTTCCTCATACACAGCTTGATATTTACACTACACTTCACTCAACCCCCTCTCACCCTCTTGGGCATTGTTCTCCCATGTGTATTCATTGTCTCTGTCTGAGGTGCGAAATAACCTGACTTCCATACCGCCCCCCCAGCATCTTAGATAGAACAATAGAATATCCGTCCACATGCTGTTTCGGCTTCAGTCTCCTCCCATATCTGCTGTAACTGGGGTTTACTGCCTCCGTGGCGCTGCTGTGCCGGTGGGGGGCTGCTGGGAGTGTGTCTGACTGCGGGTGGGCCGTGGCGAGGGGAGGGGGAACTTCGCCCTGTCCGTGTGGCTGCTCTGTTGCATCGCTTCCCTGGGGAGCTCTCCGTGGGGGTCTTCCACGCCGAGGGGCCTTAGCCAACAGCACCTGCTCGTCCGCTGCTACAAAGGCAGGTTTAAGTCTGTCTATGCCAATTTTCTCCCGTCTACCCCCCAAGTCAAGCACAAAATGCTTATCCCCTGTTTCCAACACTCTGAACGGTCCATCATAGAGTGGACGCAATGGAGGGAGCTGGGCATCGTGTCTGACGAACACAAACTCTGTGTTCTTCAAAGTTTTAGGCACGAAAACACGCGGAAAACAGTGGTGGGCAGGGCCCGGCAGCGTGCCTGTGTTCGCGCTACGCTGCAAAAGCTGAGACGGGCAGCTGTCTGGCGCGGGATTATCTGGCAGAAATTCCCCGGGCAACCGTAGGGGCTGCGCAAAAACCAGCTCTGCCGGGGAAGCTTCCAGATCCTCTTTTGGCGCGGAGCGCAACCCCAATAAAGCCCACAGCAACTTGTCCACCCAATTTGCATCTGTCAGTGAAGCCCTGAGTGCTGCTTTCAGTGATCTATGAAAACGCTCGCATAACCCATTGGCCTGTGGGCTGTATGCGGTTGTGCGATGAATTGTAACACCCAGGCTGCGGGCCATCGCGGACCAGGGTTCGGAAACAAATTGAGGGCCCCTGTCGGACGTAATGTTCGAAGGGAATCCAAAACGCACCACCCATGCTGTTAAAAAAGCGCGTGCTACGTCCGCGGATGTGGTTGCTGCCAGCGGGACTGCTTCTGGCCAGCGCGTGGTGCGGTCCACCACTGTCAGGAGGTGCGTGCACCCCTGTGATGGCGGGAGGGGGCCCACGAGGTCCACGTGAACGTGGTCGAACCTCCTAGCCGGTACCCGAAACAGCTCCAAGGGAGCCTCTGTGTGTCTGTATACCTTGGCTCGTTGGCACGCCACGCAGGCTGCAGCCCACTCTTTTACTTGTTTGCGTAGGCTCGGCCACACAGACTTCTCTCCCACCATTTTGACCGACGTGCGCACTCCTGGGTGCGCCAGAGTGTGAACCGACTCAAACACGCGGCGGCGCCACGCAACCGGGACCACCGGACGCGGGCGCCCCATGGAGACATCGCAGATTAGGGGGGGCATGCCATCTTGCAGCACCCTGCTCTCCAGCCTTAACCCTGTTGGTCCAGACTGGAGTGCACGCACGTCTGCATCGCTAATCTGCTCCGCGGCCATGGCTGCATAATCTATCCCCACGTAGACCGGGGCCACCACGGCGCACGAGAGGCAGTCTGCCACCACATTCAGTTTACCCGACACATGCTGAATATCGGTAGTAAACTCTGAGATCGCGGCCAGCTGTCTCTGCTGCCGGCCCAACCACGGTTCTGAAACCTTGGCCATCGCGAACGTTAGTGGCTTGTGATCCACGAACGCGGTGAAGCTGCGCCCTTCCAGCCAGAACTGGAAGTGGCGTATGGCCAGGTGAAGAGCCAGCAACTCCCTGTCGAACGCGCTGTATTTACGTTCGCTGTCGCGCAAAGTTCTGCTGAAAAAAGCGAGCGGCTGCCAAGCCCCGGTGATGCGCTGCTCTACAACAGTCCCTATGGCCACATCTGAAGCGTCGGTGGTGAGCGCCAGCAGTGCGGCATTTGCCAGGGCTGCTTTAACCTCCGAGAACGCCCGCTCTCGCTCCGGGGTCCATTCGACCCTATCCACGGGTTTCTGTCTCTTGAGCGCGGCGTACAATGGTTGCATGAGCCACGCCGCGCGGAGAAGGAAACAGTTATAAAAATTCACCATCCCCCAAAATTTCTGCAGCGCCCTGACCGTCTGAGGCTGGGGGAAATCCGCCAAGGCGCACACTTTGTCAGGCAGCGGGATTGCTCCTTCCGGAGAGACGCGGTGCCCAAAAAAATCAATCTGCGTCACGCCGAACTGGCATTTCGCCGGGTTGATTATTAACCCGTGCTCCTCCAACCTCCGGAAAACCGTCCTGAGGTGGGTTTCGTGTTCGTCTTCGGACGCACTGGCTACCAGGATATCGTCCAGGTAGACGAACACGAACAGGAGATCGCGCAGCACTGCATCCATCATGCGCTGGAACGTCTGTGCCGCACCTTTTAACCCGAATGGCATGCGCAGGAACTCAAATAAACCGAACGGAGTTATTACCACTGTTTTGGGTACGTCCTCAGCGCGCACTGGGACTTGATGGTAACCGCGGACCAGGTCTATTTTGGAAAAAATGCATGCTCTGGCGAGGTGGACGGCAAAATCCTGTATGTGGGGAATCGGGTAGAGGTCGTGTGCTGTGGCGTTGTTCAACCTGCGGAAATCACTGCACGGTCGACACGATCCCTCAGCCTTAGGGACCATGTGTAGCAGGGATGCCCATGGGCTGTTCGAACGTCTGATGATGCCCAACCTTTCCAGGTTGGCGAACTTCTCGTGTGCTATGGCCAGTTTAGCTGCGTCCAAGCACCGAGGTCTTGCAAAAACAGGTGGCCCGGTGGTGGTGATAAAGTGCTCCACCCCGTGTTTAGCGATGGCCGCCGAAAACGTCGGGACCATGAGTGCTGGGAACTGAGTGAGCAGTGCGTGGAACTTACCGCTTGGAGCTGTGACGTTGGCCTGTGCTGTTGGCTGGGTCACTCAAGCTATACAGGGGAGAGAGTCAAAGGACAGTGCATTAACCAGGCGCCTGTTAGCAACATCAACCAGTAAACCATGTGCACACAGAAAATCAGCCCCCAGGATATGGTAATTTAGTGCTGCTACAACAAAAGTCCACTCGTATGTACGGCCGTGTAGAGATAAGATCAGTGTCCTCTCACCAAAGGTCTTAATTTCCGAGCCGTTTGCTGCCAACATCACGGGGCTGCTAGGTCCTGCCAGCCGGTCAGTGTAGGTCGGCAGGATGAAGCTCTTCTGGGCTCCGGTGTCCACGAGGAAACGCCTCCCCGAACGCGCGTCCGTCAAGTAGAGCAGCTTCTTCTCTTCACCGAGGGTTGCAGCTGCTACCGATCGCCGGCCTCGGCGTTTTCCCGAGCGCTTGAATTGGCACAGTGGCGCACATCTGCATGCGTTCTCTCCGAAGCGGTGGTAGAAACAGAGCGTGCCTCTCTGGCGCTCCTTGGCCCCCGCTGCTGCTACCGTCGGTGGCTCCTCGCCTCCTCTGGTCGTCTCGCTGGGCTCCGCCGCTGCCGCGTTGACTGTGATCGCCCTGGTGGTGAGGATGATCTGATCCGCTTCCTGGGCTAGCGCACGGTAGTCACGCGCAGCCAGCAACGGCGAATTGGCCAGAACTGCTCTCGCCACTGTTGGAAGGTTCCGGAGGAAAAGGTGGGCAAACAGAAAGTGCCCGTCGTCCGTGCCCATTAACGCCAGCATCTTCTCCATCAGGTCTACGGCCGACCCATCTCCTAACTCGGTCCACGCCAGGAGCCTCTCTGCTCTCTCACATTCCGAGAGCGTGTAGCACCGGGTGAGTGCAGCCTTGAGCGCCTCATATTTGTTGCTGGTTGGTGGCTGATCGAGCAGGCTCGCTACCTGCTGGGCTGTGCGGGAGTCCAGCGCTGTTACCACATGGTAGAACTTGGTGTCGTCTGCCGTTACTCCCCGGAGGGCAAACTGGGCCTCGGTGTGGTGGAACCAAGAGCGTGGGTTGTGCTGCCAGAAATCCGGTAGCTTGACTGAAACTGCACACGCGTTGCTGGGAGTTCCAGTCCTGGCTGTCTGTGGAATGGCTGCTGCGTCTCTGGGGCTTCCCGACCGGGCCGGCTCCGGGGTTCTCGCCTCGTGTTCCATAATACGTCTTGGGTCACCAGTGTGGAGTGTGTAAATGAAGAGGCAGATTCATTGCAGACGATTTATTACACACTCACATCTCACAAGCTCAGAATGGACTGATTGGTTACAGCAAGCACTCCTCTCTATATATCAAGTCACCTTCACAAGCTTCAAGGCACTTCCTTGTACACAGCTTGATATTTACACTACACTTCATTCAACCCCCTCTCACCCTCTTGGGCATCATTCTCCCATGTGTATTCATTGTCTCTCTCTGAGGTGCGAAATAACCTAACTTCCATAGATCCACTGTTAAAATACCACAAATGCACAACAGAGTATCTAAACGAATATCTAAGAAATAAACACCAAATAGCGGTGGCGGAGTGGTTAGCACTGCAGCAGCACAGCAACTCACCCTTGGCTGGGGGATCCAGGGTTCGATCCCAGCCCCCGACAAACAGTGATCTGTGTGGAGTTTGCACGTTCTCCCCATGTCTGCGTGGGTTTACTCCAGGATTTCTCCAGTTTCCTCCCACAAGCCAAAAACATGTAAGTTAGGTTAATTGGTATCAAACTGGGGATTCTAAATTGTCCTTAGGTATGAATGTGAGAATGAATGGTTGTCTGTCTTTGTGTTGGCCCGGCGATGGACTGGCGATTTGTCCAGGGTGTACCCTGCCTCTCGCCAAAAGATGCTGGGATAGGCTCCAGCCCCCCCGTGACCCAAAAAAGATTAAGTGGAAGAAGATGGATGGATGGATGGATAGATAGATGAATGAAAGAATAGATGCATTTCATATTCCTAAGCACTACAATACAGCATCACTGATATATTTATTTAATTTAATTATTGAGCTTAACATCACATTTCTAATTTTCCGCTCCCATTTTATTTAATCCCGAGACAGCACACAAATTAGGCAGTGACCAAACACTGAGATATTGATGGCTTATTTTCACTGCATTGTGGTGGACCACCAGGAGGTCCCACTCTCACCCAGTGACTTGGGGAGTAGGGGGAAGGGGCAGGTAATGTAAATGTATGTGCCTGGGGCAGGAGATGTAAATGTAGGTGCCTTGGTGCCCAGGGGGAAGAAACGTGTAAATATATGCACCTTGACACCTGGGGCAGGAGGTGTAAATGTATGCGCTCTTGGCGCCAAGGAGGAGGAGGCAGAAGGTATAAATGTATACGCCTTGGCACCAGGAGTTCAGTCTTTTTGTTGGAGTGAATAAAGTTCTGAATCGGCAGCTCTCATGTCTTGTCACATTATTCCTCCACACTGGTGACCTACGACGTGAAAATGCTCAGGCTGGAAGACGAAGCGAGCTCCTCTTCGGGAACACCGACGCTAGGGTTTCTCCCCCCCCCCCCCCCGAGACCCCGGCCTCATTCACCGTCGCGATCAAGCTCCTGGACTTCTGGTTTCATGACCCGGCTGCCTGGTTCATCCACGTGGAAGCTCAGTTTGCTCTCTGTGGAATTTCTGCTGATGACACGAGGTACCATTACATGGTGGTTTTGCTAGACCCACGCTCCACTCAGCGCACCATGAGCCTGCTCTGAGACCCCCCACCCCGGGGAAATACAACGCTCTCAAAAAGCTGCTGTTATGCTGTTACCCCCTCTCAGATGGAGAGAGAATGGAGAAGCTCCTCTCCCACTCTGAGTTAGGCTCAGCTGTGGAGTTAATGGAAAGTATGCTGGCATTGCTGGGCACAGATGACGGAGCTTTTCTCTTTGGCCATCTCTTCCTGAGGAAACTGCCGGTTTCGGCGTGGACAATTTTGGCCAACTTACCACTGCTGGCTCCCAGGGACTTCCACACGCTTGCAGAAGAAGCAGATTGCATTATCCTGGTGAATAGGAGTTTTGGCGTCCAGGCGGTGAGACCGGGATCTTTGGCAGAGTCCACTGAGGTTGAGGAGCCGAAGGTTGTAGCCGGGACAGCCACTTGGAGACACCAGAACAGGATGGTGTGTTTCTACCATCAGCATTTTTGTGCTAATGCCCAGTGTTGTCTCCCGCTGTGCCATTTCAAGGTGCCGGAAAACGGGCCAGCCAGCACCCAGTAGCAGCTACGACCGCTGGAAACAGAGAGAAGCTGCTTTTCATTGAGGACACACATTCCGGGACAGTTTTTGGTCGACTCTGGTTCCCAGAAGAGTCTTATTTTGCCGGATGGCGCTGATAGGCTGGCTGAAGGCTGTGGACCATCATTAACGGTCGCCAATGGATCCCCTATCAAGACTTTTGGAGAAAGGTCAGTTACTGTGTGTTTGCATGGACGTAACTATAAGTGGGACTTTGTGGTAGCTGCCTGCTCGGTTCCTATCTTAGGTGCTGATTTTCTGTGTGCTTATGGTCCCTTTGTAGATGTTGCTAATAGACATTTGGTGGATACTGTGTCTTTTTTCCACTGCCTTGTATGACTCGGGGAGCTGGGCCATTAACACATGCTAATTTTTTAGCCTCAGGAGATGTGTATCAACGTTTGCTTTCTGAGTCTCCCGCGCTCAATCTGCCTACCTTTTCCGCTACTGTGACCAAGCATGGGGTTGAGCATGCTATCATTACAAAGGGCCTGCCAGTTTTTGCACACCCACACCACCTGGACACAGCTAAGCTAGCCATTGTGCGGGAAGAGTTTGCTAACTTGAAATGTTTGGGGATTGTTATGCGCTCCAATAGCCCTTGGGCATCCCCGCTGCACACGGTGCCCAAGTCTGATGGTTCTTGGCGGCCGTGCGGTGATTTCCGTCACCTGAACAACATCACTGAGCACGACCACTACCCGTCTCACACATTCAATATTCTTCAGTGCACCTGGTCGGAATGTGCATTTTTACCTCCGCCAGGCCGAAAGGCCAGGAGGAGGTAATGTTTTTGCCGGGGTTTGTCTGTGTGTTTGTCTGTTTGTCTGTCTGTCTGTCTGTCTGTCTGTCTGTCTGTTTGTCTGTTGGTTAGCAAGATAACTCAAAAACTTTTGGACGGATTTCAATGAAACTTTCAGGCGTTGTTGGAAATGGTACAAGGAAGAATTGATTAAATTTTGGGGATGATCCGCATCACCGTCTGCATACAGGAATTTTTTAAAGCATTTTTCCACACTGTGACATACGGCCATTTTCAACATGTGCGCAGGCGCAATGGAGGGTGCTGGGCGTCGTGTCTGACCAACACAAACTCCGCCTTCTTCAACGTTTTAGCCACAAAAGCATGCGGAAAACACTGGTGGCCTGGGCCCGCCAGCGTGCCTGTGCCAGCCATAGGCGCTGCGCACATTGCGCTGGTCGTCGTGTATGACCAACACAAACTCCGCGTTCTTCAACGTTTTAGGCACAAAAGCACGCGGAAAACACTGCTGGCCTGGGCCCGCCAGCGTGCCTGTTTTTGCGCCACGCTGCAAAACCTGACACGGCCACCTGTCCGCTGCCCGATTATTTGCCACAAATTCCCCGCCCAGCTATAGGCGCTGCGTAAAAACGACCTCTCTGCTGGGGAAGATTCTAAATTCTGTTTTGCCGCGGAGCGCAACCCCAATATAATATAAAACCCACGGCAACCTGTCTAACCAATCTGCATCCGTCAGTGGAGGAGATGGACACACCAACACTTCAGTTTATTACCTCCGCCAAGGAGGCAATGCTTTTACAACCGTAAAACGGGGCTATAAGGGACGGCGGGGTAATATGGGACACTTTTCTAAATGTAATTCTGCTTTTTTAATTTTGCTTCCGCCTAGATTTGATGAAGGATTCATGGATATTTGACAATAACAACACAACTCAGCGTCCTGCTCAAAATAAAAAAAAGCAGAATTACATTTAAAACATTTCCCAGAAAAGTGTCCCTTATTAACCCGCTGTCCCTTATAGCCCCATTTTACACTACTGAACCACTAATCCTATCACTATCACATTGATTGTCATTCATTAATTGTCTGTTTATTGCACTGTCCATGTCAAATAAACAAATAATCATTGTGAATCCAATTGCTAGTCATATCTCTTCATGCTCAGGGAATCTGAAAACGTACACACAAACACTGTATGGGGGGAACTGTGCCGCTTGGCGGAGGTCTGCGCTCTCCGAGTGCTTTTCTAGTTTCTAAAGTGGATCTGGTCCGCGGCTACCACCAGGTCCTGGTTCGCACTGTTTTGAAACCACTGCCTGGGAGCAGCTCTGCGATCCACATGGTGAGGACATCGATGGCCTCACTCACACCATCACGGACTACATCAACCTCTGTGTGGACAACACCGTATCCACCAAGACCATACGGTGTTGCTCAAACAACAAACCCTGGATCAACCCTGAGATAAAAACACTTCTGAGAGAGAAGAAGAGGATCTTCAGGTCGGGGAACAGGGAGATGCTGAAGTCCGTACAGAGGGAGCTGAGGAGGAAGATCAGAGAAGGCAAGGACAGCTTCAGGAAGAAGATGGAGGACAAGCTGCAACAGAGTGACATTGGTGGGGTCTGGAGAAACCTTAAAACCATCTCTGGGCTCCAGAATACCTCCCCCAAGGCCACGGGGGGCAGGGAGTAGGCGAACAATCTGAATCTGTTTTTCAATAGGTTTGACCAACCGCCCTCCACCCCGACTGCACAACAACCACTGCTGCCTCTGAAGACATCAAGTCCTGCTGCCCACTCCCCACTCCACCATCACCCCCCCCCCCACTCCCAACACACAGCCCCCCAACCTGACCCTAACTAAGACCCAGGTGAGGACGGAGCTGAGGAAGATCAAGGCGAGGAAGGCATAGGGACCGGACGGCATCAGTGCAAAGCTCCTCAAGTCCTGTGCAGACCAGCTGTGTGGGATTGTGGAGTACATCTTCAACCTGAGCCTGAAGCTGGGGAGGGTACCACAGTTGTGGAAAACATCTTGTGTGGTACCTGTACCAAAGACTTCCCACCCCAAAGATCTGAACAGCTACAGACCAGTGGCCCTGACGTCCCACGTGATGAAGACCCTGGAGAGACTGCTCCTTGCTCACCTCCGCCCCCTGGTGGGACCAGCGATGGATCCACTCCAGTTAGCCTACCAGCATGGCATTGGGGTGGAGGATGCGGTCATCTTCCTCCTTCACCGTTCTCTGTTCCACCTGGAGAAGCCCGGGAATGCGGTGAGGATCATGTTCTTTGACTTCTCCAGTGCTTTCAACACCATCCAACCGATGATCCTGAAGGACAAGCTGCTGTGCGCAGGGGTGGACCAGCACCTGTCATCATGGATCCTGGACTACCTCACAAAACGGCCACAGTTTGTGAGAACCCGGGACTGTGTGTCCGACACGATCATCGGTAGCACGGGGGCCCCCCAGGGAACGGTTTTGGCTCCCTTCCTGTTCACCCTTTATACTGCGGACTTCTCACACAACACAACACACTGCCATCTACAGAAGTTCTCTGATGACTCTGCGATCATTGGCATCATCTCCAACGGAGATGAAGCTGAGTACAGAGGGCTTATCCAGGACTTTGTGGACTGGTGCCATCGGAACTGCCTCCAGATCAACGCGAGGAAAACTAAGAAGCTGGTGGTGGACTGCCACAGGCAAGGACAACCCCTCACAGCACCAGTAAATATACAGAGAACAGACATCGAGATGGTGACATCCTACAAGTACCTGGGTGTTCATCCGAACAATAAACTAGACTGGTCACACAATACTGACGCACTCTACAAGAAGGGACAGCGCAGGCTGTTCCTACTGAGGAGACTCAGGTCTTTTGGTGTACAAGGGGCGCTGCTGAAGACATTCTATGACACGGTGGTGGCATCAGCCATCACTTTTGGAGTGGTCTGCTGGGGCAGTGGCATTACAGCAGCCGATAGGAAGAGACTGAACAAACTGATCAAGAAAGCTAGCTCTGTCCTGGGGCAGCACCTTGACCCAGTGGAGGAGATGGGAGAGAGAAGGATGGTGGCGAAACTGTCATCTCTGCCGGAGTCCGAGTTCCACCCTATGCAGGACACACTGAATGCACTAAGGAGCTCATTTAGCAGCAGACTACATCATCCCAGGTGCACAACCGAGAGGCTTCACAGGTCCTTACTACCTACGGCTGTCAGACTGTACAACCTAAGCAGGGCTGCTCGCAGAGATAACAAAAAGACGTGACAACCTAATAGTATTGAATGCAAAAGATGCAATAGACTTACACAATGGTCCCCTCTGGTATACAACTAGGAAAATACCGGTAGCTGCGGAGGGTGACAATATGTATGGGTACATAATCATACCATGTAGGATAACTAAGTAGACGGTTATGCTGTTTCATTCCATCTCGCTACAATGCTCCGCACTGTGTGTGTTTATATATTTATATATTTATTCCATCTAGCGACAATGCTCCACACTGTGTTTATATATTTACATATTTATTCCATCTAGCTACAATGCTCCGCACTGTGTGTGACTATATATTCACATATTTATTCCATCTAGCTACAATGCTCCGCACTGTGTGTGTTTATATATTCGTATATTTATTCCATCTAGCTACAATGCTCTGCACTGTGTTTATATATTTATTCCATCTAGCTACAATGCTCCGCACTGTGTGTCTCTATATTTATGTTTATATGTACATACACTACCGTTCAAAAGTTTGGGGTCACTTACAAATTTCCTTATTTTTGAAAGAAAAGCACTTTTTTCAATGAAGATAACTTTAAACTAATCAGAAATACACTATATACATTGCTAATGTGGTACATGACTATTCTAGCTGCAAATGTCTGGTTTTTGGTGCAATATCTACATAGGTGTATAGAGGCCCATTTCCAGCAACTATCACTCCAGTGTTCTAATGGTACAATGTGTTTGCTTATTGCGTCAGAAGGCTAATGGATGATTAGAAAACCCTTGTGCAATCATATTAGGTCTGCAATGCTGTAATTGCTGCAAATGGAGGATTCTTTGACGAAAGCAAAGTTTGAAGGAAAAAATTATTATTTCAAATACAAATCATTATTTCTAACCTTGTCAGTGTCTTGACTATATTTTCTATTCCTTTTACAACTCATGGTGGTAAATAAGTGTGACTTTTCATGGAAAACACAAAATAATTGTCTGGGTGACCCCAAACTTTTGAACGGTAGTGTATGTGTACTCGCTGCTCTTGTTTTTTTCTTGCCTTCTGATTGTTGCTCTGAGTGTTGCTATCCCTGTGCTGTTGCAATCCTGGAATTTCCCCATTGTGGGACTAATAAAGGCTTGTGTTATCTTATCTTATCTTAAGATGTCCCAAAAATCGCGGTGATAACACCTTTCGGCCTTTTCAAGTTTCTTCGCATGCCGTTCGGGCTGAAGGGCACAGCTCAGACTTTTCAGAGGATGATGGATGTGGTGCTCAGAGACTTGTCATTTGTGTTCGTCTACCTAGATGACATTCTGGTGGCTAGCGCATCCAAGGAGGAGCACCTCTCCCATCTGAAACAAGTTTTACGTCCGTTGAAGGCACACAGACTGATAGTTAATCCAGCAAAGTGTCAGTTCGGGCTGCCAGTGATTGATTTCTTGGGCAACCACATCTCGTCTGAGGGCACGATTCCACTACCGGATAAAGTACGGGTGGTGTCAGATTTCCCGCATCCGCAGACCGTGAGGGCGCTGCAGGAATTTTTGGGGATGGTCAATTTTTACAACCGTTTCCTTCCCCGGGCAGCCCAGCTGCTGCAACAGCTATACGGCATGCTCAAGAAGAAGAAACACACAGATAGCACCGACTGGACCCCCAATTGGGTCCAGGCCTTTGCAGGCACCAAAGCTGCACTCGCCAATGCGGCTTTGCTGGCCCATCCATCCTCATTGGTGCGGACAGCGCTTACTACAGACCCATCTGACGTGGCAATAGGAGCAGTGGTGGAACAATACATCTCCGGTTCGTGGCAACCTCTCGCCTTTTTCAGCCGTGCTCTGCACGACAACGAGCGTAAGTATAGCACCTTCGACAGAGAGTTGTTGGCTTTCTACCTGGCCATGCAACACTTCCAGTTTTGGCTTGAGGGTCGTGAATTTACCGCATTTGTCGACCACAAGCTTCTAACTTACGTGATGTCCAAAATCTCAGAACCGTGGTTGGCGCGGCAGCAACGTCACCTAGCCGCAATATTGGAGTTCACTACCAACATTCAACATATGGCCAGTAAGCTCAGCGTTGTGGCCGACTGTTTGTCGCACGCGCTGGTCTCTCCAGTCTACGTGGGTATTGATTTTTCCACCATGGCCACCGACAAATCGGGGGGCGCGGACATTTGCGCACTCTAATCCGCGAGTATGAGACTTAAACTGGAGAGCAGGGTGGTACAAGAGGGTTGCCTTCCCTTGCTTTGCGACATCTCCACCGGCCATCCCCGCCCGGTGGTCCCAGGCTCTTGGCGCCGCCACGTTTTCGAGTCCGTCCACTCTCTTTCACACCCTGGCATACGGGCTTCAGTTAAGCTGGTGGGGTCTAAATTCGTCTGGCCCCGCTTACGCAAGGATGTGAAGGAGTGGGCTGTGGCATGGGTTGCGTGCCAACGGGCTAAGGTTCAGAGGCACACCAAGGCCCCCCTCGAACCTTTCCGGATTCCAAGCAGGAGTTTCAACCACGTCCACGTGGATTTAGTGGGCCCCCTGCTGCCGTCGCAGGGTTTCACGCACCTTTTGATGATAGTGGACCGCACCACGCATTGGCCAGAGGCAGTTCTGCTGGCTTCCACCACATCTGCCGATGTTGCCCAGCGTTGTGTCATCCTGGGTCACACCACCCCATCGGACATCACCTCCAACAGGGGTCCCCAGTTTGTTTTAGAACTCTGGTTCGCTATGGCCAAGAGCCTGGGGGTCAAAGTTCACTGTACTACCGTATACAACCCGCAGGCTAAGGGTTTTTGCGAGAGGTTCCACAGGTCGCTTAAAGCCACATTCAGAGCCTTGCTGACCGTCGCGAATTGGGTCGACCGCCTGCCCTGGGTTCTACTGGGGTTGTGCTCCATGCCCAAGGAGGATTTGGCAGCTTCCCCGGCTGAGTTTGTTTTTTGTCAACCGTTGCGGATCCCGGGTGAATTTTTGTCGGAAAGTCTAGCGCCCAGTACTGACTCATCCCCGTGCCTTTTTCCTAGGGCATAGGCAAGTAGCATTACAGGGCCGGTGCACCATTGTTTTCGTTCCGAAGCATTTGGAGAACACCGA
The DNA here is from genome assembly GCA_020510985.1 of Pholidichthys leucotaenia. Taxonomy (NCBI): domain Eukaryota; kingdom Metazoa; phylum Chordata; class Actinopteri; order Cichliformes; family Pholidichthyidae; genus Pholidichthys; species Pholidichthys leucotaenia. The sequence goes on from CM035849.1 coordinate 158,864,096, forward strand.
GTTTGTTTTTGTCAGACACGACACCCACAGAACCCCACTGCGTCCACTGTACGACGGCCCTTTCAGAGTTTTGGAAACGGGGGCGAAACATTTTGTGCTAGATTTTGGGGGACGCAGGGAAACCATCTGTATAGACAGACTTAAGCCCGCTTATGTGTTGGCAGATGGCAGATGGGCAGTTGGTGTTGGCCCAGGCTCCCTGGCGTGGACGCCCGCCTGCAGTGAGTTCACAGGTTGGTTTTCCCCCTTCAGAGGACTGTGCGCAGGAGACCGAGTCTTTTCCCTCCCCACCTTTTCCCCCTTTCAGAGGACTGTTCACAGGAGACCAAGTCTTTTCCCTCCCCACCTCGACAGGAAGATCCTTCGGTCGGCTCAGCTGCTCCACGTTACAGCCGTTACAGGCGATTGCTCAAGCCCAAGGTACTGGACGGTTAAGGCCCCTTCTGGGTGTTTGGGAGGATGGGGGGCATGTGGGGGACCACCAGGAGGTCCCACTCTCACCCAGTGACTTGGGGAGTAGGGGGAAGGGGCAGGAAATGTAAATGTATGCGCCTGGGGCAGGAGATGTAAATGTAGGCACCTTGGCGCCCAGGGGGGGAGAAATGTGTAAATATACTGTAGGCTCCTTGACACCTGGGGCATGATGTGTAAATGTATGCGCTCTTGGCTCCAAGGAGGAGGAGGCAGAAGGTATAAATGTATACGTCTTGGCACAAGGAGTTCAGTATTTATGTTGGAGTGAATAAAGCTCTGAATCGGCAGCCTTCGTGTCTCGTCACATCATTCCTCCACAGCAGTGATTTAGCAGCTAGTATAACAAGATTCATCACCTTAACACTGTACCTTTTGAGCTTGTTGGTGTTTAAGGGTTTAAGGTGTTTGTCACCTCCTTCAGCCTGTTGCTTTTCCTGTGAAGTCACTTCAGTACTGAATATATGTGTGTGTATGTATGTCTATCTATAAATGCACCAAATCTCTGTCTGTGTGTGTGTTTGTGTGTCTCTGTTCCACACATATTTCTTGAACCAGTCATCAGACTGACCTTAGGTTTTATACGTGTTTTGCTGAGGTTACGAGGGTGTGCATCCCCAAGTATGGAGTCCATCCATCCATCTTCTTCCGCTTAATCCTTTCAGGTCGCGGGGGGGCTGGAGCCTATACCAGCATCTTTGGGCGAGAGACAGGGTACACCCTGGACAGATCGCCAGTCCATCGCAGGGCCAACACAGAGAGACAGACAACCATTCACTCTCACAGTCATACCGAAGGACAATTTAGAATCCCCAGTTGATGCCAATTAACCTAACCTGCATGGAGTTTTTTTTGGCATGTGGGAGGAAACCGGAGAAATCCCGGAGTAAATCCACGCAGACAAGGGGAGAACATGCAAACTCCACACAGATCACTGTTGGTAGGGGGCTGGGATCGAACCCAGGATCCCCCGGCCAAGGGTGAGTTGCTGTGTTGCCACAGTGCTACCCACTCTGCCACTGCACTGCCCACGCTGGAGTCGCTCTGTCAAAATTTGTATTTTTATCAATAAAAGTTTAGCCACCACTCTGTCTCTTCATGCCCTTCAGTGTGTGCGGGGTGTCAAACTGACTCTGTGCCGATTGAATAATACATGGCATCACGGCCATGCTGATTGGATAATACACAATGTCACAACCATGCTGATTGGATAATACGCGGCATGACGACTAGTCAGTCACCAGCGTTTCGCAAAGAAAAAAGAAGTGAAAAGCGGCAAATTTGACAGGAGAGAATAGTGAAGATGTAACGCTTAAAAAACTATACTTTAATGTTGCTGTGATTGCGTATGTCTAAAGGATAATTCAGGAAATGCCAGCCACCGCTCTGTCTCATGTCCAGGCTTCTAGAAGTGTGGGCAAGGTTTCGAATTAACCACAGGCATCAGTAACCACAGTGCTCCATGAGCAAACCAGATTAAAAAAAGAGAATACTTAAGATTTAATGCTTAAAAAATTATATCATAAAGTTGCTGTGATTGCCTAGGTCTAATGGATAATTCAGCATGGAGAACACGAGGTGTGCGGGTGTGCGCGGGGCCACACTGGCAGGGACCCGTGGTTCCACAAAGGACATCACTGGCACATGGGTAAAGCAGCAGCCGAGACTCCTGTTAACCAGGCAGGCTGCGCTTGGCTCGCTGCGAAGGACTGCGATCCACCGGTTCAGCTGCTGCTTCTCCAACACCAGTGTCCGACCGGGCACTCCACGATTGTTTGGGGGGAGCCACGCCCAGCCTGCCCAATCAGTGCTAGAAGGCAGTCCGGACTGCTGCTTCATTGTGGAGCGGAATGGCCAGATCAACTGCATATCATATGTGGACACATACTATATGCACGCTTTGACTGAACAACAACAAGATGCAAAAATGCCAATTAATGAAATAAATCATTTATATCTAAAAATTTGCAGAAAAATGGGCAACACTGATCCAACAGTTGCAGCTAAACGGCTCATTCTGCTCTGTGTGTGTGTGAATGGTGAAGGGATTGGTGCCGTACCGTGGATGTCCTGAATTTCCCTCTGGGGATCAATAAAATGTACAAGACACAAATACACAAAAAAATAATAATGCTTGATGTTTTGTACTTATAATATTGCTAAAATATAAAAGTATGCACTACAATGGGTCTCAAATATTTGTAAGCATGTCCTGTTATAGTACTGCATGAGTTTATTGACAATAGACTATAAACTACACATATAAACTAAAACAATTACAATGATGACTCAACAACTCCCATTCCCCAAAGTGCAAGATACACTATTATGAATATAACTCATAAAAGATCACACAAATAAGTGATCTAAAAAAAATAATCAGGTGGTTCTTAAACAGTGACTAATATTGGATGTCCCATTCATTTTCAATTATTCTGTAATTAATATTCACACAATCAAATAAATCTCAGTGTTGTTCAGTCACTTTCATATTTGTCAAAGTCTGACATATGGGATTACCTACATATGGGCTACACCTCTGTATTACACTTTCAAGCATACCCTACATTTGGGCCTGTAAAGCCTGATTGGGCTACCTGTTTCAGACAGGGATACTTGCATTCTACGGGCATGCACTAATCTATCTATAAATGCAAGAAATCTTTGTCTGTCTGTCTGTCTGTTCCATGCATATCTCTTGAACTGTTCATCAGACTGGCCTAACATTTTAAATGTGCTTTGCTGAGGTTAAGAGGGTGTGCATCCCTGAATATGGAGTCACTCAATCAAAATATGTAATTTTTATCAATTAAGGTTTAGCCACCGCTCTGTCACTGCTCTGTGTCTCTTCATGCCCTGGCTTCAAGAAGTGTGGGTGAGGTTTCGGACTGACTCCGTGCTGATTGGATAATATGTGGCATCACGAACTGTCAGTCACCACAGTGTTCCCTGGACAAAACAAGGAAGTGAAAAATGATAAATTTGACTAGAAAAATATAATACTGAAGATTTAATAACAATATAATAATTTAAAAAAAAATATACCATAAAGTTGCCGTGATTGCGTAGGTCTAAAGGATAATTTGGCATATGTGGAGAACATGAGGTGCGCAAGCAGACTGGGCGGAGCATCAGCGGGGACCGGGTCTGACAAATCAACAGAGCATGCCAGGAGAAGAAGCGGCCAGACACGACCGGGCTCAAAGGCAAGCTAACTGATGGCGATAAAAAAAAAAAGTTATTTTCAATAAAGTGAAAAAAAAAGATAATGCATGGAGTGTGCTTTTGCCCTGAGGCTGATCTATCATAGAAAACAGCTGAGCTCTGTGGTTCGAGCGATCAGCTGAATGGATCCACCGCCTCCGGTGTTCTGAGTAGTACAGAATCAGAATCAGAATGAGATTTATTGCCATTGTTCATGTAGCACACAAACTAGGAATTTGTCTCGGTGCAATGCTGCAACATTAAACATTAAACATTTTTAAAATGAAAAACTATGCATGCAATAAAATGTAAAATATGAATGAGTAATACTAATCTATGCAATTATTAAATATATTAACAAGTAGCAGATATTGTGGAGTTCCACATAGTGCAGACGGTAGTGCAAAAGAAAACAGTGATAATTGTCATGGGTCCGGTTGAGCTGCTGTACATAGTGCACGAGAGTCTAATAAGTCACTTAGTGTTCAGCAGTCTGATGGCAGAGGGGAAGAAGCTGTTCATGTAGCGGGAGGTTTTAGTCTGAATGGACCGAAGTCTTCTACCTGAGGGGAGGGGGGCAAACAGTGCGTGTCCAGGGTGTGAAGGGTCGGCTATGATCCGACCTGCACACCTCCGGGTCCTGGAGGTGTACAGGTCCTGGAGGGATGGGAGCTTGCAGCCGATCACCTTCTCAGCAGTGCGCACAACGCGCTGCAGTCTCAGTCTGTCCCTGGCAGTGGCTCCTGCGTACCACACGGTGATGGAGGTGGTGAGGATGGACTCGATGATGGCTGTGTAGAACTGCACCAACATCTTGGTGGGTAGCTTGAGCTTCCTCAGCTGCCGCAGGAAGAACATCCTCTGCTGGGCCTTTTTGATGAGGGAGCTGATGGTCGGCTCCCACTTGAGGTCCCGGGTGATGGTGGTGCCCAGGAAGCGGAAGGAATTCGTAGTGGTGATGGGAGAGTCTGTGAGGGTAAGGGGGGGGCAGAGGGGCTGTGACTTTTCTGAAGTCCACGATCATCTCCACTGTCTTCAGAGCGTTCAGCTGCAGGTTGTTGTGGCTGCACCAGGACGCCAGCTGGGCCACCTCTCTCCTGTAGGCGGACTCGTCGCCGTTGGAGATGAGCCTGATGAGGGTGGTGTCCGCAGACTTGATCAGCTTGACAGACTGGTGGCTGGAGGTGCAGGAGTTGGTGTACAGGGAGAAGAGCAGGGGGGAAAGTACACAGCCCTGGGGTGATCCGGTGCTGATGCTAACGGAGTCTGAGACAGTCTTTCCCAGCCGCACATGCTGCCTCCGGTCCGTCAGGAAGTCGGTGATCCACCTGCAGAGGGAGTCAGGCACTTTGAGCAGGGACAGCTTGTCCTGGAGCAGAACGGGGCGGATGGTATTGAATGCAGAGCTGAAGTCCACAAACAGGATCCTGGCGTAGGTTCCCGTGGAGTCCAGGTGCTGCAGGATGGAGTGGAGGGCCAGGTTGACTGCGTCGTCCACAGACCTGTTGGCTCTGTAGGCAAACTGCAGCGGGTCCAGGAGGGGAGTGGTGATGGTCTTGAGGCGGGGCAGGACCAGGCGCTCAAAGGACTTCATGATTACAGAGGTGAGTGCTACAGGTCTGTAGTCGTTAAGTCCAGTGATCCGTGGCTTCTTGGGGACAGGGACGATGGTAGAGGTTTTGAGGCAGGTCGGCACGTGGCATAACTTCAGGGAGGTGTTAAAAATGTCTGTGAAGACAGGAGTCAGCTCTTCCGCACAGTGTCTCAGGGTGGAGGGAGACACGCCGTCCGGACCAGGGGCTTTGCGCGGGTTCAGTCTGGAGAACTGTCTGTGCACGTCCTGCTCACTGATGACAAGGGCAGGGGGGGAAGAGGGGGGGTAGCCTTTGATGAAGTGGGGACCATGGAGGCAGTGGCGCTGGGGGGAGGGGGGAGTTGGACACAGCTGACAAGGTGTCAAAACGGGCATAGTGTTGGGACAGTCTTTGACAAAGGGCTTTGTCATCCTGACCCTTAGAAGCCTGAGGCCGATAGTTGGTGATTTGCCTCAGTCCTCTCCACACAGAAGCAGAGTCATTAGCAGTGAACTGTTGCTGGAGTCTCTCAGAATACACAGATTTAGCTCTCCTCAGCTCTCTGCTAAACCGGTATTTGACCTCCCTGTAGCAGTCCCTGTCTCCACTTTTCAACGCTGCTTCCTTCTCCTTCCTGATTTGTCTGAGCTTGGCTGTGAACCAGGGCTTGTCGTTGGAGTAACTCACCCTGGTGTGCGATGGAAGAATGCTCTCCTCACAAAAGTGGATGTATGAGTTCACAGTGTCCGTGTACTCATCCAGATCATGCGTGGCTCCTTTAAACATGCCCCAGTCAGTTATTTCCAAGCACGTGCGCAGCCTCTCCCCAGCATCACTGGTCAATTTCCTCGTAGTGCTCACCACAGGTTTTGTGAGCTTCAGCCTCTGTCTGTATGTGGGAATCAGGTGGACCATCACGTGATCAGATAGTCCGAGCGCAGCGCGGGGAACAGTGCGATATGCGTCCTTAACTGTAGTGTAACAGTGATCCAGCGTGTTCTCTCCTCTGGTGGGGCATTTAATAAACTGTTTGTAGCGGGGGAGTTCGTGGCTCAGGTTGCTCTGGTTAAAGTCGCCAACCACAATAGCCAGAGAGTCCGGAAAGGTTCGCTCCGTTTGCTGAATGTGATCCACGAGCGTGCACTGAGCCTCGCGCACGTCCGCATCAGGCGGAACGTAAACAGCGGCCAGGATGAATGAAGCGAACTCACACGGGGAATAAAATGGCTTGCAGTTGATGAATAAATATTCCAGAGCAGGAGAACAGTGTTGGGAGATCACAGTTACATCGAAGCACCAGCTGTTGTTGATGTAAAAGCAGACTCCTCCTCCTGTGGTCTTGCTGGAGAGCTCCTTATCACGGTCTGCACGAAACAGCTGAAATCCCTCGAGGAGGAGCGTGCTGTCCGGTGTCTGTTCCTTAAGCCAGGTCTCAGTAAAGCAGAGGGCACACGAGGTGGAGAGGTCCTTAAATCGCATCAGCAGTCTCAGTTCCTCTACCTTGTTATAGAGAGAATTGACGTTGGACAGAAATATCCCAGGCAGAGCCGTGCGCGTGCCTCTCCTGCGAAGACGCACGAGAGCGCCCGCTCGTCTTCCTCTCTTTCGCCGTCTCACTTTTTGGGCTAAAAGGTGAACCAGATCGGCGGCAGGAGCCAAAAAACTGGGAGTAGGTCCGTGGGAGTGAAAGTCCTGATATTTAGTAGCTCTTCGCGGGTGTAAGAGCAGGGAGACACACAATTGACGAACAAAAACAAACAAAGAAAAGCGCAACGAAGCACCATGGCGACCACTGTGGGCGCCATCTTGGATCATGGACATTATTTACAGACTCTAAAGGTAAAAAAAAAACCAAACACGGGGGGGAAGGCCCTGCAACCTTTGCTCCATGAATGCAGGATGTATCAACCATACGCTGGATAAATTTTCAGCATGGGGCACATATTTTTTCATTTATAAAATTTTTCACCGGGTCTGAAGTGTGTGCGGAAAAAAAAGTGTTTTGGTTAATCTTTTGAGGGTCAAAAATGCGATAGTTTAGGTGCAATAATAATAATAATTAATCTTCTCTCATCAATAAAAACAAACGCTTACAATAGAGCCACAGCGCTCACATTGTTAGTCTTTGCCAGTCACGCCCTCAAGGTTCAGATCATTATTTGGCCTCAGTATTGCCCCAGTGCGACGATGTAAGCGCTGCCTCAATCTTAGCATTAAAGTTTTAAAAAACCTTTTAATAACAAAATATTGCTAAAATATAAAATGATGCAGTACAATGGTTCTCAAATATTTGTAAACGTGTCCTGTTATAGTACTGCATGAGTTTATTGACAATACACAGAAGAAATTCAATATTACACTGAACTTCATTACTGAACAGTGATATAAACTAAAATAATTATAATGATGACTGAACAACTCCCATTCCCAAAGTGCAAGATACACTATTATCATGAATATAAATGATAAAAGATCACACAAATAAGTGATCTGACAAACAAACAAGGGATCTAAAACAGTCGCTAATATTGGATGTCCCATTCATTTTCAATATTTAGGTACTCTGTAATTAATATTCACACACTCAAATAAATCTTAGTGTCATTTACTCCCTTTTATATTTGTCAAAGTCTAACATGTGATTACCTACTGACTTGGTTTTAGGAACCGGTGAGCAGACACAGACTCAGAAGTAGATTCAGTTATCTTTATTATGTGTTGAGTGTGCGTGCGTGTGCGTATATGTATAGATGTGCAGCCGGGGCAAACAGAGCGTCGTGCAGCCTAGCAACCCTAGGAATGAGCAAAGACTGGGAGGATTAGTGTCTGACTCAGGAGGGAATGTAGAGTGACGTGTGGAGCTTACTGTCGATGAGATGGTGAACAGACTCAGATTAGTCCCGAAGGCTCCGGCCAGGAAGACAGCGTCCACTGTCCCGGTTGTGGATGGAGAGGATGGTGTTGCAGTTGCGGTGTAGTGCTGCTCGCTCTGCCGCCATGGATCTCCGCCTGTGCACAGGGGATAGATGTAGAATAAAGGTGAAGGAGAAGATGGCTTACTTGTCGTGGCGACGTAGTCCTTCCAGGTGAAAAACGAAGAGAGGAGAGGTTCTTTGGTGAATGTAGGCTACGAGGAAGAAGACTCTGAGGAGGACGAAGACGAGTGCCTGTCTCATCAGACCAAGGAGTAAGATGACTCTGCGCTAATCCGTGGGCAGCATGTCCTAAATAGCTCCGGTGATGAGGGAGAGCAGGTGTGCGTGCGGCTGTGGAGAATTAGGCAGGCAGAGAGAATCATCACAACACCCCCCCCCCCACGTGGCGCCTCTTGGTGACCAACCCAGCCTACCCAGGTGCATCCGTTGGAAGTCCCTGATGAGTTGAGGATCCAACACGAAAGAGGGACGCACCCAGGACTTCCACTCAGGAAGTAACCCTCCCAATCCACCAGGTACTGCAGGCCGCGACCCCGGCGGCAGACATCCAGGATGGCGTTGACCTTCCACGCCGGGTCGCCATCGATCACCACTGGTGGAGGTGGCTTCTTGGGAGGGGGGGCACAGAGGGCTGGAACAAAACGGCTTGACCTGAGAGACATGAAAGGTGGGACAGATGCGGAGGGAGGGGGGGAGAGCTAGGCGCACAGCCACGGGATTAATAATATGGGTTATAGCAAATGGCCCAATAAACCACTGAGAGAGTTTCCTTGACTCAGCCTTGAGGTTGATGTGTTTCGTCGAGAGCCATACCTGTTGACCCACCCAGTAGGGTGGAGCCGGAGTCCTGCGACGATTGGTGATCATGGTGTTGCGTTCTGCCGTGCACCGCATCGCGGTCCGGGTAGCTCTCCACAGCCGGCGGCAGCGCCTCAGGTGGGTCCAAACTGATGGTACAGCAATGACCCCCTCCTCCTCAGGAAACAGCAGAGGATTATAGCCCAGAGATGCCTCAAAAAGGGACATGCCTATAGCTGATGACACAGTGGTGTTATGTGCATACTCAATCTACGGGAGGTGGGTGCTCCAGGACGCTGGGTTGGCGGTGGTGACGCGCCGCAGCGCAGCCTCCAACTCCTGATTGGCCAGCTCACACTGTCCGTTACTCTGCGGGTGGTACCCCGATGACAGGCTCACCATAGCCCCGATGGCATTGCAAAATGATCTCCACACCTGGGGAACAAACTGGGGCCCCCAGTCAGAAACGATGTCCAGGGGAATGCCGTGCAGCCTCACCACATGAAGGACGAACAGGTCCGCTGTCTCCCTCGCCGTGGGCAGCCCCTGTAGGGGGATGAAGTGGGCTGCCTTCGAGAACCTGTCCACGATGGTGAGGATGACGGTGTGGTGGTTAGAGGGTGGAAGACCGGTGATGAAGTCCAGGGCCACGTGGGACCAGGGCCTGCCAGGGGTAGGAAGAGGATGGAGAAGGCCGGCCGGAGGAGAGGAGGACGTCTTGCCGGTGGCGCACTGGGGACAGGCACGGATATATTCTCCGACGTCCCTCCGGAGCGAAGGCCACCAAAAAGTCTTCTGCATGAGCGGCACTGTGCGTGCCATGCCAGGGTGGCACGAGAGCTTGGAGGAGTGGGCCCAATTGATCACCACGCCCTGAACGGCAGATGGGACAAACAGCCTTCCCGCTGGTCCCCCGCCCGGGTCCGCCTCAGTCTCCTGCGCTCTCAGGACCTTCTCTTTGATGCCCCATGAGAGGGTGCCCATGATGCACGATGGGGGGACAATGGGATGCTCTGACACCTCCGCTGCATCTGTCTGGACAAGGCATCAGGCTTGGTGTTTTTGGACCCGGGACGGTAGGTAATGGTGAAATCAAATCGGCAAAAAAACAGGGACTAACGGGCTGGCGCGCGTTCAGACACTTGGCTGTCCTGAGGTATTCGAAGTTTTTGTGGTCAGTCCAGATGGCGAACGGCTGGGAAGCCCCCTCCAGCCAATGGCACCACTCCTCCAGCGCAAGCTTGACCGCCAGGAGCTCCCTGTCCCCGATGTCATAATTCCTCTCCGCCGGAGAAAGACAGCAGGAGAAGAACGCACGGGGCGGATCTTATCGTCTACCAGGCAGCGCTGGGAAAGCATGGCTCCTACGCCACAGTCCGAGGCGTCCACTTCCACCAGGCATTGCAGAGCAGGATCCACCTGTGCCAAGATTAGAGAGGAGGAAAATTGAGATTTCAGGTAAGCAAAGGCCACCTCAGCCTCCTCCGTCCACAGGAAGGGCACCTTGGAGGAGGTGAGATGGGTCAGAGTGTCATGTTCGGGGTCGTCACTCCGAGCATGTATTGTGGCTGTTGGGTTTAATTATTGCTTTTTTAATTCCAGCTGGTGGACTGAGCCTTGCTCTCCGTCAGTCCCACAGCCACACCTCCTCCTCTCACCAGGCATTCACTAGCTGTCTGGTTCACCACATGCACACTCACACATTTATGCACACACACACACTCATTCTCATACTTATACTGACATACACATACACACACACTTAGTTCAATCAGTCACACACCTGTTGTGACACGGCTGGTCCTAGTTGCTGTCATTAGGGCTTGGTATTAATAGCAGGGCAGTACGACCAGCTGGTGTGGCAACTTAGCAATGTCAACCTTGGACATCTGGACTCGCTTCTGTTGGTTTACTCCTGGACTGAATCGTGTTGTTCCCTCAGAGCCTTTCCGCTCTGACACTGTTGTAAGTCTTTCCCTGTGCTTTTTTCTCTGCTCCTGCTTAATTGGAGTGCATTAGGCATTCCTGTACACCAACCAAGTTTGTAGTCGGGTGTCTTCCCCTTTTCTACCGTGACTGTTTTTTGGACTAACTGTACATTCACCCATTGTAAATAAACACGTTACTTACTCTGCGTTTTGGGCTCGCTGCTATTTCCTATGTTCACTGCGAAGTTACGCAGTGAACATGACGGTAAGTTGCCACCAAAAAGAGCCCAAGCAGTAAGTAATGTGTTACTTATTTTTTGTGTTTTTTCACTCACCTACTCGGAGCATCATGTCCTGGTTTAGCCGTTCCCACACTGGGTTTAGTGGATGGGCAGCAAGACAGCCCAGTCCAGAGGAGCAGTGGGAGGCCTGGCAAATCTGGGAGCTCCTGGAGGAAGCGCACTACTCCTTCAGACCCGGAGATCGTTTAGCCTGCCTTGACGGAGTAATCTGGATCCTGAAGGCTCACCAGGGCCTCTGGAATTACCCTAAGTACTCCGTGCTGCTGTCCGGAGTCTTCGCGCTCGAGTAGGCTATCCCCAACCTGAAGAGAAGGGCTTTCCGGACGAAGCCCAAACAAAGACGCCCTTCTCCGCCAGTGGCCATCTTCTCCTCTCCTCCGTCCACCGTTCCAAGATGGCGGCCACCAAGTCGGCGATGTCAGCATCACCCGGAATCCCGGAAGAATGATTCAGCCCCACTAACTGCCCCAGCTCCGACACTGAGCCCAGTCACTTTCGCAGCAGATCATCAGTCTCGAGCAGTCCCGTCTGCAGGATCTCCTTCCGCATCCGCTGGGAGGTCTTCTTCCTCAGTTTGTTCACCGGCAGCAGTGGGGCGTTTGCTTCCCTCACCGGGGTCTCCTGTTTCTGTGGCGAGAGGAGCAGCTCCCATGTCTTCTACGGAGGAGCCAAACACCGCCTTTCCCGGACGTACGGGTGAAGACGTTTGAACAGCAGCAGCTGCAATTCATACCATAAACCGGGAGAACAGGCAAGTACGTTTTCATTTGACTCACATTAATAATGAAATGTCTTGCCTGATTCCCGGTAGGGAGGCTCAGGGAAAGCAGTCCCCTGAGCTCTCCCCGCCTGCTGCTCTTAAAAACTGTTCACCAGCCCTCTCTCCTCTCCCCTTTGTGTGCCTGCCAGAACTGGAGCCGTGCAGCCAGGATCAGGAGGATCCAGAGGTCCAGGGGAGGGTATCCTCCCCCAGCCATGGTGAACCAGGTCCCAGCCGCCACGGAGTCACCAACGTGGATCATGGCAGCTGGGAGAATTAAGACTGCAGAGACCATCACGCCTGCTGTGGAGGCCACCACAGCAGAGTCAGTACCCGAGCAGAACCTTTTGGAGGCCGAACTTGAGGAGACATCACCCAGCTTGCCGGTGGATGGCAGCAGAGCTTGAGCTAAGGCAAGTGCTCTCTTTTGTGTTTCTCCTTTCCATAATTGAGCATTTTTGCCTAGCTTTAGGTGAGGAGAGCCAGCTGCAGCCAAACGCTGCACCTGAGCTCGCCTCACAAGGCTCTGCCACTGCCGGCGACTCTGACCCTTCCTCCTCTCTGTCAGAGTCCTTTTTCAGGGTCGCTGGAGAAAGCTCACCATCGTCGGACGAGTCCGGGGTTCCAGGTTCACAACTGGAGGCCACAGAGGTTCCGGTCGAGGTGGTTGTTGGGGGCACCCGGCCCCAGTCCAGGGTGCCTGTGATCGACCACCTCCTCGTTTGGGTGCTCATATGGGTCAGCTGGCCCATGGCCAAGATGGCGTTGGGGTAAGCAGTGGCCCAGTCGGGTCCCACCACAGGTGCAGCAGGGGTCCAGCTGGACTCCATCGTGGGTGCAACCATGGCTCAGTCGGGGTCCATCACGGGTGCAACACAGGCCCAGTCAGGGCTCACCACGGGAGCAATGAGGTCCTGGGAATGGGCCACCACTGGTGCAACATTGTCCCAGGCCGGGACCACCGCAGATGCAGCCATGGCCCAGCCCGGGTCCACTGCGGGGTCTACAGAGTGCCAGCCCTACGTCGGGACCACCGGGGGTGCCACAGGACAGTTTGGGGATGCCGGGGCCTTCCTTTCCCTTTTGGAGGCCCTGTGGGTGTTCCTCCTCCTTCTGCCGGGCACCGATGGGGTCTTTCTCCCTTCGTCACCAGTGACCGCAGGGGTTCCTCTTCCCCTGTCTGGCCACCCACCTCTCAGCCTTCCGGTGGGTAGGCCACCACCTCATCTGCCCTTCCAGTCCTGGTGGCCTAATCGTGTGGGCAGGCCGCCCGAAACACAGGGCTCCCTTGCCGGGTGGCCCGTATGGCCTGGCAGGCCACCTGATACTGCTCTGTGGGCCGCCTGCTGGCCCTGGGATTTTGGCCAGCCCCCTGAACTTACGGCAACCTACTGGGCCTTGGACTCTGACCGGCCCCCCGAATTGTGGGACTCTTGGAGGTGGGGTGGGTTAGTTTAGTTTTGGGGTTGGGGAGTGCTGTTGTGTTGTATTGTGGTGATTATTCCTTCCTGATTTATCCCCCCTAACCTGTTTTCCCCCACCTCCCACCCTGGGTTGTTTGTATGGGCTTTTTGAGTGGGGGTGGGTGGGTTATTTTTTCTGATGGTACGGTGGGTGTCTGGTCTCCACCCCTTGGGAGGGGCACTGTCATGTTCGGGGTCGTCACCCCGAGCATGACTTGTGGCTGTTGGGTTTAATTATTGCTTATTAATTCCAGCTGGCGGATTGAGCCTTGCTCTCCGTCAGTCCCACAGCCACACCTCCTCCTCTCACCAGGCATTCACTAGCTGTCTGGTTTTCCACATACACACTCACATACTCATGCACGCACACACACACACACACACACTCATTCTCATACTTATATTAACATACACGCACACACACACTTAGTTCAATCAGTCACGCACCTGTTGCGGCATGGCTGGTCCTAGTTGCTGTTATTAGGGTTTGGTATTAATAGCAGGGCAGTATGACCAGCCGCTGTGGCAACTTAGCAACATCAACCTTGGACATCTGGACTCGCTTCTGTTGGTTTACCCCTGGACTGAATTGCATTGTTCCCTCAGAGCCTTTCCGCTCCGACACTATTGCAAGTTTTTCCCTGTGCCTTTTTCTCCGCTCCTGCTTAATTGGAGCGTGTTAGGCATTCCCGTACACCAACCAAGTTTGTAGCTGGGTGTCTTCCCCTTTTCTACCGTGACTGTTTTTTGGACTAACTGTACATTCACCCATTGTAAATAAACAAGTTACTTACTCTGCGTTTTGGGCTCGCTGCTATTTCCTATGTTCACTGCGAAGTTACGCAGTGAACATGACACAGAGGCAGGGCAATAATAGTATAGTTTCTGATAAAGCAGCAGTAGAAATTGGTGAATCCCAGGAATTGTTGGAGTTGCTTCCGGGAGGAGGGAGTTGACCACTCCACCACCGCTTTTACCTTCTCAGGGTCCGCTATGACCTCATTGTGAGAAATGATGAACCCCAGGAATGACGTCTTGGAGGCATGGAATTCACATTCCTCAGCCTTCACAAAGAGTTTGTTCTCAAGTAGCCACTGCAAGACTCACCTCACATTCACCCGGTGCTCATCCAAGGTCTGAGAAAAAATCAGGATGTCATCCAAGTATACAAAGACAAATGAGCCGAAAAAGTCCCTCAGCACATCATTGATAAGGTGCTGGAATACGGCGGGGGTGTTGGTCAGCCCAAACGGCATAACGAGATATTCAAAGTGACCGCTAGGGGTCCGGAACCCTGTTTTCCACTCATCGCCCTCCCGAATCCGCACCAGATGGTAAGCATTGAGGAGGTCAAGCTTGGTGAACCAGGAGGCCTCCTGGAGGGAATCAAATGCCGTATTGATCAAGGGAAGCGTGTATTTGTCCTTGATAGTGATATTATTGAGCTCCCAGAAGTCGATGCAGGGCCTTAGCGAGCCATCTTTCTTGCCCACGAAGAAGAAGCCCACCCCCACCACCGAGGACGAAGGCCGGATTATGCCCGAGTTTAATGACTCCTTAATATAAGTCTCCATAGCCTCCCGCTCCAGTGCTGACAGGCTGTAGAGCTAACTTGATGGTAGCGGGGCACCAGCCTGGAGGTTGATAGCACAATTGTATGGGCGGTGGGGGGGGGGAGATAGGGCTTGGGTCTTACTGAAAGCGGCCCCCAGGTCATGATATTCCGGGGGAACTTTAGATAGATCGGGGGGGACGACGGGGACACAGAGGGGCACGGACAGCGAGCAAGCAGCGGACTAAAGGCAGGCACTGAGACAGAATGAACTCCAGGAGATTACGCTCCCCGAGCGCCAGTCAATGGAAGGATTGTGTAATCGGAGCCGGGGTAGCCGAGGATAACGGGTGAAATGGACACTGGCAGCACGAACAACCTGAGCTGCTCCCGATGATTCCTAGACACTATGACTGAAACTGGAGCGGTCTGCTTAGATACCACTGCCAGTGGGGCTTTAGACAGAGCGATTAGTTTTAGGGGAGTCTTTAACTGATGACACGGGAGCCCCAACCGGGTTGCCAGTTCCCCAGAAATGAAGCTCTGCTCAGCCCCTGAATCCACTAGAGTGTGTGTGGCTATCTCAGTCTGGTTATGGACAAAACGGATGGGTAATAGGAATCTGGTGAGGGGGTTGTTTTGAGGTGAGTCCATGAGTCCCCCTACTGCGACGCACGGACTCCCTCTTTTGGCTGTATGGGACTGGTAGCTACCTCATGCTCCTCGCTGCCACAGTAGAGGCACAACCCTAACTCATGGCGGCGCTGTTTCTCCGCTAATGGTAATTTAAATTGCCCCATTACCATTGGCTCAGGGGAGTCAAGGGAATCAGAGGGAGGTAGGGCCAGCAGGGGGGGCTGCAGGGAGCGGTGAAACTGGGTGCTTGAGCGACGAGAAGCCTTACGCTCAGTGGCCCGCTCCCTTAGCCAATTATCTAGGCTAATGGCTAGAGAGATGAGCTCGATTAATCTACTGGGCTTCTCTAAGCAGACTAGCTCATCCTGCAAGCTAGGGCTAAGGCTCCTGACAAAAATACTACAAAGTGAGGCGTCCTCCCACCCCACCTCCGTGGCTACTACCCGGAAATCCACGGCATAGTCGGCTACGGACTTGCTTCCTTGCCTTAAAGGTGAATTGAAACCACCTTTTTGCACAAAAAGTAGAATAGCAGATTAATTCCTTATTACCTATTGTATTTTTCAACACATAAAAGAAATTTTTAGGCCGTGCGATGGCCAAGCTATAAGCCGATAAACTTTTGCCTCTGGCTGGCAGTGCCAAACAAACCGGAAGTAGTGCAGACGACGCTGCGTGACGTCACGAGTGTGACCCTTATCAAAACAACAATGGCAGATGATAGCAGTTCCAGCAGTCAAGAACACCAGAGTTTTCAGAGTGAAGAGGCATTCAGGATCGGTGATGAGACAGAGGAGGATGCAGGAGTGTCAAGTGAACAGGAAGAGAGCGAGGGAGGCATCGAACCGTACAGATTCGATCCAGAATTTTCGGGGGATTCCGGCACCGACTCAGAGTCAGACCGCAGCAGTGATGGGGAGGAGAGTCGCTTATTGAATACAGAATGGTGAGTCTTTACTTCTCTACTTTGGCATGTTTGGGGTGTCAGGAAAAGGAAAATTAACAATGAAAAAGAAAGAAAAAAAACCCATCAGCATTTTTCCAACTTATTATTTATACATAGGGCTAGGACTGTACAATAGCCTGGCCGTGTACACACTTGGCATTGAATAGACACATCCGTGGCGTAGGGTTAACACGTGTATTCAGGACAGGTTCCATGGGCTATGTATTACAATACTTCTACAGACTATAGTGGCAATACACATGAACAGAACTGGCCTCTGCATTTGACTGTGCTATTTATAAATAATATCTACAGTGATCCCTCACTTATCGCGTTTAATGGGGACCAGAACCGACCGCGAAAAGTGAAAAACCGCGAAGTAGCGTCACCCCCCCCCAAGGGCGTCACAAGCACTATTTTGCACAAAGAGGCACAAGAGAACAGCGAAAAGTGCCACTAAGCAACATGAGCGATAAAGAACAATGAATGCGGTCTTCCTTCGCTGGGTATGGGCGCTCGGCAGGGAGAGAAGCTGGGTAAAACGTCTCGGCCAATCAGCTTGCGAGGTTCCCGAGCGGTGAAGAGGTGGGCGGAGAGGAGTGGAGCGGTGGTCAGAGAGGTGGATTTTGAGTTGTGCGGGCTCTCCGTGTTGATACCTGATGTTCTAATGTAGTCTCCCTGCCTTCTGCTAGCGCCAGGGCAACTTTCGTGCCATTTTTTCTCAATTTTGAATTTTTGATGAATATTTTTGAAAAATCTGCGATGCACTGAGGGCGCGAAAGGTGAAACGCGAAGTAGCAAGGGATCACTGTATATCTAGAAACGCATCGCTTCCCGGTCGCTTTTCCACCCCTTTCTTTTCTTTCGTCGCCATGACAGCTTTCCTTGGCCACTGAAAAGATCTTCCCAGGTGCTGGAAGTGTTTTGTAGTCGACTATCACGACAAAATGCACCAAAAACAACCAGTGTCGACGTGCTCGCAATGGTAAACATGAGGACTGGGTCACATTCGTGACGTCACGCGGAACTCCGGCTGCACTTCCGGATAATCGGCGGATTCGTAGGATTTTTCAGGGCAGGAAATTCAAAATCGCGATTTTCTCCAAGATTCCGGGATTGGTGGAGGGGGTGCCAATGATAAATTATCTTTATAATTGTATGCACTATCACCCAGTGCCGTTCAATGCCGTTCACTTCAGTTCACCTTTAAGTTAAGCAGCCGGGAGGTAAGCACACTGTCACGGCTGGAGTGGTCGAACACCTGGTTAAACTCGCTAACAAACTGGTTATAAGTCATAATAGCATAGTCTGCCCTAGCCATCACTGCGTAAGCCCAGGCTAACGCCCGTCCCTCCAGGAAATTAACTACATACAGTGGGGAAAAAAGTATTTAGTCAGCCACCAATTGTGCAAGTTCTCCCACTTAAAAGATGAGAGAGGTCTCCAATTTTCATCATAGGTATACCTCAACTATGAGAGACAAAATGAGAAAAAAAAAATCCAGAAAATCACATTGAAGGATTTTTAATGAATTAATTGGTAAATTCCTCAGTAAAATAAGTATTTGGTCACCTACAAACAAGCAAGATTTCTGGCTCTCACAGACCTGTAACTTCTTCTTTAAGAGGCTCCTCTGTCCTCCACTCGTTACCTGTATTAATGGCACCTGTTTGAACTCATTATCAGTGTAAAAGACACCTGTCCACAACCTCAAACAGTCAGACTCCAAACTCCACTATGGCCAAGACCAAAGAGCTGTCAAAGGACACCAGAAACAAAATTGTAGACCTGCACCAGGCTGGGAAGACTGAATCTGCAATAGGTAAGCAGCTTGGTGTGAAGAAATCAACCGTGGGAGCAATTATTGGAAAATGGAAGACATACAAGACCACTAATAATCTCCTTCGATCTGGGGCTCCACGCAAGATCTCACCCCGTGAGGTCAAAATGATCATGAGAACAGTGAGCAAAAATCCCAGAATCACACGGGGGAACCTAGTGAATGACCTGCAGAGAGTTGGGACCAAAGTAACAAAGGCTACATCAGTAACACACTACGCCACCAGGGACTCAAATCCTGCAGTGCCAGACGCGTTCCCCTGCTTAAGCCAGTACATGTCCAGGCCCGTCTCAAGTTTGCTAGAGAGCATTTGGATGATCCAGAAGAGGATTGGGAGAATGTCATATGGTCAGATGAAACCAAAATAGAACTTTTTGGTAAAAACTCAACTTGTCGTGTTTGGAGGAGAAAGAACACCATACCTACTGTGAAGCATGGGGGTGAAGCATTGGGGCTGTTTTTCTGCAAAGGGACCAGGACGACTGATCCGTGTAAAGGAAAGAATGAATGGGGCCATGTATCGTGAGATTTTGAGTGAAAAACTCCTTCCATCAGCAAGGGCATTGAAGATGAAACGTGGCTGGGTCTTTCAGTATGACAATGATCCCAAACACACTGCCCGGGCAACAAAGGAGTGGCTTCGTAAGAAGCATTTCAAGGTCCTGGAGTGGCCTAGCCAGTCTCCAGATCTCAACCTCATAGAAAATCTTTGGAGGGAGTTGAAAGTTCGTGTTGCCCAGTGACAGCCCCAAAACATCACTGCTCTAGAGGAGATCTGCATGGAGGAATGGGCCAAAATGCCAGCAACAGTGTGTGAAAACCTTGTGAAGACTTACAGAAAACGTTTGGCCTCTGTCATTGCCAACAAAGGGTATATAACAAAGTACTGAGATGAACTTTTGTTATTGACCAAATACTTATTTTCCACCATAATTTGCAAATAAATTCTTTAAAAATCCTTCAATGTGATTTTCTGGATTTTTTTTTTCCTCATTTTGTCTCTCATAGTTGAGGTATACCTATGATGAAATTGGAGACCTCTCTCATCTTTTAAGTGGGAGAACTTGCACAATTGGTGGCTGACTAAATACTTTTTTTCTCCACTGTAGCCTATACGGCTGTGATTGGTGGGGAAGTCCCCAGGCACTCGCTGAAAAACTATCCCGCACTGTAGTAGGAACCCTCTAGCCTCTCCGAGCTTGCCGCTAAAGCGAGTGGGCGTGGGAATCGGTGTCAGACGGGATGATGGAGACTGAGCAGGTTGGGAACTAGCGGGAGCAGAGGTGCTACCTGGAGTCGGAGGGTAGGCCTGAGGACCCGACAGGCGATCCAACCAGGAATTAATTTGGACTAGCTGGGTGAGTATTACCTGTTGCTGGTGTGATAACTGATCTACTCGAGCTTCTAAGATGTTAACTTTGCGCGCTAGCGCGCTGTCTGCTGGGTCATTTTGGCGGAGTAGTACTGACATGGTTTTAGGACCCAGTGAGCAGACACAGACTCAGAAGTAGATTCAATTATATTTATTATGTGTTGAGTGTGCATGCGTGTATGTGTAGATGTGCAGCCGGGGCGAGCAGAGAGTCGTGCAGCCTGGCAACCCTAGGAATGAGCAAAGACTGGGAGGATTAGTGTCTGACTCAGGAGGGAATGTAGAGTGACGTGTGAAGTTTACTGTCGATGAGATGGTGAACAGGCTCAGGTTAGTCCCGAAGGCTCCGGCCAGGAAGACAGTGTCCACTGTCCCGGTTGTGGATGGAGAGGATGGTGTTGCAGTTGCGGTGTAGTGCTGCTCGGTCCGCCACCAAGGGTGAGAGGTCCACCGCCACGGATCTCCACCTGTGCACAGGGGATAGAGCGTAGAATAAAGGTGAAGGAGAGGATGGCTTACTTGTCGTGGCGACGTAGCCTTTCCAGGTGAAAGACGAAGAGAGGCGAGGTTCTTTGGTTAATGTAGGCTACGAGGAAGAAGACTCTGAGGAGGACGAAGACGACTGTCGGTCTCATCAGACCAAGGAGTAAGACGACTCCGCACTGATCCGTGGGCAGCGCGACCTAAATAGCTCGGGTGATGAGGGAGAGCAGGTGTGCACTCGGCTGTGGAGAATTAGGCAGGCAGAAAGAATCATCACACTTACATATAGGCTACACCTCTTTGTATTCCACTTTCAAACACAACCTACATTTGGGTCTGTAAAGCCTGATTGGGATATCTGTTTCAGACAGGAATACTTATGTTCTCCAGGCAATGCACTGGTATATTATATATCAACTAAAAGGATATTATAAACCCATTTAAAGTTAGCGCTGTCCTCACTACCAACTTTTGGGGATCCAGACATTCTATCTAATCTTTTTTCTCCCGTAATAAATTTCATCAGTGTTTTATGTAGCACTGTGACATTTCTAATGTCACTTTTTCATGTGTGCAACTTTTTTGTCATTGTTTTACAGCTTTTCTTGTAAATCAGAGACATTTTTGTCTTGTAAATTTGCCTACTTTTTGTATAAATATTCAGTATTTCCCCCATGTTGTTTTCCCCCTAAACTCAGTTTCTCACAAATTGTAACATTTTTCTCAAATTTGTCATGGAAAATAAGCCTTTTTCCTTATATATTTACAAAATCATTTAAATTTCTGATTTATTTTTTTTTCAGTAATTTTTTTGACTATCATCAACTTTCTACTTTTTTGTTGTGAATTTATACTATTTTCTCCTAAATTTGCATATTTTTTTCCTGGTACATTTGGTAAAGGTAAATTTGTTATTTACCTTTTTTTTGGGGGGGGGGGGGGGTCGGGGGGATACCTGAATCCTAAATTTGAAAACTGAATGTCATTGCAAAAAATTAAATGTCTAGATAATGAATCCAGAGTAAGTTTTTAAAACCAGGATGATTTAGTCACAAATCTACTCACAGATTTACTATCATTTCATAAATAATGCCTCTGCAGGTAGGATAACTGTTACCCTTGTCATAGCCGACTAAATCACAGTAATGTCCTTAGTTCATCTGCTTGGTAAGAAATAGCCACATGGTGACAAGTGATGACATCATAAATTAATGAAAAAGCATTAGTCCTGTCAGAAGAAATGTGTTAATCACCACAACTGATTAATAACTAAATAAAATGAGTTAAGAATAATGTTGATTAAGCCTCATTCAGTGGCTACATTAACCTCAGTTAATACTGATTGCACTGTTAAGATGCTATTAAGGGGGAAGAAGGGGTAAAGAATTTTTCACATCTTTCCAAGTTTTTGGCATTGGAAAATCTAGCATGAATTACATCCTTCAAAATTGGCCATGAAGTACCTCTTTTAAACCATTTGAACATTAACTGAGCTTTTTTTTTTAATATCAGGAGCAAGAATATGGCAGCAGCAGGGTGAACAAAGGAGGAGAGGAGAAAGGCAGTAAAAGTAACCAGAGAATCAGCACAGGTGTCCAGAGGCAAAGAAAGATAGCACTGATGATTAGAGAGAGAGAGGAGGCACAAGAGGCACATGACCAGGTAACAATAGTCAAAGCTTGATTTCTGCCAGTGCTGAAATACTTAACACATAATGGGTATTAAGTAGGCCTGCTGCTTCATAGTGGCATAGACTATTACAAGGCTGAATATATACAGTGGTTATAAAAAGTCTACACACCCCTGTTCAAATGCTAGGTTTTTGTCATGTAAAAAAATGAGACCAAGATAAATCATTTCAAAACGTTTTCCACCATTAATGTGACCTATAACATGAATGAATGAATGAATGAATTTTATTTATTTCGGATAGTACATTACAGGTTAAAAGAAATTGTATAATATAACAACAAGGTCAAATTAGACAAAGACTCCTTCTACTATACAATTCCACGTGAGTTATCCGAAATGGGTGATGGCTGAAGCCGCAGCTTATATTGCCCACCCATATTCCATCCAAGAATTCAAAGGAGAAAAAAGAGAAAACAAGACAAGAGCGATTACAATTTAAAACAAGGCTAAGACAAAATGTGACTGAGAGAAAAAGAAAACTGAGCTAGTCTAAGTTAAGCGGTTACTATTCAAAAACAAATCTAAGACATAGTGTCACAGAGAAAAAAAGAAAAAAAGAAAAAACTAAGCTACAACACAACACAGGCTGGAAATGTCAATCCTTATGTGAGTTTACATGTTGTCTTGTAAATATGTTTGGAGTATTTCTTCCTTTAGTTTTTGTTTAAATTGTCCAAGCTTTGTACATGATTTTAATTCAGGTCCAAAATCGTTCCATAATCTGACTCCTTGCACTGAAATACAGTGTTGCTTGGTGGTTGTTCTCACTGTAGGCTTTTGAAATATACATGTTCCTCTGAAGTGATATCGTTTCTCCCTTGTTTGGAACAACTTTTGGATATTTGCGGGCAGTGATAGATTCTTCACTTTGAACATTATTATTGTGGTTTTAAAGTCAATCAGATCTTTCAACTTGAGAGTTTTTTGTTTAAGAAAAAGTGGGTTTGTTGGTTCCCTGTAAGCTGCTTTGTTGATTATTCTAATAGCTCTCTTTTGAAGCATAAAGAGTGGATATATGTTTGTTTTATATGTATTTCCCCATACTTCATTACAATATGTCATGTATGGGAGTATTAATGAATGGTACAAGGTGTATAGTGTGGGTTGATTCAGCAAATTTTTCACTCTGTGTAATATTGCAATTGATTTGGATACTTTACCTTTTATATAATTAATATGTGGCTTCCAACACAGTTTGTTATCAATTATTACTCCAAGGAATTTAGTTTCGGATACCCTTTCAATCTCTACACCATTTACACTGAGTTTGGGTACTGGGTAGTTGTGATGGTTGTTAAAGACTATAAATTTTGTCTTGCTTAAATTGAGCGTTAATTTGTTTGAATCAAACCACAGTTTCAGCTTTCCTAATTCCTTTCCGAGTGTATCCAGAAGTTGTTCCAAATTGTTTCCACTGCATAGCAGATTAGTGTCATCAGCAAACAATATTAAGTCCATTTTTTCTGAAACTTTACATATATCATTTATATACATATTGAATAATAATGGTCCCAAAACTGAACCCTGTGGGACTCCACAGGTGACCTTCAGTAACTCTGAGTTTTTGCTGTTAACACATGCAAACTGATATCTATTCTTTAAGTAACTTAACCAGGACAGTGCTACCCCTCTAATACCACAATTTTGTAGTTTCTTTAATAATAGATTGTGATCTACTGTATCAAGTGCTTTTTTAAGATCCAGGAATACTCCAACTGAATACTCTTTATTTTCAATGGCTGTTGATATTTTTTCTGTAAATTCCATTAAGGCATATGCTGTTGTCCTTTTGTGTCTGAACCCATATTGCTGCTCACACAATAAATCATTCTTCAGTATGAAGTTGTCAATTCTCTCATAGAATATTTTTTCAAGTATCTTGGAAAATTGCGGTAATAGTGAAATTGGTCTGTAGTTGGAGAGTTCCCCTCTGTCGCCTGTCTTGTAAATCGGAATTACTTTAGCTATTTTCATTGCATTGGGAAATATACCTGATTGGAGAGACAGGTTACAGATATACGTCAGTGGTTTCACTATGCATTCGATAACAGTTTTGACTAGTAGCATGTCAATACCATCGCAGTCAGTAGATGTTTTACTTTTGAACGATTTAACAATTTCAATGACCTCTCTTTCGTCTGTGTTCTTTATGAAGATGGTGTCTTTTACAGCAGTGTTATTGCATATTGTATCACCTGTAGGCGCCGTAGTGGGTATTTCTCGGGCCAGTTTGGATCCAATGTTAACAAAAAAATTATTAAATTCATCTGCAGGTGAAGCCATATTCACATTCGGAGTCGATTTATTATTTTTTGGAATATTAGTTGGGTAGCTAGTATTTCTGCTTTTATTTCCAAGGATACTGTTGATTATTGTCCATGTATTTTTAATATTGTCTTTGTTTTTTTCCAGTTCTTTACTGTAATAGTCTCTTTTACTGCATCTTATTATATATGTTAACTTATTTTTGTATGTTTTATACCGTTGCTCTGCTTCTTTTGTCCTTTTCTTTATGAAAGCTTTATATAATAAATTTTTCTTTTTACACGCCTTTTGTAGTCCTTTGGTTAACCATGGTTTGTCAACAAATTTGTGTTTAAGCTTTTTTTTAAGCTTTTTTTTAACTAATGGGCAGTTTTTTTCATAAAGAGTGGTTACAATGTTTATAAATGTGTCATAGGCTTCATTTACATCTGATACATGGACAACCCAATTGAAAAACAAACTGAAATCTTTTAAGGGGAAGAATAAAAAATAAAAAAACTGACAGTAACCTGGTTGCATAAATATGCACACCCTTTTATAACTGGGAATGTGGCTGTGTTCAGAATTAACCAATCACATTCAAACTCATGTTAAATGGAAGTCAGCATACACCTGCCACCATTTACAGTGCCTCTGATTAACCCCAAATAAAGTTCAGCTGTTCTAGTAGGCTTTTCCAGACATTTTTGTAGTCACATCTTACAGTAGTGGTCCCCAACCTTTTTTGCGCCACGGACCGGTTTAATGTCAGACAATATTTTCAGGGACCGCCCTTTTAGGTGTGGTGGATAAATACAACAAAAGAGCATGATACGACCGGCATAAAAACCGTGGTATTTTCTAAATATAATAAACATGAACGTCCTCTTAACATCATGACAACAACAACTCTCTGGTCACTATGGTAACATTTAAACATGCCTTCAAAAGAAGATACACCACAAACACAAGTATAAAGTGCATGAAAAATACAACACACCACAACGCTGAATCAGTGGGAGCCCTGAGCTTGTTCCTCTGCAACGAGATGGTCCCATCTCGGGGTAATGGGAGACGATGACACCCGAAGTGTATTGCTTATGTCCCGTCTACTTCGTAATTTTGTTTTGGTTGCTGTCACTGCAGAAAACCCCGCTTCACACAGATATGACGTCAGAAATGGCAATAGCGTTTTCAGTGCTGTTGTGGCGATCTCAGGGTATTCAGCCATGACTTTAATCCAGAACACCGGCAGAGCTGTTGTCTCGAACATACTTTTAAGGCCGCCGTCATTTGCGATCTCCAGCAGTTGATCTTCTTCTTGCACAGACATGTTGGATTCACCTGGTTTGTTGAGAAATGGGTCGCGCATCCATTCTTTGGCAGTTCGTGGATCTTTTGTAGTTGGAAAGTAGCGCTCAAACTCTTTTAAAAGCAAAGACAGGTGATCGTGCACCAGCTGGGAGAATGAAGGCTCGGGCTCAGTCGCTTCCAAAATCCCTGCTAATGTTTGAAACATGTCAAAACATACCTCCATTCACGCGCCGTCCCCACAAATCTAATTTGGCTTTAAATGCAGCTACTTTATCTGCCAACTTGAAGACAGTTGTCATTTTCCCCTGAAGTGACAGATTGAGTTCACTGAGCAGGCTGAATTTGTCGCACAAGTAAGTGAGTTTTGCGACCCATTCCTTGTCACTGAAATGTGCTGCCAGTGGTGACTTTTTTTCTGAGAGAAATCTGCAGCGGCTCTCGTAATTCAAACACTCTGGCAAGCGATCTCCCTCGGAATAACCATCTTATTTCTGTGTATAAGAGAAGATGTCTGTGCTCCACCTCCATCTCCTCACAAAGCTGCTCGAACAGGTGCGAGTTAAGGGCATGTGCTTTGATGTGGTTAATAACTTTAATTACATCATTCAATACGCTGTTAAGTTCCGGTGGCGTTTTTCAGGTAGCCAGCATTTCCCTGTGAATGACACAATGCGTAGACTGACACTCAGGTGCAACCTGCTTAATCCAAGCAGTTAAACCAGACAGCCTTCCAGTCATGGCACTCCTGCACGTGGGTTTTTGATTCACTAATTCCCGGCCTTGAATGTTAGCGGTAACGTATCACGTCACCGAGACAAGTGTCTTGACGTGCGTCAAGAGTGAGCCATAGACGGATATAATGAAGAGAATCCGGTAATTTTTCAAAATAAAACATTCAGACTCAGATAATAAATAAAACGGAAGTAATGTAAGTATTTTTATTCTTTCTGTGCGGCCCGGTACCAAATGACCCACGGACTGGTACCAGTCTGTGGCCCGGGGGTTGGGGACCTCTGTCTTACAGGACAAGCCATGGTCTGCAAAGACCTTCCAAAGCATCAGAGGGATCTCATTGTTCAAATGTATCAGTCAGGAGTGTAATGACCCGAGCGTCGATCTTGTCCGCGCTTGGGCCATGTATCATCTCTGCCGGCCTTGACAGCTGTGGATTACATTCTGGCTCCACCGGGCTCTTATTGTGACAGTGCTCGGTGGGGTTTCCGGCTGTCAAGGTCGATCGGCTGTTTGACATCACTGCTCGTTAGTGACCGGCTTTATTAGCGGGCGCTGGCAGCAGTTGATGGCTGGAGTATCGTCAAACATTCCTGGTCCTCGTTCGTGTCAGGTTCGTGTTAATATTCTTGTTCATGTTCATAGTTAAGGTCGTAGTGGCTGGGGTTAGCCCTACGATCCCTTGTATTCTGAAGTGTGTGTTTTGCCCTCAGCGGCTCACAGCTTTGTGTCTCGTCTTGCCTTTGTTATAATAAAACACCTTTGCAAAACTCACTGGCGACTTTTGGCGTCTTATGGTGGCCTGCGAGGGTCACCGCTCGACAAGGAGAAGGTTACAAAAGAATTTCCAAGGCATTAAATATACCATGGAACACAGTGAAGACAGTCATCATCAAGTGTAGAAAATATGGCACAACAGTGACATTACCAAGAACTGGACGTCCCTCCAAAATTGAACTGAAAAGAAAAGAAAACTGGTTAGGGAGGCTGCCAAGAGGCCGACAGCAACATTGAAGGAGTTGCAGGGATTTCTGGAAAGTACTGGCTATTTAGCACATGTGACAAAAATATCCCTTTTTCTTCATATGTCTGGGTTATGGGGTAGAGTGGCAAGACAGAAGCCTTCTCTTACGAAGAAAAACATCCAAGCCTGGCTACATTTTGCAAAAACACATTCAAAATCTCCCAAACGCATGTGGGAAAATATTTTATGGTCCGATGAAACCAAGGTTGAACTTTTTGCCATAATTCCAAAAGGTATATTTGGTGCAAACACAATACCGCTCATCATCAAAAGAACACCATGCCTGCAGTGAAGCATGGTGGTGGCAGCATCATGCTTTGGGGCTGTTTTTCTTCAGCTGGAAGTGGGGCCTTAGGCAAGGTGGAGGGAATTATGAACAGTTCCAAATACCAGTCAGTGTTGGCACAAAACCTTCAGGCTTCTACTAGAAAGCCGAAGATGAAGAGGAACTTCATCTTTCAGCACAACAATGACCCAAAGCACACATCCAAATCAACAAAAGAATGGTTTCACCAGAAGAAGATTAAGGTTTTGGAATGACCCAGCCAGAGTCCAGGCCTGAATCCGATCGAATATCATGGGGTGATCTGAAGAGGGCTGTTCACAGGAGATGCCCTCGCAATCTGACAGACTTGGAGCATTTTTGCAAAGAAGAGTGGGCAAATATTGACACATCAAGATGTACCATGTTGAAAGACTCCTACCCAAAAAGACTATTTACTTACTTACTTGATCGCCATTAGGGGAGCAACCACATGTTTCTTCCAAACCTCTCTGTCATCGATTAGTGTTTCCAGCTCCTTTACAGTGACTCCACCAGCATCTTGCCTTAGGATTTCCACATAGCTTTGTTGTGGTCTCCCTCTGGTATGGTGACCATGGGTTGGTTGCCACAGGACTAGTTTGTGGGTGTTCATTTCCGGATGGCGGTGGCAGTGTCCAGCAAGTTGCATTCTCCTTGCTGCTACAGCATTTTGTTCCCCACTGGGGGAAGGTCACCGTACAACTCTGTATTGGTTGTATGAGTCCACCATTTTACATTGAGCACTTTCCTCAGCATGCAAGTGTAGGTACCATTTAGAGAGCATTCTATCTGCGGTGTTACTGTCCAGCTTTCGCATCCATATAACAAGTTGGCCTCTATGGCAGCTGGAAAGAATCTGATCTTAAGATTCCTCAACATTCTTGACTCCCAGATATTCTTCATCTTTGTTCAAGGCTTGCCATGCTTGTGCTTTTCATGTCTTTATGTCTTTCTCCATGCTGTCTATCCATGAACCCAGGTATTTGAAGTCTTTCTTTTCCAGCTCAGTACCCTCTTGTTTTCAGTGGTCCCGTTTCCCTAATGTTGTAGGTCAGGTACTTTGTTTTCTTGGCATTAATACCGAGGCCAACCTTTTTACATTCAACTTCTATTCTAATTAGTAGTTGCTGGGCTTGTCTAATCTGATCTAATAGCAGAGCTATGTCATCTGCGAAGTCCAAGTCAGTTAGTGTTTCCTTGGAGAATCTTGATAATCTTCTGGGGATGGATGGTGAATCCCAGTTCCTCTTCCCTTACCTCCATGGCTTTTCTTAGAGCATAGTCAAGGACTATGATGAACAGGAAGGTTGCTAGTGTATCCCCTTGCAGTACACCCACTGTGATATTAGACAGCTCTGTTTCCCCGTCAGGGTTATTATCCTTGCTCTGGCGTCCTTGTACGCCATCTTCTTCTATGGCCTGAGCCAGTATTGGTGGAATTCCATATACCCTTAATATTGTAGCGCTGACCTTGGGTTCCAATCTGTAAAGTCATTCTTTGCTGAAGAAAAATTGTTTCAACTCAAAAGTCTGGTCATGAACTGCTTCTCTCACCCAAGGACCAGAGCTGTAACACTACCCATTGGCCATAAAGTGGAAATCAATCCATTCTCCAGGACTTAGTCATTCTCCGTTTTCTGCTCTGTGAGGAACCTTGGAATTATTTTTGATCAAGATCTGTCTTTCAATTCACATATTAAATTTGTTTCTAAGACTGCCTTCTATCATTTGCATAATATTGCCAAGATTAGGAGCATCTTGTCTCAGAGTGATGCTGAGAAACTGATCCATGCTTTTGTTAGCTCTAGATTAGATTATTGTAATTCTTTATTATCAGGTTGTCCTAAAACATCTTTAAAAAGTCTTCAGCTGATCCAAAATGTTGCAGCAAGAGTTTTAACAGGTACTAGAAAGAGAGATCATATCTCTCCAGTTCTAGCCTCCCTTCATTGGCTTCCCATAGAGTTTAGAATTAAGTTTAAAATCCTTCTTCTTACTTTCAAAGCTCTAAACAATCAGGCCCCTTTTTATTTAAAAGATCTGATACTACCGTATTTGTCATAACCCGAGCGCTATTATTGTCCGCGCTCGGGCCACACACCATTCCTGTCAGGCTTTGACAGCGGTGTTGTCATTCTGGCTTCCCGGGCTCTGATTGGACAAACGCTTGGGGGAGTTTCCTGCTGTCAAGGTCTGAACAGCTGTGTTGCATTTGCGGTCGTTAGCGGCTGGCTTTAAAAGCTGGCGCCAGCGGCTGCATCTCGCGGCAGTCTCGTCAAACGTTCATCTAACGATCATCCGTGATTCCTTCTCATGTGTAAATGTGTTTATCGATTGTAGTTATTGTTGGTACTCCGTTGCCCTTGTCCTTGTCAGACGCTGAGCGAGCGTTCCTCGTCTCAGCTGTCAATGGATTGTTCGATATGTTAACAAGTAGTCTTGCTTCTCAGCCCACGCGGCTGGTTATCTTGTCCTTCCCTCTCTCTAATTGTTAATAAACACCTGTGCAACTTCACTGGACTGTGGCATCTTATGCTGGCTCGTGAGGGCCAGTCCTGACAGTATTATCCTAACAGAGCACTACGCTCCCAAAATGCAGGATTACTTGGAATACCTAGAATCTCCAAAAGTACAATGGGAGGCAGAGCCTTCAGTTATCAAGCTCCTCTCCTGCGGAACCAGCTGCCAATCTGGATTTGGGAGTCAGACTCGATCTCGGTTTTTAAGAATAGGGTTAAAACCTTCCTTTTTGATATAGCCTACAATTACGGAGGGATCATGTGTTTCTGAACCCTCCCTTAGTTATGCTGCTAATAGGTTTAGTCAGCCGTGGGATCTCCAATAATGCACTGGGCCTCACTCCTTTCTTCACTCTCAATGAATTTTTTTTTTTTTTTTTTTTTGCTAGTCATTAACATCTGTTTGTTCTCTCCCATAGATTGAGTCCCCATCGTGCTGTTTGCTCTCTACATGTCTGTTCTTTTCATCTTCTCTATCCCCTCACCCCCCAGCCAGTCGCAGCAGATGACTCCCCCTCCCTGAGCCTGGTTCTGCTAGAGGTTTCTTCCTGTTAAAAGGGAGTTTTTCTTCTCCACCGTCACCAAGCACTTGCTCACAGGGGATCGCCTGATTGCTGGGGTCCTTCTGCAACTATGGGGGTTCCCCTACAGTTGAAAGTGCTATGAGATGACTGATGTTGTGAAAAGGCGCTATATAAATAAAGCTGAATTGAATTGAACTGAATTGCTCTTTGGCAAAGGAATGTTTCAGTCGACAGGTTTATGGTTGATATAATCCAGACTTGGGAGTCAAGATTCTCCAATAAACAACCAGACAGTTTCACAGTGCCATCTGTTGGACGAATCAGGAATATTTAATTTTTTCTCTTTGTAGTGGAATTTATGCATTATGGACAAATAAATTAATTCATATTCTTTCTCTCTCAACAGTATCCACTACTGAAGACATGGTTGAACTCTTGGGATGGACAATGTAGTTTCAAATGCTTTTATTGGTATGATTTGATATGTGTTGCTTTATTTTCAGGAAGAAATTAATTTTTGCATGCTTACTATCACAAATTAATTATAGTTACAATGTAAAGACATTGTATGTTCTCTTACTACTGAGTAGAATATCTTAGTCACTAAAATTTTCAATTCACTTCAATCAGGCGATCCCCTGTGAGCAAGCACTTGGCAACGGTGGGGAGGAAAACCTCCCTTTTAACAGGAAGAAACCTCCAGCAGAACCAGGCTTAGGGAGGGGCAGTCACCTGCTGCGGCTGGCTGGGGGGTGAGGGGATAGAGAAGACGAAAAGAACGGACATGTAGAGAGCAAACAGCATGAAGGGGATTCAATCTATGGGAGAGAATAAACACATGTTAATGACCAGTGAAAATTTTTCATTGAGAGTGAAGAAAGGAGTGAAGCCCAGTGCATTGTTGGAGGTCCCCCGGCTGTCTAAACCTATTAGCAGCATAACTAAGGGAGGGTTCAGGAGCACATGATCCCTCCCTAATTATAGGCTATATTGTAGCGCCCATAATTGTAACCTTATGTAGCTCACATATTTGACTGCATAGGCTCAAACACAGAGAGACTTTAAGCTTGCAGTGTGTATTGACATCACGCCTCAGATGGACAATGGGTCTGGACCACCTGCGGACTTGGAAGGAAGACGGAGGATCGGGGACGAGATCCTGAAAGGGTTGTCTGACCCCCTGGGGTCAGACGGAAGAGCAAGAAGTGATTAATTGTAAATAGAAGGATTTGACTTGAGTGTGTGATTCTGGTTTTGATGTGCTGGTATAAAGGTATGGGGTTTACCGCAGCTCTCCCTCTTTTTTCCTGACTGAGAGAGAGAGCTGGGGACGTGAGATGCAATAAACCAATACTGAGAAATAATCCAGTCTCATCATTTCATGATCCCCACATTGGTGACCAAGATGTAAGATGCCAGGGGAACGTTACCCTGACGCGGATTCACCGGAGACCGCCCGCACGAGTGCAGGCTCGATTAAGCTCCCCGAGTTCTGGCAAGACGACCCGCACTCATGGTTCCAACACGCAGAATCGCGGTTCGTGCTTGGGGGAATATCAGCAGATGACTCCAAGTTTCATAATGTCATCACAAGACTTGACAGCCGCACAGCTCAATGTGTGCGGAGCCTGGTGCAGCAGCCGCCCGCTGCTGGCAAGTACGACGTGCTGAAAGCCGCCCTCATCGAGAGTTTCGTGCCATCAGCCGAGGTGAGGGCCAGGCAGCTTCTGGACCTGCGCGACAGAGGAGGTCGCAGGCCGGCCCACCTCATGGAGGACATGCTGCAGCTGATCAGGACAGACAACGATGCGTTTCTGTTCAAACACATCTTCTTGAGGACCCTCCCAGCACACATGAGGGGTACCCTGTCCGGCATGAGGTGTGTGACCCAGCAAGACTTCCGCGCGCTGGCCAAGGAAGCGCAGCGGCTCCTCGACGCCTGCGACGAGCAGGAGCCTTCCGTGGCAGCAGCAGACCTCGGCGCGGCGGCCGGGGGCAGTGAGGAGCCGGAGGCAGCAGCGGCAATCCCAGCGACGACGGCAGCGGCGCGGTCCCGAAGCAGAGGAGGGGACGGCCTCTGTTTTTACCATTGACGCTTCGCTGAGAAGGCGTACAGATGCATCCCGCCGTGCAGTTTCAAGAAACAGGGAAACGCCCGGGCCGGGTGTCGTTAGCAGCTTTGACTCTCGGTGAACAGAACAAGCTGCTTTATCTGACAGATGCGGGCTCCGGGCGGCAATTCCTCGTGGACACCGGAGCCCAGAGGAGTTTCATCACCGTGACCTATGCGGACCGTGTGGCTGGGCCCCGCGGAGACGGGGCAACGGCGGCGTACGGCTCGTCTATCAAAACTTTCGGGGAAAGGACTCTGCACCTGTCCTTGCACGGCCGCACCTATGAATGGACTTTCATAGTAGCGGCGGTGAGCTTCAACATGTTAGGCGCTGACTTTTTGTGCTCACATGGCTTGTTAGTGGATCTGGTTAATAGACGCCTAGTTAATGCACTCTCTTTTTGTTCTATCCCTTGTGCAGCTCGAGTGTCCCCGCCGCCAGTACAGACCAACGTCGCCACAGCAGGTGGTAAGTTTCACACTCTTCTAACCCAGTTCCCAGCACTCACAGTTCCCACGTTTTCAGCTAAGGTTGCGAAGCACGGGGTGGAGCACTTTATCACCACAGTTGGCCCACCAGTTTTTGCGAAAGCTCGGCGCTTGGATGCAACTAAGCTCTCCATTGCGCGCGAGGAGTTCGCCAACCTGGAAAGGTTGGGCATAATTCGCCGCTCGAAGAGCCCATGGGCATCACCACTACATATGGTTCCTAAGGCTGATGGCTCGTGGAGACCTTGTGGTGATTACCGCAGGTTAAACAATGCCACAGCGCAGGACCGCTACCCAATTCCGCACATCCAGGATTTTTCGGTGCATTTAGCGAAAGCGAGCATTTTTTCTAAAATAGACCTGGTCCGCGGTTATCATCAGGTCCCGGTCCGACCAGAGGACATTCCCAAAACAGCGGAAATAACCCCGTTCGGACTTTTTGAATTTTTACGCATGCCTTTTGGCTTTAAAGGCGCCGCGCAAACCTTCCAACGAATGATGGATGCCGTGTTGCGCGACCTCCCTTTTGTTTTTGTCTACTTGGACGACATTTTAGTCGCCAGTGCCTCCGAGGAGGAACACGAAAAACACCTCACGACGGTTTTTCAGAGGTTGGGAGTGCACGGGTTGATAATTAACCCGGCCAAGTGCCATTTTGGCGTAGCGCAAATCGATTTTTTTGGGACACCGCGTCTCCCCAGAGGGAGCAGTCCCGCTACCGGCCAAAGTACGCGCAGTGGCAGAGTTTCCCTAGCCACAAACGGTCAAAGCGTTGCAAGAATTTTTAGGAATGGTAAATTTTTATAACCGTTTCATACCCCACGCAGCGCAGCTTATGCAACCGTTATACGCCGCGCTGAAAAAGCAGAAGCCCTCCAATGTGATCGAGTGGTCCCCGGAGCGGGAGCGCGCATTCACGGAGGTTAAAAAAGCACTTGCAGACGCAGCACTGCTGGCTCACCCAGACCCATCAGCCCGCATAGCGCTAACCACCGACGCGTCAGATGTGGCCATAGGGGCTGTTGTAGAGCAGCAGGTCGCCGGGGTTTGGCAGCCGCTCGCTTTTTTCAGCAGATCCTTGCGCGATGCTGAGCGGAAATACAGCGCGTTTGACAGGGAGCTGCTAGCGCTCCACCTGGCCATTCGCCATTTCCAGTTCTGGCTGGAAGGGCGGCGTTTCACCGCGTTTGTCGACCACAAACCGCTCACTTTTGCAATGTCCAAAATTTCAGAACCGTGGTCAGGACGGCAGCACAGACAGCTGGCCGCAATTTCGGAATTTACCACTGATATTCAGCACGTAGCCGGTAAGCTCAATGTAGTAGCGGACTGCCTCTCACGCACGGTAACAGTGCCTGTCCGCGCGGATGCGGATTGTACTACCGCAGCCGTGGGGCGAAGTAACAGCGCGGACGCGCACGTGGCCCCTGTTCACGTGGGGATAGATTATGCAGCCATGGCAGCAGAGCAGAGCGGAGACGCAGACGTGCGCGCGCTCCTGTCTGGACCAACAGGGTTAAGGCTGGAGAGCAAAAGTTTACAAACCGGTTTGCCCCCCCCAATCTGCGACATATCCACCGGGCGGCCGCGCCCGGTGGTACCGGCCACGTGGCACCGTCGCATTTTTGACACGGTGCACTCCCTGGCGCACCCGGGAGTACGCGCTTCTGTGAAAATGGTAGCGGAGAAGCTTGTTTGGCCGAGCCTGCGCAAGCACGTGAAAGAGTGGGCGAAAGCCTGCATGGCTTGCCAGCGGGCCAAAGTCCACAGGCACACGAAAGCCCCCTTAGAACCGTTCCACATTCCGGCTAAGAGGTTCGATCATGTGCACGTAGACCTAGTGGGTCCCCTACCGCCGTCACAAGGGTTCACACATCTCCTGACAATGGTGGACTGAACCACACGTTGGCCTTGCATGACGAGTCTGTACGACCGGCGAGGGCGCCTCAACGCGGCAGACCCCCCCAGGGAACGGCCCCTGGAGCCCCCGCAGGGGGCAAATAACCTTTCTCTCCCTCATTCCACAGATTCGCCGCAGGACGGCACAACACAAACTGTGAAACCTGCGTACAGCAGGTTCGGGAGGAGGTTGAAGCCCAGACTACGTGCAGAGTGATGTGTGTTTTGATCAAACTGTGTAGGTTGTGCTGTAGATTCTGCAGGTAGGGGGCGACATATGCTGTATTGCCTTTAGGATACTGTTATTGTGTGTCCATTCTTTGGCGTTTGGGGGGGGGAGGTGATGTAGCGCCCATAATTGTAACCTTATGTAGCTCACATATTTGACTGCATAGGCTCAAACACAGAGACTTTAAGCTTGCAGTGTGTATTGACATCACGCCTCAGATGGACAATGGGTCTGGACCACCTGCGGACTTGGAAGGAAGACGGAGGATCGGGGTGAGATCCTGAAAGGGTTGTCTGACCCCCTGGGGTCAGATGGAAGAGCAAGAAGTGATTAATTGTAAATAGAAGGATTTGACTTGAGTGTGTGATTCTGGTTTTGATGTGCTGGTATAAAGGTATGGGGTTTACCGCAGCTCTCCCTCTTTTTTCCTGACTGAGAGAGAGAGCTGGGGACGTGAGATGCAATAAACCAATACTGAGAAATAATCCAGTCTCATCATTTCATGATCCCCACAATATCAAAAAGGAAGGCTTTAACCCTATTCTTAAAAACAGAGATCGAGTCTGACTCCCAAATCCAAATTGGCAGCTGGTTCCACAGGAGAGGAGTTTGATAAATGAAGGCTCTGCCTCCCATTGTACTTTTGGAGATTCTCGGTATTCCAAGTAATCCAGCATTTTGGGAGCATAGTGCTCTGTTAGGATAATAGGGTAGTATCAGATCTTTTAAACAAAAAGGGGCCTGATTATTTAGAGCTTTGAAAGTGAGAAGAAGGGTTTTAAACTTAATTCTAAACTCTATGGGAAGTCAATGAAGGGAGGCCAGAACCGGAAAGATATGATCTCTCTTTCTAGTACCTGTTAAAACTCTTGCTGCAGCATTTTGGATCAGCTGAAGACTTTTTAAAGATGTTTTAGGACAACCTGATAATAAAGAGTTACAATAATCTAATCTATAGCTAACAAAAGCGTGGATCAGTTTCTCAGCATCGCTCTGAGACAAGCTAATCCTAATCTTTGCAATATTGTGCAAATGATAGAAGGCAGTCTTTGAAACAAGTTTAGTATGTGAATTGAAAAACAGATCTTGATCAAAAATAACTCCAAGGTTCCTCACACAACTATTAAGAGAAAGAGTAACCGTATCCAAACTAAAAGTTTGATTTGGAAAGGTATTTCTTTTTTTTTTTTTTTTAAATTTAAGTTTTTGTAAAGGGTATACAGGTCATTACAGCATTGCATTGTTAACATTTTCATCGTACGTTCCCTTATATTTTGCTATTTGACAACATTGGTAGAATAGTTATTACAACACCCCCTTTTTTTTAAAGTGAAAGAAAAAGTGAAATTAAAGAGAATTAAATTAAAAAAACAAACAAACAAACAAAAAAACCCGAATAAACAAACAAACAGAACAGTAAAAAACAAACAAACAGAAAATTAAGTAATTAAAAGTAAAAGAGCATCTGAGTAGCATTGGAACGAAGAGTGGGACCATCATTGAAATGGTATTTGTCAAAGATTAGATCTAATGGAAGACACATATGCGATCCAGGGTTGCCAAAAGTTCATGAACCCATCCATGTCCTGTCTCAGTGCGAATGTCAACTTTTCCATCGAGTAAATGTCTTGAATCACGTTAATCCAATCTTCAGGTGTAGGACAGTCCTTCAGCATCCATTTTTTAGTTAGGGCTTTTTTACTTGCCAATATTAAAACATTGAATAAGTATTTATCTCCTCGTCTTTCCAGTGAGTCCAGTAGTAAACCCAAATACAAAGTTATAAAAGAAAAGGGAACTGTTATTTTGAATATTTTCCCCAATATTGTCTGTACATTGGTCCAATATTGGTGGATAACTGGGCATGACCAAAACACATGAAAATGATTTGCAGTCTTTTCACCACACAAGCGCCAACAATTCAACCCCTTATGGGTAAATTTGTTTTGTGCAGGTGTTCTGAAAAATCTTACCAAGTTTTTCCATCCAAATTCTCTCCACTGCAGGGATGAGGTACTTTTCCATTGCTGTCTATTTAGCTTTTCCCATATTTCCAATTGTAAAGTGAAATTCCCCTCTTTTTCCCATCTCTCTTTTATATATGATGTGTTGTCTCCTTTTAAGTCTTGAAGACCTTGGTATATTTTAGAAATGTATCTGATCCCTGGGATCCCTTTATATGCCATTAAGAAGACCTTCAGAACACCTGACTGGGCCCTTTCCAAATCCTCCTTTTTAAGTATATTGTTTATGTGGTGTCTAAGCTGAAAGAACCTGTAAAGATCTTGATTTATTAGACCTTGTTTTTCCAAATCTTCAAAACTTCTTAAAGTTTGCCCCTTAAAGAAATCGTAATATTTTATCAGCCCTTTCTCTTTCCACTCTTTAAATCTAGTATCTGTTTTATTGAGGGTAAAGTCTTGATCATAGGCAATCCATTGCAGAAGTCGATAGGGCTCTTTAGTTTGATTCTCTCTGACTATCTTAAACCAAATTTTTAGCGGGGTCTCTATCCATGGGTTAGTGTTATTCAAGAGTTTAGGTAAGGCATTGTTCCCTATTATCGCCTGTAGGGGGATGTCACTTGTTATTTGGCATTCCATCTCCTTCCATTGTGCAGTGTAGACTGGGTTACATATCTCTACTAAAGTTTTAATTTGTGCAGCTATAAAATAGTCCCTGATATTTGGCAGCGCGAGCCCACCTTTGTCTTTGTTTAGCTGTAGGGTTCTATATCTGATTCTAGGTCTCTTGCCCTGCCATATGAATCTTTAGATCCTTCTGTCTAGCTCCTGCCATGTTTTTTGGGGGGGTTCTACCGGTATTGTTTGGAAAAGGTATAGAAGACATGGGAGTATATTCATTTTGACTGCTTCAATTCTTTGTGCAGTACCTAAGAATGGTATCATATTCCATCTTGCTAGGTCAGATTTTATTTTTGTCACCAGTGGATCATAGTTTAGTGTTATAATTTTGTTGAGTTGTTTCGGGATATTGATCCCCAGATATTTCATAGATTCCAGCTCCCAGTTAGTTTTGAGTTCACTTAGTGAATAATGATTTGGGTCATAGTTGAATGTTAAAACTTGGGTTTTATGCATGTTTAATTTGTACCCCGATAAATCTCCATAGTCTGAAAAAACTGAGATTAGTTCTGGTAAAGAAGTGTCTGGTTGCCCTAGGTATATTAAAATGTCATCAGCAAAGAGTGCTATTTTATGTTCCTTCTGACCAAGTGTAATACCTTGAATTTTTTGATTTTGTCTTATCCATTGGCTCAGAGGTTCTATGAAGATTGCAAAGAGCAGTGGAGACAGGGGGCAGCCTTGACGACATCCTCTTTCCAGCTCAAAAGATGATGATAAATTACCGTTAATCCTTATTTTAGCTGTTGGTTTTTTATATAATGCCTGGATAGTTCTAATGAAGTTGTTATGAAAATTGAAACTGGATAAGATTCTATATAGGAAAGACCAGTCAACCGAATCAAATGCTTTTTCAGCATCTAATCCCAATATGACTGCATTTAAGTTATATTTTTTTATATGATGAATTATGTGTAAAGTGCGTCAAATGTTGTCTTGTGTCTATCTTTGTCTTATAAAACCTGTTTGGTCTAAGTGAATTAAGTCTGTCAGTATGTTTTCTAACCTTTTGGCAAAGATAATGGTAAAAAGCTTATAGTCCTGATTTAATACACTGATTGGTCTGTAGTTGGAGCATTCTAGTTTATCCTTTTCAGGTTTAGGTATAACTGCAATGACCCCTTCTCTCCAGGAGGGGGGGATTTCCCCTGTGTGGAGGACATAGTTAAATGTTTTCAAGAGGAGAGGAGATAGTTGCTGTTTAAAGGTTTTGTACCATTCTGCTGTATAGCCATCTGCTCCTGGGGATTTGTTAGCTTTAAGTTTCATAATTGCTTTTTCCAATTCTTTAGGTTGTATTTCTGACAGTAGTGTTTTATTTTGTGATTCCGTAAGTTGGGGAAGGTGTAATGTGTTTAGGAATGTCTCGGATGCGTTTTTATGTTTTTTGTGGGAGTATAAGTTCTTGTAGTAATTCTCGAAGCTTTTAAGAATATCCTGAATTCTGAATTTTATTTCCTTTGATACTGGGTCTCTGATTTTGTAGATTGCTCTTTCTGTTTGTTGTTTCCTCAATTTATAGGCTAGTAATTTTGCCGATTTACTGCCTGCTTCATAGTGTTTTTGTTTCAGAAATGTAAGTTTCTTCTGGATTTCTATTGTGTAGATCTCATTTATTTGATTTTTAATTTCTTTAATCTTGAGCGAGCCATTAGAATGAGTGTTGTCTTTGTGTTCTTTTTCTAGGTTCTTGAGTTCTGACTCTAGTGTGATTAGTTTTTCTTGTCTCAGTTTCTTTTGGGTTGCCAGTTTTGCAATAATTTTTCCCCTTATTACAGCTTTGCACGCATCCCACAGTATTAAAGGGGATACTTCTCCATTATCGTTTTCTTCCAAATATTTGAAAATATCTGATTCCAATTCATCTTTCAGTGGTCCTTTCAGGACATTTGAATTCAACCTCCAGGAAAATGTATTATTTGTGTATTTTTGGATGTTTAAGTCCATATAGATCGGACTGTGGTCAGAGAGATCCATCAGTCCTATTTTACATGTTTTTACTCTTCCAATGTCTCTATTAAACATAAAAAAGTAATCAATCCTTGAGTAAGATGAATGTGGCGTTGAATAAAAAGTATAATCTTTTACATTGGGGTTGAATTCCCTCCATACGTCACAGATTCCCATTTCTTTTAGTAGCATCCGAGTTTTCCTATTTTGAGTGTTATTTTGATGTGAAGAATTACCTGTTGCATCCCATTATGGATTCAGTCTTAGATTGAAGTCTCCACCACATATCACTAAACCTTGGGCTTTAGTTATCATTAAGTCGAATACATTTTGGGCACTGGGCCTCACTCCTTTCCTCACTCTCTATGAAATATTTTTTTTTTTTGCTGGTCATTAACATTTGTTTGTTCTCTCCCATAGATTGAGTCCCCATCGTGCTGTTTGCTCTCTACATGTCTGTTCTTTTCTTCTTCTCTATCCCCTCACCCCCCAGCCAGTCGCAGCAGATGACTGCCCCTCCCTGAGCCTGGTTCTGCTGGAGGTTTCTTCCTGTTAAAAGGGAGTTTTTCCTCTCCACCGTCGCCAAGTGCTTGCTCACAGGGGATCGCCTGATTGCTGGGGTCTTTCTGCAACTGTGGGGGTCCTCCCTACAGTTGATAGTGCTATGAGATGACTGTTGTTGTGAAATGGCGCTATATAAATAAAGTTGAATTGAATTGAATTGAATTTTTATAAAATTTCCATTTAGCCCCTGGTGGTGCATATACATTCAGCAGGGTGATATCTTCTCCCTCTAGCCGCCCAATTACCAAACTGTACCTCCCTTCTTTATCTTTGTGTTCTGATTTTTTTTCAAATGTAATTTTGGTTGATATCAATGTCGCTACTCCCCTCCTCCTCCCTGACTTATATGAAGATGAAGAGATCATTTTAAACCCTTGTCTATTGAGTTTAGTGTGTTCCACGTCTGTTAGGTGGGTTTCTTGTAAAAATATTATTTCTGCTTTGTCTTTTTTCATTTTGCGTAGAATCTTGGATCTTTTAACTGGATTCAGGATCCCTTTTACATTATATGAGGCTATTTTGGTTACACCCTGTTTCTCCATTGTATTTTCTTATTTAGTATAACAGTGTGGTGGCCCTCTTTTTTGCTACTCAGAAACTGAAAGAACATTAAGAACATAAAAAACATTAAGAACATAGTGTATGAGACTTTAAAACAAAAAACTGTCAAAAAAACTTCCTGAGCTGGGGTCTCTTTAAAGACCCTGTAAGAGCCTTGATGGAGTGTAGGCTCTGAGGGAAATTCCTCAAATTCTGTTACGTGTTGAGGGCCCTCTCTTACCCCTGTAAGTTGTCCCATGTTTTTAGCGTGAATTTCAGATCCCAATCCGAATTTGTAATGATTTTTTTTTTTTTTTATGCCTATACCCTATGAGATTGTGTGCACCCTCCCACCCCCATCACAGCAAACCTTCACTCTAATACAGTATTTGTTAGTGTGGGGAGAACATGTGGGTCATTGTTACATTTCTATTTTAACAAGATTTTTTTTTTCCCTTTAAATTAAGAAGACATTTGTTTCTAATGCTATAACTGCTCCATGAAAGGTTTTACCACATGCTGATTCTGCATCTCCTTTAATGAACGCGGGTGTGCTTCTGCCGCTGGCTTTGCGGCTAATGTACAATGGGCCTTTTCTATTTTCAAATCGGTGGTTTGTGGAATATCCAACTTCTCTCTCAATAAGGATTCCACGCATTCCGCCACTGTGTTGAAACCATCTTCAGCTCCTTCTTTCAGACCGTGAATTCTGATGTTATCTCGTCTCTGTCTTCCTTCTTGGTCGGCTAGCTTAGCCTCCAGCCTTGACTGTTTTCTGTGTAAATCCAGCAAAGAATCTTCAAGCACTTTTACTCTTTCTTCAGCTTCCAAGATTCGGTTTTCGGCCTGGTCCATTCTGCTGTTCGTCCTTATTAGTTCCTCTCTGAATTCGTGAAATTCAGCCCGAAATCGTCGTAATTCATCATATAGCGATTTCAGGCTAACCTTTTTGTTAGCTAGGCCCAGCTCTTCGTCTCCTGAATGGAGGTCCTCGGGATCAGATTCTGTGGCTGCCGCGCGTCCTGGCCTGGGGAATGCCAGTTTCTTCTGTTTGTGGTTAGGCATGGTGTTTTTGTCTTTTGAGTTTTATTCTTCCAAAAATCCGTTAAGTCTGATTTTGACGATGTTTTCCTTGGATTGGATCTGGGAGGTTCAGCGTTAAGTTGCTATCACCATGGCGTCCAGACCGGAAGTCCTGGAAAGGTATTGCTAATGGTTTTTTTGGACCAAATAGAATGACTTCAGTCTTATCTGAATTTAATAGCAGGAAATTACAAGTCATCCAAGCTTTGATTTCCTTAACATAGGCTTCTAACTTGGCTAATTGATCACTATCATCTGGCTCCACTGACAGGTATAATTGTGTGTCATCTGCATAACAATGAAAATGTATACAGTGCTTTCTAATAATGTTGCCTAATGGAAGCATATATAAACTAAAACAAATAGAACCTAGCACAGATCCCTGTGGAACTCCATGAGTGAGCTTTGAGTTGAAAGAAAACTCATTACTGACATGCACAAACTGGAACCTATCAGATAAATAAGATCTAAACCATTGCAACGAAGTTCTATTAAGTCCAACATGGTGTTCTAATCTATCAAGTAGAATATTATGATCGATAGTATCAAAAGCTGCACTAAGGTCTAAAAGGACAAGTACAGAAACTAGTTCATTTTCAGATGCAATAAGGAGGTCATTAGTGACCTTCACTAAGGCTGTTCCAGTACTATGATGGATTCTAAACCCAGACTGAAACTCCTCAAATAAACCATTTCCCTGCAAGTGGTCAAATAATTGCGTAGCAGCAACTCTTTCTAAGATTTTTGAAATGAAAGGCAGATTAGAAATTGGTCTATAGTTAGCTAAAACTCCTGGATCTAGCATTGGCTTTTTGAGTAAGGGTTTAATTACAGTAGTTTTAAAAGCCTGTGGTACATGGCCTAATGTTAATGAAGATTTGATTATTTTAAAAATAGAGCTACCAATAAATGGGAAGACTTCTTTAAATAACCTGGTAGGAATAGGGTCTAAAAGACACATTGAAGGCTTGGATGAGGAAATTTTTTTGTCTAATTCTAAAAGGTCAATTGGAGTAAACTCATCCAAACAGATATCAATTGAAGGAGTTGTAGTAGTTAATGTATTTAAGTTAACGGTGGGAAGAATCTGACTGATTTTATCTCTGATAGATGAAATTTTATTATTGAAAAAGTTCATGAAGTCCTGACTAGTAAGTTCTAAGGGAATGCTAGTTTATGCTAGTTTATTAACAACAGGCGTGAATGAGTGCGTGTCTGTGGGATGTCAATGTGTTGGTGGTGGCGTCTGCTTCAGGCACAGAGGCAGGTGACCGTACAGCCGGGCAACCCTATGGAAAAAGCACAGGGAGAGGGTGACGGGCATACACCAACACAGAGGAGATTATGGCGAGAGAAGGACTTACTTGGATGGACAGGATAGCTGGCACAGCAAGGGGCGAGACCCGGGAGACAGCCACCTGGAGAGCTCGGTGCAGCAGCGAGGAATGGGCGTTGGAAGGACGTCGTCCACCGCCGGGAAATCCACCTGTGCACAGGGGAGCAGACTGGAGAAAAAGAAGGTAAGGGCTTCTTACCCAAATATTTGCGCTGAAGTTTTGGAAGTGACTCACAACGGTGAGGGACGAAGTCTGACGGCTTCAGGCCGAAGCTCAGGGCAAGACGGCTTTTATCCCTCGCCGTTGATGACGAGCAGGTGCGGGAACAGGTGGCGCCGCTGATGAATGGCGCGGCGTGACAGTACTCCCCCCTCTAGCAGCGCCTCCTGGCGATGGCTTATCTGGGTGCGCTCGGTGGAAGTCCGCGATGAGCGATGGGTCCAACACAAACGACGAGGGAACCCACTGTCGATGCTCGGGCCCATAGCCCTCCCAGTCCACCAAGTACTGCAACCCACGACCCCGGCGTCGAGAGTCCAGGATGGAGGCGACGGACCAGGCCGGATGGCCATCAATCATCCGGGGCGCGGGTTGCGCAGCAGGAGGGGGGCAAAGCGGGTTGGTGACTGCCAGCTTCACCTTTGACACGTGGAAGGTGGGATGTATGCGGAGGGAGGGGGGAATAGCCACGCGCACAGCCACCGGGTTGATGATCCGGGTGATGGGGTAGGGACCCATGAACCGCTGTGCCAGCTTCCTCCTCTCGCCCTTCAATGTAACGTCCTGGGTCGACACATAAACTTGTTGCCCAACTTTGTACGCCGGGGCAGGTCTTCTGTGCCGGTCCGCCACGGTCCTGTTGCGCTCCGCTGTGCGTAAAAGCGCACTACGCGCGGCAGCCCAGATGGAGCGGAACTGCCTGAGATGCGCCCTAACTGAGGGGACAGTTACCTCGCTCTCCTGCGCTGGAAACAGCGGGGGGTCGTAACCCAGGGACGCCTTAAAGGGGGACATCCCCGTTGCGGAAGAGCGGGCGGTGTTGTGGGCGTACTCAACCCAGGCGAGATGGTTGCTCCAGGACGTTGGTTTGGATGTGGTCACACAGCGGAGCGCAGCCTCCAGCTCCTGGTTGGTCCGCTCACACTGCCCGTTGGACTGGGGGTGATGGCCGGAGGAGTGGCTCACCTTGGCTCCGATGGCGTTACAGAAAGACCTCCAAACCTCGGATGAAAATTGGGGGCCCCGGTCCGAGACCACGTCCACCGGAATCCCGTGCAGCCTGACCACGTGTTGGACGAGGAGATCCGCCATCTCCAGGGCAGAAGGGAGACCTCGCAGGGGGACGAAGTGCGCCGCCTTGGAGAAACGGTCCACGATGGTCAGGATGGTGTCAAAGGAGTTGGAAATGGGGAGTCCGGTGAC
The DNA here is from genome assembly GCA_020510985.1 of Pholidichthys leucotaenia. Lineage (NCBI taxonomy): Eukaryota > Metazoa > Chordata > Actinopteri > Cichliformes > Pholidichthyidae > Pholidichthys > Pholidichthys leucotaenia. The sequence continues at coordinate 158,908,985 of CM035849.1, forward strand.
GAAATCCAACGCGATGTGCGACCAGGGCCTGCCAGGGACGGGCAGGGGCTGGAGCAGGCCCGCTGGAGGGGCATTTCCTGACTTGCAGGTGGCACAGATTGGGCAAGCCCGAGCGTAGCGGGCTGCGTCCCTCCGCAGGCCTGGCCACCAAAAGGACCGTTGGAGGAGGTTGATCATCCGGGAGGTGCCGGGATGACAGGTGAGCCGGGAGGTGTGGAGCCAGTGGACGACCTCTCCTCGGACCGCAGATGGCACGAACAGTCTTCCTTCCGGTCCGCTGCCAGGATCAGGTTCCACCTCCTGCGCCTTCCGGATCTTGCTCTCGATGTCCCAAGAGATGGCACCCACGACGCACGACCTGGGCAGGATGGTGTGGGGCGTCTCCTCAGCCTCCACGGGGGTAAACTGCCTAGAGAGGGCATCAGGCAGGCCGTTCTTGGAGCCTGGCCTGAAGGTGATGGTAAAACGGAACCTGGCGAAGAACAAAGACCAGCGCGCCTGGCGGGCGTTCAGGCGCTTGGCAGATTGTAAATATTCTAAGTTCTTGTGGTCCGTCAGGACCACGAACGGCAGGTCCGCCCCCTCTAGCCAGTGGCGCCACTCCTGTAAGGCGAGTTTGATGGCCAGGAGCTCTCTGTCCCCCACATCGTAGTTCCTCTCCGCTGGGGACAAGCGCCGGGAGAAGAAGGCACAGGGTCGTTTGGCGCCATCGTCAGGCGACCACTGGGATAGAACTGCTCCCACTCCCGTGTCCGAGGCATCCACCTCCACGATGCACTGCAGCGCGGGGTCGACCTGGCGAAGGACCCGGGAGGAGGAGAATTCCGCCTTCAGCGCCTTAAAGGCAGCAGCGACCTCTTCTGTCCACTGGAAAGGGACCTTCGGGGACGTGAGGCGGGTCAGTGGTCCGACGATCGAGCTGAAGTTGGGCACAAAGCGGCGGTAGAAATTGGCGAAGCCAACAAATTGTTGCACCTGCTTCCGAGATGCGGGAGTAGGCCACTCCACCACCGCCTTCACCTTCTCTGGGTCTGGGAGCACCTGGTCTTGAGAGATGATGAATCCCGGGAAGGATGTGGTCCTAGCGTAGAATTCACACTTTTCAGCCTTCACGTAGAGCCGATTCTCCAGCAGTCTTTGGAGGACCCGCCTCACATGGACCTGGTGCTCGTCCCTGAACCTGGAGAAGATAAGGATGTCGTCCAGGTAGACGAACACGAAGAGGCCGATGAAATCCCGGAGGACATCGTTGATGAGGCGCTGAAAGACGGCAGGAGCGTTGGTTAACCCGAACGGCATGACTAGGTATTCAAAGTGGCCGTTCGGGGTACGGAAGGCTGTCTTCCATTCATCTCCCTCCTGGATCCTGACGAGGTGGTAAGCGCTGCGTAGATCCAGCTTGGTAAACCAGGTCGCCCCCTGAAGGGAGTGAAAGGCAGTGTCCATGAGGGGCAGGGTGCAACGGTCCCTCTCAGTGATGTCGTTGAGCGCACGGTAGTCTATGCAGGGGCGGAGGGACCCGTCCTTTTTCCCGACGAAGAAGAACCCTGCCCCCACGGGTGACGACGATGGGCGAATTATCCCAGCGCTCAGTGATTCCTTCAGGTAGGTGTTCATTGTCTCCTTCTCCGGCACAGACAGGCTGTAGAGCCGACCAGAAGGTAAGGGAGCCCCCTGGCGGAGGTTGATGGCACAGTCATAGGGCCGATGAGGGGGGAGAGACATAGCTTTCGTCTTGCTAAACACCATACCCAGGTCGTGAAATTCCGGAGGCACCAGAGACAGGTCTGGAGGTGCTGCGTCCGCCACAGGGGAGGAAGCGGACGGGGAGCAGGCAGCGGACTGAAGGCAGGTGCCCATACAAAACGTGCTCCATGCCGATACCCCAGCTGACTTCCAGTCCAGGACAGGGTTGTGGAGGCGTAGCCAGGGATACCCCAGGATGACGGGCGACACAGAGTTGGGCAGGACGTAGAAAACCATCTCCTCCCGGTGTCACGCCGCGCCATTCATCAACGGCGCCACCTGCTCACGCACCTGACAATCATCAGCGGCGAGGGATAAAGGCCGTCTCGCCCGGAGGCTCGGCCTGAAGCCGTCAGACTTCGTCCCTCACCGTTGTGAGCATACTTCCCTTCAGCGTCACCATTTTGGTAAGAAGATCGCTTACCTCTTTTCTTCAGTCTTCTCCCCTGTGCACAGGTGGATTCCCCAGCGGCGGACATCTCCACTCCATCGCCCAATCCTCGCTGCTGTACGGAGCTCTCCAGGTGGCTGTCTTCCGGGCTTCGCCCCCCTTGTTGTGCCAGCTGTCCTGACCCACCAAGTAAGTCCTTCTCTCGCCATAAATCCCTCCTGTGTTGGTGTATGCCCGTCACCCTCTCCCTGTGCTCTCTCCATAGGGTTGCTCGGCTGTACGGTCACCTGCCTCTGTGCCTGGAGCAGACACCATCACCAACACATTTACATCCCGCAGACACGCACTCATTCACTCCTGCTGTTAATAAACTCTTTGAACTACTCTAAGCCTGTGTGTGTGCGTCTCCTGAGCCGTGCGTTATGTCAGTACGGCTTCAGCAGAGCGGCTCGGCGGACGGCGGGCTCGCACACCGGTTTTCCACTCTCGAGGCTAGAGTGGATCAAATAGCTTATCAACAACAGGTGATTTTTAATCAATTATTGAATTTAACTAACCGGTTGGGCCGCTTGGATCCTCAACAGCCGTTCCCCCCGGCTCGTCAGGGTGGCGCGGCTCCTGCTGTTCCAGCGGCCGTCCAGCCGGCTCCAGTGGCACCGGTTCGGCTCACACCGATTCCGACCCCCGCCCGCTTTAGCGGTAAGCTCGGCGGAGCGCGGGGGTTCATTATGCAGTGTGAGTCCGTGTTCCACCGTGTGCCCGGAGATTTTCCCTCGGATCACAGCCGGATTGGTTACATAGGGAATCTTCTGGAGGGGCGTGCGTTAACTTGGACCTACGCCGTAATGGCGAGGCCCAGTTATGCCACCCTCACCTATGACCAGTTCGTGAGGCGCTTTCTGGAGGTCTTTGACCATTCTCAAACCGAGACGGTCCAGGTCGATCGGCTCCTCGCTCTCCAGCAGGGAGGCCGGTCGGCAGCGGACTACTCGGTCGACTTCCGGGTAGCGGCGGAGGAATTGGGCTGGGAGGAACGCTCCCTCTGTGGCCTGTTCCTCCGCAGCCTCAATAGTGATCTGAGGGATGAACTGGCTGGACGGGATATCCCTGGGACGCTAGCGGAGCTGACATCCTTAGCGATAAGTTTGGATAACAGGCTGCGCGAGCGCTCCTCGGGGCGGAAGTCTTCTTCTTCTCGCCCTCGTGGAGTCTCGCCGCACCTGTTCCAAGCTCGCCCCCTGGCGGCGCCGCCAGCATTGTGCCCCGAGGAGTCGGAGCCGATGGTGACGGGCTGGACCAAGCTTTCCCCTGCGGAGAAACAACGCCGCCGTGAGTTGGGCCTCTGCATGTATTGCGGAGGTGACCAACACACTGTGGAGCGTTGCCCGCGGAAAGCCAGTCGGCGGGGTCCGCGAATCGCTGTAGGGAGCCTCGCGGGTCCCAACCGGTTAGACTCTCTCACTCAATTAAAGCTGCCCATCCGTTTTTGCCACAATCCCACTGGGCACCTCACCCACGCACTGGTGGATTCGGGCGCAGAGGGCAGCTTCATTTCACAAGGCCTGGCAACCCGATTGGGCATCCGCTGTCAGGCATTAAAACACCCCATCTCCCTGGTCCATCTCTCCCGTGCCTCCCTTGGGAGAGTTTCTCACCAAACCATGCCTGTCCCAGTCATCATCTCAGGGAACCACCGGGAGGAGATGGTATTTTACGTCCTGCCCAACTCTGTGTCGCCCGTCATCCTGGGGTATCCCTGGCTACGCCTCCACAACCCTGTCCTGGACTGGAGGTCCGCTGGGGTATCGGCATGGAGTACCTTCTGTATGGGCACCTGCCTTCAGTCCGCCGCCTGCTCCCCGTCCGCGGCTCCCCCTGTGGCGGATACAGCACCTCCGGACCTGTCACTGGTGCCTCCAGAATTTCACGACCTGGGTATGGTATTTAGCAAATCTAAAGCTATGTCTCTTCCCCCGCATCGACCATATGACTGTGCCATCAACCTCCGCCAGGGGGCTCCCCTGCCATCTGGTCGGCTCTACAGCCTGTCGGCACCGGAGAAGGAGACCATGAATACATACCTGAAGGAATCTCTGAGCGCTGGGATTATTCGCCCATCGTCGTCACCCGTGGGGGCAGGGTTTTTCTTTGTCGGGAAGAAGGACGGATCCCTCCGCCCCTGCATAGACTACCGAGCGCTGAATGACATCACTGAGAGGGACCGTTACACCCTGCCCCTCATGGACACTGCCTTTCACTCCCTCCAGGGGGCGACCTGGTTTACCAAGCTGGATTTACGCAGCGCTTACCACCTCGTCCGGATCCGGGAGGGAGATGAATGGAAGACAGCCTTCCGTACCCCGAACGGCCACTTTGAGTATCTCGTCATGCCGTTCGGGCTGACCAACGCTCCTGCCGTCTTTCAGCGCCTCATTAATGACGTCCTCCGGGATTTCATCGGCCTTTTTGTGTTCGTCTACCTGGATGACATCCTTATCTTCTCCAGGTCCAGGGACGAGCACCAGGTCCATGTGAGGCGGGTCCTCCAAAGACTGCTGGAGAATCGTCTGTACGTGAAGGCTGAGAAATGCGAATTCTACGCTAGGACCACATCCTTCCTGGGATTCATCATCGCTCAAGATCAGGTGCTCCCAGACCCAGAGAAGGTGAAGGCGGTGGTGGAGTGGCCTACTCCCGCATCCCGGAAGCAGGTGCAACAGTTTGTTGGCTTCGCCAATTTTTACCGCCGCTTTGTCCCAAATTTCAGCTCGATCGTCGGACCGCTGACCCGCCTCACGTCCCCGAAGGTCCCGTTCCGGTGGACTGAAGAGGTCGCTGCTGCCTTTAGGGCGCTGAAGGCGGAGTTCTCCTCCTCCCGGGTCCTTCGCCAGGTCGACCCCGCGCTGCAGTGCATTGTGGAGGTGGACGCATCGGACACGGGAGTGGGAGCAGTGTTATCCCAGCGGTCACCTGACGATGGCGCCAAACGGCCGTGCGCCTTCTTCTCCCGGCGCCTGTCCCCGGCGGAGAGGAACTACGATGTGGGGGGACAGAGAGCTCCTGGCCATTAAACTCGCCTTACAGGAGTGGCGCCACTGGCTAGAGGGGGCGGACCTGCCGTTTGTGGTCCTGACGGACCACAAGAACTTAGAGTATTTACGATCTGCCAAGCGCCTGAATGCCCGCCAGGCGCGCTGGTCTTTGTTCTTCGCCAGGTTCCGCTTCTCGATCACCTTCAGGCCGGGCTCCAAAAACGGCCTGCCTGACGCCCTCTCTAGGCAGTTCACCCCCGTGGAGGCTGAGGAGACGCCCCACACTATCCTGCCCAGGTCGTGCGTCCTCGGTGCCATCTCTTGGGACATTGAAGACAAGATCCGGAAGGCGCAGGAGGTGGAACCTGATCCTGGCGGCGGACCGGAGGGAAGACTGTTCGTCCCATCTGCGGTCCGAGGAGAGGTCATCCACTGGCTCCCACACCTCCCGGCTCACCCTGTCATCCCGGCACCTCTCGGATGATCAGCCTCCTCCAGCGGTCCTTTTGGTGGCCAGGCCTGCGGAGGGATGCAGCCCGCTACGCCCGGGCTTGCCCAATCTGTGCCACCAGCAAGTCGGGAAATGCCCCCCCAGCGGGTCTGCTCCAGCCTCTGCCCGTCCCCGGCAGGCCCTGGTCGCACATCGCACTGGACTTCGTCACCGGACTCCCCGTTTCCAACTCCTTTGACACCGTCCTGACCATTGTGGACCGTTTCTCCAAGGCGGCGCACTTCGTTCCCCTGCGAGGTCTCCCTACTGCCCTGGAGACGGCGGGCCTCCTCGTCCAACACGTGGTCAGGCTGCACGGGATTCCGGTGGACGTGGTCTCGGACCGGGGCCCCCAATTTTCATCCGAGGTTTGGAGATCCTTTTGTAACGCCATCGGAGCCAAGGTGAGCCTCTCCTCCGGCCATCACCCCCAGTCTAACGGGCAGTGTGAGAGGACCAATCAGGAGCTGGAGGCTGCGCTCCGCTGTGTTACTAGATCCAAGCCGACGTCCTGGAGCAACCATCTCGCCTGGGTGGAGTATGCCCACAACACCGCCCGCTCTTCGGCAACGGGGATGTCCCCCTTCAAGGCGTCCCTGGGTTACGACCCCCCGCTGTTTCCAGCGCAGGAGAACGAGGTGACTGTCCCCTCCGTTAGGGCGCACCTTAGGCAGTTCCGCTCCACCTGGGCTGCCGCGCGTCATGCGCTTTTACGCACAGCGGAGCGCAACAGGACCGTGGCGGACCGGCACAGAAGACCTGCCCCGGCGTACAGAGTTGGGCAACTCGTGTATGTGTCTACCCAGGACGTCACATTAAAAGGCGAGAGGAGGAAGCTGGCACAGCGTTTCATGGGTCCCTTTCCCATCACCCGGATCATCAACCCGGTGGCTGTGCGCGTGGCTATTCCCCCCTCCCTCCGCATCCATTCCACTTTTCATGTGTCGAAGGTGAAACTGGCAGTCACTGACCCCCTTTGCCCTCCTCCTGCAGCGCAACCCGCGCCCCGGATGATTGGTGGCCATCCGGCCTGGTCCGTCTCCTCCATCCTGGACTCCCGGCGCCGGGGTCGTGGGTTGCAATACTTGGTGGACTGGGAGGGCTATGGGCCCGAGCATCGACAATGGGTGCCCCCGTCGTTTGTGTTGGACCCATCGCTCATCGCGGACTTCCACCGAGCGCACCCGGATAAGCCATCGCCAGGAGGCGCTGCTAGAGGGGGGAGTACTGTCACGCCGCGCCATTCATCAACGGCGCCACCTGCTCACGCACCTGACAATCATCAGCGGCGAGGGATAAAGGCCGTCTCGCCCGGAGGCTCGGCCTGAAGCCGTCAGACTTCGTCCCTCACCGTTGTGAGCATACTTCCCTTCAGCGTCACCATTTTGGTAAGAAGATCGCTTACCTCTTTTCTTCAGTCTTCTCCCCTGTGCACAGGTGGATTCCCCAGCGGCGGACATCTCCACTCCATCGCCCAATCCTCGCTGCTGTACGGAGCTCTCCAGGTGGCTGTCTTCCGGGCTTCGCCCCCCTTGTTGTGCCAGCTGTCCTGACCCACCAAGTAAGTCCTTCTCTCGCCATAAATCCCTCCTGTGTTGGTGTATGCCCGTCACCCTCTCCCTGTGCTCTCTCCATAGGGTTGCTCGGCTGTACGGTCACCTGCCTCTGTGCCTGGAGCAGACACCATCACCAACACATTTACATCCCGCAGACACGCACTCATTCACTCCTGCTGTTAATAAACTCTTTGAACTACTCTAAGCCTGTGTGTGTGCGTCTCCTGAGCCGTGCGTTATGTCACCCGGTGGTTCCCTGAGGTGATGACTGGGACGGGGACGGTCTGATGTGAAACTCTCCCAAGGGAGGCACGAGAGAGATTGACCAGGGAGATGGGGTTTCTCAGTGCCTGACAGCGGATGCCCAATCGGGTTGCCAGGCTTTGTGAAATGAAGCTGCCTTCTGCACCCGAATCCACCAGTGCGTGGGTGAGATGCCCAGTGGGGTTGTGGCAGAAACGGATGGGCAGCTTCAATTGGGTGAGGGGATTTTGCCGATTGACGTCCGCGAGGCCCCCTACAGTGACTCGCGGACCCCGCCGTTTGGCTTCTGTGGACAAAGCTCCACCGTGTGCTGACTGTCTCCGCAATACATGCAGAGACCCAACTCACGGCGGCGTTGTCTCTCTGCCGGGGAGATCTTTGTCCAGCCCGCCACCATCGGCTCCGACTCCTCGGGGCGCGATGGTGGCGGCGTCGCCAGGGGGCGAGCTTGGGGCAGGCGCAGCGAGGCTCCCCGAGGGCGAGAAGTAGACAACTTCCGTCCTGAGGAGCGCTCGCGCAGTCTGTTGTCCAAGCTAATGGCTAGTGAGGTTAGCTCCGCTAGCGTTCCGGGGACATCCCGTCCAGCCAGTTCATCCCTCAGATCGTCATTGAGGCTGCGGAGGAACAGGCCACAGAGGGAACGTTCGTCCCAGCCCAATTCCTCCGCTGCTACCCGGTAGTCGATAGCATAGTCCGCGGCTGACCGGCTTCCCTGCTGGAGAGCGAGAAGCCGATCGACCTGGACCGTCTCGGTGCGAGAATGGTCGAACACCTCCAGGAAGCGCCTCACGAACTCGGCATAGGTGAGGGTGGCATAACTGGGTCTCGCCATTATAGCGTAGGCCCAGGTTAAAGCGCGCCCCTCCAGGAGGTTACCTATGTAGCCGATTCGGCTGTGATCTGAGGGAAAATCTCCGGGCACACGGTCGGACACAGACTCACACTGCATCACAAACCCCCGCGCTTCGCCGAGCTTTCCGCTAAAGCGAGCGGGGGTCGGAATTGGTGTGAGACAGGCCGGTGCCACCGGAGCTGGCTGAACGGCCGCAGGAACAGCAGGAGCTGCGCCACCCTGAGGAGCCGGGGGGAACGGCTGCTGGGGGTCCAGGCGGTCCAATCGGTTTGTTATTGCTACTAATTGATTCAGGATCACCTGTTGTTGATAAGCGATTTGATCCACTCGAACCTCAAGAGTGGTAAGACGGTGTGCGAGCCCGCCGTCTGCCGAGCCGCTCTGCTGAAGCCGTACTGACATAACGCACGGCTCAGGAGACGCACACACAGGCTCAGAGTAGTTCAAATAGTTTATTAACAACAGGCGTGAATGAGTGCGTGTCTGTGGGATGTCAATGTGTTGGTGGTGGCATCTGCTTCAGGCACAGAGGCAGGTGACCCGTACAGCCGGGCAACCTATGGAAAAAGCACAGGGAGAGGGTGACGGGCATACACCAACACAGAGGAGATTATGGCGAGAGAAGGACTTACTTGGATGGACAGGATAGCTGGCACAGCAAGGGGCGAGACCCGGGAGACAGCCACCTGGAGAGCTCGGTGCAGCAGCGAGGAATGGGCGTTGGAAGGACGTCGTCCGCCGCCGGGAAATCCACCTGTGCACAGGGGAGCAGACTGGAGAAAAAGAAGGTAAGGGCTTCTTACCCAAATATTTGCGCTGAAGTTTTGGAAGTGACTCACAACGGTGAGGGACGAAGTCTGGCGGCTTCAGGCCGAAGCTCAGGGCGAGACGGCTTTTATCCCTCGCCGTTGATGACGAGCAGGTGTGGGAACAGGTGGCGCCGCTGATGAATGGCGCGGCGTGACAGTTCTCTTCTATTAATGCAGAATAAAAACTTGTTCTAGCTTTCCTAAGAGATTAGGGTCTCAGTTTTCATATCAAATGTCTCTCTCCCCTTCCTCTCTCTCTCTGCTCTTTGGGAGACCATAGTTGGACTTTGACTGATCAATAGAGTTCCAGGCTTCACTGCATCTCCTTTTTAGGTCGAGTTCATGACTTCTGTCAAACAAAGAAGCTCAAATGTAATTGGTTCAGCTCCACTCCATGAAATTCAGTGAGATTCTGCCACACCCAAAAAAAACTTTCCTTTGTTTCAGTTTTGGGGCAGTGGTCAAGCTGTTTGGAGCATTTTCTGCTCTTCCATTTTTTTATTATTTTTTTTTTAATCTTCAAGTAGGCCCAAAGCCTCCCATGCTCTGCAAAAATTCTTTTTCTTTTCTTTAAAGTTCACTTTTTCCTTATTTTAATAATTTTCTTTAAATCACCGTGCAAGAAGATTTTATTTTATTTTATTTTTTTTTTAGCTTAAACCAACTCATTTAAACCACCAACATCGGAAGAAACGGATTTGTGGTGTGTTTTTGCCTCAGTTTGAATTTCTGATGGGACTTTGTACAATAAACCAATTCCTTCTTCAGTGCATAAGAGAAGACTGCAGCCAGCCTGCTGAAGAACCAGCCTTTGTGATCTCGCGAGTAGGCCATAACAGTGATAAGGAGCCCGTCTGCCAGTCTTCCAACAGAGCCCACACTGGTCCAGTTGAAACAGAATCCAGTGGACCGCCCGCTACCTACTGGGACACAATGATTCTGCTTGGCTGATGGTCTGTTGTTTAATTTAAACTTAATTCTTCTTAATATTCCTGGTATAAGTTCTTTAAACTTAAAGGCCAAATGTCACGTAACAGGGTCCTTAAAATGTCTTGAAACTAGATATAAAAGGGAACCGATCCGTTCGGGTCTTGGTGCATATGCTTCAGTAACGCCGGAATATTCGTTAATTTAAAACTGCCGCGCTTGGCCTGACGTTCCTACTCACGGCCCCCGGAATCGCCTGGGGAAGAAGGCGGAAGTGACGAAATTGATTGTACCTTAGTTTGATGCTTGGAGTATCCCGATTGATTGTTTATATGGAGACTGGAAGATTGAAGTGAGCAACAAGAAAGAAAAAATTGGATATTTCACCCATACCTTAAAACGGGGCTATAAGGGACAGCTGGGTAATAAGGGACACTTTTCTGGGAAATGTTTTCATACCTGTCAAGTGATACGTTTTCGCCGTATTTTAATACCGTAAAACGCGGCTATAAGGGACGGCGGGGTAATAAGGGACACTTTTCTGGGAAATGTTTTCATACCTGTCAAGTGATACGTTTTCGCCGTATTTTAATACCGTAAAACGGGGCTATAAGGGACGGCGGGGTAATAAGGGACACTTTTCTGGGAAATGTTTTCATACCTGTCAAGTGATACGTTTTCGCCGTATTTTAATACCGTAAAACGCGGCTATAAGGGACGGCGGGGTAATAAGGGACACTTTTCTGGGAAATGTTTTAAATGTAATTCGTGTTGTTATTGTCAAATATTTTAAGGATTCATGGATATTTGACAATAACAACACAACTCAGCGTCCGGCTCAAAATAAAAAAAGCAGAATTCTGGATTTGGAAGGCGATTCCTTTCTGTTCCGCAGCCGCAGGACAGCTGAAAGTGTGAGGCCATCATCCTAATGACTTCTAACAGTAGTGAGAATAGCTCCCGCTGATCGATCTGCCCGCCCCGGCCATCAGCCTAATGATTGAGTCCACACTTCTAACAGTAGTGAGAATAGCTCCCGCTGAGCGATCTGCCCGGGGCGGCCATCAGCCTAATGATTGAGTCCACACTTCTAACAGTAGTGAAAATAACTCCCGCTGAGCGATCTGCCCGGGGCGGCCATGAGCCTAATGACTGAGTCCACACTTCTCAATGTAGTGAGAATAGCTCCCGCTGAGCCATCTGCCAGCACCCTAGCTGTTGGGGTCTCACACACACGACGTGTTCCTCAACACACTCAATAATTTTTTTCCCGTATATTTTTCTTTTGGGCGTACAGAAATGGCAATACGCCCGTATTTGCTAAAATTGCATTTTCCCCGTATTAAAATACGGCGAAAACGTCTCTCTTGACATGTATGCGCCTCCATTCTCGTATTCATCTGGTCAATTTCTTGACAGCAGCGGCTCTCCTCCACTGTAATAATAATGGCTTCCGAAAAATCAATATTTATGGGGCACCCTCGACAGACCCCCTTCGGCTTCCCAATTCTGGAGGCGATTAATGTCCAATTCAATGACATTTTCCACTGGTTCTGCTCTCTGGTCATCGTCGGAACTGTTGTCATCAGACAAAGCATCTGATTCCGTCTCGGACGGCTCGAACCTGTAAGGTTCTATGCCTCTGTCACTGTCTGAACCACTGACAAAAAAAAGACAAAAAGAAAAGACAAAAAAAAGACCAAAAAAAAAAGACAAAACTAAACCAATTTGTTCACAATCGCTGTCACTTTCCGTCATAATTGTCCAATGTTGATAAGTGTGAATGTGGATAGGCAGGGCAGCCAGGGTGAAATTTGTGACGTCAAAATCATGGCTGCGGTCTGGATTGGCTGTCACAAGCCAGTGAGCAAGGCGGGGCCTTCGCCTGGTGTATTTTGTGCAATTATGTAAATACGGGTGGGTGATATGGTCTCCGGTATGAATATTTGGTTTAAGTTATGTGTATTTTATCAAAATTCGTTGTCATTTAGAAAAAAAAATTACGTGACATTTGGCCTTTAATTTCATGCAAACCCCCATCAGAATTTCAGAATGCATGTTGTCCTTTCATTAATTTACGTTCTTTTCAGAGGAACACCAATTTTTTATTTTTATAAATAGTTTACTCATCGTTTTCTTCATAAAATTGCATCCACTTTTCTTAACCAATGCTATTTTATGGTTTTCCAATTTCCAGTATATCGCCAAGTTAAACTATGCTTTATTTGGTTCCAAAAATGTTTGCTTCACGGGTTACACTCAGTAACTCAATAACAGTCTATGATGCTCATAATACATGTTGAATTCTCTGGGGGGGGGGGGGGGTATTTAAGTTTTTGTAAAAGGTATACACGTCATTACAGCATTGCATTGTTTACATTTTCATCACATGTTCCCTTATTTTTTGTTATTTGACAACATTGGAGGAATAATTATTACAACACCCCTTTTTTAAGTGAAAGAAAAAGTGAAATTAAAGAGAACAGAAAAAAAAAACAAAAAACAAACTAACTAACTAACTAACTAACAAAAGAGCAAAAAACGAACAAACAAACAAAATAAATAAATAAATAAATAAAAATAAAAGAGCATCTGAGTAGCATTGGAACAAAGAGCAGTGCCATTATTGAAATGGTATTTGTCAAAGATTAGATCTAATGGAAGACACATATGCGATCCAGGGTTGCCAAAAGTTCAAGAACCCATCCATGTCCTGTCTCAATGCGAATGTCAACTTTTCCATCAAGTAAATGTCCTGAATCACGTTAAGCCAATCTTCAGGTGTAGGACAGTTCTTCAACATCCATTTTTTAGTTAGGGCTTTTTTACTTGCCAATATTAAAACAGTGAATAAGTATTTTTCTCCTCGTCTTTCCAGTGAATCCGGTAGTAAACCCAAATACAAAGTTACAAAAGAAAAGGGAACTGTTATTTTGAATATTTTCCCCAATATTGTCTGTACATTGGTCCAATATTGGTGGATAACTGGGCATGACCAAAACACATGAAAATGATTTGCAGTCTCTTCACCACACAAGCGCCAACAATTCAACCCCTTATGAGTAAATTTGTTTTGTGCAGGTGTTCTGAAAAATCTTACCAAATTTTTCCATCCAAATTCTCTCCACTGCAGGGAAGAGGTACTTTTCCATTGCTGTTTATTTAGCTTTTCCTATATTTCCAGTTGTAAAGTGAAATTCCCCTCTTTTTCCCATCTCTCTTTTATATATGATGTGTTGTCTCCTTTTAAGTCTTGAAGACCTTGGTATATTTTAGAAATGTATCTGATCCCTGGGATCCCTTTATATGCCATTAAGAAGACCTTCAGAACACCTGACTGGGCCCTTTCCAAATCCTCTTTTTTAAGTATATTGTTTATGTGGTGTCTAAGCTGAAAGAACCTGTAAAGGTCTTGATTTATTAGACCTTGTTTTTTCAAATCTTCAACACTTCTTAAAATTTGCTCTTTAAAAAAATTGTAATATTTTATCAGTCCGTTCTCTTTCCACTTTTTAAATCTAGTGTCTGTTTTATTAGGAGTAAAGTCTTGACCATAGGCAATCCATTGCAGAAATCGATAGGGCTCTTTAGTTTGATTCTCTCTGACTATCTTAAACCAAATTTTTAGCGGGGTCTCTATCCACGGGTTAGTGTTATTCAAAAGTTTAGGTAAGGCATTGTTCCCTACGATCGCCTGTAGGGGGATGTCACTTGTTATTTGGCTTTCCATCTCCTTCCATTGTGCAGTGTAGACTGGGTTACATATCTCTACTAAAGTTTTAATTTGTGTGGCTTTAAAATAGTCCCTGATATTTGGCAGCGCGAGCCCACCTTTGTCTTTGTTTAGCTGTAGGGTTCTATATCTGATTCTAGGTCTCTTGCCCTGCCATATGAATCTTGAGATCCTTCTGTCCAGATCCTGCCATGTTTTTTTGGGAGGTTCTACCAGTATTGTTTGGAAAAGGTATAGAAGACGTGGAAGTATATTCATTTTGACTGCTTCAATTCTTTGTGCAGTACCCAAGAATGGTATCATATTCCATCTTGCTAGATCAGATGTTATTTTTGCCACCAGTGGATCATAGTTTAGTGTTATAATTTTGTTGAGTTGTTTCGGGATATTGACCCCCAGATATTTCATAGATTCCCTCTCCCAGTTAGTTTTGAGTTTGCTTAGTAAATATTGATTTGGGTCATAGTTGAATGTTAAAACTTGGGTTTTATGCATGTTTAGTTCGTACCCCGATAAATCTCCATACTCTGAAAAAACTGAGATTAGTTCTGGAAAAGAGGTGTCCGGCTGCCCCAGGTATATTAAAATGTCATCAGCAAAGAGTGCTATTTTATGTTCCTTCTGACCAAGTGTAATACCTTGAATTTTTTGATTCTGTCTTATCCATTGGCTCAGAGGTTCTATGAAGATTGCAAAGAGCAGTGGAGACAAGGGGCAGCCCTGACAACATCCTCTTTCCAGCTCAAAAGATGATGATAAATTACCGTTAATCCTTATTTTAGCTGTTGTTTTTTTATATAATGCCTGGATAGTTCTAATGAAGTTGTTATGAAAATTGAAACTGGATAAGATTCTATATAAGAAAGACCAGTCAACCGAATCGAATGCTTTTTCAGCATCTAATCCCAATATGACTGCATTTAAGTTATATTTTTTTATATGATGAATTATGTGTAAAGTGTGTCTAATGTTGTCTTGTGTCTGTCTTTGTCTTATAAAACCTGTTAGGTCTAAATGAATTAAGTCTTTCAGTATATTTTCTAACCTTTTGGCAAGGATAGTGGTAAAAAAGCTTATAGTCCTGATTTAATACACTGATTGGTCTGTAGTTGTAGCATTCTCGTTTATCCTTTTCAGGTTTAGGTATGACTGCAATGACCCCTTCTCTCCAGGAGGGGGGGGATTTCCCCTGTGTGGAGGACATAGTTAAATGTTTTCAGGAGGAGAGGAGATCGTTGCTGTTTAAAGGTTTTGTACCACTCTGCTGTATAGTCATCTGCTCCTGGGGATTTGTTAGCTTTAAGTTTCATAATTGCTTTTTCTAATTCTTTAGGTTGTATTTCTGACAGTAGTGTTTTATTTTGAGACTCAGTAAGTTGGGGAAGGTTTAATGTGTTTAGGAATGCTTCGGATGAGTTTTTATGTTTTTTGAGGGAGTACAAGTTCTTATAGTAGTTCTCGAAGCTTTTAAGAATATCCTGAATTCTGAATTTTATTTCCTTTGATACTGGGTCTCTGATTTTGTAGATTGCTCTTTCCGTTTTTTGTTTCCTCAATTTATAGGCTAGTAATTTTACCGATTTGCTGCCTGCTTCATAGTATTTTTGTTTCAGAAATGTAAGTTTCTTCTGGATTTCTATTGTGTAGATCTCATTTATTTGTTTTTTAATTTCCTTAATTTTGGGTGAGTCATTAGAATGAGTGTTGTCTTTGTGCTCTTTTTCTAGGTTCTTAAGTTCTGACTCTAATGTGGTTAGTTTTTCTTGTCTCAGTTTCTTTTGGATTGCCAGTTTTGCGATAATCTTTCCCCTTATTACAGCTTTGCATGCATCTCACAGTATTAAAGGGGATACTTCTCATCATCATTTTCTTCCAAATATCTGAGAATATCTGATTCCAATTCATCTTTCAGTGGTCCTTTCAGGACATTTGAATTCAACCTCCAAGAAAATGTATTATTTGTGAATTTTTGGGTACTTAAGTCCATATAGATCGGACTGTGGTCGGAGAGATCCATCAGTCCTATTTTACATGTTTTTACTCTTCCAATGTCTCTATTAAACATAAAAAAAAAATAGTCAGTCCTTGAGTATGATGAATGTGGCGCTGAGTAAAATGTATAATCTTTTACACTGGGGTTGAATTCCCTCCACACATCACAGATTCCCATTTCTTTTAGTAGCTTCCGAGTTTTTCTACTTTGAGTGTTATTCTGATGTGGAGAATTACCTGATGCATCCCAGAATGGATTCAGTCTTAGATTGAAGTCTCCACCACATATCATTAAACCTTGGGCTTTAGTTATCATTAGGTCAAATACATTTTTATAAAATTTCCAGTTAGCCCCTGGAGGTGCATATACATTCAGCAGGGTGATATCTTCTCCCTCTAGCCGCCCAATTACCAAACTGTATCTCCCTTCTTTATCTTTGTGTTCTGACTTTTTTTCAAATGTAATTTTGGTTGAGATCACCATGAGATCACCATAGCCTAGCGGCTGCCCCGGCCTTGGATGCGCTCTGCAGAGCGTGCCCAAATGCCAAGTCACGTTTCGTTACCTTGTATTCATACATGTGTAATGACAATAAAGTTGAATCTCATCTCATCTCATCAATGTCGCTACTCCCCTTTTCCTCCCTGACTTATATGAAGATGAAGAGATCATATTAAACCCTTGTCTATTGAGTTTAGTGTGCTCCACGTCTGTTAGGTGGGTTTCTTGTAAAAATATTATTCCTGCTTTGTCTTTTTTCATTTTGCCTAGAATCTTGGATCTTTTAACTGGATTCAGGATCCCTTTTACATTATATGAGATTATTTTGGTTACACCCTGTTTCTCCATTGTGTTGTCTTATTTAGTATAACAGTGTGGTGGCCCTTTTTTATGCTACTCAGAAACTGAAAGAACATTAAGAACATAAAAAACATTAAGAACATAGTGTAAAAAACTTTAAAACAAAAAACTGACAAAAGAACTTCCTGAGCTGAGGTCTTTTTAGTGACCTTAGAAGAGCCTTGATGGAGTTTAGGCTCTGAGGGAAATTCCTCAAACTCTGTTACGTGTTGAGGGCCCTCTCTTACCCCTGTAAGTTGTCCTATGTTTTTAACGTGAATTTCAGATCCCAATCCGAACTTGTAATGATTTTTTTTTTTTAATGCCTATACCTTATGAAATTGTGTGCACCCTCCCACCACCATCACAGCAAACATTCACGTTAATACAGTATTTGTTAGTGTAGGGAGAACATGTGGATCATTGTCACATTTCTATTTTAACAAGTTTTTTTTTTTTTTTAAGACTTATTTGTTTCTAATATTATGACTGTTCCATGAAATGTTTTACCACATGCTGATTCTGCATCTCCTTTAATGTTTGTTACCTTGTAGGAGGGGGGTTGGATGCGCAGACTGACTAAAAAAAAAAAAAAACGTTATTCCCTCCTGTAAACGGCCAGTTTTTCCTTGTAGCTCTGACGCTGGGTTTCCCGCTGCTGGCCCGTGGGTTGTGAGAGTCTCTGTGTGGACCACGTTTGAGCCTTGATTCTTTCGATCGGGTCTGCCGCGGGTTTAAACACCGTTACCGGGAGTCCTCTTCTCGCCATATCTTCGGTTGCTTCTTCTGCCGAGTTATAGAAACATGTCTCTTCCCCGTAGAAAACCCTCAACTTCGCCGGAAATGGCGTCTGGAAGCGCAATTTTTTCTCTCGTAGTACCTTTTTAGCATCGTTGTATTCCCGACGCTTTTTAAGGACCTCCGGGGCATAGTCGTGTTCCACAAAAACTTTTCTCTCTTGGTGTATAAATCCTTTTTTCTGCCAAGCCAGTCTTACAACCTCTTCTTTTATTTTGGAGTTGGAAAACTTCACCACCACCAAACGTGGAGGCGCTTCCGCCGCCGGCCTAGGGGCTAATGTACGGTGCACCCTTTCTATCTTCAAGTCGGTGGATTGGGGAATATCCAGCTTCTCTCTCAGTAAGGATTCCACGCATGCCGCCATTGTGGAGAAACCATCCTCGACTCCTTCTTTCAGACCGTGAATTCTTGTGTTGTCTCTTCTCAGTCTTCCTTCTTGGTCGGTTAGCTTAGCTTCTAGTCTTGACTGTCTTTTGTGTAGATCCAGCACGGAATCTTCCAGCGCTTTTATTCTTTCCTCTGCTTCCAAGATTCAGTTCTCGGCCTGGTCCACTCTGCTGTTTGTCCTTTTTAATTCTTCTTTGAATTCACGAAATTCGGCCCAACACTTTCGGCGAAATCGTCTTAATTCATTAAATACCATTTTCAAGCTAACCTTTTTGTTAGCTTCATTCAGCTCCTCGTCTTCTGAATGGAAATCCTCCGGATCAGATTCTTCGGCCGATGCGTGTCCTGGCCTGGTAAATGTCGGTTTCTTCTGTTTTCCTTTAGGCATGATGACTTTGTCCTTTGATTTTCACTCTTCCAAAAATCTGTTAAATCTGATTTTCAAGATATTTTACTGGATTGGGTCTGGGAGCTTCAGCGTTAAGCTGCAATCACCATGGTGTCCAGACCGGAAGTCCTGAATTCTCTGTTTTAAAGTTATCCATATACTATGTTAACCTATTCTGACATTTCTTATTAAACCATTGAAACACATATGGGAGTTATTGTTTGATTTCATGTCCATCTTCTTGATTATCAGCAAACAAGAACTCACAAGGTTTGTTTTTTTTGTTGTTTGTTTTTTGGTTTTTTTTGGAGACTGATTCATAATTGGTACAAATAAATTAATAAAATTGTCCATTATCTGGACTGGTGCCCTACGAGGATATGTTTGTGTAAGGAGAGGAAATTTTCATCCCTACTCACATTCATATTTACATTAATACTTGTACCAACAATAAAACACCTATAAAACCCATAAATCCGCTACAGTATTTTCATCATTTTACGCCGGTGGATTGAATCAAATGCCTTCTTAAAGTCGATGAAGGTCAACACTGCTGGTAGGTTGTTGGCTTTCGCCCCTTCCACGACTCTTCTTAGTGCCAGAATCTGGGCAACTGTTGAACATTTGGTTCTAAAGCCATTCTGATTTCTCCTTAGCTTTATATCCAGAGCATTTCTTATTCTGTTCAGTATCATTCAATTGTACATCTTGGCAGTTACACAGGTTAGACTTATGCCTCTGTAATTGTCGGTGCTGGACATATCTCCCGACTTGGGTACTGTGGTATTATGTTCATGAATGACCATATTTCTGGTTTGTCATTCTTCATTAGCACCATGTTACAGAATTTGAGACCAACATCGTCAAATTGACAGTATTTGAGTACTTCCAGTGGTATGCCATCTGGTCCAGAGCTTTTTCCTACTTTCAGGGACGTCTTCACTTTCTTGAATTCTAACTCTGTGAAGGGGCCATCCTCTATATCCAGCCTTTTGTAGATCACTGGGATCTCTTCCTCTGGGTCATGGACTTTTGGCAAGCTGCTCAAAAGCTTCTTGAAATGTGTGAACCAGGTATTCACTGTTTCCTCAGGACTAGATCCTGCTACTTGTCCTTCCTTAGCATTCTTTCTTCCAGACACCTCGTTCACGACTTTCCATGCTTCTCCGTACTTTTGGTCTCCATGGGCCTGTTCAGTTCTGTCAATTTTTGCTGTTAGTTCCTCTTCATTTAACCTGTCGTATGTGTCATACAGGTGTTGTAGAGCTACTTTACACTCTTTTTCATCATCTGATGTTCCGCTCTCTGTGAATTTTGAGTGTGCTAACTCTACCTCCATTCTAGCAGTCACGATGTCTGGATGTTTTGCTCTTAGTGACTTCTTCACCCTTTGCTTCTTTGTTGCGCATTCCTCCATGGCTTCTTCATTTACTTTCACAAATTTCATGTACAACTCATCATTTGTCTCATCATCAAGAAACTGGAAGCGATTTCTAACAGCTACGGTGTACCTCTGTTGCATTTCCCAATCAGTTGAGAAGCTCTGCCAGTCATACTTTACTCGTGCCCTAGTTTTTGGCACTCGCAAGCTCAGGCGGACGCTAGCTGTTACTACTCTATGCTCAGACTTTGCTGAGTTGGAGGAGTTGTAGGCTTCTGCATTTTTAACACTATTCCTCCATTTCTTCCTGACCAATATGTAGTCCGGTTGCCTGCAGCTGTTTGTTGCATTGTCCCTGAATGTCCAGAGTTTTCCTTTCCTCTTCCAGAATTCTGTGTTTGCTGCAAGTAAATAGCATTCCATCAGAAGTTCAGCCAGGTGTGTTCCATTTCGGTCAGTGCTCTCATGGTAGGTGTATCTTGCATCCTCTGCTCCTAGCCTGGCATTGAAGTCTCCAAGTACTGCTACAAAATTACAGTATGTGCTGGAACATTCTGAAGAGTACTCCTTAGTATGTTATAAAACTCCTCCACCTCTTTCTTTGGGGGGGCTATTTGTAGGGGAGTATATCGCAATAACTGTGCATTT
Organism: Pholidichthys leucotaenia; assembly: GCA_020510985.1. Lineage (NCBI taxonomy): Eukaryota > Metazoa > Chordata > Actinopteri > Cichliformes > Pholidichthyidae > Pholidichthys > Pholidichthys leucotaenia. The sequence continues at coordinate 158,929,224 of CM035849.1, forward strand.
AGGGTTCCCATCAAATTCTGCCAATAGTAACCTGGGATGCACCTTGTTAGCTTTTAGCAGTGCTTTCCGAGCATTCCTTCCTAGTAGTATTCCAACTCCACCCTGAGAGGCGTGGGCTTCATTTCTCCAGCCTGATGATGTTATCAGGTACTTATTTCTGACCTTTCTGTATTCCACAGTGTCTTGATGGATGATCCTATGTTCCTGAATCCCTATGATGTCTACGCCTTGTTCTTTTGCACACTGTGATAGCTCTTCTGCCTTGCTATCTGCTCTCATTGTGTTGATGTTGAAGGTGGCAATCTTGAGTTGCTTCCGACAATGAAGTAGCACTTTTGACTCTTTCTTTTATCAGACAACTCCCTCCAAGACTGGTTTGGGGAGCTGTCATCATGCTGTCGTTCTGCACTAGATCCAGACCGTCTAGCATCAAAGTCATCAGCTTGATTCCTGCTCACTCCCGCAGCTGGAAGTATAGGATTTGCTTGTTTGGTTGTATCCATGTTGTGATCGCTTTACAAAGATATTAACTTCTGGGGGTGCCACTCCTCTCAGAAGCACCCTAGGTTGGTAGGGAAAACCAATTCCCTCATATGGCCTCAATTAGACGTGGGTGGAGTCTTAGCTTCTTCCTAAAGAGGAGAGAACTGGGAAGCACCAGTCACTATTTATCCCATAGCTGGGGATTTGGTTCATGGGTACCAGGGCATTTCCACTTACACCGGTGGGCCTGCATACCACATGTCTGGGGACCAAGTCTTCTCTGAGTCCTTTGTAGGTCAGCCTGGGGCCACGAGGTATCCAGTTACTGTGTGTTACCATATGGAGGTACTACATAGGGCTTGCTGCTGGAGAGGCTATGTACTGGCAGGAGAGACTTACGCAATCAGCTCTCTTTTCACAATTGGAGTTAGCCAGTGGTGAAAGCTAAAAGCAAGAAGCTTCGCAAGCACACTGGATGCGTATACAGCAGCCATTAAACACACAACCAAATAGACTGAGTGCTGTAATAAAAGCCAAAGGTGCTGCAACAAAGTATTGGTTTAAGGGTGTGCATATTTATGCAACCAGGTTATTGTAAGTTTTTTATTTTTCCCCTTAAAAGATTTCAGTTTGTTTTTCAATTGGGTTGTACAGGTTATATGTCACATTAATGGTGGAAAAAGTTTTGAAATGATTTATCTTGGTCTCATTTTTTTACATGACAAAAACCTGGTATTTGAACAGGAGTGTGTAGACTTTTTATAGACACTCTTTGGCAAATCAGGGAAATAAATTTTCACAACTGTTACTAATATGGGAATGTCAAAATAAAGAGGTAAATTAACCTTGTCCTTTTATCAAAGTTAATGATTTTGTGCTCTTCCTCCACACTAGGATATATACTGTATACTGTCATTTTTTGTTTAAAAAAAATCATTTTCCTTACAGACGTGGACAAAATTGTTGGTACCCCTCTGTTAATGAAAGAAAAACCCACAGTGGTCACAGAAACAACTTGAATCTGACAAAAGTGGTAATAAATAAAAAATCTATGAAAATTAACCAATGAAAATCAGACAATGCTTTTGAATTGTGGTTCAACAGAATTATTTTAAAAAACAAACTCATGAAACAGGCCTGGACAAAAATGATGGTACCCCTAGAAAAGATTGAAAATAATGTGACCATAGGGACATGTTCAACCAAGATGTGTCCTGTAATTAACATCACAGGTGTCTACAAACTTGTAATCAGTCAGTCGGCCTATTTAAAGGGTGACAAATAGTCACTGTGCTGTCTGGTAACATGGTGTGTATCACACTAAACATGGACCAGAGGAAGCAAAGGAGAGAGCTGTCTCAGGAGATTAGAAAGAAAATTATAGACAAGCATGTTAGAGGTAAAGGCTATAAGACCATCTCCAAGCAGCCTGATGTTCCTGTGACTACAGTCGCACATATTATTCAGAAATTTAAGATCCATGGGACGTGCGCATGCGCACGCAGTGACCGGCAGCGGGTGAAAAAAGTTTGGCGTCTGTGTCATTGCTTTTATGCACTTTAATGTGTTTCAACATAATTCTCTGTGTTGTTTTTGCCCTTGAATGTTTGTGGACTATATAACGAAGAGCTCCCTGGTTCCATCAGTATGGATTTCCTTCTTGTTTTTGCACTGTCGTTTCTTTCCTACCGGCTCTTTGTCTTGGAGGTAAGCGTGATCGCGATCATGCCGGGAAGAACGCAGTATTCCAGAGAAATGTTACTGCATTTAAACATGGATAATGCAGCATCTGTGTTTGAGTCCATGCCGCAAGTGCCGGACTTTATTTTAAGAGATTTCCATGGACACAGCGATGAAAAGAGAGACAAGAGGAGGAAACGCGGAAAGTGTGGAGGCGTAAGATTAAGCCTGAGGAGGCGTCAGCTTAACCGCATTCCTCTTCCTTCCATTATTATGGGGAATGTACAATCCCTGAGAAATAAAGTGGATGAAATTCAAGGGAATGTACGATATCAGAAGGATTTCAAGAACTGCTGTGTCATGGCTTACACGGAGATGTGGCTTACTGCGCATGACCGGGATGCGGACCTGTGGATTGACGGCTTTGGAGCCCCACTTCGCTCAGATCGGCAGGAAGAGGTAATGGGGAAACGTCAGGGGGGCGGCATATGTTTATATATTAATAAACAGTACTGTACATCTGTCACGGTCAGAGAGCACATCTGTGCACCAGATGTGAAGCTTCTGTCCGTGTCACTATGCCCCTTTTATCTGCCCTGCGAGTTACCCCAACTTTTCATAAAGACTGTGTACATTCACCCGAGGGCGGACGCTGACTCCGCCTCCAGCACCGTCTTTGATGTGGTACAGCGGTTGCAGTCGATTTCCCCAGAGGCTCCAAATTTTATCCTTGGGGATTTTAACCATGTTTCTTTAAAGAAGACACTTAAAAACTTTTATCAGTGTGTCTCCTGCCCAACTAGACGAAAAAAAGACATTGGACCTGTGCTATGGATCCATTGAGAGGGCCTATAAATCTATTCCCCTTCCCCCTTTAGGATCCTCAGATCACAACTGTGTACATTTGCTACCCACATATAAAACTGCTCTCAGAAGAGACAAAGCAAAGACCAGAGACATAAACGTGTGGACAGAGGATTCAGTGCACTGCCTCCAGGAATGCTTTAACTGTACAGACTGGGAGGTGTTCACACCGTCCTGCGGAGAAGATTTGGACTCTTTAGTGGATGTGACATGCTCATACATGGCTTTCTGTAGATACATGATCGTTCCACGTAAACGTGTCAAAATACAGTGGGGCAAAAAAGTATTTAGTCAGCCACCAATTGTGCAAGTTCTCCCACTTAAAAGATGAGAGAGGTCTCCAATTTTCATCATAGGTATACCTCAACTATGAGAGACAAAATGAGAAAAAAAAAATCCAGAAAATCACATTGAAGGATTTTTAATGAATTAATTGGTAAATTCCTCAGTAAAATAAGTATTTGGTCAATAACAAAAGTTCATCTCAGTACTTTGTTATATACCCTTTGTTGGCAATGACAGAGGTCAAATGTTTTCTGTAAGTCTTCACAAGGTTTTCACACATTGTTGCTGGTATTTTGGCCCATTCCTTCATGCAGATCTCCTCTAGAGCAGTGATATTTTGGGGTTGTCGCTGGGCAACACGGACTTTCAACTCCCTCCAAAGATTTTCTATGGGGTTGAGATCTGGAGACTGGCTAGGCCACTCCAGGACCTTGAAATGCTTCTTACGAAGCCACTCCTTCGTTGCCCGGGCGGTGTGTTTGGGATCATTGTCATGCTGAAAGACCCAGCCACGTTTCATCTTCAGTGCCCTTGCTGATGGAAGGAGGTTTTCACTCAAAATCTCACGATACGTGGCCCCATTCATTCTTTCCTTTACACGGATCAGTCGTCCTGGTCCCTTTGCAGAAAAACAGCCCCAAAGCATGATGTTTCCACCCCCATGCTTCACAGTAGGTATGGTGTTCTTTCTCCTCCAAACACGACAAGTTGAGTTTTTACAATAAAGTTCTATTTTGGTTTCATCTGACCATATGACGTTCTCCCAGTCCTCTTCTGGATCATCCAAATGCTCTCTAGCAAACTTCAGACGGGTCTGGACATGTACTGGCTTAAGCAGGGGGACACGTCTGGCACTGCAGGATTTGAGTCCCTGGCGGCGTAGTGTGTTTCTGATGTAGCCTTTGTTACTTTGGTCCCAGCTCTCTGCAGGTCATTCACTAGGTCCCCCCATGTGGTTCTGGGATTTTTGCTCACCGTTCTTATGATAATTTTGACCCCACGGGGTGAGATCTTGCATGGAGCCCCAGATCGAGGGAGATTATCAGTGGTCTTGTATGTCTTCCATTTTCTAATAATTGCTCCCACAGTTGATTTCTTCACACCAAGCTGCTTACCTATTGCAGATTCAGTCTTCCCAGCCTGGTGCAGGTCTACAATTTTGTTTCTGGTGTCCTTTGACAGCTCTTTGGTCTTGGCCATAGTGGAGTTTGGAGTCTGACTGTTTGAGGTTGTGGACAGGTGTCTTTTATACTGATAACGAGTTCAAACAGATGCCATTAATACAGGTAACGAGTGGAGGACAGAGGAGCCTCTTAAAGAAGAAGTTACTGGTCTGTGAGAGCCAGAAATCTTGCTTGTTTGTAGGTGACCAAATACTTATTTTACCAAGGAATTTACCAATTAATTCATTAAAAATCCTTCAATGTGATTTTCTGGATTTTTTTTCTCATTTTTCCTCTCATAGATGAGGTATACCTATGATGAAAATTGGAGACCTCTCTCATCTTTTAAGTGGGAGAACTTGCACAATTGGTGGCTGACTAAATACTTTTTTGCCCCACTGTATATCCCAACAACAAGCCATGGGTTACAAAATCAGATAAATCCTGTTTACAGAGGAAAGCACTTGCCTTTAAACAGGGGGTTGTTTCTGAGCTGCAGGTTGCCACAAAAGAGCTGAAGGCCAAAATTTTAAGAGCAAAACAGAATTTTAAATCAGAGTTGGAAAGCAAGATGGCAACAAAGAAACTTGATTCAGCCTGGGCCAGTATGAAAACTATTGCAGGCCTTCAGAGCACAGAGCACAGTAATCGTGTGTTTTTAGATGGTTTTAATTCAGACACAGAGCTGGCTAATGCTCTTAATTGTTTTTATGGTCGTTTTGACTCCTTTGATTTTAGCACAGAAACCCAAGGTTTGAAACAGAAACTCAAAGACAATCAGCAATTTAATATTGAGGTGCAGGACATTAAAAGAACGTTCTGTGCTGTAAAAGTGAACAAAAGTCAGGGCCCTGATAATATATGCGGGCGCTTGGTAAAGTTCTGTGCACATGAACTGAGTCCTGTATTTCACTACATTTTCAATAAGTCCTTACAGACACAACATGTGCCTAAGATCTGGAAAGATGCTGTGGTTGTCCCCGTTCCAAAATCCAGCTGTCCTAAAACGGTAAATGATTTTAGACCAGTTGCTTTGACTTCAATTTTAATGAAAATTTTTGAAAAACTGGTCAGATTTGAGGTCCTAAAGCAGACTGAGCATGCATTGGATCCTTTGCAGTTTGTCTATAGGCCTCACAGAGGAGTAGAAGATGCCACTGTCACTCTGTTTAACATGCTTTTTGAACATCTGGATTTTAATGGGACACACGCCAGGCTTTTATTTGTGGACTTTTCTTCTGCCTTTAATACAATCCAACCTCATATTTTAGTTGAAAGGATCCTGCAACAATTTGATTTGAGTAATAATCTGGTGGGTTGGATTCTGGATTTTTTAACCAACAGGACACAGAGAGTAAGGGTCAATGGTACATCGTCTGACCAAAAGTGTTCTTCTACTGGCTCTCCGCAGGGGTGTGTGTTGTCACCACTACTCTTCATCCTGTACACAAACATGTGTCGGAGCAGACATGACAACAGACACATTATAAAGTATGCTGATGATTCAGTTGTTGTCAGTGTCCTCCAGGATGGTGAGAGTGGCCATGGCCCAGTAGTTGATGATTTTGTTCACTGGTGTGACGATTCCTACCTGCAGCTGGATACGACAAAAACTAAAGATATGATTACTGACTTTAGGAGGAAAACTCCCAGGAACGAAGTCACTGTACTAAAAGGCCAGACTGTGGAGAGCGTGAAAAGATGAGGCTGAGTTTATTTCTCAAATCAGATTTATTCACTTGTCTCCAACATCCTCCAAACAGAAAAAGAGACACATCCTCCCACATCTGTCCTTTTTATACCCGGGACATCAAAGTACAGAGTCACATTGTCTTTAAAACCCAAGACACAATACATCATCCTCCAGGTCTTCTCCCCTCCACCTAAAACCACTGGTGGTCAGGAAATCTGTCAAGGCCATCTCTAAAGATCACATTTCGCACCCTCCTGTTATCCCCAGGAGACCCAGACCTATTGTTCATTCTGAGACGTGAAGCAAGAGTAATATACATATGCAGCCTAAGCAACTCACATATGTGTGCCACATGACCCCCCCCCGCCCCAAAACGTCTAAGATGAAACAATACGACACAGTCTGCATATCATGATAAAATCACAAACATCAGTCCACGTGCTGTTTGGGCTTCAATCGTCTTCCGAACTTGCTGTAAGCAGGCTTTACCACTCCTGCGGCGCCATCCTGCTGTGGAGCTGCTATCTGAGGATGAGAACTGTTAGTCAATCCCTGTGGGAGCTCTGGGGAACGCACCCTAGGAGGTCTGCCACGTCGAGGAGCCCTCGCCAACTGCACAGCTTCGTCAGCCATCACAAAAGCGGGTTTGAGTCTGTCTATGCCAATCATTTCCCTTCTGCCCCCCAAATCTAGCAAAAAGTGCTTATCACCTGTTTCCAGCACTCTAAATGGGCCATCATAAGGCGATCGTAAGGTTGGGCAATGAGCACCGTGTCTGACAAAAACAAACTCCGCATTTTTTAAAGCCTTAGGTACAAAAACGCGCGGAAAACTGTGATAAACGGGGCCAGGAAGCGTGCTCGCTCCCATGTCGCTCAGTAACCGCTGAGCAGGGGGGCACTCTGGCGCAGGATTATCTGGGAGAAACTCCCCGGGCAGCCAGAGTGGCTGCGTAAAAACCAATTCAGCTGGGGAGGCTTTTAAGTCCTCTTTAGGTGCAGAATACAACCCCAATAAAACCCATGGTAGCCTGTCTACCCAATTTGCATCCGTAAGCGACGCTCTGAGGGCTGCTTTCAATGACCTATGGAAACGTTCACATAAACCATTAGCCTGGGGGTTGTACGCGGTAGTGCGGTGGATCGTTACCCCCAGGCTGCGGGCCATCGCTGACCAAAGCTCGGAAACAAATTGAGGACCTCTGTCGGACGTAATATCAGACGGAACTCCAAAACGCGCTACCCAAGCCGTTAAAAACGCGCGCGCCACCTCCTAGGCTGTGGTTGATGCCAGTGGGACCACTTCAGGCCAACGCGTGGTGCAGTCCACCATTGTCAAAAGATGTGTGCACCCTTGTGACGGCGGGAGGGGGCCTACGAGGTCGACATGCACATGATCGAACCTCTTAGCTGGGATGTGAAATGGCTCCAAGGGGGCTTTAGTGTGTTTGTGTATTTTGGCTCGCTGGCAAGCCATGCAGGCTCTTGCCCACTCCTTAACGTGCTTGCGCAGGCTCGGCCATACAAATTTCTCTCCTACCATTTTGACCGACGCGCGCACCCCCGGGTGTGCCAGAGAATGAATTGAGTCAAAAACGCGGCGGCGCCACGCGGCCGGCACCACAGGACATGGCCATCCCGTGGAGACATCGCAGATTAAGGGGGGCATACCACCTTGCAGCACCCTGCTCTCCAGCCTTAACCCTGTTGGTCCAGACTGGAGCGCGCACATGTCCGCGTCGCTAACCTGATCTGCGGCCATGGCTGCATAATCTATCCCCACGCGGACTGGGGCCGCGCGCACCTCCGCGCCGCTAGCCTGCTCCGCGGCCATGGCTGCACAATCTACCCCTACGCGGACTGGAGTAGTTACGGCACGCGAGAGACAATCTGCCACTACATTTAGTTTACCCGCTACGTGTTGAATATCAGTTGTAAACTCGGAGATTGCAGCCAGCTGCCTCTGCTGCCGGCCTGACCACGGCTCTGAAACCTTGGCCATCGCGAAAGTCAGCGGCTTGTGGTAGACGAACGCAGTGAAACGGCGTCCTTCCAGCCAGAACTGGAAGTGGCGAATGGCCAAGTGGAGCGTTAACAACTCCCTGTCGAACGCGCTGTATTTTCGCTCGGTATCGCGCAAAGTCCTGCTGAAAAAAGCGAGCGGCTGCCAAGCCCCGGCGACCCGGTGCTCCACAACCGCCCCTATGGCCACATCTGACGCGTCAGTAGTAAGCGCTATGCGGGCCATTGGTTCTGGGTGTGCTAACAACGCAGCATTTGCCAAGGCGGTTTTAACCTCCGAGAATGCGCGCTCCCGCTCCGGAGACCATTCGATTTTATTTGTGGGTTTTTGTTTTTTAAGCGCGGCATACAGTGGTTGCATAAGCTGCGCTGCGCGGGGGAGGAAAGGGTTATAAAAATTCACCATTCCCAAAAACTCCTGTAATGCTTTGACCGTTTGTGGCTGGGGAAAATTTGTTACTGCGCGCACTTTGTCCGGCAGCGGGACTGCTCCTTCTGGAGAGACGCGGTGCCCCAAAAAATCAATCTGCGTCACCCCGAATTGACACTTCGCTGGGTTGATTATTAACCCGTGCTCTCCCAACCTCCGGAAAACTGCCGTGAGGTGTTTTTCGTGTTCCTCTTCGGACGCGCTGGCTACCAAAATGTCGTCCAGGTAGACGAACACAAAGGGAAGATCGCGCAACACCGCATCCATCATGCGTTGGAACGTCTGCGCAGCGCCTTTAAGCCCGAACGGCATGCGCAAAAACTCGAAAAGGCCAAACGGAGTTATTACCGCTGTTTTGGGTATGTCCTCAGCGCGCACTGGGACTTGATGGTACCCGCGGACCAAGTCTATTTTAGAAAAAATGCGTGCCCCCACCAAATGAACGGAAAAATCTTGGATATGCGGGATTGGGTAGCGGTCGTGCGCTGTAGCGTTGTTCAACCTGCGGAAATCACCGCAAGGTCGCCACGAGCCGTCAGCTTTAGGGACCATGTGAAGTGGGGAAGCCCATGGGCTGTTCGAACGTCGGATGATGCCCAACTTTTCAAGGTTGGCGAACTCCTCGCACGCTATGGTCAGTTTAGCTGCATCCAAGCGCCGAGCTTTTGCAAAAATGGAGGGACCAGTGGTAGTAATAAAATGTTCCACTCCGTGTTTAGCGACGGCTGCTGAAAATGTGGGAACCGTGAGTGCTGGAAACTGAGTGAGGAGTGTGTGGAACTTACTGCTTGCCATAGCGACGTTGGCTTGTGCTGTGGGCGGGGTCACTCGGGCTGCACAGGGAATGGAGTAAAAAGAGAGTGCATTAACCAAGCGTCTATTGGGAAGATCAACCAACAACCCATGTGAGCACAGAAAATCAGCCCCTAACATATTGAAGCTCACCGCAGCTATAATAAAAGTCCACTCAAATGTACGGCCTTGCAGGGACAAAAGCAGAGTCTTCTCACCGAAGGTCTTAATGCTCGAGCCGTTCGCTGCCAATGCTCCGTGACTCCCGGGGCCTGCCAGCCGGTCAGCATAGGTTGGCATGATGAAACTCACTTGGGAGCCTGTGTCCACGAGGAATTGCCTCCCCGAACGCGCATCCGTCAAGTAGAGCAGCTTGTTCTGTTCACCGAGGGACGCAGCTGCTACCGACCCTCGGCTCTGGCGTTTCCCAAGCTCTTGAACTGACATGGTGGTATACACTTGCGTGCCCTCTCTGCAAAGCGACGATGGTAGAAACAGAGGTCATCTCCTCCGCGATGTTTGGCCTTCACCGCCGCCGTTGCCGGTGGGTCTGCTGCCGCCGCCTCTGGCCCCCTGCCATCTCCGGCCCTCGTGTCGAGTCCTGTCACTGCTGTGGTGGCCGCGCGCTGTCTGCTGGCGTTGAGAATCCGCTGTGCCTCCTGGGCCAGCGCGCAGAAGTCCCGCTGGGCCAACAACGGTGAACCAGCCAGGGTCGCTCTCGTGGCCGACGGTAGGGTTCTCAGGAAAATGTGGGTGAAGAGAAGGTCGTCGTCGTCTGAGCCCCTCAGCCTCAGCATGTCTTCCATCAGGTCGACGGGTGTGCTGTCTCCCAAGTCATTCAGGGCCAGGAGTCTCTCCGCTCTTTCCTGGACTGAGGGAGTGAAATGCTGGATGAGCGCAGCCTTCAACCCGCTATATTTGTCTTCGGCCGGTGGGCGCTGCACCAGGCTCTGCACATGTCGAGCCGTGCGGTTGTCGAGCTTGGAGATAACGTGGTAGAATTTCGTGTCATCTGCCGTTATTCCCCGGAGAGTAAACTGAGCTTCGGCCAAGAGGAACCAGGAGTCCGGGTTGTCCTGCCAGAAATCTGGTAGTTTGACTGAGACTGCGTTCGCCTGGCTGGTTCCTGGCGAGTCCGGCTCGGGGGAATTTCTTTTGCCCATGATACGTCTTAAGGTCACCAGTGTGGAGAGCGTGAAAAGATGAGGCTGAGTTTATTTCTCAAATCAGATTTATTCACTTGTCTCCAACATCCTCCAAACAGAAAAAGAGACACATCCTCCCACATCTGTCCTTTTTATACCCGGGACATCAAAGTACAGAGTCATATTGTCTTTAAATCCCAAGACACAATACATCATCCTCCAGGTCTTCTCCCCTCCACCTAAAACCACTGGTGGTCAGGAAATCTCTCAAGGCCATCTCTAAAGATCACATTTCGCACCCTCCTGTTATCCCCAGGAGACCCAGACCTATTGTTCATTCTTGACGTGAAGCAAGAGTAATATACATATGCAGCCTAAGCAACTCACATATGCGTGCCACAAGACCACTGAATGTGTACAATCCATACCTGTCAAGTGATACGGTTTCGCCGTATTTTAATACGGGGAAAATGCAATTTTAGCAAATACGGGCGTATTGCCATTTCTGTACGCCAAAAAGAAAAATATACGGGAAAAAAAAATTATTGAGAGTGTGGAGGAACACCTCATGTGTGACCCCCACAGCGTACGGGGCTGGCAGAGCGCTCAGCGTGTGCAATTATCAGAACAGTGAGAGGTATGGACTGATCATTATGCAGATGCGCCTCGCACCCTCTTTCATCCTGCAGCTCCAGAACAGAGAGGAATCCTGGCACCAGTAATCCTGCGGTTGATATGTGTGACTCTAATGCAAATGTCCATGCTTTCCTGCTGTCTACTGTGATGCTAATGTGCCATGCATGCATTGTCTGAGCTGGGTATATAAGTTGAATGCATATCTCTTGCTCTCTCTCTTTTTGATCACTCGCATTGTTTGTTGCTGACTTTGAGACGCAGGGCTCGCTCCAGCACGCTGCCACAGCGTTGAGCAAGCCTCGTGGAGGATGAATAAAACACCCTTTTAAACTTCAGTTCGCCATGTCCACCTGCACTTATTTTGTTCCTCCACAAGAGAACCTAAAATCAACTGAACAGTAATTCGATGCCTGGCGAAATTGAGCGCACCTAACCAAGTTCATCCAAGTGCATTAGTGTAACAAAGCTGACAATTAAAAACTCTTTAATTCCAAGTGTATATATCTAGCTGACAATTAAGAACTATATTCAGAATTATTCTTATTGTGTACTTTCAAATTAAGCAATCTACCTTGTGCTAATGTAAATTTGAAAAATATTGTTTTTTTATTTATTTTTATTTGTTTATTATTAATATTATCATTTTTTAAGTTTATTTATTTTTTATTTTTTTATTTATTTTTTTGTGCTACTTGGCTTATTATTTTCACATTACCAAAAAGTTATGGCTCAAGATTGTGTCCATATAAGTGTACATTTGAATAAATATGTTTGAAATAATTCATGTTGCAATTGTTGTTGTTTGTTTGTTTTTTTGTTTTGTTTTTTTTTGCTTCAGTTTTCTTTCATCTGCCGATAAATACAGTTTTTAAGTACTCAGTACAGGTGTGAAAGCCCCCCCAGTAAGGGAGGCATGAGGTATGCCTTGACAGGTATGACAATCCTACAAATATCTTGGGACAATTATTGATAGAGTGGAGATGCAAATAACGGAGGCAGACTCGTGCAGCAGACTACTTTATTCACTCTCCCATCAGTCATAAAAGAAAAAGCATTTCCTCAATACACCAGGGTCTCTCCTTTTATATCCTCCACCCATCTCACATCTGCATGACATCTCGTATCACAATACATTCAACCCTTCTCCCCCCACTACTTCTTCCTGCTACCTCACCATAATCTCTCTCATCTCAATACCTATTGTCCTTCTCTGTTTACCCTCTGCATCCAGTCTGAGATGATTAACCCAGCTTCTACACCGCCGCCCCCCAGAATCTCAGACCAAGTTTCAGTCCTCACGTCCTTTTGGCTTCAGTCTCCTCCCGTATCTGCTGTAGCGGGGGTTCTCCACCTCCACAGCGCTGCTGTGCCGGTGGGGGGCTCCTGGGGGTGTGTCTGTCTGCGGGTGGGCAATGGCGGGGGGGGGGGACCTTCGACTTGCCCATGTGGCTGCTCTGATGAATCGTTTACCTGGGGAGTTCTCCGTGGGGGTCTTCCACTCCGAGGGGCCCGAGCCAACATCACTTGCTCGTCCACCACCACAAAGGCGGGCTTAAGTCTGTCTATACATATTTTCTCCCGACGACCCCCCAAGTCTAACAAAAAATGTTTGTCCCCTGGTTCCAGCACTCTGAATGGGCCATCGTAGGGTGGGCGCAATGGGTGGCAGTGGGAATCGTGCCTGACAAACACGAACGCCGCTTTCTTCAAAGTTTTTGGCACAAAAGCACGTGGAAAACAGTGGTGGGCCGGGCCCGGCAGCGTGCCTGTATCTGCGCTATGCTGCAAACGCTGAGACGGACAGTTGTCCGGCGCGGGATTATCTGGCAAAAATTCCCCGGGGAGCCGCAGTGGCTGAGAAAAAACAAGCTCCGCCGGGGAAGCCTCCAAATCCTCTTTTGGTGCGGAACGCAACCCCAACAAAACCCACGGCAACCGGTTTACCCAATTTGCATCCGTCAGTGAAGCCCTAAGCGCTGCTTTCAGTGAGCTATGGAAATGCTTGCATAACCCATTGGCCTGTGGGTTGTACACGGTTGTGCGATGAATTGCAACACCCAGGCTACGGGCCATCGCGGACCAGAGGTCGGAAACAAACTGAGGGCCCCTATCAGATGTGATGTCCGACGGGATGCCAAAACGTGCTACCCATGTTGTCAAAAAAGCGTGCACCACGTCCGCGGACGTGGTTGCCGCCAGCGGGACTGCTTCTGGCCAGCGTGTGGTGCGGTCCACCACTGTCAGAAGGTGCGTGCATCCCTGCGATGGCAGGAGGGGGCCCACGAGGTCCACGAGAACATGGTCAAACCTCTTAGCCGGTATACGAAACGGTTCCAAAGGAGCCTTGGTGTGTCTGTGTATTTTGGCTCGTTGGCACGCTACGCAGGCTGCAGCCCACTCTTTCACTTGTTTGCGCAGGCCTGGCCATACGAACTTCGCTCCCACCACTTTGAGTGATGCGCGCACTCCTGGGTGCGCCAGAGCGTGAACTGACTCAAACACTCGGCGGCGCCAAGCAACTGGGACCACCGGGCGCGGGCGTCCCGTGGAGACGTCGCAGACTGGGGGGGAGGCTGCCGTCTTGCAGTACTCTGCTCTCCAGCCTTAACCCTGTTGGTCCAGACTGGAGCGCGCACACGTCCGCATCGGCGGCCATGGCTGTATAATCTATCCCCACACAGACCGGGGCCACTACTGCGCGCAAGAGGCAGTCCGCCACCACATTCACTTTACCCGACAGATGCTGAATATCGGTCATAAACTCCGAGATCGCAGCCAGCTGTCTCTGCTGCCGGCCCGACCATGGTTCCAAAACCTTGGCCATCGCAAACGTTAGCGGCTTGTGGTCCATGAACGCGGTGAAGCTGCGCCCTTCCAGCCAGAACTGGAAGTGGCGTATGGCCAGGTGGAGAGCCAGCAACTCTCTGTCGAATGCGCTGTATTTACGCTCACTGTCGCGCAAAGCCCTGCTGAATAAAGCAAGCGGCTGCCACGAACTGGCAACGCGTTGCTCCACGACGGCCCCTATGGCCACGTCCGAGGCGTCGGTAGTGAGCGCTATCCGGGCCACCGGGTCCGGGTGAGTCAACAGTGCGGCGTTTGCCAGGGCTGTTTTAACCTCAGAGAACGCCTGCTCCCACTTCGGAGTCCATTCGACTCTGTGCGCCGGTTTCCATTTCTTGAGCGCGGCGTACAATGACTGCATGAGCTGAGCTGCGCGGGGGAGGAACCGGTTATAAAAGTTAACCATCCCCAAAAACTCTTGCAGCTCCCTGACCATCTGAGGCTGGGGAAAATTCGCCACGGCGCGCACCTTGTCCCTCCGGTGAGACGCGGTGCCCCAAAAAGTCAAACCCCGTCACACCGAACTGGCATTTCGCCGGGTTGATTATTAACCCGTGCTCCTCCAACCTCCGGAAAACCATCCTGAGGTGGGTTACGTGTTCGTCCTCGGACGGGCTGGCCACCAGGATATCATCCAGGTAGACAAACACAAACGCAGATCGCGCAACACCGCATCCATCATGCGTTGGAATGTCTGTGCTGCACCTTTTAATCCAAAGGGCATGCGTAAAAACTCAAACAAGTCAAACGGAGTTATTACCGCTGTTTTGGGTATGTCCTCCGCGTGCACTGGGACCTAGTGGTAACCGCGGACCAGGTCTATTTTAGAAAAAATGCGTGCACTGGCGAGGTGAACGGAAAAATCCTGAATATGGGGAATCGGGTAGCGGTCATACGCTGTGGCGTTATTCAACCTGCGGCAATCTCCGCACCGTCGCCACGATCCCTCGGCCTTAGGGACCATGTGTAGCGGGGATGCCCATGGGCTGTTTGAGCGCCTGATAATACCCAACCTTTCCAAGTTGGCAAACTCTTCGTGCGCTATGGCCAGTTTAGCTGTGTCCAGGCGCCAAGGTCGTGCGAAAACGGGCGGCCCAGTGGTGGTGATAAAGTGTATCACCACCCCGTATTTAGTGCTGGCCACCAAAAACGTTGGGACTGTGAGTGCTGGGAACTGAGTGAGCAGTGTGTGGAACTTACCGCCTGGAGCTGTGACGTTGGCTTATGTTATTGGCCCTGCCCCTCGAGCTGTTCAGGGGAGAGAATCAAAAGACATTGCATTAACCAGGCGCCTGTTAGCAACATCGACTAGCAACCCGTGTGCATACAGAAAATCAGCTCCCAGGATTGGGAAACTCAGTGCCGCTATGACAAAAGTCCACTCGTACATACGGCCGTGTAGGGATAAAGTCAGTGTTCTCTCACCAAAAGTCTTAATGTCCGAGCCGTTTATAGCTACCAGCTGGGGGCCGCTAGCTCCCGCTAGCCAGTCAGCGTAGGACGGCAGAATGAGACCCTTTTGGGAGCCGGTGTCTAGGAGGAACCGTCTCCCCGAGCGCAAGTCCGTCAAGTAGAGCAGCTTGTTCTCTTCACCGGAGGTCACAGCTGCTACTGACTGCCAGCCTTGGCGTCTCCCGAACGCTTGAATTGGCACGGTGGCACACATCTGCGTGCGTTCTCTCCAAAACGGCGGTGGTAGAAGGAGAGCGTGTCTCTCTGGCGCTTCCTGGTCCCCACTGCCGCTACCGTTGCTGGCATCTCGCCTCCGTTGGTCGTCTCGCTGGGTTCCGACGCCGCCGTGTTCACTGTGAGGGCTCTGGTGGTGAGGATGATCCGATCTGCCTCCTGGGCTAGTACCCGGTAGTCACGCGCGGCCAGCAACGGCGAATTGGCCAGGACCGCTCTTGCCTCTGTTGGGAGGTTCTGGAGGAAAAGGTGGGCAAACAGAAAATGCCCGTCGTCCGTGCCCATCAACGACAACATCTTCTCCATCAGTTCGACCGCCGACCCATCTCCTAACTTGGAGCGCCTCAGGAGCCTCTCTGCTCTCTCACAGTCCGAGAGTGTGTAGCGCCGGGTCAGCGCGGCCTTGCGAGCCCCGTTGTCGTGGGCTGGAGGCTGTTGGTGCAGGCTCGCTACTTGCTGAGACGTGCGAGCATCCAGCGCTGCGACCACATAGTAATATCTGGTGTTGTCTACCATTATTCCCCAGAGGGCGAACTGAGCCTCGGTGTGGTGGAACCAAGACCGCGGTTCATGCAGCCAAAAGTCCGGTAGTTTTACCGAAACAGCGCACGTGTTGCTGGGGGTTCCCGTCCGGGCCGACTCCGGGGTTCTTGCCTCGTGTTCCATAATTCGTCAAGGGGTCACCAGTGTGGAGATGCAAATAACGGAGGCAGACTCGTGCAGCAGACTACTTTATTCACTCTCCCATCAGTCATAACAGAAAAAGCATTTCCTCAATACACCAGGGTCTCTTCTTTTATATCCTCCACCCATCTCACATCTGCATGACATCTCACATCACAATACATTCAACCCTTCTCCCCCCACTACTTCTTCCTGCTACCTCACCATAATCTCTCTCGTCTCAATATCTATTGTCCTTCTCTGTTTACCCTCTGCATCCAGTCTGAGATGATTAATCCAGCTTCTACAATAGTAATTTAAACTTTGAAGAGAACTGTGAAAGGGTGTGCAAAAAGCGTCAGCAACATTTGCATTGTTTAAGGAAACTTGCACGCTTCCAAATTGACCGAACCATAATGACAATGTTTTATCGGGCTTTTATTGAATCTGTTTTATCCTTTTCTTTAGTGTCATGGTTTGGTCAGATAAAACTGAAACAGAGGAAATCCTTGGATCAGGTAGTTAGATGGTCCAGTCGTTTGCTTGGTGAGTCACAGCTGAGCCTGACATCCCTGTACACCAGACAGGTACAGAGGATTGCTACCTCCATTTTAAATGATGACTCCCACCCTTTGCACTGCCACTTTCAGCTTCTTCCCTCCAGACGGAGGTATGCTGTCCCAAAAAGTAAAACCCAGCGCTACAAAAGTAGCTTTGTTCCTGCTGCTGTTAAAGAGTTGAACAAGATGTAACAATATATTGCACATAATTTCGTTACCTATTTATTAATTTTATTTTATATTTACTTATTTTTGTAGGTTTTTTATTTGGGTTCTAAATCTTTTATTGGGTTTTAGATTTTTGAGTTTTTAACCTCTTTGACTAGTCTAACTTTTTAATATGACCCTTCTCTTTTATCTCTGTTTTTTCTCTTATCTCTTTGTCCTATGTCCTGATTGGTGGAGCCTTGAGTACTTTTATCATCTTTATAGTCAGCTACAGGTGTGCCTGTGTTTGTGTTCATGTTGAATGTAATTGTGGTTTGTAAATATGGATGTCACCTGACTGCAAAACAAATCTACCTACGGGTACAAATAAAGTAACCTTAACCTGAACTGTAGCCAACCTCCCTGGACATGGCCGCAGGAGGAGACGGATAATACAAATGGTAACAAAAGAGCCCTGAACAACCTCTAAACACATTCATGGTGAACTCCAAGGTCAAGGTACATCAGTGTCAGATCGCACCATCCATCATTGTTTGAGCCAAAGTGGACTTGATGGGAGACAACCAAGGAGGACACCACTGTTAAAAACAAATCATAAAAAAGCCAGACTGGAATTTGCCAAACTGCATGTTGACAAGCCACAAAGCTTCTGGGAGAATGTCCTATGGACAGACGAGACAAAACTGCAACTTTTTGGCAAGACATATCAGCGCTATGTTCACGGACGCAAAAATGAAGCATACTGTGAAACATGGAGGAGGTTCTGTTATGTTCTGGGGCTGCTTTGCTGCATCTGGCACAGGGTGTCTTGAATCTGTGCAGGGTACAATGAAATCTCAAGACTATCAAGGTATTCTAGAGAGAAATGTGCTGCCCAGTGTTAGACAGCTTGGTCTCAGTCGCAGGTCATGGGTCTTGCAACAGGATAATGACCCAAAACACACAGCTAAAAACACCCAAGAATGGCTAAGAGCCAAACATTGGACTATTCTAAAGTGGCCTTCTATGAGCCCTGATCTAAATCCTATTAAACATCTGTGGAAGGAGCTGAAACATGCCATATGGAGAAGGCACCCTTCAAACCTGAGACAACTGGAGCAGTTTACTCATGAGGAGTGGGCCAAAATACCTGCTGAGAAGTGCAGAAGTCTCATTGACAGTTACAGAAATCATTTGATTGTAGTGACTGCCTCAAAAGGTTGTGCAACAAAATATTACATTAAGGGTACCACCATTTTTGTCCAGGCCTGTTTCATGAGTTTGTTTTTTAAAATAATTCTGTTGAGCCACAATTCAAAAGCATTGTCTGATTTTCATTGGTTAATTTTCATAGAATTTTTATTTGTTACCACTTTTGTCAGATTCAAGTTATTTCTGTGACCATTGTGGGTTTTTCTTTCATTAACAGAGGGGTACCAACAATTGCTAATTAGCTATTAAGCTAATTATCTTACGGAAATCAAAGCTTGGATGACTTGTAATTTCCTGTTATTAAATTCAGATAAGACTGAAGTCATTCTAATTGGTCCAAAAAACCTTAGAAATTCCTTTCCAAATCAAACTTTTAGTTTGGATGCGGTTACTCTTTTTCTTAATAGCTCTGTGAGGAACCTTGGAGTTATTTTTGATCAAGATCTGTTTTTCAATTCACATATTAAACTTAGAACTAGATTATTGTAACTCTTTATTATCAGGTTGTCCTAAAACATCTTTAAAAAGTCTTCAGTTGATCCAAAATGCTGCAGTAAGAGTTTTAACAGGTACTAGAAAGAGAGATCATATCTCCCTCCTTGGCCTCCCTTCATTGACTTCCCATAGAGTTTAGAATTAAGTTTAAAATCCTTCTTCTCACTTTCAAAGCTCTAAACAATCAGGCCCCTTTTTATTTAAAAGATCTGATACCTCCTTATTATCCTAACAGAGCACTATGCTCCCAAAATGCTGGATTACTTGAAATACCTAGAATCTCCAAAAGTACAATGGGAGGCAGAGCCTTCAGTTATCAAGCTCCTGTCCTGTGGAACCAGCTGCCAATCTGGGTTCAGGAGTCAGAACCCGATCTCTGTTTTTAAGGATAGGGTTAAAACCTTCCTTTTTGATATAGCCTACAATTAGGGAGGGATCATGTGTCTCTGAACCCTTCCTTAGTTATGCTGCTAATAGGTTTAGACAGCCGGGGGACCTCCAATAATGCACTGGGCTTCACTCCTTTCTTCACTCTCAATGAAATATATATATTTTTTTTTTTTTTTTTGCTGGTCATTAACATCCGTTTGTTCTCTCCCATAGACTGAGTCCCCATCATGCTGTTTGTTCTCTACATGTCTGTTCTTTACATCTTCTCTATCACCTCACCCCCCAGCCAGTCGCAGCAGATGACTCCCCCTCCCTGAGCCTGGTCCTGCTGGAGGTTTTTTCTAGTTAAAAGGGAGTTTTTTCCTCTCCACCGTCGCCAAGCACTTGCTCACAGGGGATCGCCTGATTGCTGGGGTCTTTCTGCAATTGTGGGGGTTTCCCCTACAGTTGAAAGTGCTACAGTATGAGATGACTGTTGTTGTGAAAAGGCGCTATATAAATAAAGTTGAATTGAAATGAATTGAATTGAATGTGAACCGGGCCAGGAGACCTACCAAAGTCCAACACCAGCTGGACCACCAGGCAAGGTGAGTCGGGTGGCCTGCCTGGGAAAAAGGGCCACGTATCCCCACGGCACAGTCTATCGGGCGGCCGGCCAGAGTTCTTCAGCCACCAAGCCAGATGAGACAGGCTAAGAGGCAGACCCCCCACCCCCCATAGGGACACCCAGTCCTTTGGGCAGCCGGCCCGCATAGATAAGCCACCAGGACTGGAGGGGTGAGTGAGGAGGCAGCCTACCCACCGGGAGGCTTAAAGGTGGGTGGCCGGACCAGGAAAGGAGGACTCCAGCAGCTACTGGTAGCAGGACCTGATGGACAACAGCGGTACCCAGCAGAAGGAGGAGGAACACTCAGCAGGCCTCCAGAAGGAACAAGGGGACCCCGGTGTCATCAAACTGGCTGGCTGCACCATCGGTGGTTCCAGCTTGGGACAGGAACTCGGCCGCCTCCGCAGCGGACCCGGGCTGGGCCATGGCTGCACCCGCAGTGGTCCCGGCCTGGGACAACGTTGCACCAGCGGTGGCCCCAGCCTGGGACCTCATTGTTCGCGCGGTGAGCCCTGGTTGAGCCTGTGTTGCACCCACAGAGGACCCTGACCGGGCCATGGTTGCACCCACGGTGGAACCCGGATGGGCCCCTGCTGAACCCGCGGTGGACCCCGACCGAGCCAGGGTTGCACCCACGATGGAACCCGGCTGACCCCTGCTGTACTCGCAGTGGGACCCGGCTGGGCCACTGCTGACCCCAATGCCGCTTTAACCATGGGCCAGCCAACCCGTTGAACACCCGAGCCAGAAGGCGGTCATTTATGGGCACCCTAGGCTGGAGCTGAGCACCTTCAATGACCTCCTTGGGTGGGGAGACAGGACCCACGGTGCCCTCCAGCAGCGAGCCCAGATCCTCAGACTTGTCTGGCGGTGTTGGACTCTTTCCAGCGACCCTGGAAGAGGCTCAAACAGAGAGAAGGAGGGATCAGGGTCGCCGGCAGCAGCGGAGCCCAGAGAGGTGAGCTCAGATGCAGCGGTCGGCTCTCCACACCAACATCTAGGCAAAAATGCTCAATAATAGAAAGGAGAAAAACAAAGGAGAGCACTTGCCTTACCTCAAGCTCCACTGCCATCCAGGACTTTGATGATCTGGGAGATGTTCTCGTGGGCTCGGCCTCCTGGAGATTCAGTTTAGGCATTGACTCTGCTGCGGTGGCCTCCGCAGCAGGCATGATGATCTTTGCAGTCCTTGGTATCTCAGTCGTCATAACCCACGCTGGGGACTCCTCTGGTGTGGCGGCTGGGGTCTGGCTCGCCATTCCTGCGGGGAACAATCCTCCTGGACCTCTGGCTCCTCCTGGCCCTGCTGATTTGGCTCCGGTGCCAGCGTACATTCAGAAAAAACAGGAGAGGGCAGGTTGGGAGAACTCAGGAGACTGCTTTTCCTGAGTCTCCCTACGGGGAATCAGGCAAGACATTTCATTATTAATAGGAGTAAAATGAAAATTAACTTGCCTGTCTCCCCGGATCTTGATGTTGGCTGCTGCTGTAGTTTGGGCGTCATCATCCTCCCGTGTGAAAAAGGTAGTGTTTGGCCCCTCAGTAGACTGTTGAGGAGCCGCCCCCTCGCCACAGGAACAGGAGCTGCTGGTGAGAAGAACAAGCGCCCCTGGACCGTCTGCGGAAACACCGAGGGAGAGGACCTCGCAGCGGATGTGAATGGGGATCCAGCAGACAGGACTGCTCAAAGGTCCGCTGCGGGGGTAGCCGGGCTCAGTGTAGGAAGGGAAGCAGTTGGCAGGTTGGATTATTCCTCCGGGAATCCAGAGCCAGATGACGTTGATGCCACTGACCTGAAGGCGGCCATGTTGGAGATGGAGATGGAGCAGAGAGAGGAATGGCCGCCGGCTGAGACGAGCACTTCCGCGTAGGCTTAGCGCGAGGCGCCCATCTCCTCAGGTCAGGAAAAGCCTGCTGGAGCGTGCAGATGGAAAATAACGGTTCGGCATATTGAGGATAATTCCAGGGGCCAGGATGAGCTTCCAGAATCCCCAACGCCCCGTTCATGTAGTCCCATCTTTCTCCGGGGCCATAGGCATTGTCTGCATTGTGCATGAACTCCCGGATAAACACAGCTGCCCATTCCTCTTCCACGCTAGAATGCCCTGCTGCTCGTCTGCTTCTGCCGGTGTGGGAACGGTTCATCAAGGACATCGTGCTCCAAGACAGGTAGGAAAAATACACAAAAAGGTGAAAAAAATGACACTGTGGAGAGTGTGGAAATGATGAGGCCAAGTTACGATCAGACGAAGTTTATTCACACTCTCACAACATCATACACAGAAAGCACTGAATAGCCAAACCAGGTTTCATCCCTTAAAACTCCACAGATCATCTCACATCTGCATAACATTTCACCTCCATCATACATTCTCCTTAAACCCCCAGCTCTCTCTTCCTGCCAACTCCCCATGAGGTCCCTGCCTATTGTTCTCTTGTGTCTAACCACTACCTCCTGACTGAGACACTGTCTGCTGACACAACCACAATATACATTGCTATGTCACCAATATGCAACGCCATAATCCACCCCCCCGCCCCAGACAGAGTTTCAGTCGGCACATCTTTTGGGCTTCAGTCTCCTCCCATATCTGCTGTAACGGGGGTCTCTGTGCTGGCGGGGGGCTGCTAGACGTGTGGCTGACTGCGGGTGGGCCAAGGGGAGGGGGAGGAACTTCGCTCTGCCCGTGTGGCTGTCCTGGTGAATCATTTGCCTGGGGAGCTCTCAGTGGGGTGTCTTCCACGCCAAGGGGTCCGAGCCAGCAGCACTTGCTCGTCTGCCACTACAAAGGCGGGCTTAAGTCTGTCTATGCATATTTTCTCCCAATGCCCCCCCAAGTCTAACAAAAAATGCTTGTCCCCTGTTTCCAGCACTCTGAACGGGCCATCATAGAGTGGGCGCAATGGCAAGCGGTGGGCATCGTGTCTGACAAACACGAACGCCGCATTCTTCAAAGTTTTTGGCACATAAGCGCGTGGGAAACAGTGGTGGGCCGGGCCGGGCAGCGTGCCTGTGTCTGCACTACGCTGCAAACGCTGACACATGCAGCTGTCCGGCGCGGGATTATCTGGCAAAAATTCCCCGGGCAGCTGCAGTGGCTGAGAAAAAACAAGCTCAGCCGCGGAAGCCTCCCAAATCCTCTTTTGGTGCGGAACGCAATCCCAATAAAACCTATGGTAACCGGTCAACCCAATTTGCATTCGTCAACGAAGCCCTGAGTGCTGCTTTCAGTGACCTGTGAAAACGCTCACGTAACCCATTTGCCTGTGGGTTGTACACGGTTGTGCGGTGAATTGCAACACCCAGGCTGCGGGCCATCGCGGACCAAAGTTCGGAAACAAACTGAGGGCCCCTATAGGGCGTGATGTCCGACGGGATTCCAAAACGCGCCACCCATGCCGTCAAAAAAGCGCGCGTCACATCTGCAGACGTGGTTGCCGACAGCGGGACTGCTTCTGGCCAGCGTGTGGTGCGGTCCACCACTGTCAGAAGGTGCGTGCACCCCTGCGATGGCGGGAGGGGGCCCACGAGGTCCACGTGAACATGGTCGAATCTTTTAGCCGGTATACTAAACGGCTCCAAAGGAGCCTTTGTGTGTCTGTGCACTTTGGCTCGTTGGCATGCTACGCAGGCTGCAGCCCACTCTTTCACTTGTTGGCGCAGGCCTGGCCACACGAATTTCGCTCCCACCATTTTGACTGACGCGTGCACTCCTGGGTGCACCAAAGCGTGAACTGACTCAAACACGCGGCGGCGCCACGCGACCGGGACCACCGGGCGTGGGCGTCCCATGGAGACGTCGCAGATTAGGGGGGGGCTGCCGTCTTGCAGTACTCTGCTCTCCAGCCTTAACCCTGTTGGTCCAGACTGGAACGCGTGCACGTCTGTATCGCTAATCTGCTCTGCGGCCATGGCTGTATAATCTATCCCTACACAGACCGGGGCCACTACCATGCGCAAGAGGCAGTCCGCCACCACATTCAGTTTACCCGACACATGTTGAATATCGGTCATAAACTCCGAGAACGCAGCCAGCTGTCTCTGCTGCCGGCCTGACCATGGTTCTGAAACCTTGGCCATCGTGAACGTCAGCGGCTTGTGGTCCACGAACGCAGTGAAGATGCGCCCTTCCAGCCAGAACTGGAAGTGGCGTATGGCCAGGTGGAGAGCCGGTAACTCTCTGTCGAATGCGCTGTATTTACGCTCATTGTCGCGCAAAGCCCTGCTGAAAAAACCAAGCAACTGCCAAGAACCGGCGACACGTTGCTCCACGACGGCCCCTATGGCCACGTCCGAGGCGTCGGTAGTGAGCACTATCCGGGCCGCCGGGTCTGGGTGCGTCAACAGTGCGGCGTTTGCCAGAGCTGCCTTCACCTCAGAGAACGCCCGCTCTCGCTCCGGAGTCCATTCGACTCCATCCACGGGTTTCCGTTTCTTGAGCACGGTGTACAGTGGCTGCATGAGCTGAGCTGTACGGGGGAGGAAATGGTTATAAAAATTAACCATCCCCAAAAATTCCTGCAGCGCCCTGACCATCTGAGGCCGGGGGAAGTTCGCCACACCGCGCACTTTGTCGGGGAAGAGTATCGCTCCCTCCGGTGAGACGCGGTGCCCCAAAAAATCAATCCCCGTCACGCCGAACTGTCACTTCGCCGGGTTGATTATTAACCCGTGTTCCTCCAACCTCTGGAAAACCGTCCTGAGGTGGGTTATGTGTTCGTCTTCGGACGCGCTGGCTACCAGGATATCATCCACGTAGACAAACACAAACAGCAGATCACGCAGCACCGTGTCCATCATGCGCTGGAACGTCTGTGCCGCTCCTTTTAATCCAAAAGGCATGCACAGAAACTCGAACAAGCCGAACGGAGTTATTACCGCTGTTTTGGGTATGTCCTCCTCGCGCACTGGGACCTGGTGGTAACCGCGGACCAGGTCTATTTTAGAAAAAATGCATGCTCCGGTGAGGTGAACAGAAAAGTTCTGAATGTGGGGAATCGGGTAGCGGTCGTGTGCTGTGGCGTTATTCAACCTGCAGAAATCGCCGCACGGTCACCACGATCCCTCAGCCTTAGGGACCATGTGTAGCGGGCATGCCCATGGGCTGTTCGATCGCCTGATGATGCCCAACCTTTCCAGGTTGGCAAACTCCTCACGCGCTATGGCCAGTTTAGCTGCGTCCAAGCGCCGAGGTCGTGTGAAAACAGGCGGCCCGGTGGTGGTGATAAAGTGCTCCACCCCGTGTTTAGCGATGGCCGCTGAAAACGTCGGGACCGTGAGTGCTGGGAACTGAGTGAGCAGTGTGTGGAACTTACCGCCTGGAGCTGTGACGTTGGCTTGTGTTACTGGCCTGGCCCCTCGAGCTGTACAGGGGAGAGAATCAAAGGACAGTGCATTAACCAGGCGCCTGATAGGAACATCAACTAATAAACCATGCGCACACAGAAAATCAGCTCCCAGGATTGGGAAACTCAGTGCTGCTATGACAAAAGTCTACTCGTATGTGCGGCCGTGTAGAGATAAAGCCAGTGTTCTCTCACCAAAGGTTTTGATGTCCGAGCCATTTACTGCTACCAGCCCAGGGCCGCTGGGTCCTGCCAGCCGGTCACCGTAGGTCGGCAGGATGATGCTCTTCTGGGCTCCGATGTCTACAAGGAAACGCCTCCCTGAGCGCGAGTCCGTCACGTAGAGCAGCTTGTTCTCTTTGCCAGCGGTCACAGCTGCTACCGACTGCCGGCTCTGGCATTTCCCGAGTGCTTGAATTGGCACAATGGCGTACATCTGCGTGTGTTCCCTCCAAAACAGCAGTGGTAGAAGCAGAGCGTGTCTCCCTGGCGCTCCTTGGCCCCTGCTGCCGCTACTGTCATTGGCTCCTCGCCTCCTCTGGTCGTCTCGCTGGGTTCCAACGCCGCTGCGTTCACCGTGAGTGCTCTGGTGGTGAGGATGATCCAGTCTGCCTCCTGGGCTAGTGCACGGTAGTCACGCGCGGCCAGCAGCGGCAAATTGGCCAGGACCGCTCTCGCCTCTGTTGGAAGGTTCCAGAGGAAGAGGTGGGCAAACAGAAAATGCCCGTCGTCCGTGCCCATCAACGACAACATCTTCTCCATCAGCTCGACGGCCGAACCATCTCCTAACTCGGAACGCCTCAGGAGCCTCTCTGCTCTCTCACAGTCCGAGAGCGTGTAGCACCGAATCAGCGCAGCTTTGAGAGCCTCATATCTGCCGTGGGCTGGGGGCTGGTCGAGCAGGCTCGCTACCTGCTGAGCTGTGCGAGCGTCCAGCGCTGCAACCACATGGAAAAACTTGGTGTCGTCTGTCGTTATTCCCCAGAGGGCGAACTGGGCCTCGGTGTGGTGGAACCAAGAGCGTGGGTTGTGCTGCCAAAAGTCCGGTAGCTTGACTGCAACAGCACACGCATTGCTGGGGGTTCCCGTCCGGGCCGTCTGTGGGATGCCTGCCGCATTGCTGGGGCTTCCCGTCCAGGCCGACTCCGGGGTTCTTGCCTTGTGTTCCATAATACGTCCAAGGTCACCAGTATGGAGAGTGTGGAAATGATGAGGCCAAGTTATGATCAGACGAAGTTTATTCACACTCTCACAACATCATACACAGAAAGCACTGAATAGCCAAACCAGGTTTCATCCCTTAAAACTCCACAGATCATCTCACATCTGCATGACATTTCACCTCCACCATACATTCTCCTTAAACCCCCAGCTCTCTCTTCCTGCTAACTCCCCATGAGGTCCCTGCCTATTGTTCTCTTGTGTCTAACCACTGCCTCCTGACTGAGACGCTGTCTGCTGACACAACCACAATATACACTGCTATATCACCAATATGCATCGCCATAACACGTCACTTCACCGCTGGGCTCTTTGTTGGTGGCGGCGAACTGTCATGTATGCTGCGTAATTGCATAGTGCACAAGTGAATTAATATGAGCCCAGGATGCAGGGAAAGTGAACATGTTTATTAACAGAAACCAGTGAGCTAATGATGTCAAGTGGATGCAGGAGTGTGGCTGAGCAGGTGCATGAGTGAGTGTCAGAGCATGTGAGTGAGAATGAGTGTGTGTGCATGTGTGTGTGTGCACGCGCGCATGTGTAGAAACACAAAAGAATGATGGCAAACAGCTGGTGAGTGCCTGGCAGAGAGAGACAGAGCGAGAGAGAGAGAGAGGAGGGCCTGTGGCTGTAGACTGGCAGGGAGCCAGACTCAGAGGCTCTAATAGACTTAGACTTAGACTTGGTGTAACCCAGCTGAGAAAATGACCCTTTTTCTCACATTTCATTTGTATTAATGCAATTGTGTGATTTTATTTTGAAAAACGGTTATTTTGGGAAGAGGAAGTGTGATCCTCGTTATCCAACTTTTAAATTCCTGTTTCATGGTCACGTTGGGCGATCTTGGTCTTTTCATTCATTAAGAGCGATATTAGCCCCGCCTTCCAAGCAGAGTGCCGAGGCGCGCACCCGGTTTTTCGGTCTTTTGCGCTCTGAGAGCAGACGAGAGAGGCTGTGGACGGTCCGTGTAAAAACCTGTGGGTCGTCTTGGTAAGTTAATACAGAAAGGTGCTATAAATAAATCTAAACACTGTCCAAACGCTAATTTGAAACCTTTATTGTCTTAAGTTGATGGGAGCATGAGCTTGAGAGGCCGTGAGGCTGTGACTTTTGCGTGTTCATGCTGATACCTCATCTTGGCTAGGTTTTTTTGGTTGCCGATTAAGAATCTTCTGGATCCTGGATTCTCTCTGAATGGAGATGGCAAGCCTGACCCGAGACCTGAACCAAGGCTGAACCGAGATCTGAACCAAGATCTCGATTGAAGAACATCCTTCCTCTCTCCAGTGCACAAAATTCAAAGTGGTAACAACTTAAGCCGCCGCTTTAAAAGAGGAAAAGAAACCTGAGTCTGGAAATACAAGACATCTTGACTGGTCAAACGACTAAAACAAAGAGACAAACAAACACTGAGCTCAGTAAGACATTTTTTGGGGTTTTATTTCATGCCGGCCGTTGTTATATTTGTATATTTGTAAATATAACAACGGGAAGTATATTTTGGTAACGGGAAGTATATTTTGTATATTTTGCTCCCTATAAGATAAAGGGAACAAAATATACAAACAATTTGTATATTTGTAAATTGTTTGTATATTTTGTTCCCTTTATCTTTAAAAATAACAACCATGAATTGCTCATTTCTTGCCTCCAGCTATTTCATTCCACACTCATTTTAATTCC
Source organism: Pholidichthys leucotaenia (assembly GCA_020510985.1). Classification (NCBI taxonomy): domain Eukaryota; kingdom Metazoa; phylum Chordata; class Actinopteri; order Cichliformes; family Pholidichthyidae; genus Pholidichthys; species Pholidichthys leucotaenia. The sequence continues at coordinate 158,957,270 of CM035849.1, forward strand.
CTTTTGTAATCCTTACGAACCTAGCAACTGGTCTACACTCAATAAATTCTTTCACCTAATTAACGTAAGGCAAGGGTTACAGTAAGAAGTGGCGAGCAGCCAGGAGCCTTTTTCTTCTTTCCCTTATGTTATTTCAAGCCTATAACGTACCCAAAATGGATATTGTTGAGCGTGAATCTGTGAAAGTTCCAAATGCAGTGATAGTGAGTGAAATCGCTGGAGATGAGCAATTTGGTGAAGTGACTGAGTTTTTGAAACAGTATGGATCGATTTCAAGGGTCATAAAAGTAGCAGATAGTAAGTCTGAGTTTTCCCAGAGTGCTATTTTTGAGTATAACTCGGGTATTGCTGTTGAAGCTCTTGACCCATTGCCACGTACCCATGTATCTGATAGTGGAGCTAGCTATATGATACAATCTCTTGCCAGTGTTTACACGCACCGTGTAGGGAACGATACGACCAAGTCATATCTCACTGACATTAAAAACCTAGCGAAGATGAGTGGCGGGGATTTTGCAGATGTCCTGAAAGACACGATGTCACAGATTTCTGAGTCGATCAAAGAACCTGAAAATGATCAATCAGAGCAAGTTAAGTTACCTGATAACTTACCTGAAGCTTCCTTGGATGAACCTCAACCTCAGCCTTCTGCAGCTGAGTCCAGTATTCAAGGTGCACAACCAACTAACCAGTCAAATCACACTGCGAGCACCCCAGCTCAAAGTATGCCCACCATTTCTGCACATGATTTAAATCCCCCAGAAGTGCAACGTGTGGTAGTTGAGCACATTGTAAAAAGGGGAGATTTTTCCGTGCAGCCGTTTTCACAAAAGCTCAGAGCTTTTTCTGGCAAAGACCTCCGACCAACTTATGAGCTAGATTATGATACTTGGCGCTCCAGTGTAGAATTAATCTTGACTGATTCTGCTATGTCCAAATTGCAACAATCCCGAAAGATCATTGAGTCTCTTTTGCCCCCAGCAGCTGATGTAGTCAAGCACTTGAACCCCAATAGCTCACCATCAGAATACCTTCAGCTGTTAGATTCTGCTTATGGTACAGTTCAAGATGGCGGAGAGCTTTACGCCAAGTTTCTTAACACCTTCCAAAACGCAGGTGAGAAACCCTCGTCATATCTACAATGTCTTCAAGTAGCTTTGACTCACACTGTAAAGCGTGGTGGTGCTTCAAGCTAGGATTTTGACAGGCTGCTTGTCACACAGTTTTGTCGAGGTTGTTGGGATGATTCCCTTTTAACTGCACTCCAGTTAAAACAAAAAACAAACAAATCCCCCAACTTTTCCTGATTTGCTTCTCTTGCTACGTACTGAAGAAGACCAAATTGCTGCCAAAAACTTGCGAATGAGACAACATTTGAGCAGTTCAAAACAAAAAGTGACATCCCACGTGCAAACTGTGCAATGCAGTTCAGATAAAAATGAGGACAAAATCACGTTAAACTCAATTCAAGAACTCTCAAAACAAGTTGCAGAAATTCAAACTCAACTAGTAAAACTAACTGCAAAACCAAAAGCTCAAAACTCAAAAAGTACGCTTTAGTTACCGAAAAGCGTAAGCTGTTTAAAGAGAAACAAAAGAGATGGGAGTCTGAAAATCCCGCAGCTAATAAAGACCGATTAAACTAAGAACAGTCTCTATTACGGGGCAAATGGAGACTGTAGCCAGACACTCATGTCCCACTAAATACAAGCAACACGCTAACCTTAAGCAATCTGTTACTAACCCACCTAAGTATAGTCTACCAAAAGGGTTAGTTGGCTCCAAATGCACAGCTGTAGTTAGCATTTCTGATGTTAATGTGCATTGTCTTCTTGACTAAGGGTCACAAGTGACTACAGTCACCGAGTCATTTTACAAACAGAACTTTCCCGATCAAAACCTTAAACCACTCTATGACCTTTTAGAAGTAGAGGGCGTTGCAGGTCAGCCCGTCCCCTATTTAGGTTATATAGAGATGTGTATTACCTTTCCAAAAGACTTCTTATACACAGAGATTGACATACCAACCTTAGCTCTCGTTGTTCCAGATGCCAATCCTAATAGTCAGACACCAGTGTTAGTGGGAACAAACACACTTGATGTTCTTTATGAAAAGTATTTAGACATCAAGACTCCTGATTACTTACCTAGTCCTTACGGTTTTAGGACACTGTTGAAAACTCTCGAACTAAGACATACAAAGAACAAAGATGGGAACATTGGATTAGTTACCTTGTCAGGCAAAGCTCCAGCTGTAGTTCCAGCAGGTAAAACTGTAGTTTTAGAGGGGTCTGCCAACGCTCACTGTACTTCAGACACCTGTGCTATAGTTGAACACCCCTCTCAGTCTTCCTTGCCTGGTGGCCTTTGTGTTAAAACTTGCCTGATAACACTTCCTTCCCGAGCTCTACACAAAGTGCCTGTAATGATTACCAACGAAACAGAGCAAGATGTCACAATTCCATCCACTTGTGTCATCGCAGAACTTGGAGCTTTCCATTGTATCCTGTCCCAGCACAATGTCATCAGTGCAAATGAGTCGATCACAGACAAGACACAACTGAGTTTCAACTTTGGTGACTCACCGATTTCACAGGAGTGGAAAGAGCGAATAACCAAACAACTAAATGACATCCCGGAAGTATTCGCTTTCCATGATTTGGACTTTGGGTGTACGACCAAAGTGAAACACTCCATCAATCTTCACGATCCGACTCCCTTTAAGCACCGTGCACGCCCTATACACCCTCAAGACCTTGAGGCAGTGCGTAAACACCTTCAAGAGCTACTCGTTGCAGGTGTGATAAGAGAGTCCCAGTCTCCCTACTCGTCCCCCATTGTCGTGGTGAGGAAGAAAAACAATGATGTGCGTCTATGTATAGACTTTCGCAAACTCAATTTGCAAACAAGAAAAGACTCTTACGCTCTTCCAAATATAGAGGAGACGTTCTCGGCGCTCACAGGATCCAAGTGGTTTACAGTCCTCGATCTTAAGTCTGGATATTACCAGATTGAGGTAGAAGAAGCAGACAAAGAAAAGACCGCTTTTGTAACACCCCTTGGATTCTGGGAGTTCAACCGCATGCCGCAGGGCATAACCAACGCCCCAAGCACTTTTCAGCGACTCATGGAGCGCTGCGTCGGTGACATGAACTTAAATGAGGTGCTAGTCTTTCTAGATGATCTCATCATCTTTTCAAATAGTTTGGAAGAACATGAACGGCGACTCATGCGGGTACTCCATTGTCTTAAAGAGTATGGGCTAAAGTTATCGCCGGAAAAATGTAAATTTTTCCAAACAACAGTCCGGTACCTAGGTCATGTAGTCTCCGAAAGCGGTGTCGAGACAGATCCCGAAAAGATTCAGGCCCTTAAGACCTGGCCACGGCCTAAGAATCTCAAGGAACTGAGATCCTTTTTAGGGTTCTCAGTGTACTGCAGACGCTTCATTGAAGGGTACTCATCTATAGTACGCCCTCTTAATGACCTCACATGCAGTTACCCACCACTCAACAAAAGGTCAAAATCCAAAGTCACTGACCAAACCTACTTTGATCCCAAACTGCCATTTGAGAGTCCATGGACCACAGACTGTCAAAAAGCTTTCGACTCCATCATTGCAAAGTTAACATCAGCTCCTATCTTAGGCTTTGCAGACCCAAAGCTGCCTTACGTACTCCATACCGATGGTAGTACCACCGGCTTAGGTGCAGCACTCTATCAGGAGCAGGACGGTCAGCTTAGGGCCATAGCTTTTGCCAGTCGCGGGTTATCAAGGAGTGAAGCACGTTATCCAGTTCACAAGTTAGAGTTTTTAGCTCTAAAATGGTCAGTAACTGAAAAGTTTCACGATTATTTGTATGGTGGTCAGTTCACGGTAGTTACAGATAGTAACCTGCTCACCTACATATTGACCTCTGCTAAATTAGACGCCACAAACTACAGGTGGCTTGCAGCTTTGTCTAACTACAACTTTAAGTTACAGTATAGAGCAGGCAAGCAAAACCTAGACGCAGATGGGTTGTCTAGACGTCCTCATGGTGAACTCATTAACGATGTCAGAATCAGAATCAGAATCAACTTTATTGCCAAGTATGCTTACACAAACAAGGAATTTTACTTATCACTAAGGTGCGCTCATTGTTAAGCGCTCCCTAATGATGCGGTAGCCATACAGGCGCCTCATGCAGTGGGGGGTAAAGAGGGGGAGGGGGAAGGGGGTGACACATTGGGCAGAGAGAAAAAACATAGTTATCAAAATATGGCTCGAGTGAGCAAGATTGTGATCACATAGAAAAAAACCCTGTAAGCACACTTAGCAGACAATACAGATCCACACATTAACAAAGCAAGAGAGAGACCAGTGTGTGTATGTCAGTCATATGATATCAGTGTGAGTGCAGTGTGTGAAGTATCAGTTACTGGTGGACAACAAAAATCGTCTCTTAGGCAACGGCTAGATGTTATGTCCTTAGTGTCCTAAAACATAGATAACATGTCCACAGACTCCATCTCTCTTCAGTTCATGCCAGATGGTAAAATTCCATGTTAGTCACATGGCTGTCCTTGGAGAGTTCAGATTGTTGCACATCAGCAATTGTTTGGGTTAAAGAGAAGCCAAGCCAAAACTCCCTTCTGCCTTATCTTTTCTCCTAGAGGAATGATTCTCAAGGACGCTGAATCAAGGCCTGATGAGCACAGTTCACTTAGAGCATAGAAATTTCACCTCTCATGCGATTCTGTGCTTCACAATTTACATTCACAGGCTTTAAAATTCCCTGGAGGGCACCCAGCGACTCCGAGATGTTTCCCACCTTCCGGCCGCTATCAGTGCTCCCCAGCTGGTCGAATTGTTGAAGGAGCTTTGCCGGGTCCGCATTTTGACCAGCTCTTCCAACTTCTTTAATTTCCGATACACCAGGAAAACTCCAAGCCAAACAACAGAAATCCTGTGATCATAAGCCAAACGGGTAGATGTCTTCCACATCTTCAATCAAATCACACAGACACATGAGTTCCAATTGTTCCATGAGTCTCTCCACTTGGGCTCCCCCTGGCCCGATTTTCTTTTAAAAAAAGTGGTGTCAATTGCATTTAAAGCCCAGCTCAATTCCATAATTTCCGTTTGGGTCAAGATGCAGCAGAAGAAGAGCGAGACACAGACAAGACACAGCAAGCTGGGATCAGTAAGGGAGGAGGAGAAGGGAGAGGAGAAGAAATGCGTCTGCTCTCTCTGATAGCCGGAAGAAGAGGAGTCCAGTCCAGTCCAGGAAAGAGCAGGAACGTGTAAGCCGCTTTGTAGAGCGTCACCTAGCTGACAGTGACACCACAGAGATTGTAAATGGTGAAGCTGTCCAAGCCATCTGTCAAAACCACCTTGTTAAAATCCGTGATGACAGTCAGGATAGTGGTGTTACACTTGTAGAGTCACTTACCATCTCAGCTGACGCGATCCCAGACCTGTATGTTTTGGAGCAAGACAATGGCTTACCAACTATCCCTGTCTTGTCTCAAACAGAAATCAAAGACAAACAAAGAGCGGACTCGACAATCAGACAAGTTACTGAACAAATCAAACATGGCCAAACACCCCCACCGACTGCTAGTGAAGAACTCCCAGATCTCCCTCTTTTACTCAGAGAACTCAATAAATTGGAGATGTACAATGAAGTGTTGTACAGAAAAAGACAAAATGGAGACCAAGTGACCCACCAGCTTGTTCTTCCTGAGGAGCGCAGAGCTCCCATACTCCAAAGGTTGCACAATGATATGGGCCACTTAGGTATTGACAGAACCCTTGATCTGGTCAGAACACGATTCTATTGGCCACGTATGGCAACAGATGTTGAGCAAAAAGTAAAAACATGTGACCGGTGCATACGAAGAAAGAGTCCTCCTGAAAAAGCGGCTAGCCTGGTCAACATAACCACCACACGACCTTTAGAGCTAGTCTGCATGGACTTTCTCAGTCTGGAACCAGACAGTAGCAATACCAGCAATATTCTCGTAATAACTGATCATTTTACTAAATTTGCCCTTGCGTTGCCTACCCCAAATCAAAGGTCCAAAATGGTTGCCAGGTGCCTGTGGGATCAATTCATCGTTCACTACGGTATACCTGAGCGCCTGCACAGTGATCAGGGTCCTGATTTTGAGGCAAAACTAATAAAAGACCTTTGTGAGATCTCAGGCATAAAGAAAATAAGAACAACCCCATACCACCCCAGGGGTAACCCCACTGAAAGATTCAACCGAACGCTACTGCGTATGTTAGGAACGCTTGAGTCCAAACAAAAGTCCCACTGGAAAGACTATGTTATTTTTTTATTTTTTTTATTTTTTTTTTTTATTACTTATTTTGTACCCGTAGGTAGATTTGTTTTGCAGTCTGGTGACAAACCACCAGCTGCCGGTCGCTGCGTGCGCAAGCGCCCCTTAACTCCCTAACCTAAACCTATGTTATGCCGTTAGTACATGCATACAACTGCACACGCAGTGATGTAACCGAGTTTACTCCCTACGAATTAATGTTTGGAAGAAAACCCAGATTGGCAGTTGATCTAGCGTTCGGACTTCCTCTCAACAAAGATCAGAAAGTTACTTACTTGGAATACGTTGAAAATCTCAAGAAAAGGCTCGAAGAAAGCTACAAGTTAGCTTCACAAAATGCACAAAAGATTGCAGACAAGAACAAGGCCAGGTTTGACCGCAAAATCACTGTTTCTGAACTTGAACCTGGGGATAGGGTTTTAGTTAGAAATGTGAGACTGCGTGGAAAAAATAAGCTTGCTGATAAATGGGAGGCCGACATTCACGTGGCAGTCAAACGTACAGGTAATTTACCCGTTTACACGGTTAAACCCGAGTCAAAGCAAGGTCCCTCAAGAACTTTACACAGAGACCTTTTGCTTCCCTGCAGTTTCCTCCCTGTTGCCACAGCAGAAACACCTGAGCCAGAGCCTATTCACCGTCCTAAGACACGCCAAACAACTGTTACAGAAAACAATGATCATGAAGAGTTACCTGAAATTGAAAATGAATTTTTGATTCCGTGGGTTGAGGATTCCCCATGTGAGGAGACAACCAGATTTACTACTGTGCATGATTATCCAAAACCTTTGCAAACACCGGAAATGACAAACTCACCTGATTGTGACTTACCTGAAACCACTGCCAATGCAGAGCCGGATAGGGAGCATAATGCAAATGAGATTGAACTTTCCTATGATTCACCTGTGGAAATGATACCGGATAGAGACAATACTGAGAATGACAAACCTGTGGAAAATGAAACAGCAACAATACTAGAAGAACCTTCTGACAATTCAGTCGAGGAACACGAACACCAATCAAATGACTTACCTGATGAAATGGACAAAAATGATCCCATTACAACTCAACCAATACGACGATCTGAAAGAATCAGACAACTTCCAAAAAGACTAGAGTATTCTGAATTAGGAAATCCTCTAGTAACTGTTGTTAAGTCCCTTTTTCAAGGTTTGAATACAGCCTTCTCAGAGTTTCTAAATACTGACAATGGACAGTCTTGGTTACACATGCAACGAGACGTGCATGATATTTAGCACGGGAGGGTGTAACCCAGCTGAGAAAATGACCCTTTTTCTCACATTTCATTTGTATTAATGCAATTGTGTGATTTTATTTTGAAAAACAGTTATTTTGGGAAGAGGAAGTGTGATCCTCGTAATCCAACTTTTAAATTCCTGTTTCATGGTCACGTTGGGCGATCTTGGTCTTTTCATTCATTAAGAGCGACATTAGCCCCGCCTTCCGAGCAGAGTGCCGAGGCGCGCACCCAGTTTTTCGGTCTTTTGCGCTCTGAGAGCAGACGAGAGAGGCTGTGGACGGTCCGTGTAAAAAACTGTGGGTCGTCTTGGTGAGTTAATACAGAAAGGTGCTATAAATAAATCTAAACACTGTCCAAATGCTAATTTGAAACCTTTATTGTCTTAAGTTGATGGGAGCACGAGCTTGAGAGGCTGTGAGGCTGTGACTTTTGGGTGTTCATGCTAATACCTCATCTTGGCTAGGTTTTTTTGGTTGCCGATTAAGAATCTTCTGGATCCTAGATTCTCTCTGAATGGAGATGGCGGGCCTGACCCAAGACCTGAACCAAGACCTGAACCGAGATCTGAACCAAGGCTGAACCGAGATCTGAACCAAGATCTCGATTGAAGAACATCCTTCCTCTCTCCAGTGCACAAAATTCAAAGTGGTAACAACTTAAGCCGCTGCTTTAAAAGAGGAAAAGAAACCTGAGTCTGGAAATACAAGACATCTTGACTGGTCAAACGACTAAAACAAAGAGACTAACAAACACTGAGCTCAGTAAGACATTTTTTTGGGTTTTATTTCATGCCGGCCGTTGTTATATTTGTATATTTGTAAATTGTTTGCATATTTTGTTCCCTTTATCTTTAAAAATAACAACCATGAATTGCTCATTTCTTGCCTCCAGCTATTTCATTCCACACTCATTTTAATTCCCTATTGTAATCCTTACGAACCTAGCAACTGGCCTACACTCAATAAATTCCTTCACCTAATTAACGTAAGGCAAGGGTTACATTAGACTTAGACTTAACTTTATTAATCCCTTTGGGATGACTCCCTCTGGGAAATTTAAAATTTCCAGCAGCACATAAAAGGAGCATACAGATCAGAAAAGCAAAAAAGAAAAAAAATAAACACTTAACATAATATACACAATATAAATACAAGGCTAAATATGGCTTGTACAAGTATGGTTAAGATAAGGTTATTGCACTATGAATGCTCTACTGTCATGTAATGACCTGCCAGCTGGGAATAATTAACAATAAACAGGAGAACTACAGCCACAAATCATGAAACAAGGTTGAAGGATCAGCCCCATTCATGACATATACAGGCAGAGATTGCAACCCCCACCCCCACCCCCCACCACCCCACCAGTGTTTGAAAGCAAGTTACGCCCTTGCCCTTGGATGCAAATTCGAGTGTTTTTTGCATGTTTGCATTAACTTTATATGTAGGCAAATGACTTTTAATGCTAAATAAGAGCCTATAGTTTTGGAAAATAGACATACCTGTGGTGGTCAGAACAGACGTAGTGTGGAAAATGTGAAAATGACGAGGCAGAGTTTATCTCACGAGTCAGGTTTATTCACATCTTCCATCATCAGCAAAACAGAAAAAAGAGGAAGAAACCCAGACATCCGTCATACCTCAGGAACTTCAAAGCACACAGTCACATTGTATTTAATCCCAAGTAACAATGCATCTTCTTTCAGATCTTAACACCTCCTCCCAAAAGCCTCTGGCGGCCAGGAAAATCCCCCCAGGCCGTCTCTTTGCATACCAAAGACAAAACTTTCACATCCTCCTGTTACCTCCAAAGAGACCCAGTTCTTTGTTCAATCTAAGATGTGAAGCCTAAAGTGGTATACATATGAAGCATGAAGTGATATACATATGTGCATATGTGTGCCACATGACACCCCCCCCCCCAAACGTCTAAGATGGAACAACGGAATAACAGTCTGCATGTCATGATAAACCATTACACATCAGTCCAGTCTGCATGTCATGATAAACCATTACACATCAGTCCACGTGCTGCTTGGGCCTCAGTCTCCTCCCGTATCTGCTGTAAGCGGGCTTGACCACTTCTGCGGCGCCGTCCTGCTGGGGAGCTGCTGTCTGAGGGTGAGAAATGTTAGTCAATCCCTGTGGGTGTTCTGGGGAATGTCCCCTAGGGGGTCTGCCGCGCCGAGGAGCCCTGGCCAACAGCACATCCTCATCCGCCTCCACAAAGGCGGGTTTGAGCCTGTTTATGCCAATCTTTTCTTTCCTGCCCCCCAAATCTAGCAAAAAATGCTTATCCCCTGTTTCCAGCACTCTAAATGGTCCATCATAAGGTGGTCGCAACGGTGAGCGATGAGCATCGTGTCTGACAAAAACAAACTCCGCGTTTTTTAAGGCCTTAGGCACAAAAACGCGCGGAAAACTGTGGTGAACGGGGCCAGGCAGCGTGCCGGATTCCGTGCCACTCTGCAACCGCTGAGCCGGGGAGCATTCTGGAGCGGGATTATCTGGGAGAAATTCCACGGGCAGCCGAAGTGGCTGCGCAAAAACTAGCTCCGCCGGGAGGCTTCTAAATCCTCTTTAGGTGTAGAACGCAAACCCAATAAAACCCACGGTAGTCTGTCCACCCAATTTGCATCCGTAAGCGACGCTCTGAGAGCCGCTTTAAATGACCTATGAAAACGTTCGCATAACCCATTAGCCTGCGGATTGTATGCGGTTGTGCGGTGGATCGTTACCCCCAGGCTGCGGGCCATTGCTGACCAAAAGTTCGGAAACAAATTGAGGACCTGTATCGGACGTAATGTCCGACGGAACTCCAAAGTGCGCTACCCATGCTGTTAAAAACGCGCGCGCCACCTCCTCGGCTGTGGTTGACGACAGTGGGACCACTTCCGGCCAGCGCGTGGTGCGGTCTACCATTGTCAGAAGGTGTGTGCACCCCTGTGACGGCGGGAGGGGGCCTACGAGGTCCACATGAACATGATCGAACCTCTTAGCCGGGATGTGAAACGGCTCCAAGGGAGCTCTCGTGTGTCTGTGTACCTTGGCTCGTTGACAAGCCATGCAGGCTGCTGCCCACTCTCTAACTTGTTTGCGCAGGCTCGGCCAAACAAATTTCTCTCCCACCATTTTGACCGACGCACGCACTCCCGGGTGCGCCAGAGAATGAATCGAGTCAAAAACGCGGCGGCGCCACGCGGCCGGTACCACAGGACGCGGTCGCCCAGTGGAGACATCACAGATTAGGGGGGGCATACCGTCTTGCAGCACCCTGTTCTCCAGCCTTAACCCTCTTGGTCCAGACTGGAGCGCGCGCACATCCGCGTCGCTACCCTGATCCGCGGCCATGGCTGCATAATCTATCCCTACGCGGACTGGGGCTGCCACGGCGCGCGAGAGACAGTCTGCCACTACATTTAGTTTACCCGCCACATGCTGAATATCAGTAGTAAACTCTGAGATGGCGGCCAGCTGCCTCTGCTGCCGGCCTGACCACGGTTCTGAAACCTTGGCCATCGCGAATGTCAGCGGCTTGTGGTCAACGAACGCGGTGAAACGGCGTCCTTCCAGCCAGAACTGGAAGTGGCGAATGGCCAAGTGGAGAGCTAGCAACTCCCTGTCGAATGCGCTGTATTTTTCGTTCACTATCGCGCAAAGTCCTGCTGAAAAAGGCGAGCGGCTGCCAAGCCCCGGCTACATGCTGCTCCACAACCACCCCTATGGCCACATCTGACGCGTCAGTAGTGAGCGCTATGCGGGCCGTTGGGTCTGGATGTGCCAACAACGCAGCGTTTGCCAGGGCTGTTTTGACCTCCGAGAATGCTTGCTCTCGCTCCGGAGACCATTCAATCTTATTTTTGGGGTTTTGTTTTTTTAGTGCGGCATACAATGGTTGCATGAGCTGCGCTGCGCGGGGGAGGAAATGGTTATAAAAATTCACCATTCCCAAAAACTCCTGTAATGCCTTGACTGTTTGCGGCTGGGGAAAATTTGTTACCGCGCACACTTTGTCAGGCAGCGGAACCGCTCCTTCTGGGGAGACGCGATGCCCCAAAAAATCAATCTGCGTCACCCCGAACTGACACTTCGCTGGGTAGATTATTAACCCGTGCTCTCCCAACCTCTGGAAAACTGCCGTGAGGTGGTTTTCGTGTTCGTCTTCAGACGCGTTGGCTACTAAGATGTCGTCCAGGTAGACGAATACGAAGGGGAGATCGCGCAACACCGCATCCATCATGCGTTGGAACGTCTGCGCAGCGCCTTTAAGCCCAAACGGCATGCGCAAAAACTCGAATAGGCCAAACGGAGTTATTACCGCTGTTTTGGGTATGTCCTCAGCGCGCACTGGGACTTGATGGTAACCGCGGACCAAGTCTATCTTAGAAAAAACGCGCGCCGCCGCCAAATGAACGGAAAAATCTTGGATATGCGGGATTGGGTAGCGGTCGTGCGCTGTGGCGTTGTTCAACCTGCGGAAATCTCCACAAGGTCGCCACAAGCCATCAGCTTTCGGGACCATGTGAAGCGGGGAAGCCCATGGGCTGTTCGAATGCCTGATGATGCCCAACTTTTCCAGGTCGGCGAACTCCTCGCGCGCTATGGTCAGTTAAGCTGAATCCAAGCACCAAGCTTTTGCAAAAACGGGCGGTCCGGTGGTAGTAATAAAATGTTCCACTCCGTGTTTAGCAACGGCTGCTGAAAATGTGGGAACCGTGAGTGCTGGGAACTGAGTGAGCAGTGTGTGGAACTTACCGCTTGCCGTTGCGACGTTGGCTTGTGCTGTGGGCGGGGTCACTCAGGCTGCACAGGGAATAGAATAAAAAGAAAGTGCATTAACCAGGCACCTGTTAGCAAGATCAACCAACAAACCATGTGAGCACAGAAAATCAGCCCCCAACATATTGAAACTCACTGCAGCTATAACAAAAGTCCACTCAAATGTACGGCCGTGTAGGGACAGAAGCAGGTTCCTCTCACCAAAGGTCTTAATCTCCGAGCCGTTCGCTGCTGACGCCCCGTGACCTCCGGGACCCGCCAGCTGGTCAGCGGAAGTAGGCGTGATGAAACTCATTTGGGAGCCTGTGTCCACGAGGAATTGCCTCCCCGAACGCGTATCTGTCAAGTAGAGCAGCTTGTTCTCTTCACCGAGGGCCGCAGCTGCTACGACCCCCGGTCTTGGCGTTTCCCGAGCGCTTGAACTGGCACGGTGGTATACATTTGCGTGCCTTCTCTGCAAAGCGGCGATGGTAGAAACAGAGGGTGTCTCCTCCGCGATCCTTGGCCGCCGCCGTCGTCGGTGGATCTGCTACCGCCGTCTCTGGCCCCTCGCCATCTCCGGCCGTCGCGCTGAACTCCGTCGCTGCCGCGGTGGCCGCGCGCTGTTTGCTGGCGTTGAGAATCCGGTGCGCCTCCTGGGCCAGCACGCGGAAGTCCCGCTGGGCCAACAATGGCGAACTGGCCAGGGCCACTCTCATGGCCGACGGTAGGGTTCTCAGGAAAATGTGGGTGAAGATGAAGTCGTCGCCATCTGAGCCCCTCAAGCTCAGCATGTTCTCCATCAGGTCAACGGGCGTGCCATCTCCCAAGTCGTTCAAAGCAAGGAGCCTCTCCGCTCTCTCCTGGACTGAGAGAGTGAAGCGCTGTATGAGCGCAGCCTTCAACCCGCCATATTTGTCGTCGGCCGGTGGCTGCTCCACAAGGCTCTGCACATGCCGAGCCGTGCGGTTGTCGAGCTTGGCAATCACATGGTAGAACTTCGTGTCATCTACCGTTATCCCCCGGAGGGCGGACTGTGCTTTGACCAAGTGGAACCAGGAGCGCGGGTTGTCTCATGAAAAGTCCGGTAGCTGGACAGTAGCGGCATACGCTTGGCTGGGAGCTCCTGACCCTGCTGGCTCGGGGGAATTTCTTTCACTCATGATACGTCTTAGGGTCACCAGTGTGGAAAATGTGAAAATGACGAGGTAGAGTTTATCTCACGAGTCAGGTTTATTCACATCTTCCATCATCAGCAAAACAGAAAAAAGAGGAAGAAACCCAGACATTCGTCCTTTAAATACCTCAGGAACTTCAAAGCACACAGTCACATTGTATTTAATCCCAAGTAACAATGCATCTTCTTTCAGATCTTAACACCTCCTCCCAAAGCCTCTGGCGGCCAGGAAAATCCCCCCAGGCCGTCTCTTTGCATACCAAAGACAAAACTTTCACATCCTCCTGTTATCTCCAAAGAGACCTAGTTCTTTGTTCAATCTAAGATGTGAAGCCTAAAGTGGTATACAGTGATCCCTCGCTACTTCGCGCTTCACCTTTCGCGCCCTCAGTGCATCGCGGATTTTTCAAAAATATTCATCAAAAATTCAAAATTGAAAAATAATGGGCGGGCGCTAGCAGAAGGCAGGGAGACTACATTAGACCATCAGGTATCAACACGGAGAGCCGCACAACTCAAAAAATCCACCTCTCTGTTCGCTGTTCTCGTGTTGGCTGGGCTCGGAAATCTCGCAAGCTGATTGGCCGAGACGTTTCACCCCGCAAGCTGATTGGCCGAGACGTTTCACCCACCTCCTCTCCCTGCCGAGCGCCCATGAAGGGAAGGAAGACCGCATTCATTGCTCTTTATCGCTCGTGTTACATAGTCTCGCAGCGTGGAACTTTTTGCTGTTCTCTTGTGCCACTTTGTGCGAAATAGTCTTCCCGTCGAGCCACTACGCCGCCTCCTGCAGCTTCTCCAGCTCTATCGGAAGCTGTCCTCGACGATCCTGCGCCTCTAGCACCTGACGATGAGGCGTCACCTGAGGAGCAGTAAAGCTCTCATTAACCTGTGAAGTAAATCATCTTCATCTTGAGTTACGTATCTTGTTATAAGAATAAAAGAGTTCTAAAAACATATTTATGTACACTTTATTTACATCTACGTATGTATCAAATCAAATCAAATCAAACTTTATTGTCATATTGCTGTACATACAACTGTAGTGCAGGCAAGATGAAATTGCGTTTCTCTCGGCATCCATATAAGAAGCAGCATGATTAAGACACACTCCCACATAGCTCCCACCCCCCCCATCCATTCACACATCCCTGAGACATACTTGGGGAAAAAGAATAACTAACTATAATATACAAAATGTCCATAGGTGCAGTAGTGTGTATGTGAGATTCCGGGTCAGCTGTTCAGCATCCTGACAGCTTGTGGGAGGAAGCTGTTGATCAGTCTGGTGGTTCTGCCTCTGATGCTCCGGAATCGTTTACCAGATGGAAGAAGTTCAAAGTGTTTATGCAGAGGGTGAGAACGGTCCTTGACAATGTGTGTATGTACACATGTATGTACACGTACACACACACACACACGTATCATATGAGAGAGAGAGAGTGAGAGAATGAACGTACGTATTATTTATGGATGACGTCATTAGGGGTGACGCTACTTCGCGGTTTTTCACTTTTCGTGGTCGGTTCTGGAACCCATTAACCGCGATAAAGTGAGGGATCACTGTACATATGAAGCATGAAGTGATATACATATGTGCATATGTGTGCCACAGTAGGTCACATCACCCCTCCGCCTCCTATATGAAAAGGCATTCTCCTTCAGCAGGCATTAGCCCACAATATCCTCCTTTGGTGATCTTTGATGAACAATGGGAATCTAAAAATTCTTATATTTCTGCTTGCCATTATCATCTATCATAGGATGGTGATGGCTACATGGGCCAATTGTGCACCATTTTGGCATATTCTAACTAACTAACTAACTAACCTGCACTTATATAGCGCTTTTCAAGTCACAAAGACCACTCAAAGCGCTTTCATTAATACTAACCCTCTATTCTAAGGGCCTATAGGAAACAGATATCTAGGGACAATTTAGAACAGCCAATTAACCTAACATGCATGTTTTTGGCATGTGGGAGGAAACCGGAGAAATCCCGGAGTAAACCCACGCAACACGGGGAGAACATGCAAACTCCACACAGATCACTGTTGGTCGGGGGCTGGGATCGAACCCACGAGCCCACGATCCCCACAATCCCCCGGCCAAGGGTAAACTGTGCTGCCGCAGTGCTAACCACTTTTCCTACTATTTCCCACTATTCCTTGTTTAAATATAGTTTGAGAACAGTGGATTGCTTGAACCTTACTCTGCGCTAAGGCTAAGTTCATGTCATCGGTGACGTAAGCGTAGACAACTCCATGGGCGCTGCAACAAAATATACTGACCACTGAGAGCGTTTTCGTACCTAGGGTGCCGAGTGCATTCAAGGTCAGACTACATAGAAAATTGACAGAAAAATAGTAGTCCACAGTAGAAAAAAATGCATTTGGTGGACAGGCAGTCTAACAGTGCTGAAAATTTGAAGGAATGAGCTGCCTTGGTGGAGGTATGCAATCTCTGTGGACTTAGTTTTTCTGTTCTGGATCAAAAAATATTTATCATCACATACTATTTTTATATGATATGATTGCAGTAATATTAGAGCTACATATGCCTAGGTTGCACTTTATTTCCCTCAGAGGAAGTTTTCGGTGTCCACTTTCAGGCTACTCACATCTGGCCCCGCTGGCTGTGTGTTGATGGACGCAGAGCTGAGTGAGCTTCAGGGTTCGCGCCAGCTGTGCTCCCTCTGTCATGTGATGCAGCTTCGGGGGGGGGGGAGGAATAAACTGAGTATCTGACTGTGCCACAAAACTTTTGTGAAGGCATGCTCAAAAATCAGACCGATATTCCAACAGTTTGCACTTTGGCCAGATTGAGACATACCCTGGCCCTGATTTTAGTTTGTGATCTGTCACTATGCCTATGTCAGCTCCTGCTAGCTCGGTCGTACTAGCAGTCATCCGTGCTGAAGCTGTGGGGCGCAGCGGTAGTGAGAGCTGCTAGCCGACCGTCATTTCTCACAGTCCTGTATGGATTTTCACGTCGGCAGTCGCCGCTCTTTGAGGTTATAGAAAGACGATCACTGGTGACTTGGAAGATGGGGGATCCTTGTGACCTCGAACACTTCGTAAAGTGAGTATCTCACGAGCCAACGATATTTACTCGGAGTTACCTTCATTTGGTGAAAAAAAATCCTACGACAAAACATTAGCTGGCATGCTAAGTAAAGCCGGGTGGAGATACTCCATTAAACGAGTTCATCGCATCTTAAAATTTGTGTCAGCCTTCCAGACTTATTCATAAATGTGCACACACTTTCGACAACCCCCCAATCAGTTTGATTTAATACACTTGATCCACAGCAAAGATCGATAAATAGAATGAGTTAAGTCACGTTAGCAGAATGACGGCTAATCACACTTGAGCTGACGTCGATAGCATTAGCAGCCCATGCTAGCAGTTTCTCCGTTAGCCACCTTCTGAGAATCAAATGCGACTGTTTACACGTACCACGCAATCAAATAACTTACAATTCACTATGCACACCAGATAAACAATTGTATATCTGTACGCTGATCAACATTAAATGTGTTTTCTTAAACACAGCACACGCTAACATTATCTTTAAAGATGGCTCACGATTACCATGGTTGCTAGTTCACTTGTGTTAGCTTAACTCGTAATGAGAAAATAAATATAGTATCTCACTCATAGTTTAGTGCTTTTCCTGTCATATGTATTACAAAAGCATATACGCCTGGTTAGGAGTAAACAGTTAGAAAAGCGTGTTGGCATATTTCATGAGATTAGAAGACGTGTAACACTCGATGTCCCCGTGTTCATAGTGGGTGGATTGAATTTAAAGGCCGTGTTTTGCACTGCATCTGCTGCTCTCGCACAGGCCAGGCTGGAGTTTATCAACCAGGTTGCTTGGGCATTGACTATTTGTTCTCACAAAAGCATTTCCATTTGCATTTGGCAACAAATCTTTTGTTTTGTGTTGGCCGTTTGTTTGCGTTGGCATGTCCTAACTGCATGTTCTCTGCTTGCACCAAATCCATTGATGTTTTTCCCCCCCCCCCACTATTTTGGACCATACCACAACCGTCCATTAACCTGTAGGTAAAAGTAACCTCCTGCTTACGCTTTGTCAACTAAAACATTATTTGCAATAGAATCTAGCATCCATATGAGCTTAACATATGGGGAAATCGTTTGCAGCAGTTAAACGCATATAAAAAATATTGTTACACTGCGGTAACACATAATAGATGTGTCAAGAAGAGGAGCCAGCATTCAGCAGGTTGACGCATGAGCATCTACGTGTTTTGACACATAGTTCATTGAGTATGCAGCATGTTTTGTAAAAAAAAAACAGAAAACATAAGATAGTGAGTGTAATTTTTGCATTTGTCAAAACTTATCAGAGATGGTAAAGAAGTAATAAGTTACTGATATAATTTAAAGTGTTATGAAAATAAACTCAGATAATTGCAACTATCTCTCTCTTTTCGCTAGGTCTGGCACCACTTTGGAGGGCTCATTTCTCTGATTTGGATTATTCCCAGCCAACGGCCCCTTGAGGCCTTCTAATCCTAGACGAATTCCTCAATGGACACTCTGCACAAGTCAGAGATCAGGTATTAGATGGCACCAATCTTCAATTTTTTGATTATAGCCTAAGCACTTTTTTGGCACGCTGTACGTTATTTTATACATTTATATATATATATGTAGTAGCTGCACTGACATCACTTCCATTACAGAAAATGGAAGGCGTGGCCATCTTGGCAAGATACCAGAGTCAAAACAAAAGAGCCACAGTGCTGCTGTTTGTGGCATCAAACATTAGCATGGAATGTAAAATGTTATAGAATGTGGAAGTCGGCATATGCTAGAGGTAGCAACAGCAGTACTGGCTATTCAAAACAAAAATATGACAAACTTCACAGGGATCCAGATGAGATCTTGCATAACCTTTAGATTAAATTGACAGGTATAAAAATCTTTTGTTGAGATACAGATCATGTTTTGGCTGCTCCCTTTAGGGTCGTCACAGCAGATCATCTGCCTCTGTCTCACCCTATTCCGTGCATCCTCTTGTTTCACACCAACGCTCTCCTTGTCCTCCTTCACTACATCCATGAATCTTCTCCATGGCCTCTCGCCCAAAGATGCTGGGATAGGCTCCAGCCCACCCCCACCCCCCCCCCCCCGGACCTGAAAAGGATTAAGCAGAAGAAGATGGATGGATGGATGGTTTTCCTCTTTTCCTTTCGCCTGGCAGTTCCATTTTCAACATCCTTTGCCCAATAAGTCCACGATTCCTCCTCTACATATGCCCGTACCATCTCAGCCTTGCCTCTACTTTGGATGTGTCCCACTTTACCCCTTAACGCTATCCCTCTGTTTTGCACATTCACTGTGAATGCACAAAATGGAGGGGTAGGGCAAAGTTGTGAATTGGGACATACCCCAAAATCTCAAGACTGCCCAACCTGAGCTGTCATTTAGATATACTTATTGCTAATCCTCGCCCTCCTAGCCACAGATGTAGTCTTAAAAATAAATGTTTAAAAAGGCAAAAGAGATATATAAAAAAAAAGATACTATGATGCAAGGCATGTTGTCACAAGCTGTTGCCATAACCAGTGATTAACTTTTAATCCCCTTGTCCATTAAGTGTAAAAAAAAAAAAAGTGGTGAAAAAAAACACTAAAAAAATAGTCTACCTTAAATAAAAAGAAAAATGAATAAGGAGATGGACAATACAGTATTACCATTTATTGCAATATCACATTAAATTTCTATTATTGGGACAATTGTTTATCATGATACTTAACAGTGTCCTCAAATGAGTAAGTTCAGAAAGCTGTTCCCCTGGCCTGCTGAAATACATTCCTGGTTTTCACATGTATTCTGAACTGCCACCACGAGGGGAGCCTGTTTGTATTCAAGTGTTTCAAAGTCTTTAGCCCTTCACTCAATCACTGTCATGGCTGAACAGGATTTTTTTTTTTTTTAATATCTTATAAATGCGGCTTTGTTTGTTACCTGGTAAGATGAAGCTTCTACATTTGTAGACCGCTAGTTTTCACTTAATTTGAATAGTTTGGATGAAATAAAATGCAACTGTGAATCACCTTCCATGGCTGTATTTTCAGACAGTAGTCTACACTGTCACACATTTGTCACTTTCCAGGCCACAAGGCTACAATACTGTTTACTGACTGAAAAGTGTCTCAGTGTTGTTTAGCTTTTTAAAATTATTTTTGAAATTTATATTAACTTGAAGTGGTCCAAAATGAGTATCTCATTTTAACATCACCATGCCACTTTGACTTTTTTGTTACAATTCATGTTTTTATGATATTTCATGTTTATTTTTACATAAGAGTGGTCACTTAAAATACTTAAACTCCTCCACATCTACGTTCCTACTCTCACCTATGGTCACGAGCTTTGGGTAATGACCGAAAGAACGAGATCGCGGATACAAGCGGCTGAAATGAGCTTTCTCCGTAGGATTGCTGGACTCACCCTCAGAGATAGGGTGAGGAGCTCAGTCATCCGGGAGAGGCTCAGAGTAGAACCGCTGCTCCTCCACATTGAAAGGAGTCAGTTGAGGTGGTATGGGCATCTGATTAGGATGCCTCCTGGACGCCTCCCACTTGAGGTGTTTCAGGCACGTCCCACTGGGAGGAGACCCCGGGGCAGACCCAGGACTCGGTGGAGAGACTATGTCTCCCAGCTAGTCTGGGAACGCCTTGGTATCCCCTCTGAAGAGCTGGAGCAGGTGGCTGGGGAGAGGGAAGTCTGGGCTTCTCTGCTTGAACTGCTGCCTCCGCGACCCGGACCTCCGGAAAAGCGGTAGAAGATGGATGGATGGATGGATGGTCACTTAAAATGTAATGGAATAGTTTTCCAGCAAAATGTACTGTATAAAGTGATCTAATTATGTTTTAGTGACCTTTTCAAAGTTTTATTTTGGCTAGAATAATCCATCCATCCATTTTCTACCGCTTTTCTGGAGGTCCGGGTCACAGAGGCAGCAGCTCAAGAAGAGAAGCCCAAACTTCCCTCTCCCCAGCCACCTGCTCCAGCTCTTCAGAGAGGATACCAAGACATTCCCAGACCAGCTGGGAGACATAGTCTCTCCAGTGTGTCCTGGGTCTGCCCCGGGGTCTCCTCCCAGTTGGACGTGCCTGAAACACCTCAAATGGGAGGCATCCTGATCAGATGCCCAAACCACCTCAACTGGCTCCTTTCGATAGGGAGGAGCAGCAGTTCTACTCTGAGCCTCTCCCAGATGACTGAGCTTCTCACCCTATCTCTAAGGGTGAGTCCAGCAATCCTATAGAGAAAGCTCGTTTCAGCCGCTTGTATCCGCGATCTCATTCTTTTGGTCATTACCCAAAGCTCATGACCATAGGTGAGGGTAGGAGCGTAGATTGACCAGTAAGTTGACAGCTTTGCTTTAGAGCTTAGCTCCCTCTTCATCACAACAGGACCGGTACAATGTCCGCATCACTGCAGAGGCCCCTCTGATCCATCTGTCAATCATGAGAATAGTCATGAGAAGTAATCTTAATATTGTCCTCGTCACTAAACTGAATAAACAATGGTAAAATTCCAGTATGCTACAAAAGAAGGAAAGGACTGTAAGAAGGGAAAATGTTTAAAGGATAATGTAAAAAACAAAGGAAAAAATAAAATATGCAAAACCTCCACATTAGTTTACTGGACAGACTTGGGCATCATGGCATCTGCATCCTGACGTTCATTAATCCATTCCCAGATAAATCCTGGCTGGCTTCTTCTTTGTCAGTTTGTCTTTTCATTCACTTTGGCTTGTCACTGATTTTGGTAATCTATAAAAGTACCTAATTTGTATAGCCTACAACTCAACAGTAGTTCACCATTTTGCACAGAACAAATCCTTCCAGTCAAGAAACACTTGTAGTGAAGCAGGGGATATTGCCAAGATGGCCATCTTCCTTTTCACTGACAGCTTGCTTATGTCACATCCCTGTGAACCGTAGACTTCTTGGTTACTTGGAGTCTCTCTTTCTCATTATTTACCAGCATGCACTCGTTAAGCTTTGTTATATAAACCTGTCTGTAGATGGTGTGTTTTAGCAGTTAAACCTAATTTGTAGTATGCATTCTCACCCTCACATCCACAGGCATGCAACATGCTTTTGTCTTTCCCCTTGGTCATTCATTCTCCTCCTCTTCTTCTTCTTTGTCTTTGCTAAAAGTGCATGGGGAGCGAAAACGGTAATATGGAGAAACTTGAAATTTTACAGTCTGATCAGAAACTCTCCCCACTACTCGGAGACAAAAAATCAAGGCACTGCATACATAGGTGGCGCTGTAGTTGACAGTTTTATATTTTTGGACATATCTTGAAAACGGCTGGGCCTCCTCTCCAAAAATGGAACCCCTTATTTGAGTCAAAGCTTCTGTATAATTAGGAAATCAATCCAATCAGAAATGTAGAAGCTGTACAGTTGACAAAAAGGTACACCCCCCCCCCGGACACACACACTCACTCACAATGGACCCTGTCATAAGATGTATAATTTTGAAGTGAATCTGATCAGAAATGTAGAAGCTATAGTGGTAGCAACAGAAAAGGACCCCTCCCTAAAGGAAATGGAATGGTTTTGCATGCATCCTGGGTCTATACCTTTGGTATTTGTTACATATTTGCTATACATTTTTGCTTTGTTGTTGAGTTCCAATAATTGTATGTTTTTCAATTTGAAGAATATTACTCACTTATTTGGCAGTGATGTTTTTCTGCTGTCCAGTATAATCAACAGACAGAACCAGGAAGTGAATGAACAAATGACAACAAAGGAAATTAGACACCCCCCCCCCCCCCGAAAAAAAAAAATTCTTATTGTTTTACAGTATTTATGTTTTGACACTGGCATACACATCTGATGAATGGGTTAGTTTCTAACTAGTTCTTAAAAGCATTTGGATCTCAGTTGCCATCCCCTGCTCTTTATTTATCCGAATATCTCATTTTGAAGGTCACAGAGAAAAGGAAAAAAGACTCCTGAAGGAATAAATGGCCCAATTACTGCATAGCACCCACATGGTTTAATAGAATGCCCAACAAAAGCTACATATTCACAGTCATTGTAGATTTTTAATGGTGACTAGCTGGTGTACATTTCAGAAATGTAAGTTAATCTGCACCCCCCCCAAAAAAACAAAAAAAAAAAAGCAAAAACAAAATGCACCTATCTTGTGGCTGCAATTTTGACCTAGTAGGGAAATAATAGTAGTGAACGGTTGGTGTTACTAATTAAACTAACAGTGTTTGTGTTGCAACTCCAGTTCCGTGCTCTCTGCCTGTACTACAGCCTGTCCTATATTATTCATAGGCCATTAGTAATTTTCCTCAAGGTTTTTCAGCTCTCCAGATGTGTATCAGCTATGGTGCTCTGATTTAATGTCTCGGTGGTCTATACAGCAATGCTCTCTATAGAGCCTAAGTCATGCCCCCTCTACTTCCACATATGGGACCTTACTAGGGATGCAAGTTATCGATTAATTATTTATCATTAGTTGATTCACCTTATCGATTGAGTAACGATTAATTGGTAAGCAGCAGTTTTCCTGAGAATCTGAATTTCCTTCAGTAAAATACGGTCTATCTTTAACATAAAAGTTAATTTACTGTTTTTGATATATTGAATAAAACATGAACACCATATTCTTCAATGATTATTTTTTTTAACTATAGACAATAGCATTTTTTGTAGTTTAACAAATTTTGTACCGTATAGTGTGTACTATGTGCTGGTACATCTCAGTAAATTACAAATGTCATGATTTTTAATTTATTTTCAAAACTATTGCCAGTATCATAAAATTTTGTCTTTTTTTTAGTTGTGTTACAAAAAAATAAACTTTCACGTTCTAATTTACTGAGATGCAATAGTACACTGTTTTAACAGGAAAATAAATTGTGAGCTGCTTCATCTATTGCATGTTAAACATCACAGTACCCCAGCAATCCAGGCAAACCCAGCACGATCTGGGCTCCCTCTGTTGTCTGTTAGCTCAGTGGTAACTTGAGTCCAATCTGCTTTCCCATTGAGCCACAGGTTGAAGGCAGCAGGGATGGGGTTTTGCGCTCGTGTAGTTTCTTCCTTGCCCCGACCCATTTCTCCCCCCTGCTGATTTGAAGCAGGCGGGTGGTTCTTAAAGCTCGCGTGCCATTGGAACTTGTTGTGGCTCTCCCACATAACCCAGAAGGGCGAGGTTTTTCACTCTTCGCAGTGCATGTGCTCTGGGGGCTTGGCCTCTTCTGCTTTTTCTTTAGTTTCAGTGGAAAGGCGGCAGTGGGTGACTGCGTGCGCCCTCGCCTGGACGGCGATGTCACTACAGTTCATAGAATAAGCTTCCATTGAAAAGGACTGCTGAGTTATCAATTAATTGACAACTAATTTAGTTGACTAAATTCTTATCGACAGTTAATCGAAAGTCAATTAATCGTTAACATCCTTAGACCTTACTTAGGAAAAAAATTTCGACTGAAATGAATGAAAGAGAGAAATTATCTTTCAATCCCAATAGATTTTTACCACAAGTTACACATATGTTTGTCAATTTAAAATATAATTTTCTACATAAATAATGGTGTAGATTGTCCTCTAGCTGTTAAAGTATAAGGTTGTGAAAATATGTAAATTGAACGAATACAAGCACAGACTCATGCAACTTACGTCATCGTTTTTGAGGAGCTCCCAGGGGGAAATAAAGCTAGATCTGTGCACCCGCGCTGATGGCGTCGATGCTGTTGCAATGCAATACCCCCACTCCCCACTCCCTGCATCACCTGACGTGCACCTTTCCAAAGAAGGAGAGATGCACATCAGCGACGCAGACCAAGAGTGGTCTGCTTTGTCCCCTCCTCTTCCTGGTTCTCATCTCTGCTCCACTTTGCTCGTTCACCACGGCGCTACTTCCACAGTGAGTTGGATAAACAGCGATCCAAATTTAAAAGAATATTGAGGAAGTTAAGCAGAGAGAGAGCATTTGTATGACTCGTTCTAACCCCAGTAATTACATAAATTGTCAAATGATGGCAGCAGTAGTGGTCCGACATACTGTAACATCTCTTTTTTTCTTTCTCTCTGTTGCTGCTACTGTATGAAAAGTTGCTTTTTTAGCTTCAACTCCATCACAATCTGCTCTTGTCTAGGGATGGGTTCACAAGATTGATCCAATGATTTGAATCGATCCACGTTTGACTGAGCCGATATCATTCCACAAAATCTGCGGCTCAGTCTTTTAATATCATAATTTTACAGTCTGTGAAACACAAAATGCAAGCAGCCTGCTGAAGTCTCACGGGATGAACAATCGCGTGAGACTTCCATGTGCTGCATGATCACATTACTTCCGTGTTTACATTTGGTAGGCAGCCACAGAGCGGACTTGCCAATGTTAATTTATCAACAAAAGTCATGGCTAAAGCTCAACAATTCCAAAATATTTTTCATAAAGTGGGGATAAATGGTTTTGTACTACGTGCAGCGCTGTGTTGGAACATAAAAGTCGATGATTGATAAACAATTTTCAGACGGAAAACGCACAGAGAACGACAACAGACCAGAGAGGAAGACTGTTGCAGCTGCTGGGGGTAAGTAAAATATCTTTTTTTTTTTTAACATTTGTGTCATAAATTAATAATTCATTTATAAAAATGGCAGAATTAATAAAGGCTGCAGTACAATGATCCATTTTTACTCAATAGAACTAAACTGAAGTGATCAAATCATCCAGGAAATGAATTGAAACCCTTTTCAAAAATGGAGTTAATTTGTAGTTAAAATATTAACAACAAAAAATAAAAGAACCTAAATTATTAAACCCTACTGTGGTGTGGGGATTTAAAAATATGATTAATTTTACTTTGAAATATATTCTCCTTTTCATCTCCCCTTCAGATCTGTGAAGACTGGGTTTCCACTCCAAGGTCCATCCTGCACCAAGACCTTCTGAAGGGAAGAGGTTGTCAGTGGAGGAGCATCCCTGCTTCATAGTGGATTTCAGCACAGAAGAAGACCTCAGATTTTTCAGGGGTCTTAGTTTTCAAATTCAAAATTCAAGAAGGTGCTGCCATAATTTTCTCCATACTCTAACATGCATTCAATGCAATTTAGTTGTTGTAATGACTAATTCTTTTATTTGTCTTTTTTATTTAAGTTCTGAGCAAGAATACAATGTTGATAATTTTTTGACCATTTTCCTGAGCATTTAATTCTAAAGAAATCAATGTTTAATAGGAAATTTTTGGCAATCCTGGAATAGCATCAGTGTAAACTATGGATAAAGCAGCTACTTTAAAATCTGTACTTCCTCACACGACTTTCAGTGCAAAAAAAACCTCTAAAAATGTCACAACTTTTAGCGCAACTTTTTGGAAAAGCTCCCACAAATTTAGGCTTTTTGGGCTGCAGCAATCACAGAAACAGCCGACAAAATCCTGGGGGGACTGAAATACAGTGAGATTATGTATACATGCTTCTAGGGGTGGGCAGTATGGCCTAAAAATGATATCACGATATTTCTGTGAATTTTCACAATGACGATATTTTTCACGATATTACAGAATACATTTTTTTTCTTTTAAATTTATGCAAAAAGGACAGTTTCACAGGCCAGCATTATTTACCTTCAACATATTCAGGAAAAACAAAAAAGTCTTATTTCTCCATTTTATAAACAGCAGCTCAAATTTAGTTTGAAATAGTCTGTATCAAATCATATAACCTGTATCAAATATTACAAGACAAGAATATAAACCATTACATCTTAACTGCACACAGAGGTCAGGTTTTACACTGAATCACTTTACCTGCATTACTCCCATTGCATGGACCTGTCCTTTGGCTTTTGGCTGTCTGAACGGATGTTTTTTTTTTCCTCTCTCTTTGGGTGGTTGAATAAAATCAAGATGAAGTGGCCAAAATGAAAGTAAGAATGTACAGACACTTTGAGCTGCATATTGTTCAATGTTAATACTGCATGTATTAACATTGACATGTAGACATGTAGAAAAAATGCAGGTAGATTATCCACACTGCTGCACTGTTTTTTAAACGTGACAGCAGTCTGAAACAGAAAGTGAAACTTGAATATTTCCACTCAACTGGAGACGGTCAGATTTCGGAGTGGCAGCTTCCCGCCATGTTTGTTTTGCCGTTTCTATGTGGTGTGACGTCGTCACGCAGCAGACCCCAAATATTGCGATATTCATTTTTACAACATGAACGATACAATATGGCACACCCCTACATGCTTCATGCATTGAATTTGTTTACTTACTCTGGGTTGTTAAGTTGATGTTAAGTTGACACTACACACCCTTTGCACTAAAGAAAGCACTTGTTAGCACTTTGTGAAGTCATAAGTTAAATAATAAAAAGTGCATTATTCTAACTGATTTTGGGTCAGTTCTTCATGTGATAATTTATGTAATAACAAATTTAGAGTATTCCTGGTACAATTTGCAGCATTAGGTCTCTGCGTTTTTTTTTTCCCTTGCAAGTAAAATAGCTATTAAAATGGTAATTTCCCTGATTGAATTGGAATTGAATCGATTTAGAACCTCAAGAATCAGAATTGAATTGATTCTGGAAATTAGTGATGATTAGTGCAGTGCCCATATGATCCCGTGTGGACTGCTGACATCATAGAAGTGATGCTTGCGCTGAAGAATAGATGATTAAGAACACCTAAGGAGTTCTTATAAGTAGTTCTGAACAGCTCCTTATAAGATGTTGTTCAGTCATAGAATTCCGGTCACATGACCATACTTTATCTTATGAGTTCTGAACAACTCCTTATAAGGTATTCTAAGGAAGACCCATTTCTGGAGCTCAGATTGGACCCAAATTTTTATCATTTTATCCCACCGGCCTCCAGAGCCTGCCCTGTTAATTTCAGCCCCCAACTCCCAGTGGTGATACCTTTTCCACCTCTATGTTCATTTAATAGCTCCCCGATGGATGTTCATTGAAGATTTCCCCTCCTAAACTTCTACATATCCGGGGAGGCTGCAATTCGGGGATGCACACCCTCATAACCTCAGCAAAGCACATATCAAATCTGAGGTCAGTCTGATGAACGATTGAAGAAATTTGTGAAGAACAAACAGAATGACACAGACAGAGAATCCTGGCATTTATAGATAGACTTGTGCATGCCTGTAGAAAGCAAGTATTCTTGTCTGAAAACAGGTAGCCCAATTAGGCTTTACAGGCCCAAATGTAGGCTGTGTTTGAAAGTGGAATACAAAGAGGTGTAGCGTATATGTAGGCAATCGCATGTTGGACTTTGACAAATATGAAAGGGACTGAACGCTAAGATTTATTTGTGTGAATGTTAATTCCACAGTTATTGAAAATGAATGGGACATCCAATATTAGCGACTGTTTAAGAACCTTGTTTATTTGTTTGTCAGATCACTTATTTGTCTGATCTTTTATGACATATTCATACAGTAAGTGTTGTATCTTGCACTTTGGGGAATGGGAGTTGTTCAGTCATCATTAAAATTGTTTTAGTTTATATATGTAGTTTATAGTCTGTTGTCAGTAAACTCATGCAGTACTATAACAGGACATGTTTACAAATGTTTGAGACCCATTCTAGTGCATCCTTTTCTATTTTAGCAATATTATAAGTACAAAACATCAAATATTATTATACCCAGCAGAGTGACCCGTTTGGCTGCAACTGTTGCATCAGTGTTGCCCATTTGTCAGTAAACAAAAAAATGATTTATTTTGGTATTTGGGCATTTAGTCAAATCGTGCATATGTGTCCGCATATGATATGCAATTGAGCTGGCCATTCCGCTCCACAATCATGCACTGGGAGGAGTGCCATGTTGAATCTGCGGTGCTGCAAAGGACAGCGGTGGCACACAGGTAAAGCACGGGTGAAGCAGAAGCCTTCCGTTAACCAGGCAGGCTGGGCTTGGCTCCCTGCAAAGGACTGCAGTAAGGCGATCCGGCTGCCCCCCCCAGTGCACCTGCGCACCTTGCCTTCTCCACATATGCTGAATTCTCCTTTAGAGCTACGCAATCACGGCAACATTATAATATATATATTTTTAAGCATCAAATTGTCAGTATTCTCTTTTTCTGGTCAAATTTGTCACTTTTCACTTCTTTGTTTCGTTTACGGAGCGCTCTGGTGATTGGTCGTGATGTCACGTATTATCCAATCAATCCAAAACCCTGCCCACACTTCTAGAAGCCAGAGCATGAGGAAACACAATGGTAGCTAAACTTTTATTGATAAAAATTGCATATTTTGACTGAGCAACTCCATACTCGGTGATGCACACCCTTGTAACCTCGGCAAAATACTTATAAAACCTGAGGCCAGTCTGATGAACGGTTTTGGAGATATCTGAAGAACACACACACACATACAGAGCTTTTTTGCATTTCTAGATAGATTCCAAGCCCTACTCTTGTCCGTTGTTATTTAAGGAACAAAAATACATGATGAACACAAATCACTCAACACATCGGCGGAAACCTGTTTTGGCAATGGAGCAACACATTCAAACCACCACACAAAAATTGCTGATCTCTGTGTCAGCAACATAAGTCGTTAATGGTGTTGACGTGATGCGGCTGCATAAATCCAGCTTAACTAGCAGTCCTCTGGATCAGCTGCAGCTCTCAAAATACAATACAATACATTTGTGTTGTTTTTCTCCTCTTTGGATGCTTCTTTAATTGGTCAGAAAACAAGAGGTGAACTTTGAGAGGGGAACCACCATAATCGTGTTTGGTGACGTGTATAGTCCGAGACAAGGAGATGTAGTCCATTAAGCGGTTTCCAAAAATCTAAATATTACTCTTTTATTACACAATAACCTACAGCCTATGTGGAAAATTATCTTTTAAACTGATAAACATCAAATGTGTAACTTGTGGCAAAATTCAGTCAAGGTTGAAAGATAATTTCTCTTTTGCCCTTCACTTCAATGGAGATTTTCTTCAAAGTAAGGTCCCATATGTGGAAGTATAGAGGGGGTGTGACAGGCTGTCTAGTGTATAAATTGTATAACCTTTGTTGTAGGGCTGTGCGATATGACCAGAATTTCATATCATGATATAAATAATCTTGTATAACGTTATATATTGCATTTTCTTCTAAATCATATCATATGAATAAAAAGTAAACATCAATAAGTTAAATATTTCCTGAGCCAGAGGAGAATAGCAAAAAAACCCACAACATAAAAAAAAACGTGCTGCCATCTACAGATATAAATTAGCTGTTAGTTTAAATCAATGAAAATTTAAGTGTTGATCCACCGCCTGATGACTGCCATTCTGGCCTGATTTAACCTGTTTCTTAGTAAAAAAAAATTCAGATTGGTCATGATCTGAAAATCAAAGGCACAAAAGGTAATGTAATAAAATACATGTGATGACTTTAACTTTATTCATTATCATTATTTGACTAATTATAATTATTAGAAATCAAATAAATTACATTAAGAGCCAACTCGCTCTTCCGACCCATTTTAATTAATTTATTTATTTTGCATGTATGTGGCTTCATCACACACTTTTGCAGCTTTAATAATTTTTTTTGTCAGACAAAACTAAGAACCATGTTCTCCACCTCTATTGTTGAAGCGGCGGCCCAGAGCTGCGGCCGCAAAGTGGTCGGTGCATCTCGTGGTGGCAACCCCCGAACCAAGTGGTGGACACCAGTGGTGAGGGGGGGCCATTAAGCTGAAGAAGGAGTCCTATCAGGCTTGGTTGGCTTGTGGGACTCCCAAAGCAGCTGAGGTGTACCGGCAGGCCAAGCGGAGTGCAGCTCGGGTGGTTGCTGAAGCAAAAACCCGGGTATGGGAGGAGTTCGGTGAGGCCATGGAACAAGACTTTCGGTTGGCCTCGGAAGAGATTCTGGCAAACTGTCTGGCGGCTCAGGAGGGGAAAGCAGCTCCCTGTCCACACTGTGTATGGTGCGGATGGGGCGCTGTTGACTTCGACTGGGAATATCGTCGGGCGGTGGAAGGAAAACTTTGAGGATCTCCTCAATCCCACTGATACGCCTTCCACAGAGGAAGCAGGGTTTGTGGACAAGGGGGATGACTCACCTATCACAGGAGCTGAGGTCGCCAAGGTGGTTAAAAATCTCCTTGGTGGGCGGGCCCCCGGGGGTGGACGAGATTCTCCTTGAGTACCTCAAGGCCCTGGATGTTGTAGGGCTGTCATGGTTGACACGCCTCTGCAACATTGCGTGAAGGTCGGGGTCAGTGCCTTTTGCATGGCAAACTGGGGTGGTGGTTCCTCTTCAAAAAAGGGGACCGGAGGGTGTGCTCCAACTTTAGAGGGATCACACTCCTCAGCCTCCCTGGGAAGGTCTATGCCAAGGTACTGGAGAGGAGAGTCTGGCCATTGGTTGAACCTCGGATTCAGGAGGAGCAATATGGTTTTCGTCCTGGCCATGGCACATCGGACCAGCTCTTTACCCTCTCAAGAATTCTCGAGGGTTTGTGGGAGTTTGCTCAATCAGTTTACATGTGTTTTGTGGACTTGGAGAAAATGGTAAATGGCATTCACTTATATAGCGCTTTTATTCTCATCTCTTGATGACCAAAGTGCTTTACAGATCCTGCTATCCATCCATTCACACACACATTCACACACTGATGGCGAATGCATTTGACTGATGGAGAAGGCATTTGACCGCATCCCTCGTGGTTTTTTGTGGGGGGTGCTTCGGGAGTATAGGGTATCAGGTTTGTTGTTACGAGCTATTCGGTCTCTGTACAACCGTTGTGAGAGTTTGGTTCGTATTGCCAACACTCAGTCGGACTCATTCCCAGTGAGAGTTGGACTCCGCCAGGGCTGCCCTTTGTCACCGATCCTGTTCATAATTTTTATGGACAGGATTTCTAGGCGCAGCCAGGGAATGGAGGGTGTCATGCTTGGTGACCACAGGATCTCATCTCTGTTGTTTGCAGATGATGTTGTCCTGTTGACTTCATCCAGCAATGACCTACAGTTCTTGCTGGGACAGTTTGCTGCTGAGTGTGAAGCGGCTGGAATGAGAATCAGCATCTCCAAGTCCGAGTCCATGGTCCTCAGCCTGAAAAAGGTGGATTGTCCTCTCCGGGTTGGGGACAGGCTCCTGCCCCAAGTGGAGGAGTTTAAGTATCTTGGGGTCTTATTCACGAGTGAGAGATTGACAGACGGATCGGAGCAGCATCTGCAGTGATGCGGACGTTGTACCGGTCTGTTGTGGTGAAGAGGGAGCTGAGTTCTAAGGCAAAGCTGTTGATTTACCAGTCAAGCTACGTTCCTACCCTCACCTATGGTCACGAGCTTTGGGTAATGACTGAAAGAACAAGATCGCAGATACAAGCGGCTGAAATGAGCTTTCTCCGCAGGATTGCTGGACTCACCCTCAGAGATAGGGTTAGGTGCTCAGTCATCCGGGAGAGGCTCAGAGTAGAACCGCCACTCATCCACATTGAAAGAAGTCAGTTGAGGTGGTATGGGCATCTGATTAGGATGCCTCCTGGACGCCTCCCACTTGAGGTGTTTCAGGCACGTCCCTCTGGGAGGAGACCCCAGGGTAGACCCAAGACTCGGTGGAGACACTATGTCTCCCAGCTGGTCTGGGAACTCCTTGGTATCCTCTCTGACGAGCTGGAGCAGGTGGCTGGGGAGAGGGAAGTCTGGGCTTCTCTGCTTGAACTGCTGCCTCCGCGACCCGGACCTCCGGAAAAGCGGTAGAAGATGGATTGATGGATCGAAAACTAAGAAACTCGGCAGTAATTTAAACCAAAGAAACAATGGTCTAATACACTAATGTTTCTTATTAGCACAACTTAGCATCATCATTTAGCATTTGCCGATTTATAATTAGACATCTTTTCACCCTTATTGTCATTCAACCATACAACCAATCATGTACAGTAGAACGAGATTGTGCTTTACCTATCTACAGTGTCAAATCACACACACCCCAGTGCAGAATCAGAGGGCCGCTGCCATGCAAGGCGCCGCCACAGATTTCCCTCCTCCATTCCGTTATTGCTGAGCACCAAGCTGGATGGCAGGAAGTTTCACTTTTATATGGTCTTTGGCATGACCCGGCCGGGATTTGAACCCCTGCCTCCCGGATGTTGGGCGGATGCTCTACCAACTGAGCCACCACTCCGGGAACATAGTGTTAATGTTAGTTAACTCCTGTTAAAACGAGGTTAATGGACTATATCTCTCTGATGCAGCACAATGGAAAACAGTCCCACATCCCTGACAAACGGGGGTAGCAGCTATTTGACCAAACCGGTAGTTTGGAGTTAGCAACCACCGGAGAGCCTAGCCACCGACCACACACCTGTTCTGCTGCGCAAAACAGTAGAATATTCTATGAAATGATAGACATTTTTATATTGTCCGATATATATCATCATATTGCACAGCCCTACTTTGTTGTATTTTGAATACATTTCTGATTTGGGCTGGAAACAAAATGTTTGGCCCTGAATATCTCTTTCAAGTTGAATGAGAGTTGTTACAAACAGTGGTTGTTCTCTGCATGATGATTCGTAGTTTAACCCTGAGAGTAACAGGCTCTGTAGTTCAATATCAATGCTGACAATTCATTTGTGGTTTGCATGTTTGCATGTGTTTGCTAAGTGTGCCACAATTCTCCATTACCAGTCATATGTACTCTATACGGAAGTTTGGATACTCTTCCCTGTTGTTGAACAGGTCTTGTCAGTGAAACTGTCACTACACTTCAGTAACATACTGCATGTAATCACCTTTTTCGTCAGTCTCTAAAGGGAAGAGGTACTTTTCCATTGCTGTTTATTTAGCTTTTCCCATATTTCCAGTTGTAAAGTGAAATTCCCCTCTTTTTCCCATCTCTCTTTTATATATGATGTGTTGTCTCTTTTTAAGTCTTGAAGACCTTGGTATATTTTAGAAATGTATCTGATCCCTGGGATCCCTTTATATGCCATTAAGAAGACCTTCAGAACACCTGACTGGGCCCTTTCCAAATCCTCCTTTTTAAGTATATTGTTTATGTGGTGTCTAAGCTGAAAGAACCTGTAAAGGTCTTGATTTATTAGACCTTGTTTTTTCAAATCTTCAAAACTTCTTAAAATTTGCCCTTTAAAAAAATCGTAACATTTTATCAGTCTGTTCTCTTTCCACTTTTTAAATCTAGTGTCTGTTTTATTAGGAGTAAAGTCTTGATCACAGGCAATCCATTGCAGAATTCGATAGGGTTCTTTAGTTTGATTCTCTCTGACTATCTTAAACCAAATTTTTAGCGGGGTCTCTATCCACGGGTTAGTGTTATTCAAAAGTTTAGGTAAGACATTGTTCCCTATTATCGCCTGTAGGGGGATGTCACTTGTTATTTGGCATTCCATCTCCTTCCATTGTGCAGTGTAGACTGGGTTACATATCTCTACTAAAGTTTTAATTTGTGCGGCTTTAAAATAGTCCCTGATATTTGGCAGCGCGAGCCCACCTTTGTCTTTGTTTAGCTGTAGGGTTCTATATCTGATTCTAGGTCTCTTGCCTTGCCATATGAATCTTGAGATCCTTCTGTCCAGTTCTTGCCATGTTCTTTTGGGAGGTTCTACCGGTATTGTTTGGAAAAGGTATAGAAGACGTGGAAGTATATTCATTTTGACTGCTTCAATTCTTTGTGCAGTACCCAAGAATGGTATCGTATTCCATCTTGCTAGATCAGATTTTATTTTTGCCACCAGTGGATCATAGTTTAGTGTTGTAATTTTGTTGAGTTGTTTCGGAATATTGACCCCCAGATATTTCATAGATTCCATCTCCCAGTTAGTTTTGAGTTTGCTTAGTAAATATTGATTTGGATCATAGTTGAATGTTAAAACTTGGGTTTTATGCATGTTTAATTCGTACCCCGATAACTCTCCATACTCTGAAAAAACTGAGATTAGTTCTGGAAAAGAGGTGTCCGGCTGCCCCAGGTATATTAAAATGTCATCAGCAAGAGTGCTATTTTATGTTCCTTCTGACCAAGTGTAATACCTTGAATGTTTTGATTCTGTCTTATCCATTGGCTCAGAGGTTCTATGAAGATTGCAAAGAGCAGTGGAGACAAGGGGCAGCCCTGACGACATCCTCTTTCCAGCTCAAAAGATGATGATAATTTACCGTTAATCCTTTTTTTAGCTGTTGGTTTTTTATATAATGCCTGGATAGTTCTAATGAAGTTGTTATGAAAATTGAAACTGGATAAGATTCTATATAGGAAAGACCAGTCAACCGAATCAAATGCTTTTTCAGCATCTAATCCCAATATGGCTGCATTTAAGTTATATTTTTTTATATGATGAATTATGTGTAAAGTGCGTCTAATGTTGTCTTGTGTCTGTCTTTGTCTTATAAAACCTGTTTGGTCTAAATGAATTAAGTCTGTCAGTATATTTTCTAACCTTTTGGCAAGGATAGTGGTAAAAAGCTTATAGTCCTGATTTAACACACTGATTGGTCTGTAGTTGGAGCAGTCTAGTTTATCCTTTTCAGGTTTAGGTATGACTGCAATGACCCCTTCTCTCCAGGAGGGGGGGGATTTCCCCTGTGTGGAGGACATAGTTAAATGTTTTCAGGAGGAGAGGAGATAGTTGCTGTTTAAAGGTTTTGTACCACTCTGCTGTATAGCCATCTGCTCCTGGGGATTTGTTAGCTTTAAGTTTCATAATTGCTTTTTCTAATTCTTTAGGTTGTATTTCTGACAGTAGTGTTTTATTTTGTGACTCAGTAAGTTGGGGGAGGTTTAATGTATTTAGGAATGTTTCGGATGCGTTTTTATGTTTTTTGAGGGAGTACAAGTTCTTGTAGTAGTTCTCGAAGCTTTTAAGAATATCCTGAATTCTAAATTTTATTTCCTTTGATACTGGGTCTCTGATTTTGTAGATTGCTCTCTCCGTTTGTTGTTTCCTGAATTTATAGGCTAGTAATTTTGCTGATTTGCTGCCTGCTTCATAGTATTTTTTTTTTCAGAAATGTAAGTTTCCTCTGGATTTCTATTGTGTAGATCTCATTTATTTGTTTTTTAATTTCCTTAATTTTGAGCGAGTCATTAGAATGAGTGTTGTCTTTGTGCTCTTTTTCTAGGTTCTTAAGTTCTGACTCTAATGTGGTTAGTTTTTCTTGTCTCAGTTTCTTTTGGAATGCCAGTTTTGCAATAATCTTTCCCCTTATTACAGCTTTGCATGCGTCCCACAGTATTAAAGGGGATACTTCTCCATTATCATTTTCTTCCAAATATCTGAGAATATCTGATTCCAATTCATCTTTCAGTGGTCCTTTCAGGACATTTGAATTTAACCTCCAAGAAAATGTATTATTTGTGTGTTTTTGGATACTTAAGTCCATATAGATTGGACTGTGGTCAGAGAGATCCATCAGTCCTATTTTACATGTTTTTACTCTTCCAATGTCTCTATTAAACATTAAAAAATAGTCAATCCTTGAGTATGATGAATGTGGTGCTGAGTAAAATGTATAATCTTTTACACTGGGGTTGAATTCCCCCCACACATCACAGATTCCCATTTCTTTTAGTAGCATCCAAGTTTTCCTACTTTGAGTGTTATTCTGATGTGGAGAATTACCTGATGCATCCCAGTATGGATTCAGTCTTAGATTGAAGTCTCCACCACATATCACTAAACCTTGGGCTTTAGTTATCATTAGGTCAAATACATTTTTATAAAATTTCCAGTTAGCCCCTGGAGGTGCATATACATTCAGCAGGGTGATATCTTCTCCCTCTAGCCGCCCAAGTACCAAACTGTATCTCCCTTCTTTATCTTTGTGTTCTGATTTTTTTTCAAATATAATTTTGGTTGAGATCAATGTCGCTACTCCCCTCCTCCTCCCTGACTTATATGAAGATGAAGAGATTATTTTAAACCCTTGTCTACTGAGTTTAGTGTGCTCCATGTCTGTTAGGTGGGTTTCTTGTAAAATATTATTCCTGCTTTGTCTTTTTTCATTTTGCCTAGAATCTTGGATCTTTTAACTGGATTCAGGATCCCTTTTACATTATATGAGATTATTTTGGTTACACCCTGTTTCTCCATTGTGTTGTCTTATTTAGTATAACAGTGTGGTGGCCCTCTTTTATGCTACTCAGAAAATGAAAGAACATTAAGAACATAAAAAACATTAAGAACATAGTATATAAAACTTTAAAACAAGAAACTGACAAAAGAACTTCCTGAGCTGAGGTCTTTTTAGTGACCTTAGAAGAGCCATGTTGGCGTATTGGCTCTGAGGGAAATTCCTCAGATTCCGTTACGTGCTGAGGGCCCTCTCTTACCCCTGTAAGTTGTCCCATGTTTTTAACGTGAATTTCAGATCCCAATCCGAACTTGTAATGATTTTTTTTTTTTTTTTTATGCCTGTACCCTATGAAATTGGGTGCACCCTCCCACCACCATCACGGCAAACATTCGCGTTAATACAGTATTTGTTAGTGTGGAGAGATCATGTGGTTCATTGTCCCATTTCTTTTTTTTCCACAATATCTTTATTGAACCTTTTTTTTTTTAAACAAACATAATACAAACAATCAAACATTAACACTAAAGTACTACAAAAAAAAATGCACTAAAAAACACCAACAACCACCAACAAAATCAAATCTTCAACAATGCTCCTCTGTTTAGTCTAGACAATCCAACACATAAGTATACTTATTATGTTCACCAGTTTGGAATTTACAAGGTCCACACATATCATTCACCTTCTTCTTCAAGAGTTATGTTTAAATTTTTTACATAATCAATAAAAGGTCTCCATATATTCTCAAACACAATTTCCTTTGATTTCAGTATATATGTTATTCTTTCTAATGGAAGGTTTGTTAACATCTGTCTTAACCACTGAGTCACATCTGGTCTATGAGTCTTTTTCCATAATAGTGCAATACATTTTTTGGCATTAAGCAAACTGAGGTCTATGAATGTTCTTTCACTTTTATTAAAATTATGCTTTTCTGGGTACAGACCCAACAAAAACAGTTTAGGATTCAATATGATTTGTTTTGAGATTATTTTTTCAATTGTTACCCTCACCTCTTCCCAAAACATTCTTATTAATCTACATTCCCATACACAATGAAATAGAGTTCCTTTACTTTCCATGCACTTTGTGCATGTATCTGGTATATTTTTGTTATATCTATTTAACTCCTCCGGTGTAACATACATCCGCATTAACCATTTGAAATGTATCAATTTAAGGCATACATTTATTGATTTGGTTTGAGCTTCTGTACAAGCCAATTCCCATTGTTCCTCTGAAATTTCAGTTTGCAGATCTCCTTTCCAGTAGTTTAATCTTTTCAGTGAATTTTCACTTGAAAATAGTGTCAATGAGTTATAAAACTCTGAAATAATACCCTTTCTTTTACTATCTTTCATCAACATTTTTTCCAAGGATGAATAGATAGGTCGAGTGAGAGCTTTATTTTGATTTGATCGAATAAAGTTTCTAAGTTGAAGATATTTAAAAAAATGTGTTCTATTAAGATTAAATTTGATCCTCAACTCTTCAAAAGACATTATGTTTTCTGCACATGGCAAATATAAATCCTGAATCTTTTGTATCCCTTTTAAATTCCATACTTTAAATACAGCGTCCGCTCTCCCTGGTTTAAAATATTGATTACCCCATATTGGACTAAATTGTGACAATAACTGTGGTTCTTTTAAATAGTTTTTAGCTTCACACCATATTTTGATCATATGCTTTACAAATGGATTTTTAACTTGTTTTTGTAATTTTTTTGCCGAATCTGAGTATATGAATATGGGAAGAGGTAAAGGTAAATTGTATGATTCCATTTCAGTCCAGTGAGGGAGATCATTTGATGAAAAATAATATGTCATAGACCTCAGTTGTGCCGACCAATAATACAGCATAAAATTTGGACATTTCAGACCTCAACGATCAAATGGTAAATATAATAAAGACAGACGTAATCTAGCCCTCCTGTTGTTCCATATAAATTCCACTAACTTTTTTTTAATTCTTGAGAATAAATCTAAAGGTGGTGGTAAGGGAATGTATTGAAATAAATAAAGTATTTTAGGTAAGATATTACTTTTAAGTATATTAATTCTCCCGATCATCGACATTGGTAGTGACATCCATCTCTGAAGTAACTCATCAATATCTGTCATTAAGGCTTCATAATTGACACTGGCGATTGATTCTAGCTTAGGCACAATTTGGATTCCTAAATATTTAAACTGATTTACAACATTGAATTGATTTACCTCAGGGGAATTGTCCCATTTCTATTTTAACAAGTTTTTTTTTTTTTTTTTTTGTTAAAGACTTATTTGTTTCTAATATTATGACTGTTCCATGAAATGTTTTACCACTTGCTGATTCTGCATCTCCTTTAATGTTTGTTACCTTGTAGGAGGAGGGTTGGATGTGCAGATTGACTAAAAATATCGTTATTCCCTCCTGTAAACGGCCAGTTTTTCCTTGTAGCTCTGGCGCTGGGTTTCCCGCTGCTGGCCCGTGGATTTTGAGGGTCTCTGTGTGGACCACGTTTGAGCCTTGATTCTTTCGATTGGGTCTGCTGCGGGTTTAAACACCGTTACCGGGAGCCCTCTTCTCGCCATATCCGCAGTTGCTTCTTCCTCCGAGTTGTAGAGACACGTCTCATCGCCGTAGAAGACCCGCAGCTTCACCGGAAATGGTGTCTGGAAGCGCAGTTTTTTCTCTCGTAATACCTTTTTAGCGTTGTTGTATTCCCGACGCTTTTTAAGGACCTCCGGGGCGTAGTCGTGTTCCACGAAAACTTTTCTCTCTTGGTGCATAAATCCTTTTTTCTGCCAAGCCAGTCTTACAACCTCTTCTTTTATTTTGGAGTTGGAAAACTTCACCACCACCGATCGTGGAGGCACTTCCGCCGCTGGCCTAGGGGCTAATGTACGGTGC
This sequence comes from Pholidichthys leucotaenia, assembly GCA_020510985.1. Taxonomy (NCBI): domain Eukaryota; kingdom Metazoa; phylum Chordata; class Actinopteri; order Cichliformes; family Pholidichthyidae; genus Pholidichthys; species Pholidichthys leucotaenia. The sequence goes on from CM035849.1 coordinate 158,996,786, forward strand.
GCCCTTTCTATCTTCAAGTCGGTGGATTGGGGAATATCCAACTTCTCTCTCAGTAAGGATTCCACGCATGCCGCCATTGTGGTGAAACCATCCTCGACTCCTTCTTTCAGACCATGAATTCTTATGTTGTCTTTTCTCAGTCTTCCTTCTTGGTCGGTTAGCTTCGCCTCCAGTCTTGACTGTCTTTTGTGTAGATCCAGCACGGTATCTTCCAGCCCTTTTATTCTTTCCTCTGCTTCCAAGATTCGGTCCTCGGCCTGGTCCACTCTGCTGTTTGTCCTTTTAAATTCTTCTTTGATTTCACAAAATTCGGCCCAACACTCTCGGTGAAATCGTCTTAATTCTTTAAATACCATTTTTAAGCTAACCTTTTTGCTAGCTTCATTCAGCTCCTCGTCTTCTGAATGGAAATCCTCCGGATCAGATTCTTCGGCCTGGCCTGGCCTGGCAAATGTCGATTTCTTCTGTTTTCCTTTAGGCATGATGACTTTGTCTTTTGATTTTCACTCTTCCAAAAATCCGTTAAATCTGATTTTCAAGGTATTTTCCTGGATTGGGTCTGGGAGCTTCAGCTTTAAGCTGCTATCACCATGGTGTCCAGACTGGAAGTCCCAGTTATTTTATTTTTAAAGATAGACAAAAATTAGTCATAAAATAATTCACAAATTTATAATAAAGTTTCACATGTACAATAAAAGTCAGTTTTACAAGAGGAAATTACAAATTTGAGGAACATGGTTTCAACTTTAGATAGATTTACAGAGAAAATTGGAAAACTATAAGAAAATTGTTATAAATTTTTGAGAAAAACCTCAAACCTTCAAGACTGAAGTCATTACTCCAGTTTTTAAGTGGGTACTCTTTGTACCCTTAACTCAACTGGAAATTTTGGTTGTCTGCTTTTAATTATTAATGTCAAAGCACTGCTTTTACATGAGTAGAATTTCTGGTTACTATACCCACCTGACCATATAATTTAAGTATGCATGAGTACATTACTATTATGAATGTTTCTTTCCCTTCCCTACTCTCTCAATGGAAAAAAGAAACACTAGAATAAAAATACAAAAAATACACATATTTTTGTCATTCATGTAAACCATGACAAAAAAATCCTGCAGGACAAAACATGACACTTGATATTTTCTAACCTGTCTGTATACCACCATAGACAGAGAGAGAACCTGAAGCAGACAGAGCTCAGAGAGGGCAAGATGAGACAGAAGAGAGGAGCCAAGGAAAGGGAAGTGTTCAGGCAGAGGAAGGAGAGAAAAATGGTAAATGGCATTCACTTATATAGCGCTTTTATTCTCATCTCTTGATGACCAAAGCGCTTTACAGATTCTGCTATCCACCCATTCACACACACATTCACACACTGATGGTGGCATGACACCACTAAAAACACAGGATGTCTGAGTGGGACTCCAACTGGCCCAATATTCAAGCCTCGGTTGTACAATACTTCAAATGGTAAGTTCCATATGCAACGTTACTGTGTAAAATTTTGAAAAGAAATAAATAGTATAAAATTAACATATTCCGGTATGTTTACTGCCCCCCCCCGGGGGGGGGTACAGTGGGGCAAAATAGTATTTAGTCAGCCACCAATTGTGCAAGTTCTCCCACTTAAAAGGTACCTGTGGTGGTCGTCTAAGCGCATTCAACTTGAAATCATTAGGCAAAGTATTCGTTATTTGGTTAAATAATTATTGCCAGCCATATACCACCAGAGAAATATGCAAATACGACCGCAGGCATGGCCAGCCAATGAAAACTCTGCGTGCAGCCATGACACATGCGGATGTGACGTCACTACGTTGCTACTGAAATGTCAATACTCCGCCTGTATGAGCGACTAGGGTGCTTTTGTGAGTGTTTTTATTCTATTATGGCTGAATTGTCGGACTCTGAGGAAGAATTCGTCCAACATGGCTACAGGTTTGAGCCAGAAAGGTCTTCTGAGGGTGAAAGTGACGAAGTGGTCCTCACACACAACGCAATTTCGTCTGAAAGGAAACGTCTGCCCTGTTCCGAGATTGCGCAATCACTTTTCCGCTACGATCTTCTGACAAGGTGAGCTGGGTTTGGGTACACAAAAGAAGTGTTTATCTTGGTTTTTTCACTTATTATTGAGACATCCAAAGGCTTTACATTCCGCCATGTTGCGATATCCATATCGCATTGTATGTTTTTGTTGTTACAAGAGCGCCGAGTGTCTGCTGCTCTGTAGAATCATCTGCCGTCTGGCGGCCGTTACGACCTCAGATCAGACGAGACGACCCACTGAATTTAAGCATTTATTTATTTATTTTCTACTCGTTTTAGTTCTGCATTTAATATGAACTCTGAGTTTGAAATAAACGTTTGAATTTGAATTTGAATATCCCGAAAGCCACTGCTCATCCGGGCACTCCAGGCTCAGCCAATATTGATCCAGATCGCGGTAGCCACGACACTACGTCACAGGAAGCGTCCTGGCAGGCCATGTAGCTGCCAGTATGGCTGCTCGCATGTTTTGCTGACATAGCTGCACGGTGGCACAGTGGTTTAGCACTGTGGCAGCACAGTTTTACCCTCGGCCGGGGGATCGCGGGGATCATGAGATCGTGGGTTCGATCCCAGCCCCCAACCAACAGTGAGCTGTGTGGAGTTTGCATGTTCTCCCTGTGTTGCGTGGGTTTACTCCGGGATTTCTCCGGTTTCCTCCCGCATACCAAAAACATGTAGGTTTAGGGCGCTCGCGCACGCAGCGATCAGCAGCCGGTGGCTTGTCACCAGACTGCAAACCAAGTCTACCTACGGGTACAAATAAGTAACCAAAAAAAAAAATAGCTGAACCAGCACATCAGCAATGGATTTATATCACATTGCTTTGAACTTAAACTTGAACTAGAACGTGAGTCAGGGGCTCAATATAATATCCTTTTTTTCACGACCACCACAGGTACGCTTTAAAAGATGAGAGAGGTCTCCAATTTTCATCATAGGTATACCTCAACTATGAGAGACAAAATGAGAAAAAAAAAACCAGAAGATCACATTGTCTGATTTTTAAAGAATTTATTTGCAAATTATGGTGGAAAATAAGTATTTGGTCAATAACAAAAGTTCATCTCAATACTTTGTTATATACCCTTTGCTGGCAATGACAGAGGTCAAATGTTTTCTGTAAGTCTTCACAAGGTTTTCACACACTGTTGCTGGTATTTTGGCCCATTCCTCCATGCAGATCTCCTCTAGAGCAGTGATGTTTTGGGGCTGTCGCTGGGCAACACGGACTTTCAACTCCCTCCAAAGATTTTCTATGGGGTTGAGATCTGGAGACTGGCTAGGCCACTCTAGGACCTTGAAATGCTTCTTACGAAGCCACTCCTTCGTTACCCGGGCGGTGTGTTTTGGATCATTGTCATGCTGAAAGACCCAGCCACAATTCATCTTCAATGCCCTTGCTGATGGAAGGAGGTTTTCACTCAAAATCTCACGATACATGGCCCCATTCATTCTTTCCTTTACACGGATCAGTCATCCTGGTCCCTTTGCAGAAAAACAGCCCCAAAGCATGATGTTTCCACCCCCATGCTTCACGGTAGGTATGGTGTTCTTTTGATGCAACTCAGCATTCTTTCTCCTCCAAACACGACAAGTTGAGTTTTTACCAAAAAGTTCTATTTTGGTTTCACCTGACCATATGACATTCTCCCAATCCTCTTCTGGATCATCCAGATGCTCTCTAGCAAACTTCAGACGGGCCTGGACATGTACTGGCTTAAGCAGGGGGACACGTCTGGCACTGCAGGATTTGAGTCCCTGGCGGCATAGTGTGTTACTGATGGTAGCCTTCGTTACTTTGGTCCCAGCTCTCTGCAGGTCATTCACTAGGTCCCCCCGTGTGGTTCTGGGATTTTTGCTTACCGTTCTCGTGATCATTTTGACCCCACAGGGTGAGATCTTGCGTGGAGCCCCAGATCGAGGGAGATTATCAGTGGTCTTGTATGTCTTCCATTTTCTAATAATTGCTCCCACAGTTGATTTCTTCACACCAAGCTGCTTACCTATTGCAGATTCAGTCTTCCCAGCGTGGTGCAGGTCTACAATTTTGTTTCTGGTGTCCTTTGACAGCTCTTTGGTCTTGGCCATAGTGGAGTTTGGAGTCTGACTGTTTGAGGTTGTGGACAGGTGTCTTTTATACTGATAACGAGTTCAAACAGGTGCCATTAATACAGGTAACAAGTGGAGGACAGAGGAGCCTCTTAAAGAATAAGTTACAGGTCTGTGAGAGCCAGAAATCTTGCTTGTTTGTAGGTGACCAAATACTTATTTTCCACCATAATTTGCAAATAAATTCTTTAAAAATCAGACAATGTGATTTTCTGGATTTTTTTTTTCTCATTTTGTCTCTCATAGTTGAGGTATACCTATGATGAAAATTGGAGACCTCTCTCATCTTTTAAGTGGGAGAACTTAATTGGTGGCTGACTAAATACTTTTTTGCCCCACTGTATGTTGCCACCACACCAAGGTCTTTCAGCCAGAGGAAACACTGCACTTCTGTGAAATCAACTCATCCTACAGTTTTGTTCTGATTCTTTTGAAACTTGATACCATGGTTTGATATACTCTGATGATGTGCATATTGTAATTTGGTTTGAATCGTATGATTTTTGCAGAAGTTGTAGCCCCTGACCTATGACCCTCTGTTTCACCTCACTTCACAGACAGGAACTATCTTGTGAAATCAACTTCTCCTACAGTTTTGTTCCGATTGTTTTGAAACTTGGAACCATGGTTTGATATGCTCTGATGATGCGCATATTGCAATTTCAGTCTCATCGGATGACCTTGACGTCGGAGGTCAGATTTTCCCTAAATCTCCTAAACACAATAACTACTGAAAGAAATGATGTAGGCTTTTCAAATCAAAACAGTAGTTGTATCTAAGATACATCTCAGATGATTTACACCCTGACTTAACTATGGGTTTGCGGTCAAGGGGTCAAAGGTCAGAGTTAACATTGCACTTACACTGTGGTAAACGCTACATTTACTATTACTATAAAATGAGTAAAGCTAGGGCCACTAAACTTGCTACACAGGTTCACCTTGGGATCCTGACCTCTGACTATGGCTTTGGGGTCAAAAGATCAAGGTCAAGGGTAACAGTCCTTATGCCTTACTACTGTATAACCAGTAAAGCTAGAGCCACCAAACCTGGTACACAGGTTCACCTTGGGATCCTGACCTCTGACTATGGGTTTGGGATCCAAAGATCAAGGTTAGCATTCCATTTGCGCTATTACTATAAAATGAATAAAGCTAGGTCCACCAAACCTGGTACACAGGTTCACCTTGGGATCCTGACCTCAGGCTAGGGCTGGGCGATATGAAAAAATTCCAGTCACGATAAATTTTTCCCATATTGATCGATATTGATATATATTGCAGTATTAATCAAATCACTATTTCTGTCAAGCTTAAAGGTTGATGAGATTGAAGCTATAACAAGATTAAGTTTAAATATTTGTTTTCTGTTAGAAGTTGATCTTGACAGATGTAGTGTAGAACATTATACAGCTGTATTTCACATAATTCTAAAACATAAAATATAAATGTTTTATAATATTCTGCTTATCAACTTACCAATAGCTAAGTGAAGTACATGCCCAAATGTAGCAGCCGTTACTGTACAGCTCTCATCCATGTGAAATCATAAGTCTTCCCAGTGTAAGTGTAGAGAAGGATGGTTGCAGCCAAACAACACCATTAATATTTGGATTAAACAATGAACGTGTCCGAATGGGTCACAAAACTCCGAAATTATTAAACTAAATTTCAAGGAATATATTACAGTGGGTCTGGAATATTTGTAAACGTGTCTGTTGGTTGACTTGATGTCACTTGGGCCCATTAGATATAATTTAATGTGCTATTTGGGCATTTTGTGTAATGCTAGTTACTAAAAGAATGGCTATTTGTCATTAAATATTTGAATAAAAATGATTTAATTGATCTTTGGGGCATTTGGTGTCCCATAAAAAATTATTTCATTTATTATTTGGATGTTTTCCAAGGGAGTTGGGGTCACGGGAGTCCCGTTCGGTCCGTTTGGTCCCGTTCACTGTTTAGTACAACCCTGCTCAACAGGATGGCACTGCTTCAGATGGTAAAAAAAGATTTGTAGTGTTACCTGATAGTTTGCAGTGTGTGCTAAGCTGCTTCTTGTCAGACTTCAAATAGCCAAAATATCTCCACATTACTGAATTCCTGAGACCGCCCCCCCCCCCCCCAACAATCTCTTTGTCTATTGAGCATTGGGTAGCATGTGTTTTTCCCGTAATTTTGGCCAATCCTCATCAACTTCTGCCAATTTCACCAATCAAATTTGTCTCTAACTGGCGCTGAAACGCTCAGTCTAACCAATCAAATGCATCGTTGCACCACGTTGACTTCCGTGTTTACAGTGAGTAGTGAGTTTATAGTTTACAGTGAGTAGCGGAACACATCTGCAAACAGAGTGTGTGATTTAAAAAAAAAACCCAAAACACTCACCCACGAGGTTTTCAACACCGTCCCTTCGTCTGTCTCTCCCAGCCTGCCCGTGGACGCCTCGCCACGTCGCCGTCCTGACCATGTGTGCAAAGCGCTGGGTTTGTGTTGAAAAACATGCACCTGCCGCAAAAGCACCCCGTCACAGGAGCATGTGTGAGGAGAGTACACTACACTACAGCCAGTGTTTGAACATTAATACATCTTTAGAGGTAAAATCATTACTACATCTGGTCAATGAGCTTTAAAACTGCTAATCTCCGGTGTGGGCTCTGGACAGACAAACGCACCCACCCATCCATTCCCCTTCCCCCCTCGCTGTCCCGCTGTAAATGAAAGGTGTGTGTGTGTGTGTGTGTGTGTGTGTGTGTGTGTGTGTGTGTGTGTGTGTGTGTGTAGACCAACGTGCAGCAGACAGACAGGCATGGAAAGAGAGAATATCCTCTGTATTTTTTTTTTCCCAGAAAAACACAGACTCCAATAGCCAATACAGTGCAACAGAATAATTTATTTTTTCCTCTCCGCTCGGTACCGAGTGGTTGGGAACCGTCGGGAGTTTTCAAATGAAGGTGCTGCCAATAATTTCCAAATCTCTACTCTTTAACATGCATTCAGTGCAATTTAGCTGTTGTAATGGATATTGTGTTAATGTTTGTATTTGCTGTTGCACAAGAGTTTTTCTGTATAGAAGTTTCTGCTTAATTTACAAATCACTATAATAGGAAATTTTTAACAATCCTCAGTTTTCTTGTATTGTTGTTATATATAATATCACTGCAGTAAACTGGAAAAAAAGCATTTGCTTTAAAATTTTGAATTCTTCCCACAACTTTTAGTGCAGAAAACACTAAAAAACATTGCAACTTTTATCGCAACTTTTTTAAAAAAAGCTCCCATGAATTCAGGCTTTTTGGTTCACAACAATGGAGGGACTGAAACATTAGCAAGTGTGCTAGGCTAAGCCCCGTCTATGTGCTGGTCGTATGTGCCTATGCACGCTGTTATGTGTGTCAATCGAACATGACTTCCCGCCACATGATTGGTTCGGTGTGGTGTATTCTCATTTTCATTGGCTTTTCTTGTTGTCTGTCAAAACATGGAACGAATGAGTTCTGTCGAAGTTCTATCGGAAATGTTTTAGGTCTCTATCGAGGAAAAGTTATTTCGCAATAATTATCGTTATCGTTTAATCGCCCAGCCCGACCTCAGACTATGGGTTTGGGGTCCAAAGGTCAAGGTTAATATTCCCTGTGCCTCATTAGGCTGTGTGTCCGCCAAACATGTTTTTTGTCGCCCGACCACCCTGAACATTTTTTTTTCAGCGTTTGTGCGCAGTGCTCTGGGAAAAAAAAAGTCTGTGCCCTGTATCCCAGCAACAGCTTGTCACGCTCAGCTCAGCACTTCTGCTTTTCCTATTGTCAGACTTTCTACTGTTTTTTTTTTTTTTTTTAACAGCAGTCTCTAAATAACAGTGGACAAGAAACGTTTTCTAGCAGCTCTGGATGTGAAATATGATGACACAGAAAGCAGGAGAGAGTACAGACTAGTACCAGTGTCCTATGTCCCGCCCACGCAGCAATTCTGATTGGCTGCTTAAGGTCTGACATTGACAAGCTCAGCTGCAGTCCCAGAGAACTTTGTTTCAACTCTGAATGCCCTGAGTGCCACAACAAAAAAACGACCACCGCTGAGAGCGTTTCAGCGCCGAGAGCATTTCAGCGCCGAGAGCACTCAGCACTGTAAACGCTGGACTACATAGAGAATGAATAGAAAACTGTCACCCAGAGCAGAAAAAACACGTTTGGTGGACACACAACCTTACTGTACAACGAGTAAAGTTAGGGTCACCAAACTTGGTATACAGGTTCACCTTGTGACCCTGAAGTGTGACTATGATTTTGGGATTGCAACGTCAAAGGTCAACATCAAAATAGCTTATAAACTATATCTCAACAACAAAGAAAGCTAGGGTCACCAAACCTGGTACACAGATTCACTCTGAGACCATGACCTCTGACTACAGGTTTGGGGTCAAAAGGTCAAGGTTGACACTCCCTATGTTCTGTTACTATAGAATGTGTACAGTTCTCTAGGGTCACGAAACTTGTTACACAGGTTCACCTCGAGATCCTGCCCTACAACTATGGGTTGTATACTTTGTTGTATGTTCATGAATGATGGGTTTATCATAATTTGGTTCTGCCACAGTAATTACATTGAAAAGTTGAAAACTGCCCTCCGTCACTAAGTGTTGGGATCGTCAAAGAAAACTGAGGCAGGGGGTATTGCACTCACCTCAGAGTGTTCTTGTTTAATTTAACACAAGTAACTAGTGGGTTATTTTTAGTTTAGCTTACCTTTGCACTTCAGGATTTGTGTAAAAATGGTCAAAAGATCAAGCACTGCATAGTGTGTGAGCACATTTCATTGGAGCGTAATAGGTTTTCAATTCAATTCAACTTTATTTATATACTGTAGTGCCATCTCACAACAAAAGTCATCTCATAGCACTACCAAATGCAGGGAAAACCCCACAATTACAGAAGGACCCAGCAATCAGACGATCCCCTGTGAGCAAGCACTTAGCGACAGTGGAGAGGAAAAACTCCCATTTAACAGGAAGAAACCTCTAGCAGAACCAGGCTCAGGGAGGGGCAGTCATCTGCTGCAACTGGCTGGGGGTGAGGGGATAGAGAGGATGAAGAAAACAGACCTAAAGAACAGGAACAGTGAGAAGCCAAGTACATTATTGGAGGTCACCCGGCAGTCTGAATCTATTAACAGCAAAACAAAAGGGGGTTAAGAGACACAAAATCCCTCCCTAATCATGGGCTATATTGAAAGGGAAGGTGCTGGCATTTGATGTCTTTGCCACTTTTCCAGTGGAACGTGCTCATTCTGCAAGGTTGTACTGAGAATTTTGGTTTCTTGGCTTGAATCTTCCTGTCCATCTTAAATTATGTTGCGCCACCTATGTAAATTGATGTTTGCTCTTCCTCTCTTTTATTTTCCCATGATTCTCTTATGTAACCACAGAGAGGAAGGGAGAGGTGCACCGGTAAGTTGATTAAATCTAGGTAATGAGTGTAAATATCTGTTCTCAGCATGGTATTAGCTTTTGTTGTGATAATGGAATTGGTGGGGTAAACTAAAATGACCTTTTTTTTTTTTTCTCTTCTCTATTATTGTAGGTAAAGGTGGAAGGCCTGTCCAAAGCAGCATTAATTAAAAGCCTGTCTCCAAGGGTCATGCTCTCCAATCATCTCTTGCCTAAAGGAACCAAGATGAAGGTCAATCTAGAAGACCAGGGTCGTCAGAAAGTGTCCTTCAGCTTCTCACAGACAAAGAAGCCACTCCAGATCCCGTTCTTCGTCCCTCCCACTGAGAAGTCTGCCTCTGAATCTCATGCTGCCTCGTCACAGTCAGCCTCAGACAAAGCAGGAAAGAGTACAGACAGCAAAAATGAACAAAAGCAGACACCCTTGGTGCCAACATCAATAGCATTGACTTCTCTAACATCAGTCACTGCAGCTGCGAAACAGAAAACGAACTTGACAAAGATGCATTTCAAGAAGCATATTCTTAGTGTTTCTGTGACTGAAGAAAAGCCTGTCACTACAGAAGAGCATCAAACCTCTGAATTTCAGGTTTCGCAGGCGTCATCAAGTAAGAGTGACACTGAATTACTAGCACCTCAGGCTCAAAATCTAATTGGCATTTGCTCCTCTGAAAATGTTCCCATTGAAACCTCTGAGACAAGAGTAACCTCTAGCCTTAAGAAGGCAACTGTTTCCTCAGGAAAAGAATGTGAGAGTTCCAGCAGTGCAGAGCAGGATAACAAGATGTACAGAAGGAAAACCAGGACACAATCTGATAATGCTCCCCCTGGCTCAGAATCTGATGCAGATTCAGCCCAGATGTCTTCCAGCCACAAATCAGTTGATTCCAAAAGTAAAACACACTCTGACAGCAGGAGCAAAGAGGCAAAAAAGTCTTCCTCTGGTTCACACACTGAGGAAAGGGAAAAGAGTTTCTCCAAGCGGTCAGAAAATCATGAAAGTTCTTCTAGCTACTCCAAATCGGACCGTGATTCCAGACACACATCCTCACGCTCTTCTCGATCTGACAAAGATCGTAGAAGATCCAGGTCGAGAACCCGCTCTCGATCAAGAGGGTCCCGAACAAGTTCATCTCATTCAAGATCAGAGAGATCCAGAGGTGACAGAGGATCACGTTCTGAATGGTCGTATTATCATGATTCTGACCGAAGATCACATAGGAGTTCGCCTCGCAGAGATAGAAGACGCTCTCGGTCTCGAGATAGAAGAGACAGTTCAGACTCTGAAGATGACCACAGAAAAATGAGGACAAGGACAAATGAATCCAGTAGGTCATCAAACTACTCAAGCTTGCATAGAGAGTCAAAATCATCTTCATACTCAAAATTTGACAAAACCTCTAAATCTGTAGATTCCCCTCACTATTTAGAGTTGGATAAAAGGACACAATCCTCAAAGTCTGAGAGGAGTTCAAAGCGATCATCAGACTCAGATTCCCAACGCAAGTGTTCTCCTGAAGTGGACTTCAACTACCGTAAACTGAGCAGTCATCACAAGTCGGAGACCAGCAACAAATCTTCTGGTAGCTATAGCCTCTCTCAGATGTATGAAAAACGACAAAAAAGCAGCTCTAGTGACTCTGAGGTAGATCAGAAAGGAAAATTACATGCTTCTAACAAAAGCTCTGACTTGTTTGAGAATTGCATAAACTCTCAAAGAAAACCCAGTAGAACAGAATCAAAACAAGTAACCCCCTCCAGATCTGTAAAATCCACTGGACACGATAGACAATCAAATGATATATTTCATAGCCCTGGAAAAGCACCACCATCTGCTGCTACACCAGAATTGTGTTCTCAAAGTGAAAAAGAAAAATCTGAATCACTGCTAGATGGAAGTCAAGCCTATCACAACAACAAAACTGACTCATACCGTAACACTAGTTTGCAAGAATCACCATCAGAGATGGAGAAGACAACACAAACAACTCTTGAAATTGAAAGCAACATTTCCACAGATATCGCCACAAGTGAAACCCCAAAGCATGTGAACGTCGATCTGGATAACACCAGTACAAAGGTCAGTTTTTCCTCCAGTGATCAACCTGATGCAAATTCAAATGAAAGTAATCATGTAATGCTAAACCAAGGCTGTTCGCCTGTGCCGAAGTTCTCACTTGATGCAGCAGACGAACCTGTCACAGATCAGGGTAACTCTAAACCTGAGATTGTTGTGCTAGATACAGTTTTGATGGCTGACAATCAGTCTGAGATAAATCGACAGTGCAAATCTGATTTGCCCTGTCTTGAATCTGAGAATCAGCAAGCCCAAGAACAACATAATATAGACATTATTAAAAAGAGTGGCTGCACAACCAAAAGGTCCCGGTGGGATATTGTTGGGCAGAACACTGTAGAGAACGATAATTCCCAAAAGCCAGTTTTTGCAGAGAGTAAAGCCACTGTTAAAAAAGTCATTTCTGTCAAACAAATAGAGTTTTCTAAAGATGGCAGTCAACAAGATGCTGATTTTAAAGAAGATGGTCAGCAAGAACCCAGAACACATTCTACACTGGGAAAGGAAGCCGAGACTTTGAGGCAGAAAGTAGACTCTGAGAGCATAGCCACGACAGATAGATATGAAGATCAAAGTGAACATCCACAAGAAAGCACCAGCATTGACCACTGTGACTTAAAACTGACAGCTTCTCAAAAGCCAAACACAGACGAGCCTGTGCACCTAAGTGGTACACCACAGATCAATTTAGAAGCAAAGACGCCGAATTCAAATGATGATCATCCTGAAAAAAAATCTAAGGAAAGTGCTGATAAGAGCGAATCAAGTAAACAGATATCACTCAGCCAGGATGCATTAGGAGGACGGAGTGAGGCCAGTGATAGTGAGAACTCAGAATATGACTCTGATTGTGACAAGGCTATAAAACAGTTGCACTCTGTAGTCGTGGTCCCAAAGAATTCCTGTCTACCAATGGATACAGAGGACAATGGTGCTGCTTCACACAGTCCCATGAATATTTCAGAACTGGACAATGCTCCTAAAGTAGAAATAGATGATGGTAATATCAATGAGGACCCAAATCAAGTCAGCACACATCATAAACAAGACAACATAAGGGTGGGTTTAAGTGATTCATTTGGTAATGGTGCGGCATGTCAATCTCAGAGCAACATGGTTGATAGCACCAGTCACTCAGAAGGTTCCAGCTCCATCAGTGCCCAGCCTTACATAGCCGCTCATGTCATTTCCTATGGAAGTTCTACAGATTCTGCCTTCGAACTTGATAAAGCCAAACAGCGTGAACAAGGGCACAAACAACATGATTTAGGATGTCGGAGTGAGCATATGTATTCACATTACCTGCATGATAATTATTCCAGTGCTGACAATATCAGTGCCGAGAAGGAATTCAACCAGGGTTTGAATGTTTCACAGCCAGAGCAGCCAAGTAGTACATACCAGCAGCCTGATAGCAGCCATGGGCTGCAGGTAACAAACTCTAAACTGACAGGAACTCTTTTCAAAGAGCAAGAACACACACAAAGCATTGCCCCCTACACTCACCAATCTCCAAGCATGCAGACAAGCAGAAAACCCTGCCTCCATGAAGATGAACATTATCACTATCCTTCAGGTGAAATTCACCCTGATTCCCTCACTAATGACAGTGATGACTACAGCAGGGATAAATCATCTATTAAAACAGCTGTTGAGTGCAGCAGACCCAACACTCAGAGGTCATCGAGCTTTGTGCAAGGTTATGAAATAAGCAGCAACAGCAGGGGTTCTGCTGTACCTGACCCACTTAGAGAAGACCATTTCAGACCCCACCGAGCACGGGGCCCTCTGAAAAAAAGGCGTCCAGAGATGGAGTCAGATTCTGATAACGAGGCTGAGGCAGGACCTGCAGGCAAAAGGGAACGTCAGGAAGATTTCTCTAAGGAAACTCTTGTAAAAGCTGAACTCCACCGTCCATCACTCACCCTGCAGCACTTTCAAGATTCCAGCAAATGGAAAGAGTCGGCAAAATCTAAAAAGATGCCCCCTTACTTTGACTTGATAGAGGAGAATCTGTACTTGACTGAGAGGTAAGGTGTTGTCCCACTGGGCTGAGCACCCAAATAACAATCTCACAATAAAACATGAGGGCTTTTCGGTTTTTAAATATTTTAAATGTTATTTGCAGAAAGAAAAGTAAATCTCATCGAGATATTAAGAGGATGCAATGCGAGTGCCCAGTACTGGCCAGAGAGGACCGTGCAAAGGGACAGTTGGCATGTGGAGAAGACTGTTTGAACAGACTGCTGATGATTGAGTGGTAAGTTGATAGTTATTTCTAAATCATGTAAAAGTAAAATTTTTTTTTTTTTTCAGCATTTATAGATTTTTAAAAATCATTAACAGAAAATTACAGTTGAAAAAATAATATTTTAAAAATGTTAAAAGACAAATGTTGGTATCTAATTTTTAATCAATTAATTATTTTTAAAACTTTTCCTCATAGCTCATCACGGTGCCTCAATGGAGTCTATTGCTCTAATCGGCGTTTCCAGATGAAACAACATGCAGACTTTGAGGTTATCCTAACAGAAGACAAGGGCTGGGGTTTACGGGCAGCTAAAGACATGCCTCCGTAAGTCAAGAAATACTTCAGTATTGCATGTGGTTACATAGCAAAGGTATTGACTTCTACTTATTTTAAGGGTCCCATATTGTGTTCTGTGGATTTTAACTTTATACAATATGGCAATTGGTTTAATATGTACAGTGGTGTGAAAGTGTTTGCACCCTTCCTGATTTCTCATTTTTTTGTATGTTTGTCACACAAATGTTTCAGCTCATCAAACAAATTTAAATATTAGACAAAGATTAAATTCAGTTCAACTTTATTTATATAGTGCCATTTCACAACAACAGTCATCTCATAGCACTTTCAACTAGGGGAAACCCCCACAATTGCAGAAAGACCCCAGCAATCAGGCGATCTCCTGTGAGCAAGCGCTTGGTGACGGTGGAGAGGAAAAACTCCCTTTTAACAGGAAGAAACCTCCAGCAGAACCAGGCTCAGGGAGGGGCAGTCATCTGCTGCGACTGGCTGGGGGGGTGAGGGGCTAGAGAAGATTAGAAGAACAGACATGTAGAGAGCAAACAGCACGATGGGGACTCAATCTATGGGAGAGAACAAACGGATGTTAATGACCAGCAAAAAAAAAATTTCATTGAGAGTGAAGAAAGGAGTGAAGCCCAGTGCATTGTTAGAGGTCCCCCGGCTGTCTAAACCTATTAGCAACATAACTAAGGGAGGGTTCAGAGACACATGATCCCTCCCTAATTGTAGGCTATATCAAAAAGGAAGGTTTTAACCCTATTCTTAAAAACAGAGATCGAGTCTGACTACCGAATCTACCAAATCCAGATTGGCAGCCAGTTCCACAGGAGAGGAGCTTGATAACTGAAGGCTCTGCCTCCCATTATACTTTTGGAGACTCTAGGTATTCCAAGTAATCCAGCATTTTTGGAGCGTAGTGCTTTGTTAGGATAATAGGGTAGTATCAGAACTTTTAAATAAAAAGGGGCCTGATTGTTTAGAGCTTTGAAAGTGTAACAAAGATAACACAAGTAAACACAAAATGCTGTTTTTAAATGAAGGTGTTTAGTGTTAAGGGGAAAAAATCCAAACTTACATGGCCCTGTGTGAAAAAGTAATTGCCCCCCTAAACCTAATAACTGGTTGGGCCACCCTTAGCAGCAACTGCAATCAAGTGTTTGCGATAACTGGTAATGAGTCTTTTACAGCGCTGTGGAGGAATTTTGGCCTACTCATCTTTGCAGAATTGTTGTATTTCAGCCACATCGGAGGGTTTTCAAGCATGAACCACCTTTTTAAAGTCATACCACAGCATCTCAGTCGGATTCAGGTCAGGACCTTGACTAGGCCACTGCAAAGTCTTCATTTTGCTTTTCTTAAGCCATTCAGAGGTGGACTTGCTGGTGTGTTTTGGATCACTGTCCTGTTGCAGAACCCAAGTGTGCTTCAGCTTGAGCTCACAAAGAGATGGCCGGACATTCTCCTTCAGGATTTTTTGGTAGACAGCAGAATTCATGGTTCCATTTACCACAGCAAGTCTTCCAGGTCCTGAAGCAGCAAAACAGCCCCAGACCATCACACTACCACCACCATATTTTACTGTTGGTATGATGTTCCTTTTCTGAAATGCTGTATTACTTCTACGCCAGATGTAATGGGACACACACTTTTCAAAAAGTTCAACTTTTGTCTCGTCAATCCACAGAGCATTTTCTCAAAAGCATACCTGCCAACTACTCCGGTTTTGCCGTAATGGTTATGGTTTTCAAGACCCCATTTCGGGTTACGGCTTTATTAATCAAAATTACGGTTTTTCACTAAAAATTCAGTCAAAAATTTTAAATCGTAAAAAAAACCACCAAAGCAATTCCAAACACGAGATCGCTAGGAATCGTATCTAAATTTAGAACATAGCAACACGTGATGGAGGCCGGGATGGTCACACTTTTTCAGTGCTGAGACAAAGTTGCTGATTTTGCCACTAAAATAACTAACCAACAACGAATATCAGATCAACATTTGTGATGCACAGGCTGAATTTCCACCTTGGTTGAACCAGCTTTTGAAGTAGAAATACCCCTTTATTCACCTTTCACCTGGCTCTGTGAGTAAACTGAGTAGCGTTTCTTTTTGTGGTTCGCTGCTACGCTTTACCCGAAGCGTTTGCTAAGCTAACGCTATCGCTATTGAGGGTATTGAGGTTTCTATTCTCGCGCGAAATCCCGGAGAGGCGTGCACACATCGTGAGATGTAAACACGATGTAAACTGCTGCAGACGTTCACACGACTGCACTTCAACCCTGGCAAATGGACCATGGATTCGACATCTAAAGGGAGAATACATTTTACATAATGCCTAAGATTCTGAAGAACATGTGCTGTGTAATTGCAAGCCTTGTCATGCTTGGTGTATCATGTAAACACATAAAATAGAGTTATTTTGCCGTCATTTACGCACGTGTCAGTGCTAGTATACCTTGCTGATATTTCTAGTCTTCTAGTATTCATAATACATCACATCTGGCCTACTCGAAGTTCTTTGCAGTGTTACGATAGTCTTTTGAATACAAATTTAATGACAAGATAGTCGATTGCAATCCATGGCATACAGGCCGTCACTTAATTGTAATTGACTAACACAATACATTCACTCTGTGAAATTGTTTTTGTTGGCTGTTATTTGTGAAATTACAATTTTACTAGTTTTGGAGAGGGTTCAACTTCAACATCAGACTGATTGGGGACAAAACTAAGTTATGCGTAGAACTGTATATCGCATACAGCTGTATGAAATCCAAGAAAGTACAGCTATAATATTAATTTACATATTTAAATAGCTGATTATACCAGGAAAAAAAAAAAAAAAAAAAAAAAAAATATATATATATATATATATATATATATATATATATATATATATATATATATATATACAGTATACTGTATATATACAGTATATATATATTTTTTTTATTATTTTTTTTTTAAACATGAAATCAACACATTGCAGTACACATGTATTGTCTATTGACACTGTTGTCTGATACCCGATTGTAATCAGGTGGATAGCAAGCTTGCAGAAATAAATTTTACACTTAAATATTGCAGCCGGTATGCTTAGAACACTGATAAAACCTTGGACAACAATATACTGTGAATTTGTAGCAATGGGATAGAGTTATGATAGCACAAATTAAGCCTACTTACCAGTTCGTTTGGTGGGTTCTCGGTGTTGTTTTGATATCTTCGCCTCTCAGATGTGCAAGGGATTATGGGATACATCAATACCCCGAATAGCTAACGCCATAGCTAGTCATAGCACCTAACACCGACACAAAGAAGCGACTCTGTCCCCGGTGCTTGGGGCTCGCCGGAGGAACTAACCGAGGCAACAGTTGGACGGGAGCCGGATCAGAGTTCAAGTACAGCGGCGGTAGGAGACGGGGACCAGTGGAGGACCACCGGGGCCCCAGCCGGATAAGAGCCGGAATCGGAGCCCAGTTACAGCGGCGGGGCTCGGCGTAGTCGCGAAGGAATTAGGTATACGTTTTCATTTTTTATACGTTTTTTTATTGTATACGTTTTCATCATGGAATCTGCCGGAGAAAAATCACAAATGAGCGTAAAACCCAAATGAAATTTACAGTCTTTTCGTGAGGAATACTCCAAAGCAGGGGTCACCAACGCGGTGCCCGCGGGCACCATGTCGCCTGCAGGGACCACATGAGTCGCCCGCAGGCCTGTTCTAAAAATAGCACAACTCGCAAGTGAGCTGCGTCTAAGATGTAATTTTTTCTGCCGCTATTTTTTAAAATCACACTTGCATTTATATAGATTTTTAAATGACAATGTCTTAAAAATAAAAAAAATGAAAGTATGTTTATTATACGTAAAGTTAAGGTGAACTCTGACCTAGTTCAAAGGTCAGTATTGTGCGCAT